>JACGCM010001796.1:0-605104 GCA_014058105.1 Kingdonia uniflora | reverse complement strand
TGTCCTTCGGAGTGTGTTTGCTTAGATCGATAAAATATATGCAAACTCAGACTTTTTCATTCTTCTTTAGAGTTACGACAATGTTGGAGATTCAATTCGGGTACTTGGCTTCTTGAATGAATCCCACTTTGATTAACTTACCGATTACAATGTTAACCTCATCTCAAAGATGAGGTGAAATTCATCGCTATTTCTTTTTTACCGCCATGGTGTTATTGTTGATGCTTAATTTGTGATATGCAATAGATGGATCGACTCTGGGCATTTCTTTGAAAGTTCACGCAAAGATGTCTCAATTCATTTGTAAGAAGTGAACGAGAGCATCTTTGTCGTATTGGACCATCTGGGTACCGATATAAGTACCCCTGCTAGTCCATCAATGATTATGTACTTTGTAGGTTCTTTTGTGGAAGGCTGATCATCGATGTGCACTTTCTATAATTGCTATACAGCATATCTGTCGAATGTATCGAGAATGGCAAAAACAGTATTTTCTAAGCTTGTTAAAGCTTTTGACTGACTTTGATTTCGTAGATACCATCGTTGTGTTTGAAGCGAAGTACTTGATGATAAGTGAAAGCGATTGCTTCCATATTGTGGATCCAACATCGGCCCATAATCCCAAGATAACGAGATTTGGCGTTGATGATGTAGAATATGATGTTGATTGCGGCTGGTCCGGCATTGATAGGTATGATGATTTTTCCCACTCGTTCTTCCTTGGAACCATTAAATCCATTAATATCAATATCGCTTGGAATAACTTGATCGGTCAATCCCATCTGGTCGATCGTACTTTGAAAGAAAATCTCAATATTGCTACCAGTATTAATCATCATTGTATGCATGAAAAACTTCTTCATCTTGAGCAAGATATCCAAGGCATCATGATGAGAAAACATAACATGACTGATGTTGCAATCCTCAAATTAAATCCCAAGTTGGCGATTGCTCGATTCAGGAAGAAGTTTAGTTTCTTTATAATGAGGTATAAGATCGTAACACTCTAACAATCTCCGTCACTTGAATCTGCAAGAGTTGCTAATATGATGAATTTCTATCATGTTGTTGTGGTATATATGGCACAGATGCTTCTCCTCAGCTTAATCTTCAACCTAGACTACTTTGATCTGCGTCTCGTGGCTACCATTCTTGTATGATTCCAGATCGACAATATACTCGTGCATTCTCCCATCGTTGAAAATATATTCCAGTAACCTTTGTAAAGCATAAAAATTATCTGTTTCATGATGACTTACCTTGTGATACATACAGTACGATCTGCCTTCAATTGGTTCCAATGGCTGAGATATACGGTAGAACTTGTCCTTTGCTAGAATTGGGAAAATTGAGGAGATTCAAACATTCATCTTGGGGAGGACTGGCTTAGGTAATAAAATGCCCTTCCAAGATTTGCCTGTGTTGGCCTTAGAATGCTTTTGATCACCCTGGTCCTCCTTTGGTTCATTGTTACGTTCTGTATTTGGATATTTAGTGGTTAGGGCAGATTTACTAGATTTATGTCTTTCAGTCATCATCCTTTCCCGGTCGACATACCCGTTAACCTTGGTGATAATATCCTCCAAGGTCGCAGATTTGTTTAATAAGAGATGCTCATTTGCATTTCAATCGAGTTGGGGCACATTGGTAAAAGCAGTAAAGTTGTTTTCTGATTCAGATTATCAACTTTTCTTGCAAACTCCATAAAACTCTTCGTAAAAACCTCAAGCTTCTCTCCATATAATTGTTTGAGACTAATAGGAGAATATAGATTCTCGTCCTTGTCTTTATTGTGAGCTTAAGTCTTACAGAAATTCTTCTGTAGCTGATCGAATGTAAGGATGAAATCTTCCGGTAGATAATGGAACCACCGTGGTGGTTCTCCCTGTAGACTCATTGTGAACAGATGGCATAAGATATGGTTGAAGTTTGAGTACAACCCCAAGGAATCTCAGAATTACATAATATGCTCCTTCAGATCGGTGCCTTTATATTTATGTATCTTCAGAGTATGGAAACCTGTTGGTACTTTCATGTCGAATAATTCTTTGGCAATCGGGCTACCTTATAACTTGGTAAAATTATCATTACTGCCTAGAGCTTGAGCTTTAATCAATTCCTTGATACGCTGATCCATGTATTCTTGTGTGATGTATTGACGAGTTGCTTGAGTGACTTGGTGAGCTGGTTGAGGATTGTGAGTATTGGTACCTTCGCTCAAGCGCTCACGTGCTAGAATCTGGGGTTAAGGTTGTTGCTCTTCATCTTGGTGCTTGGAAGGCTGGAGACCTCTACTGATATCATATTGAGCTTCTCTTCCCAAATGAATTGAAGGTTGAAGTTCGTGCTGAAGATTTCTGGAAATGGATTTGTTGGTCGCTCCGCGAGGTCCTAATTGTTCTCGTGCAAAAACTTGAGAGCTTGTTGGAACTTGATCACGATCTCTGTTATGGGGAGCCTGTTGAGTGCCTTACAAAGCTTAGAATGCGGTCTGTATATTTATCATTTGTTCTTCATGTCTATTGAATGTTGTCAAACAAGCTTGATGCTCACTTTCAAGCTCTTTATCGCAGAGCTCTCGGTCAAGGATTAATTGACGTTCGAGCTCAATACGTTTCTTTGTTTCAGCGTGGAGATTCGCACGTAGCTCGGCGAGCAATTCTGGTTCAACTGAAAGATCGAGTTGGATTCCAGTTATTGGTCGCTTGGAAGTGACCATGGTTGGAAATGGATATTAGAGTAATTGTATGCCTTAGGATTTTGTGGGCAGATTTTATTTCCCATAGACAGTGCCATATGTAATGGCCTAATTCCGTAGCTTAAAATAGCTCGAAATTAGATCTTATGCCAAATATACCTGTGACAAAAATTACTGTAATACAAGAAATGACACAGTTGATTTAGCGTGGAAAACATTTGAATAAGTAAAAAAACAAAACCACGACCTCAAGTTGAGGGTTTAGTAGCTATAAATTTTATTGCATGAGCCTGATATCTTATTACAAGTGATCTCAGGAACTAGAAATGCTTGATCTTGAAATACGAAGTTTTTATGGTATTTTAGAATCTAAAAATTCTGGTGTTAGAGTTTAGAAAATCTAGTTTTTTTGGTCCTTATCTCCTCTGGAATATTTTTTTTATATAGACCTTACTTGTAGCTCATTATCGTATAGAAGCATGTTCTCTGGATAATGAGGTAAGTGGTGGTTGAATGAGTAATTGTTAGTTCGTGGGAGAAAGGTATCTTTGACTTGTTCATACTTTGTTGTGATTCTCGATCCACGTTCTTTATCAATTCGTGGTCTGGGTGTCAATTCTGAATATACATGTCACGTGTGTAATATGTGAGTCTGATACTGAGGTAGTTCAAGTTTGGACTAGGCCAAGGGATAGGTCCCTACAAGTAATGTAATTTACAATAGCAGAAGTGTAAAAGTTTTGGACTCATCTGAACTTTTAAGTTTGGTGCATGTGAATACATAGTAGATTAGATTATTGAAGGCAAGTGAACGCTTATAGTATGTAATATCCTTAGCGTAAGAATAACAAATAAATACAATAAGCCTCACTACATTGTCGGCGCAAGGCATAAAGGTTAGGTAAAAAGATATCTATGCTCTACCTCAGGGGCGAAGCTAGGGGGACATGTGGGGTTAACTGGATTTACCATAAATCACTTACCAGATAGCTAAAATTGATACATATATGTATAATTTGTATATATTTTACCCCACTTAATTCAAATCATATAATTGATATTGGTCAAGTGGACACTTATTACTTGATTATCAAGTCCTACTTCATCATTTAACATTATATATGATTCATAATATAAGCGATACCAAAATACCCTAATATGCTTCATAATTTTTTTTCTCGGGGGTGATTCCCTCAAACCCCCTCGTTTTGTTTTTTAACCCCAGTGGACTCAAGTCCTGGCTTCATCCCAGCTCAACCTAACGTGAAGTTAAGTTTATGTATATATTTTGTAATATGAACGTACGCAGATAAGTATGCAGGACATAAACATAAGAGTGATATATATATATTGCAGGGACTTATTCCTCGAGCTATAGGACACTCGAACTGACTTATCACTCGATCTCTGGAGTACTCGATCTCATTCGGTACCAAGCAAACACGTTACATACACGTCAATAGTTACACATCGACCACGAACTCAAGCAGAACGTGGGTCGTCCACAAGAGATGTAAACAGAACAAGTCAACATACACCTGTCTCCCACGAGCTAGCAGTTACACACTCAACTGCCCATAAGGAAATAGGATGGTCAACAGACAGTTCGATACATACAATTATCTAATCTCTAGCTATCTTTTCTTAGATTAACTCTTGTAATCAGATTATTTTTCTCTCTCAAGCAATAATACTACTTTAACAAAATCCTCCACTCGAGGTCATGGTTTTTTACCTATTTACAGGTTTTCCACGTTAAATCCTCTGTGCCAAGTGTTATCTCTTATTTAATTCTTGTCATAGTAGTTCTTGGTGTAAGGATAGATTTCAAGCTAGTTCGAGCTTTACGAAATTTGGTCCCTATATTTGGTACCGTCTGTGGGAATTGCACAGTTTTTCCACATTCTCCAAAGCCACGCTGATATTTAGTAATTAGATATTCTACCATGGTGTATTCCAGAAAACAAGTATCAGGAGTTCAGCATGACAGCTCCCTAGAGCCTGATCCATTAGCAGAATTATGAGCGAACCTTAATTTCGAGACTGAGACTCAGAGTAATATCAACCCCCAGTATCGATCATACTTTGATATGTGTAATTAACTCTGGGGTGATAAAGAAGAGGAAGATGATTGGAGGAAGTTTCAAATTCAATCTCGGCTTCAAATTCTAAACTCAATTTCAACTTCAGCTTGAACAGCTAACATTTTCAGCTTTAGCTCTCTTTCAGCTTTAGCTCATTTTTAGCTTTAGCTCTCTTTCAGCTTTAGCTCCTTTTCAGCATTAGTTCTCTTTCAGCTTTAGCTCGCTTTCAGCTTTAGCTCATTTTTAGTTTTAGCTCATTTTTAGTTTTAGCTCGCTTTCATCTTTAGCATATTTTTAGCTTTAGCTCTCTTTCAGCTTTAGCTCGCTTTCAGCTATAGCTCTCTTTCAGCTTTAGCTCACTTTCAACTTTAACTCGATTTCTTCAGCTTGAGCAACTAACATTTTTAACTTTAGCTCGCTTTCAGCTTTAGCTCACTTTCAACTTCAGCTTGAGCATCTTAGCTCGATTTCTTCAGCTCGAACAACTAATATTTTCAGGTTTAGCTCTATTTCAGCTTTAGCTCATTTTCAGCTTTAGCTCGCTTTCAGCTTTAGCTCGCTTTTATCTTTAGCTCACTTTCAACTTCAGCTCAAGCATCTTAGCTCGATTTCTTCAACTTGAGCATCTTCAGCTCGAACAACTAACATTTTTATTTTTAGCCCATTTTTAGCTTTAGCTCTTTTTCAGCTTTAGCTCTCTTTCAACTTCAGTTCGATTTCTTCAGCTCAAGCAGCTAACATTTTTAGTTTTAGCTCGCTTTCAGCTTTAGCACATTTTTAGTTTTAGCTCATTTTTAGTTTTAGTTCTTTTTCAGCTTTAGCTCCTTTTCAGCTTTAGCTTGCTTTCAGCTTTAACTCGTTTTTAACTTTAGCTATCTTTTAGCTTTAGCTCTCTTTTAGCTTTAGCTCCTTTTCAGCTTTAGCTCGCTTTCAGCTTTAGCTCATTTTTAGCTTTAGCTCGCTTTTAGCTATAGCTCTTTTTCAGCTTTAGCTCGCTTTCAGCTATAGCTCACTTTCAGTTATAGCTCTCTTTCAGCTTTAGCTTATTTTTAGCTTTAGCTCTCTTTTAGCTTTAGCTCCTTTTCAGCTTTAGCTCCTTTTCAGCTTTAGTTCTCTTTCAGCTTTAGCTCATTTTCAGTTTTAGCTCGTTTTCAGTATTAGCTCGCTTTCAGCTTTAGCTCATTTTTAGCTTTAGCTCTCTTTCAGCTTTAGCACCTATTCAACTTCAGCTCGAGCAACTTCAGTTCTACGGTCAAATATGGTATCAAGGCATAGATAATACTAGCCGAACCCCTGAGGACGCACAAACTTATGGGACTGGGGCCATAAAGAGCCTCAGTCTATCAGTATCTAATATGGTATCAAGGCATAGATAATACTAGCCGAACCCCTGAGGACCCAAAAATCTTTGGGACTGGGGCCATAAAGAGCCTCAGTCTGCAGGATTAGTATCTAATATGGTATCAAGGCATAGATAATACTAACCGAACCCCTGAGGACTCAGAAATCTCTGGGATTGGGGCCATAAAGAGCCTCAATCTGCAGGATCAGTATCCAATATGGTATCAAGGCATAGATAATACTAGCCGAACCCCTGAGAAAACACAGATCCGAGGCGGAGGCCATAAAGAACCTCTTAGCCTGCGGTGACCGCCTAAAGTACGAGCAAAGATAATACTAGCTCATTATCGCTAAGCCCCCTAAGTCCAACGGTTGAAGCACAGATAATACTTACTTCTATACCCGCGGGCTTATTCTAATTCGAAGGCTAAAACCAGAGAACACATTACTGCAGTTCAAACTTTCATTCAACAATCAACAATGGAGCACCACAACAGTGATGAACGGTGATTGGTCTCCCTCCTATTTAAACACAGGAAAGCACTCAATACAGGTTGTTCCCAACACAACCATTATTCGCATCAGTCAACACGTGCATCAATCACTCGTCAAAGACATTAAATGTAATACAGTCATCAGCAAGGTGTTCCAGATTCTCAGGAATTTTTCAGCTAAAGACACTCGTAACTTCAGTTGCGAGAGGCGATTGTAAGGACTTATTCCTCGAGCTATGGGACACTCGAACTTACTTATCACTCGATCTCTGGAGTACTCAATCTCATTCGGTACCAGGCAAACACGTTACATACACGTTAATAGTTACACATCGACCACGAACTCAAGCAGAACGTGGATCGTCCACAACAGATGTAAACAGAACAAGTCAACATACGCCTGTCTCCCACAAGCTAGCAGTTACACACTCAACTGCCCATGACTCCCACTTTCAGGAGAACGTGTTCAAGCACGATGTCAAGCTGAGAGCAGGGTCAATAAAAGAGCAGAGCTCCTAAGGAAACAAAATGGTCAATAGACAGTTCGATACATACAATTATATGATCTCTAGCTATCTTTTCTTAGATTAACTCTTGCAATCAGATTTTTTCTCTCTCTCAAGCAATAATACTACTTTAACAAAATCCTCCACTCGAGGTCGTGGTTTTTTGCCTATTTATAGCTTTTCCACGGTAAATCCTTTGTGCCAAGTGTTATCCCTTATTTAATTCTTTTCATAGTAGTTATTGGTGTAAGGATCAATTTCAAGCTAGTTCGAGCTTTACAAAATCTGGTCCCTACATATATATATATATAAAGCTCTAAAGTTTGTTTCTACTAGCAGCTTGCTTGTTTGTTTCTACTATTATCTAAATAAAGCTCTAAAGTTTGTTTATATAGTTTGTTTATAAGTATTCACAAAGTGCACACACACCCCTGAAGGTGTCTTCATAGGTGAGAGGGCCTGAAAGGGAATCCCCATAACCTTAGTTATTTATGATATAGTTTAGTTTATCTGTATATTTTGTTCGATCATCTGATTTGCCAGTATCCTGATTTTAGGTCAAATTTGGAGAAGATAATAGCATTATAAAGACGATTTAAAAGGTCATTTTTATTCGGGATAGGGTAACGGATCCATTTGAGAGAGTCGTTCAGTAGCTTATAGTTAATTACAAGTCTGGGAACACCTCTTTGTTTCTCAGCATTCTTGTTAACATAGAAAGCTGTACATCTGTAAGGAGAGTAACTCTTACGAATAAGGTTTTTTTCAAGAAGATACTAAATATTTTTTTACATAGTGTAAGATATTCAGAATTCATTTGACTCGGCCTAGCTTTAGTAGGAATTTGGGTTTTTTCATTAAAATCCTGCTTATACGATAAGGAACCAACATGTTGCTTTCGATCCCAGAAAACATTAGGAATGTTGCTACAGAGGACTGAAGCCAATGAGAAATATTCATGACATGACATTCTTCTTGCAGAAAATTCAGATGGTTTGTTTTAGAATCAATAATAGTTTTAATTTCATTAATTATCCAAACTTCAAGACTTTTAATGAATTCAAAACTAATTTCTTGGCCTTGATATTTACACCATATCCCTTTCTGATCAACCTTATGCAAAGGCATAAGAAGACTAAGGAATAGAGTTCCAAGAATGATTTACAACTGAAGGTTGCGAACTAAATGAAAGGTGGAAGGAATACAAACACCTTTGTTACAAATCAAAGCTTTAGGAAGCTTTTAATGGATTTGTAGTATATTACCACTAGCAGAGGTAAGAGATTGGATAGTTTTTTCAAAGTATTTAGTAGGAACCAATCCTTCTTGGATACAGTTAAGGTCAGCACCACTATCCACATGGGCAATAGAATTTTGGATGGTAAATTCATTATTAATAAAAATGGTAACTTGGATATACCATTTCTGGGCAATAACCTTTTGAATAGGGTTTAGCCAGAAGTTATCTTCTTCTTGAGTATGACCAGTCTTTTCTGATAGAATCTTTTATCTGTTCTTCTAAAAATACTGTAGATGGATAACGTTAGAACCCGGTATTTGTTCAGAGATTTTCAAATGCTTAATTTCAAATTTTAAGGTATTAATTTTTGTATGACGATTTTGAAGAGTGATAGGTTTTTCAGATTCCATTTGTTGGAGGATTTATGGATATTTATTAGATATGTCCAAAAGTGACTGTTCTGTACCAGATATTCGGTTATCCTGGAGAATTTATTGGACACAGATATTTAGGATTTTAGTTCTATTTTCTGGATTAGGAATCGTATCCACCATAGATAAAATATCATTCTGGGAAGTAGTAAGAGTATTCAGTTGTAAGCCATTTATGTTATTAATGACTTTCCAATTTTTGTTAAAAATGAATTCTAAATATTCATCACTTGGTGGTTCTGGAATAGAAGGATGATAGTAGTCAATTTGATTGACTGATACTGTTTGGTAATCAAAACTGGGTAATAGTTTTCTGGACTAAATTTTATGTTGTTGTATGGAATTCTTGTAGATACGGTTTGCATGTTGGTTTGAAGAACTGTTATACAGTTTATTTTTATACTTCTTTCCTTTTCTATGTCTGTGATGATAAGGAAACTGGTGATAACACTTTCTAGTTTTCTTTCCATTTAAATTCTGGTTTTTAAATGGATGTTCAGATAATTCCGATAATTCATCTATAGGCCATTGATAAATGGCTTTCCTATTAGAGGAATTGTGATTATGAAAAGATTCTTCTGTAAATAAAAGATCCTGAGTGTCAGATCTTTTAGAAGAAGCTTTATGAGATGGTTCTACTACCTGAGGGGTAGGCCCAATGGCTTGGATGTAGTTTTCTTCAGATTTACTATCAGAAGAGTCATAAATGACTTATGATGTAAAGGTTTTATTAAGATTGTCAACATTAATTTGTTTAATACTGTCGTCCATACGATCAACAGTCTCAGTGTGTTTAATGCTAACTTCCTGATGGTCTTCAGGTTTAGAATCCTGGGAATCTAAGGGTTAAAGATTACTGATCAATAAGATGGGTTTAGTACTATTCATTTCAGATGTTGTACTAACCGTTGTATTATATTTGGTAACTAATTTTGTCTCAGTTACGAGACTGCTAGCCTCAGTTACGATACTGCTAGTAGGAACCAATATATCTGTTATATTCTGAATGGTTTGTGGACAACAATACCATGTTGCGAACCAGTCACAAAAGAGTGTGATCGTTTAGCTGCGTTCCATCTGATGGTAGTAAATATCTTTAATAAGTTGTAATTTTTCTTTGGCATAATTATGATAAAACCATGTTTTGAATGTATCATACTGGTAGTCATGAACTCGTCACTGATAAACTGGCGTATGTAAGAGCCAGGGTTGAAATCCATAAGTGAAAGATGGATCAAATAGATACGTAAATCCCATATAGAAACTTCAGTAGGCTTACTGCTAATCCTTGTTACCTGATGAAAATATGTAAACAGTATAATCTTAGTAAAAGATGTTAGCATGGTTACTGTTGGTCTTTTGTCCCTTTCAAAGATGTTGAACAGTAAAGTCTGAGTGAAATACTCAGGTACACGTCTGTCAATAATTTATCGGCTAAACGTCCATTTTCGGGACAACAACGCCGTACGCGACTTGGGTGACGTACCATACCTAATTCTCTTACCCGGCAATCATCTCAAGCAGATATAGAAGATAAACAGAAAACATACTTTCGTCTGTTACTCAGACTAGACTGAGAAAACTTTTTAAACCAAGATCAAAGATAACCAGTAACTTATGCCTAAGTTCTTATACGAAACTTATCATACCTACACGAACCATGTGATTAGCCACACATGGCTCTGATGCCAATCAAAGGGGAAGAATCTAATCAAAATGGCTAACAAACTAAAAACATACAAACTGTGATTTTTAACTATAAATAGTTAATTTTAAACAATAAAAATAGTTACTATTTAGTTCATACAAAACTAAGACAAGAAAAACACTTACTATTCAGATCATATAAGAACTTTACTGTTCTTTCTACAAGTACGTAGCCAGAGGCTACCCAACTGCTTTACGATAGAGCAAAAGATACCGTCTTTCCTCAAAGAGGAATGCCTAGGTAGAGCTTAGTACTCAACAGTTGTTGGCTAGATCGTCCCTCGGAGAGTCGAACGCAAGAATACTTAGAACAGATTAATTCAGATGATCAAGCTTAAATATACAGATATACGAGAACATAAACTTAAACTAAGGTTATGAGGATGCCTTTTCAGGCCCTCTCACCTATGAAGACACCCTCAGGGGTGTGTGTGCACTTTGTGAATACTTATAAACAAACTATATAAACAAACTTTTGAGCTCTATTAAGATAATAGTAGAAGACTTACAGAGGGTGGAAGATGTACAGTGGTAGCTTACAGAGTACAGTAGTAGCTTACAGATGACAGTGGTAGCTTACAGATAGGGGTAGAAACTTAGAACTGTGAGCTGAAGAACTTAAAAAACAAGAGTGGAGAATGAAAGTGTAAAATAAAGCGTTCCTTCTAGCTCCTTATATAGACGAGGTAAGTGGTCGTCGGGTCCCACATAGTGGTCTTCAGGTCCTACAAAGTGGTTGGTGGATCCCACATAGTGGTGACTTTTAACTTTCAGAAAAAGTGATGACGGAGGTATTCTCAGTGCTTTTTGAGTACGATTCTGTGGGTCTTACATGATCAGAACGCTGATAGCTTCTGCTGAGTACTAAAATACTATTGTGAGCTAGTTGATAGTTACTGCTTGTGTCAGCATACTGAGTGTAGAAGTATTGTTCAAAGCTGGCTTGTGGAGGGTAGTCAGCCTTCATGATCAAGCCCATTCTACCATTATTGCTCAGGATGGGGAAAAGGGTATGAAGATGTTCCAGGTGTCAATTCCTGATGAGATTGGAAATAAACAAAAAGATGGGTTTTTTTCTAAGCTAATATTTCGGCTTCTTCTTCCTGTTTGGCACTGGCCAGACTGAGGGGCACTGGTTGCTGAAAAAATTTTTGAAGAAATTGGCCATTAGAGGGTCTGAATAATGGGCCAATAATACATAAATAGTTACCTTTGACATTAATCTGGTAGTGGGTGTTCCAAGGTTAGAATATTTTAAAGGTGGCCAGAGCATAGGCTCGGCTGGTTGGATTATCCCTATATCTGCGGGAAGCAGGATACCGATTGAGCAGGGATTCAGAATAGTGGTGAGGGAAATCAGGAGGATGGGTGACAATATTAATCCAGTGGAGGCTGGGGTAATAACATGTCTTGTTTGGTAAATTAACCCATTCAGGAGGAATGGTATTAATATCCAGGTAGATGCATTTGTGAGAAAACAGAATGGTTTAAAGATTTGCAATTGTATGATAAAGAAGAGGGGGGAAACCTCGAAGGTCCTGGAGGCAAGTGACTTATAATACTGTGATAAAACCATTCTCAAAAATCCAAAATTCATCAGGCTGAGGATGGGTGCTTCGGATTAGATATCCTGGACTTCGTAAAAGTTGATAGATTTTAAAGAAGATCCTGGAAGGGGAGCTGTAGAGTAGAGATTGTTATTGCGAGATTCCAGTTAGCCATGGTTAATTCAGATTTGGGAATGGCTGATAATTCAAGGTGACGAATAATGTCGAATTGTTTAATCAGAAGTTTAGTTTTTACCAAACTGATAGGTGTCAACAGATTTGATATGTCTTTACCAGGAGTCGTTTACTCTGGACTAGTCTTACTGTTTCCCCGAGTAAGATCGGTTAAGTCCAACTCAATGTTGGATTGGGATGTATTATAAGCCAGAGGATGCTGCTTAATATTTTCGGGTAGAATATACAATTTTCTCAGAGGAGTTCAACTAGTCGTGTGAGAAGTCCCAGAGTGATAGATACCTCTAAAGTGATATAGAGGGTTTACTGAATTTTTGAGTACATGTGCCAAACCTTTCTTAGAATTTTGGATAAAATGGTTTAAAGCTGCCTTGTTATGTACAGTAGATTCTGTAGTAACAATTCGGTTATTATTCAGTTGGGACCCATGCAATAAAACTGTATGGGATTCTGTAGTAGGTATATTTTTTACCATAGTTCTAATAGAGCTGGTACGTAATTGAAGAAGCTCTATTCCTGAAAAAGACTGTAAGTGATTGTGATTACTGATAAAGTTAAAAGTAATATTATGTTCCTGAAAAGTACCAGTTATACCTATTGGAGTAATACTATGTAAAGGCATAAGCAGATTTAGAAAAGGAGCACCTAATATAACTTACTGTTGTAAATTCCTGATGCAAAGAAATACAGAAGGAATAGTCTAATTGTTATTACAGATATAAACATTCAAGATTTTATACTGGCTATTCATTCTAGTACCACTAGCTGAGGTAAGAGATTGAGTAGTTTTTTTCAAAATACTTAGTAGGGACTAAGCCTTCTTGTATACAATTTAAATTTATCCCCACTATCGATAAGAGCAATAACCTGGATGGTGTATTCCTGTTGAATAACAAGGGCAATTTGAATATACCATTTGAGGGATGACATCTTATGAAGAAAATGCAAAAGGGAATCATCTGTCTTGTCAATTTGTTGACTAGTAGAGGCATCTGTCCTGGTAGATATATCATATTTTTGGAGAGAAAGTTTGATACTTCTAACTTTAATTTTTAAATGATTAATCTCCTGATGTAATTCTTGAATGGTAACAAGTTTAGAATTTTCTATTCTTCGGAGAACATCCTGAAAATTATAATAATTATTTACAGGTTTAGGTGTTGTACTGGGTTTCGGATTATCTTGGGCCAACTGTTGGATACAGAGATTTAAAATTTAAGTCCAAATTTCTGGATCAGTTATCTTATCAATAACTGATAATAGTTGGCTTTGCTGTGTGGTTAAGGTATTGAGTTGTAAACCATTCATTTCCACAATAGCTTTCCAGTAATCAAGGGGATTGGTACAAGGACATTTATCACATGGTGCTGCTTCTGTTAAGGAGGAAACACTGTGATCAATGTGATTGACTGCTTCAGAGTTATCTGAAGAATCTTTTTCAGAAGTTATATTGGGCAAGAGTTTGCTTAGCTGAAGTTTTAATCCTTCATCTAGTTGAAGCTCTTGTAATTTCCGTTCGGTGGAACATTTGTTTGCCAAATGTCCTTGTTTACCACACTTATAGCAAGTGCGAGTTTCAGTTGGTCTGAAAGAAGTAGCATGTGGTAAATGTCATTTTCGTTTCTTATGCCTGTGGTAATAAGGTTCTTCATGATCCTTATATTTTTTATGATGACTTTTTCTCAGATTGTTGACAAAATTGTTGTTTGCTACAATCTCAGGTGAGATTTTTGTTTGCTACGTGAGCGATGTTTAATAGGATAAGTTACAGGAGGGTCATAGGCAAATTGGTGACAAAATTCACCAATCTCTTTTTTCCCTATTAAATTCTACTTTCTAAGCTGATACTGGAGTTTAAGATTATTACTGATGCTCAGACCTACCTAGGTACATATACTAATAAGTTGACCATAGGTGTGGTTATGGCAAGGTATAGAATTACCATCATACTGGTCTTTGAGTTTCTAACAAACTTTAGCAGCGAATAATAGTGGAAGACCATCAATAAATCTGGCTTTCCAATGTTCAGCATTTACATCACTGCGCTACATTACCTTGCATATATAAACATCCTTATACCACTTGAAGTGGGTGAGAGAAGGGCATCTAAGATTTTGCAAGAGTTTTCTATTCCATTCATGTCTCTGTGGAGAAAGTCCTACAAAATGTAAGAGAATAGTCTAGACAAGGGTATAAGCGACATCTTTAACAGGATTAATACTAGTGTCTTCCCTTTTTACAGCTCCAAAAATTTCTACTTTTTGGTCCTCGGTGATAACATTGTCCCACCAGCCATTAATGGCTTCTGTGAAACCGTTGGCAATAAATTTAGTAACACTGTCATCTTCATTGCCAGCAGTTTTGCATATACATGCATACATAAGCATTTTGTAAATAATTTTATAAATTTGATATTCAGATAAACCATCAATATTCTATTCATAAATGGTACGACCATTATAAGACATCTGGTTTTGAAAAAAATTATCTTCAAATAAAAGATCCTGAGGGGAAGGTCTTTTATAATATGTTATTAACTGGGATGGTTCATATTCAATTTTGTGAAGACTGGCTTCAGCTGTTTGAATAAAACTTTCAGATTGGTCATCAGAGGTTGCTTCTGATGTAGAGGTTTGATCCAAAGTATTAACACCATGTTTTTTAAGTCTTTCAACCAAAAGGTTGACAAACTCAAAATCCTAGGAATCTGAAAGCTTAAAGTCTTTGACTTCACGTATAGGTTTAATATCAGCATGATGCAGACTAGATGATATGCTAGTTTCATCAATGTCGATATTACTAGGACATTGGATGAGATCTTCTATGCGATTCAACTGATTTCCAATCATTTAGAGAGTAACGTTAGTCCAATTGTTATGTTTTATGATGAGATTAACATCAGTTACTGAATTGTTAGGATATGCAAAGGAATTAGCTTCCAAAGGTTTGGAGTTAGGATTTTCCTTTACTTAAATGGAGAGATTCAGGGGGAGGGTGGATAGATTGGACTTCTAAGCCATCTGCTTTTACCCATGTCTTGGTGAAATCCTCCATATTACTGATAATGTATTGAGGACAAGAATACCATGTGATGAATCAGTCATAAAAGAAAATGATCTTTTGGCTGTGTTTAATCTCATGATAGTAAATATCTTTAATGAGTTGTAATTTTTCTTCGGTAAAATTCTGATGATACCATCTTCTGAAGATATCATTTCTGGTAGTCCTGAATTCTTTCCAGATAAACTGGCAAATTAAAGAATTAGGGCTTAAATCTATAAAGATTTTTAAAGATAGAAGCTTGCTTATGATTTAGGGGAAGTAGGTTGATCTACTTCGGACCTGGTACAGGTAGTAGGATCATGATAGACTCCATGAAGGATCTGTTGGTCAGAGAGTCTAATGCCCTTGATAATGGGTTCAAATGTGGAATGTCTAGAAATGGATGGTCGGGAAGAAGGACATGAAACATGATAAGGAATTTCTTCCTTACTCGTTAGCTGCCTACAAGACTTGCTCTTGTAAAGGGATAGTCTGATGGGATGAGATAAAAAGGTTACTTCAACGTCACCATCAGAGGTTTGGGTGATTTGGTTGACCTGGTTATTAAACCTAGGTCTGAGGATTACAGCTTTAGGTAGGACCCATTCAGTAGGGATACTAATTTCGTCCCAATTTATAAGTGTGTTAACTACAATATTAGTAGTTAAACAGTTACTCTGGACTGCTACGGTTTTACCTGGTTCACTTTTCAGAATTGCCCTAGGGCATAAGGTGTTCATAACCTTATAGTGAATTCTGTAGATAAGAGCTATGACTTCAGCTCCAGGGATAAAATCATAACCCTGAGTCTAGATTCGGAGACTAAGAGCATCAAACAAGGACCAATTTGTGAAGGACAAGGTTAAGTTGGGATAGACATCAAAATAGACTGGTCCATGACAGAGGCTAGTTTGAACTATTCCCATTAGGGATGATTAGAATTCTCGACTTCTCTCATCTCTGAGATAAGCAAGAATGCTAGAATTACTCCCTAGGAGAGTCAAGGATTTGAATGCAATTTGAATACATCCTACATGCAGATAGTAATATTTTTTCAGATATCTCTCAATGTTATTGAGGTTAAAAAGTTTCAAAGTATGGCATTCACTGTCAAGAGCTATGGATTGCTCCATAATCTTGATATTATCTTGACTAATGAAATTGAACATACCTTGTTTATATATTAATTTGGATTTAATGGATGGTATGGACCATTGATTCAGTTGTTGGGTTTGTTCAAACCCAATCAGATCTGAATTTTTTACAGATGAATGGTCTTCGTGAGACCTATTGATTTCATCCATATGTGAAGGATGGATCACATAGATATGTAAATCCCATATAGGAATATAAGTATGTTTATTGCTAATCTTTGCTGCCTGATAAAAATGTGTTAACAATATAATCTTAGTAAAAGATGTTAGTATGGTTACTGTTGGTCTATTGTCCTTGTCAAAGATGATAAACAATTAAGTCTGAGTGAAAGACTCAGGTACACGTCTGTCAATGATTTATCGGCTAGACGTTCGCTTCCGGGACAACAATGTCGTACGCGACATGGGTGACGTACCATACCTAATTCTCCCTCCCGACAATCATCTCAAAACGAGATAGAAGATAAACAGGAAACATATTTACTTCTATTACTAGACTAGACTGAGTAAACATATTTAACCAATCAGAACAAGGATATACAGTAAGCCATACCTAGATTCCCATACGAAACTTATCATATCTACGCGAACCATGTGATTAGCCACAGATGGCTCTGATACCAATGAAAATAGACTGGTCCATGACAGAGGCTACCCAACTGCTTTAAGATGGAGCAAAAGACAAACAAACTAAAAACAAACGAACTGAGGTTTTAAACTATAAATAGTTAGTTTTAAACAGTTAAAACAGTTACTATTTATAATTTATATCATACAAAACTTAAATAGTAAAAACAGTTACTATTTAGATCATAAAAAACTAAAAAAAGAAAAACAGTTACTATTTAGATCATACAAACTTAAATAGTAAAAACAATTACTATTCAGATCATACAAGAACTTTGTTGTTCTTTCTACAAGTATGTAGCCAGAGGCTACCCAACTACTTTAAGATGGAGCAAAAGATACCGTCTTCCTCAAAGAGGAATGCCTTGGTAGAGCTTAGTACTCAACAGTTGTTGGCTAGATCGTCCCTCGGAGAGACGAGCGCATGAATACTTAGAATAGACTAATTCAGATGATGAAGCTTAAATATACAGATATACTAGAACATAAACTTAAACTAAGGTTATGAGGATGCCCTTTCAGGCCCTCTCACCTATGAAGACACCCTCAGGGGTGTGTGTGCACTTTGTGAATACTTATAAACAAACTATATAAACAAACTTTTGAGCTCTATTTAGATAATAGTAAAAGACTTATAGAGGGTGGAAGATGTATAGTGGTAGCTTACAGAGTACATTAGTATCTTACAGATAGGAGTAAAAACTTAGAACTGAGAACTGAAGAACTTATAAAACAAGAGTGGAGAATGAAAGTATAAAATGTAAGTGTTAATGTAAGCGTAAATCAAAGCGTACATAAAACTGAGTCTTCTAGATCCTTATATAGATGAGATAAGTGGTCGTTGGGTCCCACATAGTGGTCTTCGTGTCCCACATAGTGGTCTTCTGGTCCTACATAGTGGTCTTCTGGTCCCACAAAGTGGTCGGTCCCATAAAGTGGTTGATGGATCCAACATTGTGGTTGGTGGATCCCACAAAGTGGCTACTTTTGACTTTCAGAAAAAGTGATGACGGAGGTATTATTAGTGCATTCGGAGTGCTTTATTAGTGTGATTCATCGGCGAAGTGTTCTGTGGGTCCCATAAGATCAGGATATTGATAGTTATTGTTAAGTACTGCTGAAGTGAGCTGACTCGTAGTTACTACTTAAGTCGGCATGCTGAGTGCTAAATTATTGTTGGGTGTTGAATTACTGTTGTGGAAGAGAGGCTGTCATACAATTATCAGGGGTGTATGAAAATTACTGCTGAAGAAGTGTCGATGCTCGTGGCTTTGGCTTTTCCCTTAACTGTAGTTTTGAGCTGCTATTCTTTGACTTCTATCATGGCGTCCCAGTAATCTTCCATAGTAGCATCGGAGGATTTCACAGAGGTCATGTCTTCATCTGTATAGAAGTTTTGACTTTCTCCTGGTTGGCAAAATTGCTTATTAGAGTTATCTTCAGGTAAGTCGGATGTCTGTGAAGTTGTGGCGGCTTATGATACCTATGATGTTGTAGCTGCTACAAACTGATCTTTCAAGGTCTGTAGAACCTTGACCTGGCGTTCCTCTTCTGATAAACTAGGATATTGACCCTTAATTAAATCTATTAAAAGCAAGAATACATTAGTCGAAGAGACAAATGTACCAACAGTTTGCTGATGATCTGTTTTAGAAGCTAAAACATATTCTTCGGTTGTTTTATTGAATAATGCAACAACTCGTTCTGTTTTATACCCATCCTACCATCTATAAAAGAAGGTGCGTTGGAGAATGGGTAGTTTCAGATCATCGAAACATGTTTCGATGTCCAATTTCCAGATCCATGTGATTTGGAATTCAGTAAAATACCATAAGGTATTTCTGTCGATAGGTGGATTAATTATAGTTTTATCCTTGAGTTTGGGATGAAATTCATACAAAAGGGTAAAGGGATTATGAAGTGCTTTTGGTAAAACATCAAAGTCTGGTCCTATTTTTCCCACCAATTGAGGAACCAAGTGAGGAAACCAGATCTTTTGATAATATCCGGATTAAGGCAGAAAAACAAGGTTTGTTTTCTAACAGGGTTCTGATAGTAAAAAGTAAAATGCCAGACTTGAATATAATCCCAATAATTATATTGATGACCATTCAGTTTAAGAGTCCTTGATTTGGTAAGATCAAGACCCCTTTCGGATAGGTATAAAACCTTAGTAACATAACACTTAGAATGTGTTATGGAACTTTTTAGATCTTTCGAATTTAAATGATGGTGTTCAAGTTGAACAGAGGCAGTCTCGATCAACATGGCCTCACAAACATACCGATAACAGCCTTCTTGGACCATATAATTCTGATTTGGAAAATAACGTTCTTTGAAACCCCAAGATTCCTGATAGAATTTAAGGTCTTCAAAATAAAGGGTTACCATACTTTCTTTAACCAATGCTTTCTGATGATAAATAATGTCCCGTTTAAGGGCATCTCTAACAGTCTTCTTGGACTCCGGATTACTGTTAGTAGGAAGCTTCTTATTCGGATTCTTATTTAGATTCTTATTTCTATTATTTTGACCCCAACCTCGTTCATGAGGTTTCATGTTCGGATTGTTCGGATTTCTCTTGTAGAAATTTCCTGGTAAGAAAATCAGGAAGAGAATTCTAATTGCCTTTAATATACTCAATAGATAAATCAAAAGCAGATAGTTTAGATTACCATCTGGCAAATATTTGTTTAGATACACGATTTTTGACATCTTTCAGAATGATGTCTTTGGCAGAGCTGCAATCAATTATGAGTAAAAATGTTTGATTTAATAAATCATCCTGAAATTTAGAAATACCTTTGACAATAGCAAGTATTTTCATTTTTAATAGTGGAATAGTTCTTTTGAGCTATCTTCCACTTTCTAGATATAAAACGAAGTAAATCTTCTTTTTGTGAAAAAGGATTTTGTTGTTTTAATATCCCTCCAAAGCCTAAACTTAAAAGTCCAAACTTAAAAATCAAACTGTTCCAATTAACATTAAGATTCTTAGGACATAACATTTCATAAGGACAAATTATCCCCATTAACAAAAGTACTGATTTTGCTTCCAAATTTCCAGACGAAATTAAGGAGAAAACCCAATTACAATGATTTCTTGGTAGTCTCAATTATATTACAGACTATTATCAGAATCTTTCCCAGGATAGTACAATCTTATACAATAGACTCACAAAGACTCCTACCCCCTAAACCTCTTAACACACCCGAGTTGTTCAACGTATCAAACTACGTGTTAAATAGCTCTCTTGCTTAGATCTTGCTAATCCTTACTGGTCTAAGATTGAAGAAACCGATGCCTCTGACTTAGGTTTTGGAGGGATATTAAAACAACGAAATCCTTCTTCACAAAAAGAAGATTTACTTCATTTTACATCTGGAAAGTGGAAGATAGCTCAAAAGAACTATTCCACTATTAAAAAAGAAATGTTTGCTATTGTCAAAGGTATTTATAAATTTCAGGATGATTTATTAAATCAAACATTTTTACTCATAATTGATTGCAGCTCTGCCAAAGACATCATTCAGAAAGATGTCAAAAATCGTATATCTAAACAAATATTTGCCAGATGGCAATCTGAACAATCTGCTTTTGATTTATCAATTGAGTATATTAAAGGCAATCAGAATTCTCTTCCTAATTTTCTTACCAGGAAATTTTTACAAGAGAAATCCGAACATGAAACCTCATTAACGAGGTTGGGGTCAAAATAGTAGAAATAAGAATCAAAATAAGAATCTGAATAAGAAGCTTCCTACTAACAGTAATCCGGAGTCCAAGAAGACTGTCAGAGATGCTCTTAAACGGGACATTATTTATCATCAGAAAGCATTGGTTAAAGAAAGTATGCTAACCCTTTATTTTGAAGACCTTAAACTCCATCAAGAATCTTAGGGTTTCAAAGAACGTTATTTTCCAAATCAGAATTATATGGTCCAAGAAGGCCGTTATCGGTATGTTTATGAGGCCATGTTGATCGAGACTGCCTCTGTTCAACTTGAACATCATCATTTAAATCCGAAAGATCTGAAAAGTTCCATAACACATTCTAAGTGTTATGTTATTAAGGATTTACACCTATCTGAATGGGGTCTTGATCCTACCAAATCAAGGACTATTAAACTGAATGGCCAGCAATATAATTATTGGGATTATATTCAAGCCTGGTATTTTACTTTTTACTATCAGAACCCTGTCAGAAAACATGCCTAATTTTTTTGCCTTAATTTGGATATTATCAAAAGATCTGGCTTCCCCACTTGGTTCCTCAATTGGTGGGAAAAAATGGGACCATACTTTGATGTTTTACCAAAAACACTTTAGAATCCCTTTACCCTTTGGTATGAATTTCATCCCAAGATCAAGGGTAAAACTGTAACTAATCTGCCTATCGAAAGAAATACCTTATGGTATTTTACTGAATTCCAAATCACATGGATCTGGAAATGGGACATCGAAACATGTTTCGATGATCTGAAACTACCCATTCTCCAACGCACCTTCTTTTATAGATGGTGGGATGGGTTTGAAACAGAACGAATTGTTGCCTTAGTCAACAAAACAACCGAAGAATATGTTTTATCTTCTAAAACATAACATCAGAAAACAGTTGGTACATTTGTCTCTTCGACTAATGTATTCCATCTTTTACTGGATTCAATTAAGGATTAATATCCTAATTTAACTGAAGAGGAATGCCAGGTCAAGGCCCTACAGACCTTGAAGGATCAGTTTGTAGCAGCCACAACATCACAGGCATCACCGGCCGCCACAGCATTACAGGCATCCTCCTTACCCGAAGATAACTCCATTTAGCAATTTTGCCAACCAGGAGAAAGCCAAAACCCCTATGTTCTAGTATATCTGTATATTTAAGCTTGATCATCTGAATTAGTCTGTTCCAAGTATTCTTGCACTCGTCTCTTCGAGGGACGATCTAGCCAACAACTGTTGAGTACTAAGCTCTACCTAGGCATTCCTCTTTGAGGAAAGACGGTATCTTTTGCTCCATCTTAAAGGAGTTAGGTAGCCTCTGGCTACATACTTGTAGAAAGAATAGCAAAGTTCTTGGATGATCTGAATAGTAACTATTTTTACTATTTAAGTTTGTATGATCTAAATAGTAACTATTTTTACTGCTTAAAATTAACTATTTATAGTTAAAAATCATAGCTTGTTTGTTTTTAGTTTATTAGTCGTTACTATTTAGTTTATTAGCCATTACTATTTATATATACATATAAATATATATATCTGCAATTCACGAGATATGGGGAGAACATGTCCGGTTTTGAGACAAAAGTTGCCTTCACAACTGCTAGAAATTGCCTTGAAGTAATATATTCCCCATATTCGACAAGCATAAGCCGGTAGAGCGTAGTCGAAGACAGCCATACATAATCGAAGGCCTACATTCGAGAAGACAATACATTACAGTCGAAGATAACTCAACATTCTAGAAGATTATGTATGTCCTCGACCTACCAGAAGTAGCCGTTGTGCCTGGTCAAGAAAGAGCTATAAGAGATCCGTGAAGTTCGCCCACTCCCCCCGGAATAGGAGATTCTTTCTTTTTTGTAAAACTGCTTGTATACACTATAAATACAAGCAGAGAATAGATTATTAAAGACAAGAAAATCCTCTCACGCTACCAATTATAACTTCATAACCCCACTATTATACAAAATTTCTGTAATAACTAGCAAAATACTGGATTTTACATCAAAACTCACCTCGAGGTCGTGGTTTTTCTCAGCTTCTACTGGGTTTTCCACGTAAAATCTTGCTCATCAAGTATAATTGCAGTCTTTACAAATAAGTATTGGCAAAGATTTTCCTCCTGAAAAACCTGCCACTACAATTGGCACCGTTTGTGGGAATGCCACACCTTATTTTACCATTTTCAATCAAAACACTATCCGATGACAAACATGAACTTGAGAAGCCATTCTGGTACCGTAAGAAATCAGAACATACCAGGAGCTATTAATCTGCATGGTGTAGTCCTTAAACTTCAAAAACAAATGGCCGCAAAAAAAACCCAAAGACTGGAAGATCAGCGTATCCACGCTCAAGCTCTTCAAACAGAAAGAGACGAACGCAGAAAAGCCCTGGATCGGCAAAGTCAAACACATCAAAAAGAGATGGAAAGATTATGAAGGATACAAGATCAACTAACTGCTCGCCAGACGTTACCTCCACTGGCTCGAAGTGAACATCGATCAAGAGCAGTTCAACGCGATGGTCAGCCGAGAGAGAACGATCAACGAATCTCTCGATCCAGATCTGGAAATCTGAATAGAGCATTTCGACATTTTGGTTTAACTTCTTCAGCCTTGACAACCCAAAGAAGTCAACGCACATGTCATCAAACCTCTCCACCATAGAGGAGGCCCATCAGAGATCGATTAGGACCAGAGGGACAGGGCGCTTTTGTTCCTCAGATTGTCACCCTACCTCTTCCCCTGTAACAATTCGTCACTTTAGATGACCTTAACAACATAATCAAAGCCATCAACTCTGACATCCCAGGCCAATGATCTACGCTTGATAGAATAAAAAAAACTCAATTTCTCTGTATCTCAAAAATATGCCCATCCTAGACAATTTTCATATGACCAAATTCATTCAATATGCAGGCCTAACTGATCCGCTTACACATGTTCGACATTTCAAAGCCACAGTTAGGTTATACTCCAAGCTCGGCCATATGTTGTGTAGGCTATTCAACATGAGCCTAAAAGAATAACCACTCTGATGGTTCTACACTATCCAAGAAGCCTCCATCACCACCTACAGCCAATTGTAACATCTTTTCAAGTCTAACTACGCTCATGCTAGGGAGTGCAAAATTACCGTTAACTCTTTGTTTTACTTCGAGCAAGGCACGAAAGAAACCTTGGCAAACTTTATTAAACATTTCCTAAAGGAAACACGAAAGATTGGGAATTCAGACCCTAAAATTGTGGTTCCAGCATTCACCTTCACCTTGCACATCGACTCAAAAGTTTGAGAAGAACCTACTCTGCACAAACCTCGCACGGTCACTGAAATGATTGATGTAGTTAATAACTACATCGAGCTGGACCGATTGAAAATAGATAAGATGAAAAGCTCCTCTGTCATCCATTCACGAGAAACATCTTAAACCCCATCCCAACGAGCAGTCACTAATGAAGCACCGAAGTAACGCGATAGAAATACTGATAACACTAAGAGAAGAGATGGAAAACATGACAGACCTATCCTAATTCTGCCACCAATGACAGCAACCCTCTCTGTT
Organism: Kingdonia uniflora; assembly: GCA_014058105.1. NCBI lineage: Eukaryota > Viridiplantae > Streptophyta > Magnoliopsida > Ranunculales > Circaeasteraceae > Kingdonia > Kingdonia uniflora. The sequence continues at coordinate 580,749 of JACGCM010001796.1, read as the reverse complement.
ATCTTGCCAACGATAAAGGGAGATGAGTGTTATCGCGCGCCAAAAGCAATTACAGATCTACCGAGCAGACCCTTATGTCAGTATAATAATGTGCGTAGTCATGAAACTGATAGTTGTTACTCCCTCATATGTATCTTTCATCGTATCCTCTTAGCTGGAACACTCCATAATTATGTCATCGACATTCATAAATTTCTCGAAGAACAAGCAAAAACCAAAGAAGTTGAACAAAATCAGATCCAGGGACAAGCTTGCCATTTGTATATGATCGAGATCGAAAAAGGGAAGAAAAGAAAACAATACGATCGTATTACGTCTTGCTGAAAAATGACCTCCTCAGACAAATCAGCAAAACTTCTTCCAAGCACAAGCAAATCCAAACGTCCTTACCAGATAACATTCGAGGACTGCAACACCAGTCATGTTCAATACCCTCATGATGACCCTCCTGTTATTATGCTCAAGGTTAGACAGGATTACTTACATACGCTTCTCGTCGATACCGGAAGTATCACGGATGTCTTATTCAGAAGAGCAATCAAAGACCTGGACCTTAAAGATTCAGTAAAAGCTTCGACAACAATAATCACAGGCTTCAATGGTTCAAAAGAATTAGCCACAGGAGAATTCATTCTACCAGTTCAAGCAGGTTTAGAAACCATAATCTTCAAATTTATTGTCATTGATGCAGAGTCTAAATATTTGGGCATTTTGGGACGCAGTTGGTTACATTCCATCAAAGTAGTACCCTCAACTTATCATCTAGCGCTACGTTTTCCTACGGATCACGGAGTCTATGAAATCAAGGGCAGCCAAGCAGTCGTACGAATGTGCAAAAATACCATAATTACCCCCATACAGCTAAACTTCTCAAAGCACAGCAACTACAGCATGAAGCACCACCCACATTTGAGCAGCATGATACCGAACTGGCCGAAACTGTTGAACTCGATGGCCCAGAACGCACAACCTTCTTTGAATCCAAGTTGTCAACCGATAAAAAATAGGACATGATACAACTACTTAAGAAAAACATCACCGTCTTCACCTGGACTTTCCAAGAAATGCCTGAATTGATCCTTCAATCGTTTGCCACTGACTCAACCTTCTTCCAGACAGCAAAGCAATCATCCAAAAATAGTAAAATCTAGCTCCCTGCCTTCGAGATACAATGATCGAAGAGATTGATAAACTCCTTCGTGTAGGATTTATTCGAGAAGATAAATATCTGAAGTGGGTTTCTGATATCGTCGTTGTGCCAAAGAAAAATGGAAAAAATAGAGGTTTTGTCGACTTCACAGAACCCAACAAATTTACACCCAAAGACAGTTTTCCGCTACCACTAATTCCGCAACTTCGCGACTCAGTCGCAGGACAAGAACTTCTTTCTATGATGGATGCCGCCTCGGGATACAACCAAGTTCCACTTGTTAAAGAAGATCAAGAAAAAACAGCCTTCATAACCGAAAGAGGACTTTACTGTTACACAGTAATGTCTTTCAGGTTAAAGAATGCTGGAGCTATTTACCAACGACTGGTCACACAAATGTTCAAAGATCAGCTCGGGAAAATCATGGAAGTGTACATTGATGACATGATCTGTAAAAGCCTGAAAAAGGAAGATTATCTCAATAACCTTCAAACTATCTTCGATATTCTTCGAAAGTATTCAGGAAGCTAAATATCCGAAGTGGGCTTCCAATATCGTCGTTGCGCCAAAGAAAAATGGCAAAATAAGGGTTTGTGTCGACTTCACAAAACCTAATAAATTTATACCCAAAGACAGTTTTCCGCTACCACTAATTCCGCAACTTCTCGACTCAGTCGCAGGATACGAACTTCTTTCTATGATGGATGTCGCCTCGGGATATAACCAAGTTCTACTTGCCGAAGAAGATCAAGAAAAAATAGCCTTCATAACCGAAAGAGGACATTATTATTACACAGTAATGCCTTTTGGGTTAAAGAATGTTAGAGCTACTTACCAACGACTGGTCACCCAAATGTTCAAATATCAGCTCGGCAAAATCATGGAAGCGTACATCGATGACATGATCTCCAAAAGCCATAAAAGGGAAGATCATCTCAATAACCTCCAAACTATCTTTGATATCCTTTACAAGTACCGGATAAAACTCAGCCCAGAGAAATGTCAATTCGGTGTCGCATCTGGCAAATTCTTGGGCCATCTAGACAGCAAAAGAGGAATCGAAATTGATCCAACTCAAATCAAAGCACTCATGGCAATGCCCTCTCCTCTAATAAAAAAAAGATGTTCTAAAATTTACTGGTAAGATAGCCGCTCTTCACATATTCATCTCAAAGTCATCTGATCGATGCAAACTTCTTTACCTTCTTCTTCGTGGCAACCCCACTCCTCTCTCGAACAAATAGCAAAAAGAAGTAATTTGGACTCCTGACTGTGAAATGGCGTTCCAAGATCTTAAATGATACTTGGGGCATCCTCCGATAATGAGTACTCAAATTGATGGTGAATCATTCATTATGTACTTGTCCACAACAGAAGAATCAATCAGTTTCGTTCTTATTCGAGAAGATGGCGGTGTAGAGAAATAATTTACTTCCTCAGCAAAATATTTATGCCTGCTGAAAAATGATACACAACAACAGAAAAATAGTTACTCGCCTTGGTCTAGAGCTCTCAAAAACTTCGTCCCTATTTTCAAACTCATCCTATCAAAGTCATCACCAAGTACCCTCTCAAACTGGTACTCTCCAAGAAAGAAAAATCTCGCAGAATTCAACAATGGTCTGTGTTTCTTGGAGAGTATGATATTTTCTTTGAATCTCAAATATCCATCAAAGGACAAACAGTGACTGACTTTTTGGTAGATTTTCCCACTGAAGACCCCGATTGGGAAGAACTCGAGAAATCTTCACCCACGACTCAATTGCAGAACCAGACGCATGGTCCAAAAGTTTCGGTTGGCGACTTTTTACAGACGGATCGGCAGGACCACAAAGATCTAGAATTGGCATAGTCCTCGTTACGTCTTCCAATCATCGCATTGAGAAAGCTTTCAAACTCAACTTCTATGCTACCAATAATGAAACTGAATACGAAGGAATCTTACACGGTCTCGATCTTATACTTACTATCGGAGCTGAGGAATTATCAGTATATGTCGACTTCCTATTCATCGTTAATCATTATAACAAAACTTTCAAGACCACAGGCAAAATGGTTGATTACGCAGGCTTAGTCGAGGAAAAGATGAACAAATTCAAGTATGCAACCATCTCGTATTTACCTCGGCAAGAAAATCGCAATGCCAATGTATTACCTTACATCGCTGCCATGCTGGAAGACAGTGAAAAAAAATCTTTAGCAATCGAGATCCTCGAACATTTTAGCCTCAATATCTTGTCAACACTCCAGATAACCGTTACTGAAGATGATAACCTTGAAAACTGGAGAAGACCATTTTATGCTTACCTCAGCTCCAACATCCACCCCAGTAACAAAGAAGAAGCTCGATCCCTGTTGGCCAAATATCCCAGATTCACTGTCCAAAATAAAATATTAAATCGACTCACTGAAAGCGGACCACTTATCGAATGCATCTCACAGAAACAGGCTCAGACCAAGATCAGAGAGCTTCATGAAGTTATCTGTGGTGCACATGTTTCCGGAAGATCGCTAGCCCAACATGCATTCACACAAGGACTATATTGGCCCAAAATGAGGCAAGACTTTGAAGACTTTGTCTGTAAGTGCTACAAATGCCAAATCCATGCTCAAGACATCAAAAGCCCAGCCCTCGACTTACATGTTAGCAATATTCTCTGGCCATTTAAATGATGGGAATCGACATCATTGGCCCATTCCATCCAGCATCGGGAAATAGAAGGTTCGTTTTAGTTGTCACCGATTACTTCACCAAGTGGGTTGAAGCAATTCCTCTCTGCCATACTGATGAGAATGAGGTCATCAAGTTCCTTTGGGAGCACATCATTACCAAGTTTGGTTGTCCGCAGATGATACGCTCTGATAATGGTAAACAGTTTATCAGCGCTAAAGTCTTTGTTTTCCTCCATAAATACAAGATTCAGTTGACAACGTCCACACCATATTATCCTCAAGGCAACGGACAAATAGAAGCCATTAACAAAAGCATCAAATCTGGCTTACGCAAGCGCCTCGACGACAAGAAAAGCAGATGGGTAGACGAACTACTCAGTATTTTATGGGCCTACCGTACAACTCCTCGAGTTTCGATAGGCTATACTCCATTCATGATGGTTTTTGGTATCGAAGCAATCATACCTTCTGACCTTGATCTTCCCAGTACTCGACGAAAAATCTCCAATGAGGACAATGAACTCGGACTACTTTGCAACCTCAATTAGATCGAAGAAACCCAAGACACAGCCATTGTCACTCGGGGATGATATCATGATACATTGAAAAAAGCATATAACAAAAAAGTTTGACAACATAAATTTGGTATTGGAGACCTTGTCCTACGACAGATACAAGATAGTACTTGACCAAAAAATTCAGGAAAGTTATCAAAAAATTGGGAAGGGCCCTACATTGTCAGCAACAAAATAGATAGCTGTACTTATTGGCTCATGACTGAAGACGGAGTTCAGCTTTAGTATCAATGGAACACTGCTCAGCATAAACTCTTTTACAGATGATACACTGTAACTATTTTCTTCAAATCAAATAAACAATTTGTTTTCTCATTATCTTCTTTACTACTTCGATTTGATCTTAATCTATACTTCTCAAGTATGTATCAGACAAACGATATATTTACTACTTCGATTTGATCTCGATCAATACTTATCAAGTATGCCTGAGACAAACAATCTCCTTACTATCTTGATTTGTTTTTAGATCCTTGTTTCCACAAGTATCCTAAAAACTATCAATCAACTTCACGCGACCACTATCTAATTACAGGATAGTTTACTTCGCACTCTTTACTTATCGAACAACCTCTTTTGAGTTCTTGTTCTTCTCCAATCTAAATCCAGATACCTATCTCCGGATATACATCTGGTCCTCCTTACTTGCCCAATTTTGGCCATTTTCACATTTTGCGCACACAAGCGTTCTTTAATTCTCTGCTCGAATATATCATCACTTACGATACAAATCACTATATCACATCTACTACTTAAACTTATTTACACATGCAACATAGTTATTTATCCAAAATATTTAAAAATAACACAAATATCCTTCGCACACACAAAATTCAAATTGTTTCGGTCCCACTAACCATTTGCTACATACTTTCATTTCACACAACATTTTTTACGCAAGATTTAACATTTCAGACAGAGATTTTTCTTCATTTAAGGCACCTCAAGCACCTGCACATCAAATACTTCCCTAGGACGAGGACCTTCGACCTCCATTGTCACTTCATTTTCGACAACATAAGTTACACCACGAACATCAGGCGTCTGGGACACATCATCATCTGAACTGTCATCACATGGAAGACCACCATCTTTTACAAGTCCCTTGTAATATTTTTTCCTTTCATCTACCTCCTCGAATTGTCCTAAATAGTACATCCTCACATCCTTGCACTTTTCCAATTTTTCTTCATTCATCTGGGCTTTCACATCATCGAGAAGTTTGCCCTGCTCCAACTCCATCGTTCTGTGAACATCGGCAACTTGATCCCTCACATCTTTTTCATAAGTAGCTTTTAGAGTCGCAATCAGAACCTTCTAGTACCTTCTTCACTTCAGCCAGCGCAGCATCCTTCACCTTCTTCACATCAAGCTTATACCTATTCAGAGTCGCATTCAGATCACCATTCTCTGCGGTCAACTCCTTTTCTATATTTTTGTAGGCAACCAACTGATTTGCCAACTCACCATTACCCTCAACACGACCCATTGTTTCACCCATCAACTTCTTAATCTGCATGAAAGTCATATAATGAGCATTCGAGTGACCTACCAGACTTTTTATTCGAACAAAGCATTAAAAATTTTCACCTTTACCAAATTCTTCTGTCTCTCGCTTAAAAAGGTATCCAAGCTATCGATCCCCACCATACAATCCTCCATTTCTTTCTTCAACTCATTCATCTAGGATGTATAAGACTCCATCGTCTTCTGTACCTCCATGTCAGACTCCTCCACAAATTTCTTCTTCGATGTCCCACCAGCAGTCTTCTTGGGAAGCACACTGCTCGAACCTCGTGGAGGTAACCCACTCACCACGCCAGCTAGTTTGCTAGTCACTTCGACCCCCTTAGTTGACGACTGTCGAGTAGTCCTCTTTGGGTTAAGCAATGGAGGTATTTCAGAATTTACCTTCCTTTTCTTCTTATTTTTGATAAAAGAATCCCCCAGCATAGCATCGATCTCCGTATCTGTGTTGTACCCTGTCAAGGAAGGATTTACCAGTGGCAAACTCCCATCAGTGGCTCTTTTCTTCACCGTCGACATTTTCCCCCAATTACAGGCACTTTCGAACCTTTAGTTCTCAACCTTTTTAGCCATACTTCTTGAAACAGCGTGTTCAGATGATCTTGGTCAATCGCTAAGTTATCAATCCTACCAAAAAATCCTTCTCTTACCTTATACAATTTTTCATCTACTTCTGCTTTCTTTCCGCTCTCCTTCAAAGCTACAAAATAGGAAGAAAAAAAAAAACACACACACACACACTCACACACATACAAAATTACAAAACATAAATCTAACTCGAGGTTACATAAAACTTAATCATTTAAGTTACCTAACCACAGACCTAGATGAAACGCTTTTCTTTTTAATGGCTCCCCAGGGTCTTTCTTGTCGAATTCGTAATTCCCTGACACCAGCAGATGTTCATCGGTGTATTGACTTCCAGTTGATACCATGTCATAAAACATTGGCATCTTCAAGAACCTTGCCAAATATCGGTACCCTTTTAATTTCGGGTTCGTCATCAATGTGTAGTAAACACACAAATCATCGACAATTATTACCTCCTCCCCCCTGGCCTTAAGTCAACCATTTATTGCCCTATATACCCTAAAAAGGTCATACACATTCTGATTAAACTAACTCGGGGCTACATCGAAAAAATTTATTAATTTCTTCTGGTCCGCTCTATGGGGAAGCTTCAACCCTTTCTTTATTTGTTCTCGATGCACCAGAATACCATCTAAGAGTACTTCCTGGTCAATCATTTCATATTGATACTCCTCTAAACTTACATCCTCAGGAATACCGTATTTCTTCTTAAACCTTTAATCTTTTTGGTCTCTAGACCCTCTCTATAGCATTCTTCCTCACCCTCCTCCACATCCTCTGCCCCACCCCCGCTACCTTCTCGATCACTCGTTTGGGGCTCGTGATCCATATCAATCTCCGTAGCCTCCTCCTCAGATAACTCAATCACACTAGGTGTTACCCTAAACTGCCCCACACCCCCTGTATCTGCACTGCTCGACCCTACTCTATATCTCCCCTCCCCCCCCCCCCCAATTGTTGCACACAAGTTCTCACATCAATCAACAAGGGCTCGACATCTTCAAGATTTGCATATATGTTTTTATCATCATTTACAGTTGGTTCAGCCATTATTAGAACCTGTCAATCAGATCCATATTTTTACCGCAGTTAGTATCTATCATATGTGATACATATATATGTTTATAAGTTTATATATTCATAATCATATCGCTATTGAGATTCCTCTCAAACACATAATTTACTTTACTATCTGCTACTATCATTTCATATTATTAAGTTCTCGATGCAATATATTACTACATATTTATACCATCGATTACTACACATTAATCATTACTCGATGATTTATATTTTAACACATAATACTTCGCTAACATATTGATCTGTTTATCATTTAAGTCAACTTTCAAGAATCTCAATAGCTTCTCGAAGACATTTCACTTTTTCCCGCCAAAACATAATCTTTCCAAAATTACGAATTCCCCTTCTCCGGCACATAAATCGGCAAAATCCTAACAAACAACCATAATCTTTGCATAGCTCACCACATCACCACCATTTCCTCCCAATGCGCCGTAATCACAGCGCCCTTAACCAATCCCTTTTTCTTCTCCTCCTCTCCACCATTTCACAACCAACAACTCATAATCACCGGCATCTCAGAATCACCACCAATCACTCACATCTCAGCATTTATTTTCCTATCTACCACAGATTCGTTTCCAATTTAATTCCACATAAATTCACTTTCCTTATATCTATTCATCTATAACCAATCAATCAACCTAGAAAACAATTCCAAAAGAATTATTAACCTTGTTTACGCGCTGCTTCTGTATCCCTCTACTTTGCTCGCTTGGCCCTTTTAATTAACACACTAATCTCCACCTTCGTAATCGTATCTAACCACTTCAACGACGAGCAATAGCAATTGCCACCACCAAAAAAAATTTCTATTTTTGAAAAATATAAACAGTCGCCCACCTCTGACCTATTTATAGACCTCACGTGACTGTTGGTCGCACCATTTTGCGACCGTTCAATTCCACGACTGTAACGCCTCATGCATCTTTTCTTGACTTCTTTGGCTCCTAACCTTCTCACCATTAATAAACCTCTACATTCGTACTTCAACCCTTCAAATTCTCAAAGAATTTTTGTGGATACATTCATATCCCCAAATGCACGACTTATCTTATCAAACAGATGATTTACATCTGTTTTCTTATATTATATCCAATCCCATAATATAACACATCTTGCCATAATCATTTTGCATGTTCGTTCCCTATTTCTTAATGTCCCTGTAATTCCTATATTTTTGGGATTGTATTCGACAAAATCTAACTATCACTAAATTCGAGAGCAATTCGTTTAGAAGTACAAGTACAAATTCCCCACCGTTAACAAGTACTAATTTCATTCGACAACTACCATATATTACATAAATTCTACTGGACATTAACAACTACTTACATATAAACCTCCTCATACAATATTATACTTTCATAAAGCCATCGCTGCAGCTTCATCTTCCCTCTTCACCAACAACTTTGCTCGAGTTCACATTCCACCGCAACGTTCAAGAAGACGCCAAAACTGCAATCTGACACAAAACTCAAAGTCCCCCTCAGCCTCCTTCGCTTTCTGCATCACTCATAGCTTCATAATCTGGCCCTTCTGGATCATCCAAATGCCAATAAAGGTTCTGCATTCCAAAATACTTTGTGTATAGCACCCAATACATTGCCTGAATACGTCTGAACACACCTTCACATGCCTGTGTTCTCATCCTAACCATCTCTGTATGAAAAATCACATCCACAACACAGACCTATTTATAATCATTCTGGTCAAACAATCCTCACCTGCATTTATTCCACATTGGAACTCTACCAATTGCAAAGTCCCATCAATCAATATCGAAATTTATCCCTGGCCCCACATAGTCAAACATCGCCGACTTTATCCACATAAACAAAAAATTGACACCAATATCTTCGACTCATATACACAATAATTCATAAACAAACTACATCACATAAAACTTCGACAAAATATTTATTACTTTAATCAAATTGTTTCTTACATTTGATATCTATCTCATTCGCATACATTGCATCTCTTACATTCGACATTTATCTCATTCGATTACAAATTCATCCTTCGATTATATTATATCTGGTTACATTCTACTTTTCATTCGACTTACATGACTTATTTAACTATGTTTTTCTTTTTACCAGAATCAGACATTAAAGCCTCTTTTTCGGTAAAAGACACTCAATGACTCTCAAGTCATTAAACTTCTAAGAGCTGCTTCCACAGATAGGCGAGGAAATATATGTACGACGTCTCCCCTAATTTGGCAAGATCCCTGGATGCCCATTCAAGCTTCAGATCTTCATCAATAACACGAACTGTTATCCTTTCTCCCCCACTCTGACAACCTCCATTACCTTCTCCACAGTGTGCTGGCACAACCAGTTCAAACGTACACCACCATCCTCTGCGACATACCTCCTTTACCCTCCTTACCATGATGTCCATCGCGGCACTTTCAACAAGGCCTCCTGTCACCACATACCTTCCCTCCGATTCCTCACCGTCTTCACCTTTCCTCACCATTGGTCACCATACCTAGGGAAACATCCTTCCACAACCTTATCCCTCTTCAAACAACTGCTACTTTATACCCCACGTTCAACCTGGAAGATTCATTGTACCACATTCAATGCGCCTCGGGAATAACATTGCCAAATACATTTCACTTGGACCTTGGAACTCACAAAGACGACTCATCTTCTATTTGACAACCTCTTCAGCTTCTCAAAAAAAATCTCTACACAAACACAAGTGCTTATGTCAAGAATGGGGAGATTATAGTAACATATTCCCCAGATTCGGCAAGCATAAGCCGGTAAAGTGTAGTCGAAGACAGCTATACATAATCGAAGACCTACACTCGAGAAGACAATACATTACAGTCGAAGATAACTCAACATTCTAGAAGAATTTGTATGTCCTCGACCTACCAGAAGTAGCCATTGTGCCTGGTTAAGAAAGAGCTGTTAGAGATCCGCGAAGTTTGCCCACTCCCCCCGGAATAGGAGACTGTTTCTATTTTATAAAATTGCATATATACACTATAAATACATGCAGAGAATAGATTATTAAAGACAAGAAAATCCTCTCACGCTACCAATTATAACTTCATAACCCCACTATTATACAAAATCTCTGTAATAACTAGCAAAATACTGGATTTTACATCAAAACCCTCCTCGAGGTCGTGGTTTTTCTCAGCTTCTACTGGGTTTTTCACGTAAAATCTTGTCCATCTAGTTTAATTGCAGTCTTTACAAATAAGTATTGGCGAAGATTTTCCTCCCAGAAAACCCGCCACTATATGCCTAACATACAAGAAACAGGAAAGTTTCAAACAGCAGCAACAACAATAAAGAGAAGAATAGATAGTAGATTACATACCGGGAGTTCATAAACACTGTCACTTATCATCTTACAATTATTCTCCAACCAACTAAACCTATCTTCAAATTCATCAAACCTGGCGTAATTCTTCCTAAACAACAAAATATTATATTTTTAGATCCCCGCAACTTTTATATAGGGGAGGATGGCTGTGACCCAGTCAGTTTAGGCTGACTTCAACTTATACTTCTAATTCTAATTGGAATTGAACTTGGGCTTGGGCTTGGGCTTGTTAAAATACCACATGTCATTCAACAATAAGAACATCTCCTAAACCTTGGAATCCACGGCGCCACTTAAGATTTTTGTCATCCAACAGTTCCTCACTACCTTGGATTTGAGTCTCCAAAAGCAAGGCTGAGTCTTGAAATCCAAGACTCAACCTTGGTTTTTAAAGTCGCGATTGGGCGCCGAAGTGTTGGGCGCCTATTCTATTTTTAAACAGGCGCCAAAGGTTTGGGCGCCCAATTGTTTTTCTTACGAAAATTCAAATCGGACGCCTAAGACTTGGGCGCCCAATTTTTTTTATATTTTTTTAATTCAAAATGGACGCCCAATTTGGACTTATGAAAAAAAAAAGGCGCCCAACACGCCCAAGTGTTGGGCGCCTGTTAAAAAATCCAAGTCAGGTACTGTTGGAGGAAATAGAGTCTCACTGACTTGGATTTGGCTTTTTTCAACAAAGTCAGTGAAGCACTTTAGGAGATGCTTTAAGTCACTGTTTGTTTTCTTCATATGTTTTCTCTTCTAAAGTATTGAAGAAAATTAAACACAAAAACAAACAAAAAACTTAAACACCAATGGATAGGGGATTTCAGAAACCTAATCAATAGTCGACCAATGAGGTATTTGGTACAACTTGTGTCTATATATAAGGGGAAAGGGGAGGAGGATGTCAGTTACTCGAGAGCTTAGACTTAGACTTGGAATCGGACATGTGCTAAGGTCCCTTGGGTACGTAGGAAGTCGCGCGACTGAAAAGAACGGTGTTCTTATAGACATTAAGTCATTTGGGACTGTTTAGCTGGGTTATGGCATCAAAAGGCTTGATGAGAAATACTTAAGTTTTTTTCTACTCATAATAATCACACATTTTTTCTTTTTTAGTTTTTTATTTTTCCTTGCGTATTTTCTCTACTCATAATGATCACACATTTATTCCATAACGTTCCCCATAGTCCAACAGATCGTGGTCATTAGCAACGATCTAGACTAAAACCTATAAAGACTAAAGAGGTTAAGAGTTGAAGGAGGAGAGGACAAGCTTTTCTATCTAGAGAATCAAAATCAAATATCAAAGAATAGTCAATGTAATTTATAATCATCAATTAATAATAAAATATTTTACAAATCCTCGAGAGAGGTCGTGGTTTTTACCTATTCAAGGGTTTCCACGCTAGATTTCACGTTGCATCTGATTACATTTTTATAGTTGAGTATTCACACTACATTCGGTGTGACAGACTAAGTTCAATCCTCGAATTTAGTCCCTTACAAGTAGTTTATAGTGCATGGAGTTGACGCTCTTATAAAGATGACCCACGTGCATCTCTGTAGTCGACTCCCCAAATATTAATCCCTAAATTTAGCTTAATTGGCTAATCAAAGTCAAATATTTTTTATTTCCACTACATTGGACTCCTCAATAATTACTCATCAAATGCCACATGTCAACTTTTCCACAGAATCATTTAGATTTGGGCAGATTATGTTTAATTCTAATCAAATTTGATTACCACGCTAAGCATTAAATTTGATTTGGAGAATGAAATAGGTAATTAAATTAGTTCCAAAAGAACTTTAGGCGATTCGACTTCAATTTGGAGAGTCAGATGCCCAGGTATCTTATCTTATATACAGATTTGGCTCTCCAAATTTGTCTTAAAGCCAATATATATAGAATTATAGATAGTCGACTCAGAGATGCCCATATCAACAAATTACCAATGGGCCAGGACACATATTCATCTGCCACCATTTAAGTGAGACGAAAAAGAAGAAGAAAAAAAATCCAGATTGGATCTAAACACGTGTAACCCACTCATTGGCCAAAATAAACTAAATTCAAGTATTTGTGTTGTCTTAATTAATTTCCCCATAGAGTTTAATTTAATTTATTTTAAGGCATAAAAACCAAACCAATCGACACCAATATAAAAACACGGTTTTATCTCTCGAAACATTGGTTTCTCTCTCTTCAATCTTTAATCTTTAAATCTTTCATCTTCTCTCTCTCTCTCTCTCTCGCGCGCGAGTGATGCTAAAAGAAGTCTTCTTCGTCGTTTCAATCCTTCCCTCGTAAGGAAGGATAAACGACGATCGAAGAACAAACCCTAATTTTATCTCAGAGAGAGAGAGAGAGAGAGAAACCCTAACCCTAATTGAGAAAGCGATCGATTTCTTTCTCTCGATAAGCATGGCGGAAGCTCATCTGTTGTCATCACCATTAGTGGTTAACGATGGCGTCGTTGTATGTGAGGAGGAGAGAGAGATTCAGGGAGGTTTGGTTTTGGATTTGGATCCCGCGTTGAAGGATGCGCTGTTGAGTCCGAGATGGCGTCTCATTGGTGAGAGAATTTAAGATTGTTTTGATTTAATATTGGATATTTTGTTAGGATTTGTGATTTGTGTGAAATTTGGAGTGATTTTAGTTGTTTGTGCGTGAAATTACATCTGGTGTTTGAATGTTTGCTTAATTTTATTTGTAGATTTGACTGATTTTATGTTCAATTATGCTGCGTAAGTAGAATTATAGCGTGAAATTGTGCTTTAATGTGTGATTCTGTGTCAAACATGAGAAACAATTGGAATTTACGTAATAATGTATCTTAACTTGCGGAGGGCCGGAGGGGGAGAACGGCGTTGTCTGAATAGTGCAAGGGTTGCCGTTAGTAGAGTAAATAAGATGCAGACAGTAGGCCTGACCAGAGTTTTAGAGGTTAAATGTGGATTGTGATATCCAATTCATCGGAGAATACCGTTGGGTATGTACGACAATGAGAGGCTGAGAGCACAGCGCCTGACAAACCCAATGGCCTAATCCTCTGGGGTGTTTCTAAGACTTGGCTTCCCTTCTCTTATGACAAGTCTTCGAGCTTCTGAGATGGTTTATGATATTTTTAGTGGGATTTTGCCACATAAGGTGGCTCACATCACTAATTACTCCCATCCTCGGAACAACATATATATCAATGTGTTAGGCAATTTGTCTCAGAATGTAGAGTTTATGTTTCAGGAGAGAAGCGCAGAGAAGTCAGGGAGCCCGGCCGCCTACCTAAGGATAATGCAACTCGCAATGAGCAGTGGGTGCTAGTCTTACATCTCCTCGCACTTTATGTTTGTCATAACTCCCGTGGCTTCCTGAGCTGTATACTTAAGTAGAAACCCATATACTTTTGAGGTCAATGCCAGGTGTTAACCTTTTTAGTGTAGCTGCCATTAAACACCATATGTGAATTGTTGTGCACCAAATTAAGAAACTATGTGCAGTACCATTGGCTACAATATTAAAAAAGGCGAAGGTGGTGAGAGTTATGTATTGATTAATATAACACCCCTAAAAGCCCTTTATATGTGTGACTTTCTATGTTCTAATCCCATTCAATATTGCGTTTAGACTGTGAAAGTGCATTTGACCAGGCCGGGACATCTTTGAAGTTTTGAAAGGGTGTTTCATGTCAGCTATTGCCATTCACGCTTGATAAGTGACTAATGAGTAGTATTTCGGGGTGGGAGCCATCTGCAAACTGTTTTAGATCTCTAAACGGCTCTTATAGGCAGGCCACTAGAGTTTGTGTACTTCGTTTTGGTTTACTTGGTTTAGTAATTTTCTTAAGGTGACAGCATGTGGATAGCCTTTCATTGTCTATGGGACTTATCATGCCTCTGGCATTGATGGGATGTCTATTTTCTTCATGGCTTTTCATATACCATTAAATAATAGAAGAAAGCCGAACTTCCGGTTTCCAAAAAAATAAATAGAAGAAAACTTGAGAAAAAAAAATATATATATATTTATGTTAAGGTGATTTATCACATAGCTGAAAAGAAAGTTCAGTTAAGTCCTTCACCTTTATTTGGAGGCTTTTTGTGCATGATAGTGGATCAGATAATTAAAAATTAAGAAAATACCCCAAAATATATTACACCTAGGTAGACAATTTCCCGTAAATCAAACTACTAAGGTATGCACCTAATGCCAGATAAATGCTGCCTCTCACAAGAAGCTGTTGTACTATGAATACACGCAATGCAGCTATGGTACTTATATTCTACCTTATGTTCTTGCTTATGTACAAAATATTATTGCCTGTTTAATCCGACTTCGTTAAAACCTATTTTGGAGCGAGTTTTTACTCATTTATCTAGTTTGCATTGATCATATCTCTATGGTAACAATCCTTGAATTCCAAAATCACGTGTCAGGTAGGACTACATAATCTTTTGTTCGTTATCCTAATATGTGCAATTCCCTGCCTATATTCATTATCATGTTTGCAAGATCACTCTTAATGAAAATTTTATTTACAATTTGGATCGCCTGCTAAAGCTCTTGTTTATGTACATGCTAGTTTTGCGACTGGAGCTGGATATTCAGAGGTTCATGCAAACTCCTGATCAACAAAAGATTGAGTTCCTGAATGTCACTAATCAATACAATCGGCTCATCATTCACCGTGCCGCTCAGCACTATGGTCTGCATTCAGAGGTAGTTGGTAACGCAGCCGACGGACCCATATTGGTGACAAAAACAGCAGAGAGTAGATACCCTGAAGTTTGTTTATCTGAAGTTCCTTTTGAGGAACCAGGAAATGAGAAACCCGAGCAATTTAAAATTGCCATCAGACAAAGACCACATAATGGTTCTTCGGACAACGGTAATGAGGTGGGAACTAAACGAAGTCCAGTGAGAACCGTGGAGGAGAGGAAAGAAGAGTATGATAGAGCACGAGCCCGTATATTTAAAGACTCTGAGTATCCTGAATCAGAAGAATCATTTTCTCAGGATGGGAATGATGGAAGGAGCTTTCACCTGAGCAGAGATGATAGTGAAGTTCTGAGAAACAATATTAATATGACTGAAAGAATTCCAATTACTAGGGAAGCTAGTAATTACTCTAGAATTGCAATACTTAAAGACAGGGAGAAAGACCGTAGTGACCCAGACTATGACCGAAGTTATGACAGGTAATAGCATACTTCAACCTTTATTAGTAATCTTTTTTTATAGTTCACAAATTAAAATGCAACCTTGTAGTCATATATCGAAAATTTATCATTTGTTGAAGAACTGGTTTTTTTAAAGGTAACTAAAACTTTGATTAAGCCTTAATGGTTGAACATATGTGATTAAGCCTAAATGGACTTCTTTTTGAAAGGTAACTAAAACTTAATGGACATGTCTGATTAAGCCTTAAGGACTTGCCTTTTTGAAAAATAACTAAAACTTAACGGACATATCTGATTAAGCCTTGATAGACTTGCCCTTTTGAAGGTAACTAAATCTTAATGGACATATGTCACATATCTGATTAAGCCTAATGGATTTGCTATTTTGAAAGGTTACTAAAACTTAATGGACATATCTGATTAAGCCTTAATGGACTAGTCTATTTGAAAGGTAACTAAAACTTTGGTTAAGCGTTAATGGATGAACACATCTGATTAAGCCTTAGTGGACTTGAAGTCTTAACGGACTAGCCTTTTTGAAAGGTAACTAAAACTTTGGCCCTTCCTCCCACCAGTTACCGAGGGAGGGACGGAAGCCTTAAAGGACTAGCCTTCTTGAATAGTAATGTAAATAAACTTTTGGCCTTTCCTCCTACACTAGTTGCAAATGGGAGGGAGGCATAGGGAGGTGGCTCACCCACAACATTAATTATTCGTTCAAATAACTTACCCCAACAAAAACTCTTTGCGGTCTGACATCTTATCCCTACAAAATAATCATTAACTGCTATGGATTAACCTAGAGTGTAAACTTTATAATTGGTGATGTTAGTTCTTTAATTGCTATCTGAAATCTTCTAACCATTACTTTTGAAGTACAAGGTAACTATTGACTAGTTGTGGTCACCGTAACTGTAATCGTTTTGGAGCTTTAGCGTAGTTCTGCTGTATGAGAAAAATTATCATGAGTATGCTTCCGTGTCCATAAATGAAAATGACTAATTATGTATTGTAAAGTATGCTTAATCAGAAACATAACTTTTTGAAGTACTCGATAGATAATGACTAGTTATGCTTAACCATAACCATAAATGCATTTATTGTAAAAATACTTGATTGACATGATCCAAGTTGTACTCAAATTATGTATCTTTAAGTATGCTTAATCAGAAACATAACTTTTTGAAGTACATGATAGATAATGACTATTTACATTTAAACATAACCATAAATGCATTTATTGTAAGAATAATTGATTGACATGTTCAAGTTGTACTCAAATTACTCCGCATTAAATGTATGTCTTGGTAGTAAAATGCCCACAAGGGGCTACAATCCTAAACTTGAGGAAGTGTAGAGAATTAGTGCAACTAATTCACTCTATATATTGCTGCAGATATGTTCGTGGTCTCCCTCGTAATCAGAGCCTTGGCTTGGTGCCTTTGAACATACAGGGCTTTCGACCTTCATTTGTCCAATATGAACCTGGTTTTCCTCAGCTGAGCCCCTTGCCGAGGGCCCAACATCATCCCAGTTATGGACCACCACATAGTCCAGTTATGAGTCCATATTGTGCAGTTGGAATCAGTCAGACATCTGGGGATCCTGTTTACATGCAGTGGGCTAGTCCAGGAATGATGTACGCCAATTCTTACAGGCAATTCAGGCATTCTGTTTTCCAGGTAGGCGATGGTCTCATATTTGTGGCATTGTGTTTAATAAGAAAATTATATCCAAGTCCTTCAGAGACTTCAGTGTGATGTATAACTCTACCCATGAAACAAAATTTCACGGTGTAATGGATTTATGCTGTACATTCAGTATTACAGTATTGGATACACATGGGATATCAGTCCCATGGATGCCAAGCTTTTGCGGATATTGCTTCTAATTTTTTTGTTTGTCATGTAATTGCAGGCCCCATTCAATCATCAACCCCTAAGCTTTGATTACTCCCAAAACCATTAAGAAGACGGGGAACCTTCTGTGTAACGAATCGTATATGCGAGTTTTTTCTTTTTCTTTCTGTTATTCTAGGTTGCTTCAGAGTAGGAAGACATTGTGGAAATATTATCTTTCAGATACCGTGTTTCAGGTTTAGCTCCTTCCTTTTTTGTTTGTTGAAATGTTTTGTTATTTGTGAAGACTATTGTTATTACTTGGTAATTGCTTGTTTCTATATTTTAGCCTTTGTTATTAGTTTAAATATTAGACAAATAAAGAGTAATGAGAACTCGTGGGGTGTCAGATTTGCGAAGTGTTATCTTGCTTGCACATTAACAATCTTTTGATCCCTCGAATTATAAATAGTTGACCTTATCATTATAAGAATGCCTGTACTTGTGTGCAAATAATGTGTAAAATTATGACATCGTAATACCCCAACCCTCGTATCAATTTTCACAGGAAATAATGGGTAGGTAATGAAAGAAGCATCAGCTTCCTAGTGCAACTGTCGAATTTATGCTAACATATGGGCCAAGCGTTGCACGCAATATAAGCCTCTTTGTTTCGACTCTTAGTTGCACTTGGGGCTTCTTCTTTTGTTCTTTTTTTGACAGTGTGAAGTGAACTACTTGTGAAGTTTGTCAAAAATGTGGTGTTTGGCAGACCAGGCCAACTTCCTACTTTAAATGTATTTTACACCTTCATGTCGTGTTTGACAGACTAACTTCCCGCATACCAAAATTAGAATCAAACCATTAAAAACACCACCAATGGTGGGTAAACACCCTTAACAAGCTCAACACTCTGGGCATGGCACACACGCACTCGGTCAATGCCTCCCAGCAGCACGCTGGTGGACTCTGGCTTGCCTGGACTCATGAAACTGACATTACCATTCTATCCTCCTCCCCCAATGGAATTGACGCGCTCATCCAATCTCATACCCCCCTCCAGACCCAGGACGAAGCCCCTGTCCCCTGGCTCTGCTCTTTCACCTATGGTTCTCCTGACACCCAGCAACGGAGTACTTACTGCTCCTCCATTGGAAACCTGACGCGCTCTATCACTGTCCCGTGGATCATCATTGGTGACCTTAATGGCATTACCTGCCAGGAGGAGAAATTCGGGAGAATCCCCTATGACAACACATCTTATAACCCCCTGGAGGAATTTATCTACAACGCTTCGATGATTGATCTGGGATTCACTGGCGTTCCCTTCACCTGATCTAACAAGAGACATGGCACCAATCTGATTAAACAACGCCTGAACAGATCCATTGTTTCCATTCCCTGGCGTACCACATTCCCGGACGCCACGATCCGTAACCTGCCTATCATAGGATCGGACCACGGGCCTATCCTCCTAAACACCGATGAGGGGCGTTTGTCCCTTCCCAAGCAATTTCACTTCCAATCTGCTTGGACGAACCACCAAGACTGCAAGGAGATCATCAACAAAGCCTGGGCAGCTGAGCAAACAGGCTCTCGTCAGCTGAGGCTCTGCAAAAAACTTCGGCACACCAAGCAATAGCTCACAACTTGGAATAAGAACTTCTTTAAGTGCATTCCTAACCAAATTCAGCAAATCCGTGACCAAATTAGGGACGCCCAAAATGAGCCCCCCATCAAGGAGAATTATATCCAGGAGCAGAAGCTCCAGCAGAATCTCAACCAACTCCTTAATCAAGAGGAAAAGCTCTGGCGCGACAAGTCCCGTGAGCTTTGGCTTAAAGAGGAGGACCGCAATACCAAATTCTTCCGCCTCTCTACCCTCAGCAGGCGTAGACACAACTCCATAAAGTAGATTCATAACACAGACGACGAGCGGTGTACTACTAGGGAAGATATTGAGGACACTTTTGTGGATTTCTACACTAACCTCTTCACACCGTCGAACCCCCTCCCCCCTTCTCATACAGGACCTTAACATCATGGAGAAACTAGTTACGGATGAGGAGAATGACCAGCTCACCAGAGAGCCCACCATGGACGAGCTTAAAGAAGCCCTCTTCTCTATAAACCCCCATAAATCTCTGGGACCAGACGGATTCACGTCGCTTTTCTACCAGAAGTCTTGGGAAACGGTCAAGCACGACCTCTTTAAGGCTACGCTCGCCTTTTTTCAATCGGACCACCTTCTCCAAGAGTTCAATCACACCAATATTACGCTCATCCCCAAGAAGAAGAACCCCGATGCCCATGAGCATCTTCGGCCTATCAGTCTGTGCAACGTGAAACTCAAGTTGATCACTAAAATCTTAGCTACCAGACTTAAACCTCTCCTCAACAAACTCATTTCCCCAGCACAGAATGCTTTAATACCCGGTAAGCAAATTTTTGACAACATCATCATGGCGCAAGTGATCCTCACTACAATGAAGAAGAAGAAAGGAACCTCTAGCTACATGGCTGTTAAACTTGATCTGAGCAAAGCCTTTGACCGTGTGGAATGGAGTTTCCTAAATGACACCTTGAAAGACATGGGGCTTGTGAGAAATGGTGTGAATGGATTTTTCAATGCGTCTCTACCACCAGCCTCTCTTTTAACCTAAATGGGACCCCCTATGGACTCCTCAAGCCTGGTCGTGGACTCTGACAGGGTGACCCCCTGTCTCCGTCCCTTTTCCTCATTTGCTCAGAGGTCCTTTCTCGCATCATTCTCAGCAAAGAGATCAAAGGTGAGCTTCACGGCATCAAGACGGCCAGAGGCAGCACTCCCATCTCTCACCTCCTCTTCGTTGACGACAGTTTTATCTTCTGCAAAACAAATCTCAACGAAGCTGGGGCCCTTAAAGACGCCCTCACTACTTACAAGCAAGTGTCTGGCCAAGAGATAAACTTTAGCAAATCGTGCATTCTCCTCAGCAAGAACTGCCACCACAGGCACCACAAACTCATCCAGAAGCTCATCCATATGAAAAAAAGACACAACGGGTGACAAATACCTTGGAGCGCCCCTTACCTTTGACCGTTCTAAGAATCTCAACTTCCAAGATATCATCTCGCGAGTCTCTAGCAGAATTGAGGGCTGGAAAGCCAAAAACCTCTCCTAAGCCGGAAGGCTTACCCTGATTAAAGTTGTTAACTCAGCAATCCCATCCTTCTAGATGGCCATCTTCCCCTTCCCTGTTAAAACTTGCAAAAAACTGGACTCAATCAACGCCAAATTCTTGTAGGGAATAAATAAGGAAGAAAAAAAAAACCCCCAACTCCTCAAATGGAAACACATTTGTCGGCCTCGCAAGCTCGGAGGCTTAGGTATCCGCAAAGCCAGTCACCATAACCAAGCTATGACGGCGAAGCTTTTCTGGTGTCTGATCAAAGAACCGGACAAACTATGGGCCCACAATCTGACCACCAAATACACCCCCAAAACTTCCGCTATGTTAGCCATCGCTAAACCCTCTGACTCATGAATCTGGAAGAGTATCATCAAGGCCAAAAACCGCGTCTGGCCAGAGCTTAAATGACACATCGGCGATGGGGAGAGCGTTGACTGCTGGCTAGAACCATGGATTTCAGTTATACCCTACGGGCGCCTGGCTGGCCCAGCCCCCCTCAACCGCCCTATCACTCGCGTTGCCGATCTCATCTGGCCTACCAGCCACACTTGGAAGGCAAATCTAATCCACAAAACTTTTTACAAAGACATTGCTGACATCATCACCTCCATCCCCCTTAGCAGATACCCGACAAAGGATGTCCTCAGATGGAATCAAGAGCAGAACAGAATTCTCACGATCAGTTCGGTGCCTTCCTACTCCATTCTGGACCAAAATCGGAAAGACCAAAGGAGTAGTTCTCAACCGACTGAGGGGCCTACCTGGGACCACATTTGGAATCTGTTGGTGCCCTTTCGCATCTAATTCTTCCTTTGGAAAGCAATTCAGGATGGCATCCCGACTAAGGTCAACTTATGGTTCGGAGATAGTGACTGGGATACCCTTTGCCCTAGATGCGATATGGAAGCTGAGACTACCACGCACGCCCTTTTCTTCTGCACCAAAAATCACGAATTCTGGATTAAGTCACCCCTCACTCTTGATCTGAGGAACTGGCGCTACACGGACTCGGTCCGCCAGACTATCCAAAGCTGCTTTCAGTTGAAAGGGGGCACCACGGGCATTTTTAATTTCTACGGCAGGCTCAGTACTATCATGTACATCATTTGGATCAGCAGGAATGAGCTCATTTTCGATCAAAAAAGACCTGACCCTGAGGATGCCCTCAAGCGGGCAAAATAGTTTCTCATCTCCCCAGACATAACCACCCATGTTCCCCCCAAGCCGGTTACGCCCCCTCCCCTTGCCAGCGAAGGGTGGCACGCTATAAATGTGGATGCCTCCTGGACTAAACTGAACGCTCTAGGAGGCACAGGCTTTATTATCAAATCTCACACAAACTCTTTTATTTGTGCAGGTCACGCTTCAACACGGGCAGCTGATTTCGAAGAGGCGGAGGCCATTGCCGTAATCCGAGGACTGGAGGCAGGCCTCAGGCTAGGATTGGACAGAGTACTCCTTCTTTTCGACTGTCAGAAACTGATGCGAGCGTTCAGAGACAGATCCGAGGACCTCTCATGGGGAGCACTCACTCTAGCCCCAGACTTGAGAGCCTTAGCAGGACGTTTTACCGACTTTTGTTTTGAGCATCTAGATAAACGTTGTAACTTTATCTCCCACTTTTTAGCGGCTAGAGGTGCAGCTTCCCCCATTTTGGTTTGTGCCATGCATGAGCAGGCATCTTCACTTGTAAACTCTGTTATTCCCAGCCATTAGGCTATTTTTTATATATTATTCTCCTTTACTTAAAAAAAATGGTGGGTAAACGACTAAGACCCTTAATTTATTAGGCAAAGTAGATTATTACAATAGTTTTACTAAACTACCTTGGTAAGAAAAAAGTCAAAATCTAACCTTTCACATTCCTCCCCTCCACTACAGGTACATTTACCTTGTCCTCCACCACATTTTGAGCTTCGTCCTCCACAACTACTTTCTGGACATTCTTTTCCCAAAATGCTGCAAACAGTGAACTGTTCCTTGATATCTCAAGACCTGGGGAGCTGTCTCCTCCCATGTCTCATAGGCTCCGGGTATAAGTCCCTCAAACCCCACATAAAACCTGGCCATCACACCTACAAATGCAAGAAACAAACAATATAAAAACATATAAACAATCTGCTTAAAAACATGACATAAACAAACTTATTAATAGATAGAAGCCACAATCAAAATACATAATCTGTATTTAAAGTCATAACAAACAAACTGAAAATAACAAACCAAACTGAGAGTTAAAAGCCAAACTACACCAAACTGAAAATACAACTCAAACTGCAGGATGATAGTGACCAGTATGCAAGCATGATCAAGCCGCATTGTGGCACATATGGTATCTCTAAAATTCGTCCATGCATTAGTTGCCCCCAATGCAGTTATATCTTCCCGGTTAATTTTATCTTCATGATCATAGACTGATTCCTCAAGCCCCTCTTCCATGTCCTCAAGATCAACTTCTATAATGTGATTGTGAATCACACAACATGCAATAACCACCTTAATCTGTGTCTCAATGTCATAGTGTGGGTTACTCCGCATGCAAGAAAATCTCCTCTTCGCCTCCCTAAACAGTCGCTCAACGATGTTCCTTAGTTGGGAGTGTCGAAGATTGTATAATTCCTGTGGATTCTCAGGAGTCCGACCATACTGCTCCTTTAGATGGTATCGTACACCTCTATAAGGAACTAGAAAACCAGGAGCTTGAGGGAGCCAGCATCTCCCAAGTAGTAGTGATCTACACATGTCAATACACCTACTATATTAACCGCAATAAACTAACAATGCAAGTTCAATTATTCAAAATATTAACACTAAATAATGACTTACCTCTAGGAACTGTAAATGGGTAATTCTCTGCATTAACTGCAGCTCTTAGGATCATGTTATCGTGGGTTGAACCCTCTCACCCAGCAAATACCTAAGTGATTTTCACATCAAATGAACAAGCTACTAACACATT
The DNA here is from genome assembly GCA_014058105.1 of Kingdonia uniflora. NCBI lineage: Eukaryota > Viridiplantae > Streptophyta > Magnoliopsida > Ranunculales > Circaeasteraceae > Kingdonia > Kingdonia uniflora. The sequence continues at coordinate 556,660 of JACGCM010001796.1, read as the reverse complement.
CTACATAATATTTCCCTTCCTAGTGCGATACCTTACTTGTTCTTCAGGAGAGACTTTGGCATGGATGAATGTACCATCAACAGCACCAACACAATCTTAAATAAGATAAGTGTGCAATTATAACTCTACATCAAAGTATAATGCTTGCATAACATACTTGAGTAAAAAAAATATTATGTAACACTACCTAAAAATATGTGTTGGCCTAAGCATGACTAGTATTGGTAGTCTCAGAAGAAAGATCAGGAGTTGCAGGTTTGGCCAAGTCCTTTCCCAATTTTAGAACATACTTGAGGACATTGTGAAAGTAATTATGAATTGCCTCTAATGATCTGATTGTCTCATATTGGGCATGCCTAAACCTGTTATCATGTCCAATAATCAACAAGAAAATGACAACTTGCTCTTAAATTGCCACATGCTTACTAGCTTTTAGCCCTTTGCCCATAAGTCTTTCAGAGAGAGTTTTAAAACAAGCTCTATTCATTCTCAACAAGTTGTGACATACCGTATCACTTTCCTCATAGAGTCTGCTCAGGTTAGCCACTCTCAGTGCACTCTTATCTCTGTAAGGTTCCCTCTCAACTTGAGTTGTCTCAACTAACAGTGTAAGCAACCCAACCATTGCAGTTGCTACAACCCCAATTGCCTCTAACTCCAAATTCTCATCTTCATAATTCATCCCTACTGGCATACAAAACAAACCCACAATCACATGCCAAGAAAACCCACATTTAACCATATCAAAAAACCCATAATCACAAATCCGCATTCAACAAGCCCACAATCACATACCCACATTCAACAAACCCACAATCACATAATTACATTCAACAAACCCATAATTCGCAATCACTGTAGAGAGATAGAAAGAGAGTTTGTTACATGTCGAGTCGTGGGAGAGGAGAGGTTGTCGAGGTGTGGGAGAGGAGAGGTTGTCTAGTCGTGGGTTGCAGCGATGGGTGATGTTGGGGTTTGTGGAGCGGCGGCACAACGGAGAGAGCTTGATTTGGTCATGGGATAGGATCGGCAGTGAGAGAGGATAGGAGAAGGTGAGGGTTTTTATTTATTTTTTATGTTGAAAAGAGCCAAGTGATTTGTTGTCCTTGCTAAAGCAGCCAAACCAAATGTCAAAAGAGAGTGGTTACGACGACGGTGTGTGAACGACGAAAGTCAAACTTCTGAAACATAATTCAAACCAAAAGGAATTTATTTTTATTTTTTTTGTGTGTGGGGGGGGGGGGGGGGGGGGGTGGTGAAGGTTGCCAAGTTGAAAGTGTGAAGATTGTCTCTAAACTACACACTTTTGGCACCTTCCCTCACCTTGGGGGGGTTGCGAAGTTGAAAGTGTGAATATTGCCTCTAAACTTTACACTTTTGGCACTTTTTTTAAAACCTCACTAAATCTTCTAATTATTTGATCGAAGCCAAACACACTAAAACTGAGAAGTTAACTTCACTTCTCACCACTTCTTAGGGTTGACCGAAAAACAAGCAAGCCTTTAGTTGTATATGTATCATGTTCATGTCTTTGAATTTGTCAGCCATCCTTTGTCGCATTTTAGAAAGACGTACCCAGTCCAACTAATGTCATAGCGATATAAAAGCCTAAACTGGAAGGACACTTGCCAGGATTAATCCTGACTAAACCTGGCATGTGGGTTGACGGGATTCTTACGTGCCCCCAGGGATTATCAAGGCAAATAAATTATGAACCCGGATCACCATTGTTTGCGGAAAACAAAACGAAATAAACTGGAAGGATCAGTCATTAAGTTCAAAGATTTGGTTTGGTTGAAAGATATCAGTAGTCGTTAAGTGCTATGATATCCTAAATTAAGTGTTACATAAACATCCAACATATACCCATAGGTCTTCACAATTTTTTTCCCAAAGCCAAAGAAGATAAGCTAGATATAAAATAGTTGGAGTAATATAACTTTATCAAACCAAAATATACCAATGATATCTTTGCAGCCGTCACTCTCTTTCTTAATTAAAAAAAACATGTTATGATAAGAATATCTTCTTAATCAAATACTATGGTACGACATGCCCACAACTTGATATTGAAGCACATTTCATCTAGAAAAGAAATAGTGTAATATGTGTGGCCTCTGCTAGAAATTCGACACAATCCTTACAGCATTTCTCATGTATTTTCATAATGATACCAATATGCATCACAGTTTAATAATGGTTTAGTTGAAATCTCAACTTTGTGATACTGTAAATGAAAAATAAAGATGGGCTTTTAGACATTAAAGCGATAAATATTTTGCAGAAAAGAACTTGTTTTAGAAGCAGTCCATGCATTGACTTAGGTCGATGAAGGGTCCAGATTGCAGATCGGAATGTTGGCAATTCTTTCACATGAATTACAACACCATGGTCCCAAATCTGATATTTGTTTTAAGACCAGGCAGGAAAACAGATTTCCTCAGAGAACTCTATAAATGCACAAGTTAATCGAACAGCCAAGCATGAAACATTCCTTGAAAGAAGAGTATAAATGATTTCTCATCTCAGCTTTTCTCATTAATATGATGCTTAAACTCTGTAAGTTTCCTTGCAAGAAGAGTATAAATGATTTCTCATCTAAGCTTTTTTCATTAATATGTGCCTAAACTCTGTAAGTTTCTTTCCAGGAAAAAAATGACCACTTCTCATTTTCCAGGGATCACAAATGTCGTACAATATCTCGTCATAAAACAAAGAAGCTGATTCCTGCCAACAATCAACAACAGACAAATACACAATAAAGTTGATTTTCTTCTCTCTTTTATAAAAAATGTTGGCAATTGGGTTATCTACCCAAATTTCCCCTCATCTAATATTTTAGAAAGGTGGTAATGGGGAAGGGGTTATTAGCCTTAGAGCATCTCCATGAAGAAATGGGTGTGGGTTAGGTTTTGTTGTCAACTCACACTCCCAACCCACACTTTTGAGCTCTGAGCAGATGAAAAAACAAGTGTGAATTGCTTGCGTGGCATTGTCAGAACTCAATCGAGTGTGGAGAACTTACACTCAAAAAACTAGGTGTGAGGAGTTTAAAACACCGTACGGACTAAATTGCACCGCGTAGATTAAATATTTATTTATTGGTGTGTGAGATAAGATGTATAATTGTGCAGAGTAAAGAATACCGAGCGGAGTAAAGTAGTCTGCTGCGGAGTACAAATATATTTTATTAAATAAAGATTGAGTGTGGATTAGGCGTTTTTGGGCCTGACAAGTTGGGCCAAGTCTCCCAACTCACACCCAACAGCTGAAGATGCTCTTAGAGAGGGTTTTGTACATCTTTCTTGCGGATAAAAGAGAGAAGCAATCCCTAAAGTGAGGCTGAGTCACAATCTCATAAGTTCACAGACATTAGTTGGTTCAGACTTAGTATCTGTCGCATGCTATTATGATACTTTAGATTAAGTATAAAGTCATTGCAAGATAAAAATAGCACCCTATTTATATACACTTGTTAATTATACTAATATGCTTTATTAGGATGGGTCTTATACAACTTTCTGTTATATGTCATGACTTTCGTATAATTGAATTGAATCTTTGGAGAATCAAAATCCTTTCCGAGATAAGCAACATGGTGGAGCCCTAAGAATTAAAAATTTGGAATTTTGACTTAATTAATTCAAGATATATCTTTGGTACCATCACTTTCTTTCTTAATTCAACAAAATTAGTTGTGATAACTATAATAAATATATCTTCTTAATCAGAGTTAAGTTGTAACTTAGATGGACAATTATCATAAACCGAGGTTTCTAAGACAGTATCTTATCGCTGTGTTTTGGTCATTCTTTTGACATACTTAGTTTTTTGCACATTATTATTGGCAGACAAAGGATAGCCGTGTTTTGTAGGAATATATCGGGCTTTAAAGCCCACCCGCAGAGACGTAAAACAGAATATTCCATCCGCAAGTTTATCTAGCATCCCCAAATCTAAAATACTCATACCACTGAGAACATAAACATCACTCTTATATAAAGTTTATCTATTTTAATTACTATCTTTATAACGGAATATTCCATCCACAAGTTTATCTAACATCCCCAAATCTAAAATACTCATACAACTGAGAACATAAAACATCACTCTTATATAAAGTTTATCTACTTTAATTACTATCTTTATAACGGAATATTCCATCCGCAAGTTTATCTAACATCCCCAAATCTAAAATACTCGTACCACTGAGAACATAAACATCACTCTTACATAAAGTTTATCTACTTTAATTACTATCTTTATAGCTATAATATACTCAAAAGCATCATATTTACAGTATCAGAGAAGTTCCAACAACCATCTAATAGAAACTTAATACGAATTGAAATTCAAGCAAGAGGCTTGGTATAACAATTCAATAAGATTAACAGCCTTAATAGAAAGGAGATATTCTTTCACTAATCAAATGTTCCAGTAAACATATGCGGGACCTTTGACAAGCTCTTTCTACCTAATACCTGCCCCTTTAATCTCTACTAAAGTGGAAACACACAATTTACACTAATAAGAAGCAATTCCTCCATGACTCCAATCCATCTTATTACATAAGAAATACTCAAAAAATTAAGAACCCATCTCTATGAAAACTTACTAAGAGACGTGAGCTCCTCCTGAATCGTGATACATGATCCCTAGTACCAACACTACTAACAGCAAAGAAGTAGTAAGACGGATTGGGAACTCGAAGAACATCTTGTATTATAACTATTTGGTGGATAAATATATAATATACTAAGAGACGTAGACAATGCAGTCCTCCTTATACATGATTCCTATTACCAACACTATTAACAACAACAAATGTAGTAAGAGGGATTGAGAACTTGAAGAACATCTTGTATTATAACTATTTGGTGAATAAACACATAATGTACTAGGACATCTACACGACAGGATCCTCCTCATACATGATTCCTATTACAAACACTGTTCACAACAAAACAACAAGAGGAACTACTAAGACCCTAACTTACACGGAACCCAATTAAACACAAACTCTATAAAACCCATAGAGCACAAATAAAACAAGTAATTGAAGTAAATTCAGAGGTGATCAACTTATTACCGAATTCTCAATCATCCCCAGTTGGAAACAGAGTCAAAACTTTCCTCCCTCCACCTCCGCCATTCGCGGACTCCAAATCCTCAATAAAACTCCCCGGGTGAGCAGAAATCGGCGCTCCCATTCTATGAACAGGCCTAGTAAGAAACCCATGCTCGAATTGGCCACCAGGGGGTGACCCAAACTGCCCAACTTGCCTATGATGATATTGCTGCTGCTGCTGCTGTTGCACAGCAGCCACAGCAGCTGCTGCCGCTAACTGCTGCTGCTGCCGGTGATGTTCCAACGCGGCTGCCACTGGTATAAACGGCAAAAACTGATCAGCAGGCGCGGGACGACCCCCCGGATGCAAGAAATGGTGTGGCACTGGTGCACTCGCAAACAAATGATCTGTCGCCGCATCCGACCCACCCCCTCCACCCCCACTTCCACCAGACGACAACCCCTGCATTCGCTTCAAATAAAGCCTATACTTTTGCAAATGACTCGCAACATTCTCCCTCGTCAACCCTTCCACACTCATAAGCTGCATTATCGTCTTCGGCACCGCATTCTTTATCCCCAAATGCCCCACCGCATCCACAAACCTCTTATGCAACTGCGGTGTCCACACCAATCTCGGACGCTTTAACGTCCTCGCCGGCTCATCCCCACCACCGACACACGAACCCAACTCAGTTGAATCAAACTCAGACGAATGGGGTTCCGTCGGAGACGGCGTTAATGGTGGAACCGGCACACCCCGTCTCGGCGAACTCGAATTCGTCGAATTGGGTGTTGTAACATCAAAGGATAACCCTAAATCAGGGGTTATTAGGGTTTGTGAGATTGGGGAATTCGAATTTGGACTTCGATTTGGGGGAATATCGAAAGCTAAAGCGAGATCAGGAGTAATTAGGGTTTGTGAAAGAGGCATTAGTTCATCAGGTGAAGGGAGGTCTTCTTCCCATCTAGAGAACCAATTGGAGTCTTCTTCTCTCATAATTTGAACCACCAATTGGGGAAAATGTGTGAAATTAGGGATTTAAAATTGGTGAAATTAGGGATTTGAGAGAAGAATTGGGGGAGAATAAATACAGGAGAGAGAGAGAGAGAGAGTGATGGATTCGAGGTGGATCTTGTTTTGTTACTTAATTCCGGGTTTTGTGGGTCTGAGAGTGAAGTTGTGTGTGATGAGAGAGAGGACAGATGTGATTAAGGAATCTATCTATCTCTCTCTCTCCTGAGTAAGGATTCTGTGGTACTTCAGGTTATATACACACAAAATGTACAAACATGATTTGAGTCGAGTTGGATTCCGATGGGTTCCTCGTCGGAGAATTTTGATGAGATTTTTATTTGATATGGATACGGGTCTAAAATTATAAGAATGTCTTGACACTTGAGCAGTTTTGTCAGGTTTTCAGTTCTGAAGTTCAGTCATGCTTACCAACTACAAGTTGCTCCAGTGGTATGTTACCCTATCTGGAGGTCCAAGGTTCTATTCTCATCACTGGTGAGTTTCAAGGTTGGTACTAAGTCCCGCTAGCATTGTGCCCACGTGCCTGATTGTGTGGTCTGCGTTAGATATTATACTAAAAAGAGTGGGACTGAAAGAGTTTGGTTTCGGTTTTGACTCCTCCTTTACAAAAATCGAAGGCACCGAACCAAAATGAGAAACTCTATCCGTAGCTTACACTATACATATCCACCAACTCATGGTCCCAATCTTATCTCTCTAATCGACATCTGTCACACATCCCCATCTTTAATGTTCTCTTAATACACCTTTCTGGAGTTCGGTTTCGGTTTCGATTCCTCCTTTACAAAAACCGAAGGCACCTGAAATGAGAAACTCTCTCCGTAGTTTACACTATACATACCCACCAACTCATGGTCCCAATCTTATCTCTCTAATCGACATCTATCACACATCCACATCTTTAATGCTCTCTTAATACACCTTTATGAAAGAAGAATTACAAACAATGAGTTACTGCATATGGACCAAACATTACTTTATCTCCTGAAAATCATTTGAGAATTTGAAAATCATTTGAGAATTGGAAGAGCTTCACATCAGTAGTTTCCCAACTGGATCTCGATTTAAACATCGATTCCTCGATAATCAATCAAAGCCAACGAGTTCAAAATCATCTTTAAATTGCCCAACTGAAATTCAATAGTTTGAGATCATGAAATCCTGTTTTGTGATTATTGTGTTACTTTAATGGAGTTCTCAAAAATATTCATTAATTCTCTTTAGATTTAAGTCATTCTTCTCTCTCAATAAACGATTGGGATTAGGTTTTTTCGTTCGCGTTTACGCAATTGTCAAAAATACTATAGATTTATGGTGTTTTGGTTCGTGAATCTTCTCCATTTGCGAAGATATGTGCAGATAATTTGGTTCGCGATTGGGATTTCTTTAATTTACAAAGTTAAAAAGAGATGCTCCCAGTTTCGGCTTTGCCGATTCAATTTTAGTTTTACTCATATCCTTTCGGTTCGGTTTTCTAATAGGTTCGGTTCGGTTTGCATATTTAGAAACCGAACCTAATTGACCAATGCTCAGCCCTAGTCGGCGGGCCACAACACAACCCAAGACCCCAGAGGATTTAGTTGGGAATTAACGGTCACACACAAGCCGGGCTCACAAGTTTTTTTTTCCTGCCTTTCTTAGAACACTTGCAGTAGGGTGTGAGTTGGGTTTGCAAACCCACACTCAAACTTACATTTTGAGTCACCCAGCAACTATTTTTTGAATCTGAGTTTTCAAACGTGGTGCTACAGTAACTCAACCGAGTGTGAGGAGCTCACACCCAAAAAAATCGAGTTTGGCAGTGTTTAGATTACCGTGCGGTATTCCTTTTACCGCGCGATAATCCAAACTTCTCTAATCTCAATTATTTCTCTCATCACTCCCTGGCTACTTTTTTTCCAAAACCAATTACAGAGCATAGGAGAACCTCTACGCTCTCCCCAAACGGAAAACTCTGGTACAAGTAGTAATAACTCTACACCGTCGACCCCATCATCCCATAACCCATCTTCAACACCATTTGCTCAACACCCATCATCACAATTCACTCCATACCTCTACCAAAACCAATCACAATTTCAACCTCAATTCTAATCATAGACCTCACTTCCGTTTACCATGTCGCAAGGGGATCCCAGTTATGAACAATATTAAAGTCTATTTATACTCTCTCAACTGCAACCTCAGGCGTTTAGCCCATACTATCAACCCTATCCGCTCACTCAACCTCAAAGTTTTCAACCTCCAAATTACTTTTAAAACTACAAATTCTATGGTGAATCTACTCAGCACAGTCAAAGTGACGCAAATGCGTCAATACCTGTTGAAGCGGCGGCGCCCCAAAAAGAAAATGGAAAAGGAATAAAGAAAAGAACACATATAAAATAAAGACAAAGCGTGCAAGTGCAAGAAAATGCTGACTTTTTAGACGAGACAAATAATGGTGGACTGCATTGGACGGAAGCAGACTTTACGTGTCTCGCAAGGGCCTGAGTAACAGCTTCTGCCCAGACAATGGGACGCACAAAGGGTTTCACTCTCTGTCAAAAGGTTAACATTGCCTTTAACAGAGACCTCGAGTACCACACACGATGATCAAGTGGGTCGACCAATTCTTAGTGGTATACCCTTAATGCAAAATGTGTGGCGTACAAGGGGATAGTTGCTCAAGAATGATTTAGGAATAGCAGCGAAAAAATAGAAGAAGATCGGGTACGTTCTGATTTTATTTAACTCAATTTTATTTATTTCTCGCAGATATACACGTTATTTATTTGTATTTGGTAATTTTATGAATTGTAGGAAAATGATGCACACAAGATCTATCAAGACATAAATGGTGGCAATGACTTCAAACACCGTGAAGCGTATAAGATTTTAGCGCGAGAACCGCGATGGGCCAACCTAAGAGATGATGGGTTGAACCATGCGGGGAATATACCAAGAAATATAGCTAGGAGAACATCGAACAATTCTTCTCTGGGGAACTCGGTCGGATTAAATAATCAATCAGAGGACCCCGACTGCCCACATACACCTCAATCCGCAGGCCCAAATTTTAAATTGGATGAGGGTGGAAGCAGGCCCATCGGCCAAAAACTCTTTAAAAAGAACCTTGCAGCACAAAAGGCATTGGATGGTGTTGCTGCATCTGGTAGCGGCATCCAAACAATGCTGGATGAACTACGGTTGTAGAAGGGACAAGCGAAAGGAGAAAAGAAAAGAAGAAGAGCAGAAGCAATGTAACACTGGCAAGCCAAAATAGATTTCGAGCAAGTAAGGAAAGATCGCAAAATCATGGAGAATGGCCTGAGTAATTTTTATGGACATCAATTGTAATACTATTTGCAAAGGCAAGCTGAGGCCATGGAACGTCTGACCAAGAGGGGCGGACCAGGTACTTGAAGTGGTGATGAAATATAATTTAACTTTGTTGTATATAGAAGTTTTTTTTTCCAAGAATGTAGTTTACCTTCCAATAATGTAATCGTTTGAATAATGTACTTTGCTATTGAAGAATGCAATCTTGTGTACGAAATATTTATTTCCAATAATATTGAGTTAAAACAAATACAAGATTAATGCAATATCAAAAATATGTTTAATAAACTTGTACAACTAAGAAGTATTAAATTACATTAAGAACACGCTGATAATATAAGAAATGGAGTACTAAGTTTAAAGATTTTCCTTTACGGCCCCCAAATGCTCGATTAGATCATCATTTAGATCAAAGTGCAGTTCTCGACTTCGAATGCGGTTCATTTTCGATATAAAAAATTCTATTATTCCGCGTTCGTGTACAATATCGAACCGTTCGCCTTCGATAGTTGAGGGCTCGGCCGGATAGCAGTCTAAGTATGATGAAAATACACTTCGTTCCTCTTCAACGATCATATTGTTCATTATCCCGTACGCCTTTATGACATTGTTCAAAACCTCGGGTTTTCACAATTTAACCAATTTTTTTATAACATTGAACCGAAATTGTAAAACCCCAAACGCCCATTCTACGTCTTTTCATCAACTTTCTTGTTGTTGAGCAAAGAATTTTTGTTTCGCTGTAACCGGATTGGATATGGTTTGTATAAGTGTTTCCCATTTGGGGTATATGCCATCCGCTAGATAATACCCCATATCATAAGCTTTTTTGGCAATTGTATAATAGCAAGGCGAGGCGAAACCATCGGCCAGGTCGGTGAAAAGATGTGATTGCTGCATGACATTAATATTATTGTTAGACCCTGGTAACCCAAAAAAAACATGCTAAATAGAAAGGTCGTGTGAAGCTACCACTTCAAGAATCAATATCGCCTTGGGGTAATGACTAATAAATTGACTGTGTCAAGCTATGGGATAATTATTCCTTATCCAATACATGCAATCAAGGCTTCCTAACATGCCAAGAAATCCCCGTGACTCTCCGATCGCTTTTAACCTTTCGACGTCGGACGCGTTTGGTGCTCGAAGATATTTCTCGCCAAAAATTATTATAACCGTAACACAAAACCTTTTCACACATAACAAGGTTGTGCTTTCTCCTATTTGGATATACTCGTTAAAAAGATTTTCCACAACACCGTAACTTAGGAAACGTAGTGTTGCAACTACCTTTTGGTACGTTGATAACCCCTAGTACCAGCATTGTTGGGTTTCTAGACAAAGAAATGATCATGTGCAACGACTGCATCGAATAGACGCATAAACATGTCTCTACTCATACGAAAATGTCGCCGAAATTCTCATTGCTCATATGCGTAATTCGGCTTGAAGTAGACTCGTATAATGTTGAAATGCCCCAATTGGTGATCTCACTTTTTTTTCTTATCCTTACGGCCTATGACACTCCCGCCGTGACTCGAAGTTGCATCGTGTACTACTATGTTTATTGCAGCTTGGTGCAGAACGCAAATTGTCGCCGCACAATCAAAGATAAGATCGTCAGAGGAGGTCGATAATACACCTGGAGGATCACCAATGGATGAATCGGATGATGAAGAAGACATTTGAGGCTGTGGAGTTGAGAGAAGAGTGTAATACCAGACGGTGAACAAGTTTCCAATGGAAGAGAGAATTATAAAATGGAGATGTGTAAAAGGGGAATTATAATTTAATTTTGTTGGAATCTGCATTTTAATTTTATTTGAATCAAAAAAATTTTACCTTCAATTTTGAGATAAAGGAAAAAGTAAAATGTGGAGAATAGTCGAAAGAGAAGTGTAAAAATAACAAACAGTTGAAGCGGCGGTAAAAGGAACACCGTGCGGTAATCCAAACTCTTCCAAATGAAAAAATATACGTGTGCAACTTAAACTTGCTACTGGGAGAGGTCGGGTGTGGGTTTTTTGTAAATGTCAGATCCCACACCCAAACTAAAAATCGTTGCTAGAGATGATCTTACTGGGGGTTCTCAATCTTCCTGAGACTTAAGACTGTGATCGACTGTAGACCGTGATTGTGTTTATGAGTGGTAGAGTTACAAACATAAGATGTCACAAAAACATTGTCCATCCGCTTGTCCCCTCCATCGCTCGAATCAGGTCGTTCTACCCTCTGGGGTTGCCACTTGTCACATTTTTGGTTATTCAAGTTTTATTAGGAGTTGGGTCCAGCCCAAAGTAGGAACCCAATTGGATTGGGGTATCCTACTAGACTCCTAATAAGCCCATATATCATTAGGGTTTATGGGGAGAGTTTGAGTTACTGTGTATAACCAAAAATGGTAAAGTCTTTAACCTAACCTCTCGGAACAGAGAATTTTCAATTATGAATAATACCTTACTCTTCTCTTATATCAATTGACTTTGATTATCTGATAGAATAGGTTATTATCCAACACATTATCAGCACTACGAAGAGCTAATGGATCAGAAGAGATAAATAACTCTCAAAATCAGTATTTACTGGAAAGAAAGAAAAAAAAACATTGCAGAAAGGTATTTTTTTACCACCAATTTCAAATTTCTATTTTTTTATGCTTGATCTATGATATAGGGTATTTAAATATGTATAGAAGGATTAATATATATATTTTTGGGATTAAAAAGGCCATTTTTAGTGATTTTAACCGTTATAAAAGAACTATTTTCAAACTAAAATAGCGATAGCTGTAAACATCGGATTGACGCACTATCAATTCTGTTGTGTAGCATATTCCACAATGATCACATCCGAATATGACACGTCTCTGGGAGATGTCCTGTTATCGGGAAATTGGCGTGGAAACTGGGCAATTCATGGCCAAAAACAAAATTACGGTGTATTAGGTCATGCTGACGTCAACTATGGTTTAATATTATTTTTATTTTTCTAAAAATATTTATTATATCATGCTGACGTCATCAGTTTCAAATTTAATTTTTGAAATTGGACTGGATTAGACTTGATTCAAGAAAAATTATACAAAATTTGATTATTGACATGGCAAGGAGGCTGGACCTACAGTGATAAGTGTCAAGGACACGTGGCACCCACCATGCTGATGTGACATGACATGTGTCAAGGACATGTGATATGCTGATGTGGAACATTGTGGTCTACCATGCTGACGTGGCAGCACAGTTTTGTGCCATATGGTAGTTCATATAAGTAACATGTACAACTGGTTTGACTTGGTCAACCCGGTCTAGGTTTTGACCCAGACCAAGCTAGACTGGTCCAGGACCGGTTCAGACACTAAATTGGCTCTAGAGAGTTCAATTTTTTATTAAATTGAGTTTGTTTGTTTTTTTGAAAAATTCATATTGACTGGACCTACCCTTGAGGGACCGATTTTTAATTTTTTTTATGAAAACTATTTTAATTTTTTTTTGGCAACGGGTGCCTCGTATAGGAAAACTGACTCACTTATATGTGATTTAAGAAAATAGATTAATACATATTTAAGTATCTTACAATAGCTAATAAAATATTAATGGTATGCCCCTATGATACTAATTATCATGATCAGGGTTCACAGATAATACAAAACTAAGACTAATTTAGAATATGACTGAGAGTTATATCTAAATCATAGTTAATTGTCAAGGACAAATAATTAGAGCTCAATTAGGAATTGACTTAGTCTTATTTCTAAAAACATGGTGTCCGAGGAACCAATTTTACGTATTTAGGTGCAATTAGATGTTATATAATAATATTTAGAGGTATATAGGCATTGATAATAACTTATAGTACCCTAGAATATTAGTTTAAAGATATACATAATCTACCTATTTTATGAACTTAGCAGACTTCAGGGTGAGACCACTTATCAGCTAAACATCTGATACCCCTCATATTCGTAGCAAATAAGGCCATTTAGCTAAAATATGCCAGCCTTATAGAATTTTTGGGATTTGAACACCCTAGTTGTTAGAATAAGAATCACAACATCTACTGGTTTTGAATAGCTGTCTTGTGTAAGACTCTATTAAAACACACTTTAAAGTTTAGATCACCATTTTACAGGGTAAAATTGGGATTTGACGCTTAATAAGAACTCATGAGTATAAAGTCATGAACAGGATTTACTTGCAAGTAATGATTATGAATCATGTACTTTATTACGCTATATACCATGAACCACAAGTAATGATTGGAAATCATGTACTTAAATAAGATTTCATGAGTAATAGGATATGAACAAGGTTTACCTACAAGTAATGATTGAGAATCACTTACTTGAATACTATGAATTGCTTTTATACAAGAAATGTTTATCAAGTACTACAACTGGTGTTGATCTACATGCATAATAGATACTGGTGACACTCAGAACATTGAGTACCTTCCATACTGTAATTTTTATTTTGGTACCAATAAACTTAACCTTAATAGATACCGAAATCCATCTGTTGTTGTAGAATCTGGAAAAGACTATTGCTAAGAACAATGAGTATTCAAATAACAAAGTAGGAGCTTTATTTACACCCTCACCCCCTTATTCAGGAAGACCTGATAATAGATTACCCTATACTGCGATCGAATTTTTATTCGGTAGTATAACTCCACTATAATCTCACATAGAGAAATAATTGAGATAAATAGAAATATTGAGAATATTCTATTACATTTTCTATGCTTCAAATATTACGCTTTCGAGGTAACATTTGGTAGATCATTATACACGCAGACCTAATTCTAGTTTTGCTCATTTGTGAGCAAATCACCGAGCTACTGGTTAGGAACCTAAAGCTTATGCCTACTAAGAGTAAGCATATGACAGGGTCGCGCAATATTGGGCCTAGTGACAGGTGAAGTTGCAGACAGGGTCACACCGTAGATTAGCAAGAGGTGGTAACAATGACATGATTCAATTTCAGCCATCAGTAACCTGAGGCAAGGGGAACAAGAAGTTTACCAATTGACCAAAATATAATAGGAAGAATTCGTAAATGGATACGCGATAGGCGGGCATGATAATCTCGTAATTAACTCCCATACCCAGACTTATCATGTGATCACAGCTGGCGTAGACCTCACCACGGCAGAGTCTGTGGCCTTAGATTTCTCCCATGATACCAATGCAGCTTTGTATCAAGTTCTAAGAATGATTAGTAGTAGAGTTTGTGTAGATGAATGGTGTCACCTAGAGAGCATTGCCAAGTAGTAACTTTACTAGTTTCATAATAGTATTTTTGCTTTATTAATACTATTATTGACTAAGTTGGGAACTCTTCACTAGTTGGTTTAATAGAATGCTCGTGGCATGCACTGGTTCGGTATCACATCTATGAGATTATTCTTTGATTTTTTTCTTTTTTTTTATGAATTTATTGCTTGGGAAGTAGTTAAATTTTATGTATGATAGTTGATCAACTATATATAATCCACCTATGGATCTATCTGCTCATTGAGCATGATCAATAATCGGATGAGTGATGACATATGTCTAAGAGATATTAGTACCACGTACTTCATCTTTTTTAGATATGAACATATTTTTTGTCTCAACATTGTGCATTGGGGATGCCACGAATATCATTGGCACAACCAACATGATAGAACACACTGAGTGTGTCATACTATTACTCCCTAACGATACGATACGGGGTATCTAGTCCATCTTATACACTAGTAAATCCAACCGAATTTTACTAAGTTTTAGGGAAATACGTGATAATGTTTATCACGTCATGACTATCAGAGAAAATAACAGACAAGGTTTTGTACATTCCCTCCATGTCTAAAGGTTAGAATACGTTATTGGAATAATTTTCAATATACTCCTCTGGGCTAGGATAATGAGGAGGATTATGGGGATTACATCTCAACTTTTCTTAAAAAAAAGAAAATATCCAGAGAGTATACGTATAACGATTACTTTCAATGAAAGTCTATTATTTTATCCTAGTATGACCAAAGTAAAGTGGGATCTCCAGTCTTTACTCCAAACATATCCATGGAGACACATGTGAACCTATCCATTAGGATAGTGATCCACTTGAGTATTTATGGTCATAATAGACGCATCTTGGAGATGGTCTTACGTTTGCTTATTATTAAAATCTAGGAATGCAACATTAGCATGACTTCCCACTTAGATCATTCGATCGCAGGCTCAATTCATGGATTAACAGATCAAAGTCGATTGATGCGACTTGACGGGGGCTTGGGAGTTCGACTTACAGGTTTTTGATGATTATTTTACCGCTAAATGGGATAGATGATTGAGCATCATGAGTACCCTATGGACCATTATGGTTTATGGGGAAAGTTTGAGTTAGTGTATATAACCAAATAGGGTTAAGTCAGAGAATTTTCAATTATCAATAATACCCTACTCTTTTCTCGTATCAATAGACTTTGATTATTTGATAGAATCAATATATTATCCAAGAAGGGTGTTTTTTCATATAGAGAAGTTTGCCTACAAGAAAAAGACAAAATAAAGCTGAGATTTAATGAAAGGGTGAGATGGACGGCCAAGATCTGTTCACTTATTAGTGGAGTAAGGGTAATTTAGTCTTAAAACCATCAAATCTAAAGCCCTCAACACATCTTTATCTCACGTCTCTCTATCTCCCTTTCCTCCGACTCATCTCTCCAACTCATAACCATCTCTCTCTTTACAATTTGGGCAATCATCACCATTATCAAGCAACGAGATTGGTAATTTTTTTACTACTTCTGTACTTAGGGCTTCAAAAGAACATCATCATTACATATATCTATCATCCCCAATACGTTAATAAAAAAAAAATACAAAAGAATCATCATTATGTTGTGTTTCAAAAAAATCATACCACATGATTACATATATCTATCGCCCCCAATAATTTAATCGAAAAACATAATACATAAGAACATCATTATTATGTTGTGTTTTAAAACACATGATTACATATATCTATTCCCCAATACTTTAATCGGTCTTCATATTTTGTTAAGTTATCAATGACAACAACAATTTATTAATTCATGATTGTGATATCTTGCATATAATTGATTAACTCATCACTGCTAAGGTATGGTTGCCTTAATTGTTTAATTAATAATGTGCAATTTTTTTGTTTTTGGTAGCTAAGGTATGTAATTTAAATCTTGATCTCTTAGTTCATGGAGTAGTTCTTCAGTTTGTAACAGACAGATTGAGTATCTAGATTGAGTTCATGGAAGTAGTTCTTGAAGTTAAATTGTCTCCATTCCTTCTTCATCTGATTTTGGCTTAAATAAGGTTACAGTAGTAAAGAAACAAAAAGGTCACAGTAAATGCAGTCGGTAAATTGAAAGTTAATTCTAACCAAGGATCCCATCTAAGTTATTATTTTAAGATATATCAATAAATGATTACAAGTTTGTATATTATGAACACAACACCTAAGTTATTATTTTAAGATATAACAATCAATGATTACAGATTTGCATATTCTGAACACAATTATCTTTTTTCTGTCCAAATTTGTATGTGGGTTCCTGTAGAAGCTCGAGGTATTGTATATTTTCTTTAAATTTATTTTTACTTTTCTCTTATGAAATTGTGCATTATGTTGAGTAATGTTTAGTGCTTTACTTTGATTTTTGTTTAGTGGTTTACTTCTTTGGTGAATAATGGGCATATTCCAGAGGTAAGTAACTATGTTTTACTTTAACCATCATAATCTCTTATCTTAGTACTTCATCTTAGTAGTACTTACTCATTAATCTCATACATTTAACACCTATGTGTTTTACTTATGTTTAACATTTTTATTTTTACTCATTAATCTTAGACAATAAGTACATAGATGATAAAGTTTTAGTACTTGGTTTTAGCAGTACTTACTCATTAATCGTAGACATTAAGTGCATAGGTGTTTTACTTATATTTAGTCTTTTTACTTATTAATTAGGAGTCACCCAACACCATATCTGCTAATCACACCAATTTTGGCCTCTCTCGACGATCTATTGCACAACGTGACAGGAGAAAAGGCGAGAGACAACAACGGAAACATGTATTGCTTAACCAAGATCTACCAAACCATCCCTTCAAATCTGATATCCAAAATTTAAATGATGAATTAAATAGAGAAGCTACATAGACTTAAGCGGCCAATCCTCATGCTCATAATAACGTCACAGAAATAGAAAGTTCACTACCTTTAGTCCCTGACGGCATCACGATGAATACACCTAACCTAATGAATCACGTAAGGAATAATAATTCAGAACTCTCTAATAAATCGATTGCACAACGTGCTAGAAGGGAACACGAAAGACAACTAAGGAAAACTGAGGTATCTACCTTACCGAATCTATTGATCCGCACCAATTCAAGACTCCCTACGCCATCTATTACAAAACGTACCAGAAGAGAACGCGAAAGGCAACAAAGAGAATTTGCGTCTATTGAAGCCCCGTATTTGAGGATGTTGAGAGCTTTGTACAAAATAAAGTACTTATCCCAATTAATCCTGCAATTTATATAGTCTCTAATTTTCCATCCAGTACATTTGAAATTGGGGAGTCATCTTCTCGCAAACGTGTAAGCTAGGCCTGTTTTATGATCGGATCGGATCAAAAATAAAGGGGTTCAGAATTTTTTTGATTTTTTTTTAACTATATAATCTATTTCGATCCGATCTGATTTTTTTCGGAACTGTAAAAATAAATCCGAATTCGAAATTTTCATAATTTTCAGAAATTTTGGAATTCGGAATAAATTTTAGAATAACAGAGTTCTCACTTCTTCAAATCAAACCATAATAAGAGAGTTCTCACTTATCCAATAATTAAAGATTCAAAATCGAAGCCAGAGGAGAACTGAAGCCAGAGAGGAGATTTAACCTTTCTTCTTAGCTGCGAATCAAAATTGAGGCAGTAGAGAATAGAGAATGGAGGCAGTGAAGATTTAACTTAAGAGTAAAGGGAGTGGAGACGGTAGAGATTTAACTTAAGAGTGGAGGACAGTGAAGAATGAAGGCAGTGGAGAATAAAGAAGAATAGGCGGTGGAGAATCCCCTAGGTTAAGAATATTAAGGTCTAATTTTTTATGTTTCAATTTGAATTATTCGGAATTAAATCGGATTAGAGGGATATTCAGAATATTTTTTAGAATAATCGAATCGGAGGGTATTCAGAGTAATCGGACCGGATGGTTTTCGGAATAATCGGATCGGAAAATTTAGAATAATCGGATCAGAATAATCGGATCAGAATAATTCAAAATAATCGGATCAAAATAATTCAGAATAATCAGATCGAAATTATCGGATCAGAAAATTAAGAATTTCGGAATTACACACAGCTATCTAATTCCGATCCAAATTTTTTTAGAAAAATTTGGAAATCGGATTTTCAGAAATCGGAATTGCAAAATATGGTTCCAAAATCGGAAATATCGGATCGGAAATCGGAAAAAATTGGAAGTTCAGACAAAAGTTGCAGCCCTAGTGTAAGCAAACATAACTAATTATTTCTTAAAATCGCAAAACTAATATCAATACCTTACTAATTATTTTCAATTTTATGTTTAACTATTGTAGAATTCATCATTACGTAGAGGAACATTATAATTCAAGTGATAATGATGAAGCCGAACATGTTAATGTTCATCAAGTTGCAGTCCAATTGGGATGTTATTTCTTGGGACAAAATGGATGTTGTATGCATGCATTGTTTCGCATTTCAATGGAGGGATAAGCAACTAACATATTCTTCCAACGACAACCTGTGATTTGGTCAATGTTGCTTACAAGGAAAATTTAAGCTCCCAAAACTCTATCTATTGCCTACTGAATTACATGAATTGTACAATGGTAATGGCCCACATTCAAGGTCATTTCGCAAGTACATGCGAGAATATAATGTATCTAACGCATTTACGAGTCTTGGGGTTCATATGGATGATCGAGTTATTTATGGACGAGGACCATCGTCTTTTGTAATCCACAGAGAGTTACACCATCGAATAGGTGCATTAACTCCAAATCATGAGCATGATGCATCTTATGCACAATTATATATCTATAACCCTGGTGCAGCTCTTGATATCCGTCATAAGAGAAACCCACGTTTAAATAGATATGTCCTACAAGTTATTCAAGGCACATTAGTCTGAAGCAATCCCTTTTGTGAATTATATTGTCATGCATATGCGGTTTTAGAAGACGCGGCCGACAAAGATGAGGAATTCAATGTCCCAGCGTAGCTACATTACAGTAGTTCGATAGATCATCGTAGATATAATATGCCAACAACAGATGAGATTGTAGTTATACTACCAGGAGATGGGCCACAAATAGATGGCGTACGAGATATTATTGTGTATCGTAAGGCAAATCAGGGGTTGATGCACATAAGTGAGTGTCATCAAGCTTACCTTCCGTTGTATTATGTTCTTTTTTTCCCAACTGGACAACTCGGCTGGTCAGTCTACCTAAAGCAATGGAATGTTAGACGTAGGGCATTGTACTCCACTAAGAAACTTACACAATGGGAATACTATTGTTATCGTTTATTCCAACGTACAACGGAATATTCACCAATCTTGAGAGGTTCAAAATTATTCCAATAATTTATATTAGACGCATCGGCTTCGACTGAGCAA
Organism: Kingdonia uniflora; assembly: GCA_014058105.1. Lineage (NCBI taxonomy): Eukaryota > Viridiplantae > Streptophyta > Magnoliopsida > Ranunculales > Circaeasteraceae > Kingdonia > Kingdonia uniflora. Next base: position 536,542 of record JACGCM010001796.1, on the reverse strand, counting down.
AGTTGATTTACATATGTAAGGTTAAACGAAAATGATCTCCGTTCTGACCTATATGGTGATTTAACAGATATTGTGATAGCTAATCTAGATCCTATTCAAGCTGGACAATGTGTTGTTTTACCATCTTCATATACAGGTAGTGCAAGGAGTATGTATGAAATTTATCAAGATTTGTTGGCAATCGCCCGCTTCAGTAATCATCCAGATATCTTTCTAACAATAACAGCAAATCCAAAATGGCCTGAGATTACAAATGTACTCTTACCTAACCAGTCAGTCTATGATCGACCAGATTTGGTCGCCCACATTTTTTAGTTAAAGAAAAAAGCTCTACTGAAGGAAGTAAAGAATTATCGTGTTTTTGGAACGTGTGTTGCACATGTTTGGACCATTGAGTTTCAAAAGCATGGTTTACCACATATGCATGCATTTTTCTTCCAAAGTCGTGAGGATAAAATTCAAACAATATCACAGGTTGATCGCAAGCGCTGAAATTCCTGCTGAAAAAGAACATCCTGGTCTCTTTAAAACCATAATAAAATGTATGATTCATGGACTGTGTAGGCCTGCTAACATGAACGCTCCGTGTATGGATAGTGGCAAGTGTACAAAGCGATATCCTAGACAATATGCCGAAGAGACAACTATGGGTTCAGACAGTTATCCTGTTTATAGACGACGACCAACACCTGATAAAATGTGCATCGTTAAAGGCCAATTAGTTGATAACATAAATATTGGGCTATATAACCCGTACCTGTCTAAGTTATTTGATTGTCACATCAATGTTGAAATATGTGCAGGCCTTCAATGTGTAAAATACAATCACAGGTATATTTACAAAGGTCATAATTGAGCAACTATGGTCATCGCTTGGGATGAAATACAACAGTATCTTGATTCTCGATATATTGGACCTCCGGAAGGAGCTTGGCGTATCTTTAGCTTTAAGTTGTACCATGAAAAACCTAATGTCGTACGACTGGCTTCGTACTTACTTGGAATCCATCACGTTGTTTTCAACACGAACGAGACCATGACATCTATTCGTGCACGAGCCGCTAATGAAAGGACATCTCTAACTGCCCTTTTTGAATATTGTATTGAAAATAAAGATGCACGAGCCTTTACATACCAATAATTTCTACAACATTATGTTTGGCTTAGTAATAATGGTAGAAAAATTTGGACAAGAAGAACACAAAGAAAATTTGTAATTGACCGAATATATTATGCGAGCCCAAATTCTAGAGAGAGGTACTACATACATTTTCTTTCAACTTAAGTTAAAGGACCAACATCTTTCTAATGTCTGCAGACCCACAATGGTATTTTATATGACACATTCAAAGCAGCATGTGTTGGGATGGGACTTCTTGAAGATGATAAATAATAGGTTGATTGCTTAGAAGAAGCAACCGTCATGAAAACCGGATATCAGTTAAAAAGATTGTTCAATATTATTCTATCAGAATGTAATCCAATACAACCAGAAGGGTTATGGAATAAGTTATGGGTAGACATATGTGATGACCTAGCTTACAAACTTCAAACCCAGTTTAACATTCAAAATCCGACCGAGGATCATGTTAAAGATTATGGTCTATATCTATTGGATGAATTGTTATTTGAATTGGGTAAAGCTCTGTAAGATTTTCCTCCAATGCCACGACCACAAGAAATTGGAGTTCCGTATATAGGAATAGACTAATAATGGACAACAACCATTCAAATATGACACACATTGTATACATGTTGTTGCTAATGTGAGTCGCTTGAATTATGGTCAAACACAAGCCTATAATAGCGTCATAAATTCCATGGCTAATAATAAGGGCCAACTTTTCTTTTTGAATGGAGCTGCCAGTACTGGCAAGACGTTTATTTACAATACTATTGCTACAACGTGCCGAAGAGATGGAGATATTGTTATTATGGTGGGCAACTAAGGGATTGTATCATTGCTTCTTGATGGAGGTAGAACTGCACATTCAAGATTCAAAATTCCAATAAATGTGCTTGATAATTCAAAGTGTGGATTTACTAAGCAATCAATTCATGCAAAATTATTTAGAGAAACCAAACTTATTATATGGGATGAGGTTTTAATACAACATAAATATTGTGTTAAGGCAGTGAAATTCCTTATCACTTGAGACTAATCTATTTCGATTCATTTAGGTCTAAATTAACATGTCAGAATTCCGTTGAATTAATGGTCTAGCCTTAACCTAATTTAAATTGATTCAATTATTTAATATCAACAACTAATTAGAAATTAAACACAAGATTAAAGATTTTTAACTATGTGGGAAACTTTTTTCATGAGAAAAACCCACAGGCCGCTGTCAAATCACCTAACATCTAAAACATCTACTATTAAAAACAAATTACAAGAGTTAAATTACTTACAAACTCGATAAGCACATCCCATGGTTATCTTTACTATAATCAAGCTTCTTACAATCGATTCCACGTTCTCTCAATGCCTCGCTCCAATCTCTCGTCGAAGCTTTTAATCTTGAATCCCTTAAGTTCTTTAAATCATGATTTGGGTTTCTTGATCAATGAGTGATTCAAGTTTGAGTTGTTAGTTCTCTCTTGAATCTCTCAAAGAAATCTCTCCTCTCTCTAAATATCAAGCTTTGAAAAAATAGGTTTTAGAAGAGGTGAATTATGAAAAAAGAAAGGATGTCCTAAATAGGAAAGCTAAAGACCCGATGTAGGGACCAGATTTCATAAAGCTCGAACTAGCTTGAAACCGATCCTTACACCAAGAAATACTATTCCAAGAATTAAATAAGAGATAACACTTGACACAGGGGTTTTAGTGTGGAAAACCTGTGAATAGGTAAAAACCACGACCTCGAGTGGAAGATTTTGTGAAAGTAGTATTCTTGCTTGAGAAAGTGAGAGAATCTGATTGTAAGAATTAATTTAAGATAAAATATCTAGAGATCAGATAATTATATGTATAGAATTCTCTGTTGACCTCCATTTTTTCCTTAGGAGCTCTGCCCTTTTATAGACCCTATTCTCAGCTTGACATCGTGCTCGAACACGTTCTCTTAAAAGTGGGAGTCATGAGCAGTTGAGTGTATAACTGCTAGCTTGTGGAAGACAGGTGTATGTTGACTTGTTCTGTTTACATCTGTTGCAGACGATCCACGTTCTGCTTGAGTTTGTGGTCGATGTGTAACTGTTAACGTGTTTGTTTATGCGTGAGTCTGGTACTAGATAAGATCGAGTCTTCTAGAGCTTGAGGTATAGATGAGATCGAGTGTCCATAGCTCGAGGGATAAGTCCCTATAATCGCCCCCTCGCAACTGAAGTCACGTGTGGCTTTAGTTGAGAAAAACCCAAAAACTCAGACCTTGTGATGATGTAAGCGATGTTTAAAAAATGGAATACTGTATTGAAGAGTGTGTTGTCATTATGACGTGTGAGTGTTATGAGCAGACTGTTAGTGTTCCCGAGCGGATGACTGTTTGGGGAAATAACTTGCATTAATTACGGTATCGCTATAAATAGTGGTCAGAGTTGATCGCCGAATAACCTACAACACATCTTCGCTTGCAGAGAAAAACAACACGTCCATTTTGTAGGGTAAGAAAAAAAATATGAGTTTTTTGGAAGCGTACCTTTGCAAAATCATGGTAAAAATGAGGAATCAAGTGTATCATACACAGTTTTCTTTCATCATGGAGGGATTCCGGATATGGTTTTGTGGTTATCAGAGTAGGGAGACTCCCTTTGCTGTTTTGTTGAAGGAGTATTGTTTGAAATATTTCTGGGTCTAATGTAGCGTCCGATTTAGCGGTCGGGGTGTATGCGATGCAAAATCCCTGATCTCTATTGATGTTTCGATTTCTATGGTAGGAGTCCTTTTTAATTTTCATGAACTCCGGGCTAGTGGGGATAAGGAGGAAGAGTCGGTGGTGGCTTTTCTTTTAATTCTTCCTACAGGGAAATGAAGGGGAAAGAGGTTTTTGACCTGTTACAGTCTTACAATTTTTGAGTTGTGGCTGAGGTTTCTCTGGAAGATCAGCGTTATCTTGGCAGCGAGAAAAGAACTAGAGACTTGTCCTCGTGCTTGAGAAAGTATTTGTAATATCGAGCTTTAAAAACTTGATTATGTAATTGTAAAGCAACGTTGTAGGAGTAGTCTTGTAACCAACTTGTTAGATAAAAATTGAGCGTAATAAAAAAATATTTTGTTTGTTTCTTACAAGCAAAAGGCAGAAATAGGCGACAAGTTATCGAGCTGTACATAATATGGGAGTGAATAGTTGGTGGGATAACATACCTTATCCTACCTCGTAAATGAATCAAGCTTAACAGATGTAAACATAAAGCTCAAAATATAAACTATAGAGAGCTCGATTACGCACAAAAAAATAATAGTAAGTAGCTCGAACCCGGGAAGAGTGGGTTATAGAAACTGAAATGTGTTGCGTATAGTCAATCAAAAAATTAGTCTTGTTAACTGAACAGTATAAATGTGTAACTTGTTCTTTAAGAAGGTTATTTATAAAAAATGGTGAAGACTCATTCTGAGAAGGTTGTTGAAGTGCGTATGTTGAACGACTTGCGTTTAGCATTCAAGATTGATTAAATAAAGGAAGTTGTTTACGGGCAGCAAGGTTATGATGCGGTTCTGCTCGAAACCCGAGCGAACTACGAGGGTAAGACTGATGAAGAAAGGGGCGAGGAAATGAACTACGTGTACTGGTCTGAGTCTATGCGTACCTGTTGGCGGTCTATTAAAGATTGTAAAAAGTTTGTCCTGATGATGGCTAGGGAGGAGATCATCAATGAGGATAGGGATATCGCCTCAGGGCTGCTGAAGGCTTGTGGTGTTGTTGGGAACACCGGTTGCTACAAATGCAAGTATCTTGGGGATTGTAGTGATTGACTATTGTATTTTTGAATTTTTGAAATGTAATTGCCTGAATTTACTTGAAGAAAGATTTGTTCACGAAAATTGGCTATGACTAGGATTGTTGTTGAAACTGAACTTTTAAATTTGTGTTACTAACTGATATTGACGTTAAAGTCAAGATGTATAACTAGGGAAAACAAATGTACGTGAAATTTTAAAGTAAAAAATTCATAATCGTGAGTTTGGAGTATTGTGAAAAGAGTGGGACCAAGAGGCTGAGAGATACGCTAAAGTATAATATTTTATGTAATGATGGGAAGGTGTTTTCACTGAAGTAGTACGACACGTCTGACAAGTTCAGACGAACAGACGGCTCGGCTCAGGAATCGAGGACTGCTTACTGAAAAACTCCAAACCGCCAGCAGTTTGGGAAAAGGTGCATAAGTACCCCCTCTCCTCCATCTCTGAATACAGAAAACCAGAAAAAGAAGAGAAGCGTTAGAGAGAGAAAAATATCTCAACTGACAATTCCATTACTGCCGAAGGAGGAAAGGATAAGAGGAATGCACTGACTATGAGTCTCAATTGCAAACTACAAGAAGAGGTTAAGATCGAGGAGGTTTTGAAGAAGTTGCAGAAATTGAGCAAACTGGTGCGGACCAACGCTGTAGACTCTCACTCGAGTGCTGAAGGTAAGTCTGTCTTTGGGTTTATAAGAGTTTTTGTATAAAAATCTTTATTGTGTCGGGATAAGGATGTAATCCCTACCAAACACAAAAATGAAATAAAAATAACAATGGGAATAACAACTGTTGGGCGATTCAAATTGTTTTGAGACAGTTTGTGATTGTATAAGTGATCTAGTAGTGCGATATAAAAATTGATATATATACCTCGACCTATCTGTAGGTTTTGTTGGACCAGCATCTTGTAAAGCAGACCCTTTGCTATAGATAAGTATGGCTTCAACTTTCGGTTGTGCAAAGGCTGATAAAGTAGACCTCGTAGGGCATTTATCTTCTGTCATTGAAGTAGGGGATGAGGAGGATGCTGTAGCCGAATTGGTAAAATGGCCTCGTCTGAAGGGTTCTCGAGTTGGGTACCCAACAGGTTTTAGTCGGTTTAGGGAATTTTATAAGGCCAAAAGTAGTATAGATGGGATTTACAGGCACGCTTTCGGATATAAGGCTAATTTCTTTAGGACTTGCAGTGTCAGTCAAGGAGGGGATTACCTGTATTTGCTGCCTGAATTGGCTAAAGAAAAGAAGTATAGGCATTTGGAGGATAAAATATCCTTGGAGTACGTTCAAGGGGTGGTGAAGAATAGCCGAATTGATGGGTTTTGTTGCTATTTAGCCCAGTTCGACTATGGGTTGACACTGCCTTTGAGCAATTTGGCTAAGAGTGTTATGAATATGATTGGGCTTACCCGACGCAATTGAATTACAATTTTTGGGAAGTTATCCTTGTATGCAAAACCCTTAATGAGAGATGGGCTGCATCTAGTAGTGAGAGGAGGATTACTGCCAAGGATTTTTTGAAGTATTATGCTGTAAAATATGTCACAGCAACTGATGGTGCATATCTTTCTTCTAGTTCTTCAAGACCATGCTTTTTCGGCCTGTCTTCAGCAGGGCGAGTGTGGAATAACAACCTTTTATGGGTGTCTGGTGAATGTCTTCAGCGGACTGATGAGGAACCCCTGAAACTTAATAATAGAACTATAACCAAAGGTAAGTATACCATTGAAAATTGAACTATCATTTGTATGTTAAACTATATTTATATAGTTGATTTGTATCTTACGTTGCCGATTTTTTATGCAGGAATTAATTGCAAAGTTTCGGGGAAGGAATCTTTTATAGATGTCGTTGCCAGGGAAGGCACTGAGCTCGAAGCTGTTCTCAAAGAGTTAGAGATAAGTAGGCTCAAAAGGGTAGCTAGTAAGGACGACAAGGTCAGGAGATCTCAAGCGAAGAGGAGAATGGTTGGGAAAACTTCAGGCTCAATGGAAGAGAAATTGTCAACTCCTGAACTTAATACACCTTTGAAGCTCACGCGGCTCAATAAAATGCCAGATGGGCCAGTGGACATGGCCACTGTCTCTAGCACTGTTGTACGGAACCTGGCAAAGAGGAAGGCTGTAAAAAGGGGGGTTGCTTCTCGTTCTATCACGTCGGACAGTGTGGACGATAATAGTAAGAGGAGGAAGGTAAGTTTTCCCACAAAGTTGTAGGTGGTGCTCGAGGAAAGCGATAAGATCGCTGAGGGGGCGGACTTGAGGCCGCGTTTTGAGGTTGAAGCCGGTCTCTTGGAGTAACAATGTTGAGTTAAAGCACGAGAGAAGATGGTTGCTGTTATGGATAATGAGTTTAAGAAGGTTAGTAAATAGTTGATTTTCTCGAGCCATTTTGTTACTCGAGCTGACTTTTTTTTTTTTGCCGTTTGCTCGTGCTCTGAGAGGGGGTTCAGCTTGGTTTCTAGGATAGGTCGATTGAGCTGGAAAAGAGAATCTCCCAGCTCGAGGGGGAGAAAAACCAGTTGGAAGAGAACCTAACTCGGGAGAGGGAAGCTTTCCAGTTGGAGATGGAGAAAGAAAGGGAAGCTGCTGCCCTAAAGCTGAAGGAAGTTAGGGCCGAAAGTGTAGCTGAAGCGGAGTGATTGGTTAACACGTCTGCTACTTCTCGGAACAACCTTGCAGGGAAGCTCTACCAGCTGAGGTATATAAAGGCGGACATTATGGCATTCAGCGAAGAAAATTATGAGAAGAAGCAAATTATTGATGAAGAGGAGGTTGAGGAAATTGAAAATGGTCTGAATGTTGCTGAAAAGACCGCTGCCGATAATCAGGAAACTATTAATCAGGTAAGATGATCGTGTAATGTAACATTGGTTGTGAAACATGAGCTCAAGCTTTATAATATTTTATTGTTGTTTGATGCCAACAACATTTTGCTTATGAAACTCCGTATTGTAGGAGATAGAAAGCTCGCGCCTCAGAGTTATAGACTTAGAGGGCCTGCTTGAAGTGGACAAAAAATCCTCTGCTGAATTACAGGTTAGATAATTCAGATAAATTAATAACTAGATGAACAAGAATTTAATAGAAGAAAGGATATGTACCTTGTATGTTTATTCGAGTTTAGGATGTTTGTGTATGTACACTCTGTCTTGCGACCAAAACTTGTTATGGTCGGTAGGCCAAGGAGGAATTGGCTATTTCGACTTTGCAGGTATTTGTACTAGAAGTTTGTCAGTATGCTTCTGTCAATCTGTTTCCCAATTAGGTACTGATGTTGTGAGTCCCTGCTAACTGTTATGTAGAAGGAGCTAGACATTGCTAGAGAGAGAGAAGAGCAGACTCTTTTGTATAATGCCGAGTATGCAGAAGAATATGAGGCTTTGATCTCCCAGTATGAAAATCGGTTGGATGATAATGTGAAGCTTTCTTTAAAGCTCGAAAAAGCTAAGAGACAAGTCGAGGATAAGACTGTAACAATTTTGAGCAGGGATTCGGCTTTGAACCAACTTACCAGTGAACCTGTTGAGTTGAAGGAAAAGGTTACGTCAGGTTCTCGGCACGAGACTGAGTTAGTCGAATACTGCATTAGAACATTAAATGAAGAGATATCATATATGAAATGTAACATTCGTGCTCTGAACGAGCAGTTGTTGAAGAGAGAGATCGACCTGGATACTGCGCGAACTAACTTGGCTGTGCCTGAGGCCTATTTTGAAAAATTGAGCAGTAGTATTATGGGAAAAGATCGAGAATTATGTAACTCTGCACAAATACGAGATAGTTTGATTGCCAGGTTAGATCGTTTAAAGGCTGATTTACGTCATTTAAAAGGGAGAGAGGCTCAGAGCAGGGCTGATTTAACAGAGATTCAATCCAAGAACAAAAGTTTAGCGGACGATTTGGCCCACGCTCGCGGAAACGTGAGGAGAGCTGTGCAACGTAAGAAGGAGACGAATGAAAGAATTAATCAACTTTGTGCGCGAATTTCCGAATCGGAGCGGGAATTACGTGTACGTGAAATGAAGTATCAGAAAGATCTTAAATTTGAATTGAATAAAAGGGATGGTGAAATTGCTTCTGGTGAGGGGAGTCGAGAGATGAAGGAATTTCTTCGTCGAAAAGAAGAGTTAGTGGAGAATATGCGCATAGATCTCACAAACTCTCGGCAGAAGTTGATAGATCTTACAAGGCAGATGAGTGAATGTATTGATCAATTAACAGCTGATCTGGCTGAATCGAAAGCTCATCGTTTGAAGGATAACAAGCGCGCTGCTGTTACTCACCAAGCCTTTGAGGAACTAGTAGTTCACGAACAAGAAAAATATGATGGTGAAGCTTTGCATCAACGGCAATTAAGCGCATTGGTTGTATTTTTTGTCGAGGAAATAAAATTCCTGCAGGTTGAGAGAGATTTGATGCAAGATTGTTTTCTGGAAGGACTTGTGTATGTAAACTCGATATCTCGAGCATAGATCCAATTGGGGTTATGGATCGTGGTATGGGGACTACGACGGCTTAACTGATAGCTCGAGGGAGAGAAATTATTGCTGAACGAGCTCCATAATATATGGCATCCAGGACTGAAATAGGGGGAAGCTCGAGTGGAGTGTCACCTACTCCTGTTGTAGGAGAAAGGTCGACTGCTCTCCCATCAAGAAAATCTAACAGAGTTAAAAATAAATAGACTTGAACTCTGGTAACGAGTATCTATTGTATGTAGCAGATGTTGATGCTTCAGTGCTCGATGTAGGACTTTGAGAAGAGCATTGTAATTGGAAATGCTGATATGAGAAAATAATATTTCCACACCTGCAGTAGATGTTATTCTCTGGTTTGACCCATTGAATTAGAAGAAATTTGTGGGTGTAGAAGTAAGTATTATCTGTGCTTCAACCTTTGGACTTTAGGGAGGCTTAGCGGTAGCGAGCTAGTATTATCTTTGCTCGTACTTTAGGCGGTCACCGCAGGCTAAGAGGTTATTTATGGCCTCCGCCTCGGATCTGTGTTTCCTCAGGGGTTCGACTAGTATTATCTATGCCTTGATACCATATTGGAGAGCTGGGCTTATCGGCAGCGAGCAACGTCTCACTCGTGCTTTGGGCCTGATCCCGTAAGCTGAGGCTCTTTATGGCCCCCGCCCTAGAGGTTTCTGAGTCCTCAGGGGTTCGGCTAGTATTATCTATGCCATTATACCATATTGGATATTGGAGCTTAACAGCAGCGAGCAAGTTTTTTCCTCACTCGTGTTTTAGGCTTGTTATTTTCAGGCTAAGAGGTTTGTTATGGGCCCCGCCTTCAGATGTATGAGTATCCTCAGGAGTTAGGCTAGTATTATCTATGCCATTATCAATGTTGGATGTTGGAGCTTAGCGGCAGCGAGCAAGTTTTTTCCCTACTCGTGTTTTAGGCTTGTTATCTTCAGGCTAAGAGGTTCGTTATGGCCCCTGCCTTCAGATGTATGAGTATCCTCAGGAGTTTGGCTATTATTATCTATGCCATTACCAATGTTTGATGTTGTTTACCTTTAGGGATCGAGCTAGGATAACTGTGCTTTTACCCTTGGAGATGAAGGGGAACTGTATAGCAGGGATTCTTGTGATAAAAAAGAGATTTCATTGATTGAAAAAGAGTTTGTACATACATTGGGGGTAAAATCTCGATGTGGATTGAACGTTGTTGAGCGACGGAGGAGCTGTTTAGCATCGATATAACTTTAATCTTCTTGTATTCCATGGATTTGGAATTTTGTCACCAACTTCCGTTATGAGATAGTATGAACCCAGACCAGTTCGACCTATGACCATGAAAGGACCTTCCCAGTTTTCTGCTAGTTTCCCAGAATGTGGATCTTTTCTATTATCTAGGATTTCTCGAAGGACCCAGTCATTGATAGCGAAATCCAGAGTGAGAACTCGTTTGTTGTATGAATTTGCCAGTGTTTGATGATGTCGACCAAGATTTGCGATAGCTCGATCTCGTGTCTCATCGATCAAATTGAGGTTGCAAGCCAATTCGAACTCGTTTTCTTCATCTGTGAACTCGTGGTCTCTCACAGGATGGTGGTACTTTGTTGGGATGACTACTTCGGTTCTATAGGCAAGCAGAAAAAGAGAGTATTGTGTTGACTTCTGAGGTGTAGTTCGATAAGCCCAAAAGATGTGAGGTAATTCACGTATCCAGTTGCCCTTCTTCTGTAACATAAGGCGCTTTTTGAGACCATCCACGATGATCTTGTTTGTGATCTCCGCATGTCCGTTTCCCTGGGGGTAGTATGGGTTTAATGGAGAATGGATAATGTTTGTTGAGAAATGCTACGACCTTTGCTCCAGCGAACTGAGGACCGTTATCGATACGGATCAAATGTGGACAACCAAATCTTGTGATGATATGCTGCCAAATGAAAGAAATGACATCTTCATCTCAAGTTCTGCATAGAGGAACTGATTCGACCCATTTAGTGAAGTAATCTGTGGCAACAAGGAGAAATTTCCTATTACCCGGAGTATTGGGGAATTCACCAACTAGATCGAGTGCCCATCGCTTGAACGGCCAGTATACCTTACTGGCATGGAGTTCGAGGGCAGGGGCCTTAATTTAATTTCCATGACGCTGACATGCATCCCATTTCCTTGAGTATTCTTAAACTTGCTTCCGTATCCCTGGCCAGAACACTCCTTAGGTAATAGCTCTATTAGCAAGAGCTTGTCCTGCGGTATGGGATCCGCAGATTCCATCATGTAGATCTCGAAGTATGTTATCGGCAAGTTCCTTAGAAAGGTACTTGAGATATGGACCAGTGACTGAGCGTTTGTAGAGATCGTCGTTTGGTGGGACTGTGTAGCGCTTTGAATTCTCGATGATGCGTCTGCGCTGCAGCGGATCATCTGGTAGTGGCCCGTTGAATGAGTTATCCTGACCGAGATAAGTAATGAAAGGTTTCCTCCAATCATCTTCTGCCATCTCATCGCCCCTAGTGTTAATCGCATATACTGTAGTACGATTAATACTGGGGCTAGAAATAACCTCGATTTGAAGGTGTCTTGATTCAGTACCCAATACTCCGGCTAAGTAAGCCAAGGAGTCAGCGTGGTGATTCTATCCTCGAGTGAGGTATTCGAGCGTAGTTTTGTAAAATTTATTTAGTTTTTCTGCAACCAGAGCTGCATAATCGACCATGATGCCGTTCTTCTTGTAATGTTCTGAGTAGTGATGAGCGATTAGAAGAGAGTTTGTGTAGGCTGAGATTTCAGTGATTCTGAGTTCGAGAGCCATGTCTAGACCGTGAATGAGTGTCTCGTACTCTGTAATATTGTTCGAGGCTTTGAAGTCGAGACGGATGGATTTCTCGATTCTGTCGTTGGAAGGTGAAATGAGAACGATCCCAATTCCCGACCCTGCGGGTTCTACTGAACCATCGGTGAGGAGCCTCCACGCTTTTTGAGATATCCATGATGCTCAATCATCAAAAGATTTGGAGGATGGAATCTCATCTACTGTATCTTCGGCGAGATCTGGATCATTTTCTTCCTAGTTAGGATCTGAAACTGGAAAGTCTACTAGAAAATTAGCGACTACCTAACCCTTTCCGGAAATTCGCTGCTCGAATTTGATTTCGTACTCCCCCAAACTGACGGACCAATGTTGTACTCATCTGGATTTCTTTTTTTAGACAATGCTTCCCGAAGTGGGTAGTTCATCAGGATGTGCTTGAAAATAGTGTTTGAGTTTTTGTGTGGTGTAAACGAGAGTTAAAAGTGATCTTTTAATTTTAGAGTACCTCGTTTCCGCTGGAGTAAGTGTCTTGCTGATGAAGAAGATCGGTTTTTCAATTTTTCCTTCGAGCTGAATGAGAACTGAGCTGAGAGATGTATTTGTAACTACGAGGTAGATAATCAGTTCCTCATTGCTTATCGAAGTGCTCATGATTGGATCCCTCCCTAAGTAAGTTTTGAGTTCCTAAAAAGTTGTTTCGCATTCTGGTGTCCAGTTGATATCTTCGTTCTTTGAACCTTTGCCTCGTCGAGTAGAACCTCTGAGTAGCATATATAACCATCTGCATCGGTCTGAGGATTTGGATACGAATCTGTTGATTATTGCAATCTTTCCTGCGAGCTTTTGTACATCCTTCTTTGTTGATGGTGAACGTATGTCCAGAAGAGCTCGAATTTTATCTGGATCTGCTTCTATCCCTTTCTTGCTGATAAGATAACCTAAGAACTTGCCTGAGTGAACACCGAACTGGCATTTTTTGGGATTAAGCTTCATTCTGTAGGATCGTAATATATTGAATACTGTAGAGAGGTGAAAGATGTGATCTTCTTTCTTTAGGCTCTTGCAAAGCATGTCGTCCATATAGACTTTGACTATTTTTCCCAAGTGTTCTTTGAACATACTTGTAACCAGCCTTTGGTAAGTGGCTCCAGCATTCTTAAGCCCGAATGGCATGACCTTGTAACAGTGGAGACCTCTTTCTGTTATAAACGTAGTCTTTTCTTAATCTATTTCCAAGAGTGGAATCTGATTGTACCCCAAAGGGGCATCCATCATGGACAAGAGCTCGTGACCTGCTGTAGAGTCGAGGATCTGATGAATGATCGGGAGAGGGAAGCTGTACTTTAGCGTGTATTTATTGAGATCTGTAAAATCTACGCAGACCCAAACCTTCCCATTCTTCTTTGGAATAGCAACGATATTAGAAATCCAGTCTGGGTACTTGGCTTCTCGAATGAAACCGACCTCGATAAGTTTGTCGATCTCCTTGTTCACCTCGTCTCTAAGTCTTGGAGATAACCTGCGTTACTTCTACTTAACTGCTGCGGTGCCTTCGCGGATGTGTAAGATGCGGCAAGACTTTGAGGGGTCTACGCCTGGCATTTCTTGGAAGTTCCATGCGAAAATGTCTTTGTTGGATTAGGGGAAAGAAATAAGAGCGTCTTTCTCTGTTTGAATTAATTTTGTACCAATATAAGTACCTCGGTTAACTCTATCGACCTGGACGTATTCCACGGGCTCGGCTGGAGAAGACTGACCATCGAGGTGATCAGCCTTCTGCGATTGCTATGCAGCAATCTGTTTTGAATGGTCGAAAACTGGTGAGACTGTATTCTCGCAAGCTCGAGAGAGTTTCTGACTTCCTTTAATTTCATAAATACCGTTATTATGCTTGAACCGGAGTGTTTGGTGGAAAGTGGATGGGATAGCCTCCATATTGTGCAGCCAACAGCGTCCTAGTATCCCCAAATACCTTGATTTGGCATTGATGACATAAAAAATAACGTCGATAGTGGTAGGCCCTGCTGTGATCGAGAGAGTGATCTTCCCAACTCGTTCTACTTTAGACCCATTAAATCCACTGATGTCTATCTCACTTTGAACGACTTGATCTGAGAGTCCCATCTGGTCAATCGTGCTCTGGAAAAGGATCTCAACCCCACTTCCTGTGTCTACCATCATGGTGTGCATTACGAAGTTCTTCATTTTGAGCATAATTACTAGTGCGTCATGATGAGGATACTTTACATGTCCTGTGTTGCAGTCCTCGAAGGAAATTCCCTTTCGACGACTGCTCGACTCTAGGAGGAACTTGGCTTCCTTGTCTTGGACGGCAAGGTTACAGCACTCGCCCAACTTCCTCCGCTTGACTCTGTTGGAATTTAAAACCTGATTGATCTCGATCATATTGCTGCAGTAGATATGATATAGATGCTTCTCCTCCGCTTGTTCTGTAGCTTGAGCCACGTCATCTTGTTTCAGATAGCTCCCATCTTTATGGCTGGGAAGATCGATGATGTATTCGAGCATCCTCCCTTCCTTAAAAATGATATCCAGGAGCTTTTTCAAACCATAGCAATTATCGGTGTTGTGGTGCTTAATCTTGTGATATTCGCAATAAGGTAGACCTGTTATTGGATCAAGTGTCGAGCTGGACAGAAACATTTATCTTTCTGGAGAATAGGATAGATCACAAAAAGTTTGGCATTCAACTTTGCTACGATTGTTCTGGATGGTTTCAACGACCTCTGATTATTGTCTCTTTCTGGTTCTGTCTTTGCTCGTTTAGGATCGCCTGGATCGCTCGAGCTGTGGTTGTTGTTAAAATCTGTAGAAGGAACCTTGGTGTTGTGGACTGCCTTTACAGGTTTATTCGGTTCGGGCATCATCCGCTCCAGATCAATGTAATTGTTGACTTTCTCGATCATATCTTCGAGAGTCTTGGGCTTCTTCAGGAAGAGATACTCTTTAGCTTTACAATTGAACTGCAGAGCATTTGTGAATACGGACATGACTGTCTTCTGCTCTAGATTGTCAACCTTCCGAGCCAGTTCAAGAAACTTCTTGGAGAACTCCTCGAGCTTCTCCCCTTGTGCTTGTTTGAGATTTATAAGAGAATATAAGTTCTCTTCTTTGTCTTTGTTGTGGGAATAAGCTTTAATGAAGAATTTCTGTAACTGCTCGAAAGTATGAATCGAATCTTCCGGTAAAGAGTGGAATTAACGGAGAGGTTCATCCTGGAGACTGGTAGCGAAGAGCCTGCAAAGGATGTGATTCAGAATATAATATAAACCTAATGAGTAGTAGAATTGTTGAACGTACTGGCCAGGATCGGTTCCTTTGCATTTGATGATCTTGGGTATATGAAAACCTATTGGGACATTTATATCAAATAATTATTTACCAATTGGACTACCTTGTAATTTGTGCGAGTCATCCTTCGCGTCTAAAGTCGTTGCTTCGATGATCTCCCTGATACGCTGGTCCATGAGTTCCTGAGAAATATAATGCTGAGGGATAGGAGCTGCTGGAACTGTTTGACGTATGAGTCTGGGAAAGTGGTCACTTGTTTCCTCGCTCACATGTTCAGGAAGTGGGGCTCGGTAAGGAGGTCGCAAGACTTCCTTGGACTGCTTGAAAGGCTTACGATCTCTGCTGATATCTTTCTACGCCTCCTGTCTCAAATGAATTAAGACTATCGGTGCTTGTGGATCCTCACATTGAATCCTGGAAATGTCTGTACTATGTACCTCATGTGCCCCTAACCTCTCGTGAACAGAAACCCTTAAGATTGTTGGTACTGTTTTGTGCTCTCTCAAGGCTGGTGGTGGTTGGCTGCTCTGTAATGCTTTCAGAGCTGTTTGAAAAGCTAACATATGAGCTTCTTGCTTCTTTGTCTCCAGAACTCGAGCTTGACGTTCCCATTCTGATTCCTTCTTGCGGAGTTCTCGATCTTCCAATAGCTGGCGCTCGAGCTGGCTCCGTTTTTCGGCTTCGAATATTAAGCTCGCTCGAAGCTCGTTAACCCGATTAGGTTCCTTCGAACTTTCAGGCTGAGCTCCCAAAGATTGATGTGTTTGAACCATAATCGAATACTACTCAACTGATGAGTATCAATCGTGGTCCTTAAGTACGTGGGAAAAAATTGTGCGTTACCACAAATGGCGCCAAATGTAGGGACTAGATTTCGTAAAGCTCGAACTAGCTTGGAATTGATCCTTACACCAAGAACTACTATGCCAATAATCAAATAAGAGATAACACTTAACACAGGGGCTTAGCGTGGAAAACCTGTGAATAAGTAAAAACCACGACCTCGAGTGGAGGATTTTGTAAAAGTAGTATTCTTGCTTGGGAAAGTGAGAGAATCTGATTACAAGAATTAATCTAAAATAAAATATATAGAGATCAGATAATTGTATGTATAGAATTCTTTGTTGACCTCCACTTTTTCCTTAGGAGCTCTGCCCCTTTATAGACCCTATTCTCAGCTTGACATCGTGCTCGAACATGTTCTCCTGAAAGTGGGAGTCATGGACAGTTGAGTGTGTAACTACTAGCTCGTGGGAGACAGGTATATGTTGACTTGTTCTGTTTACATCTGCTGTGGACGATCCACGTTCTGTTTGAGTTCGTGGTCGATGTGTAACTGTTAACGTGTTTGTTTATGCGTGAGTCTGGTGCTAAATAAGATCGAGTCTTCCAGAGCTTGAGGTATAGATGAGATCGAGTATCCATAGCTCGAGGGATAAGTCCCTACACCCGACCTCTGTTCGAATAGAAACAAAGTCTATTCGAATAGAACAATTATTATTCGAATACACTAAAAATGTATTCGAACAAATAAAGGCCTGAGTCAATTTGTTTGAATAGAGAAAAAGTCTATTCGAACAAAATAAGTTTTATTTGAGCAAAACAAGTTTTATTCGAACAGATAAAAATCTATTCGAACAACTAAATTCCCAGAAAAGTTATTCGAATAAAGAAATAGTCTATTCGAATACATATTGTCCTGAGGGAAAATATTCGAATAGAACTAAGTTTTATTTGAACAAAAGTCTTATTCGAACAGAGCAAAAGCCTGTTCGAATAAAAACCAATTTTTTACAAATAAGTTAAACACTTTCTTTTCATATTCTCTAAAATACTACAGGCTTGACATTTAGAGCAAGGAGATAGAAACCCACTTACCGGTTTAGTGCTTACCTCTTCAATGTCAGTCCAGCTGTAGTCACTCCATGTGCACTCTCTGATGACGGATAACCACGAGATAGTGTTGATACCTATTCTAGACACTAAATGAAACAAACTCTAAAATGGATGTTTGAATCTCCCCTTTGGTTCATTTTATGTGAAAATTAGAACTACGGATAATAAAAGAAAATTACAACTCGATAGACTGAGTCACTCACTGAACATCCATTCTTAAAAGCATATCCTCTAAATTCCTTACACACTAAATAAGATACATCACGTAACCGTTCATATTCAAAAATAAGGAATTTAAAGGACAAAAATTACTTACCTGGTTTACCTTTCAGGATCATCTCTCCCCCTTTTTGGCACAGAAGAATAAAGGGTAAGCAAAAAAAGTAGAGATGAAGAAGAAACTATATTAGGAACGCCAAAATGTATAACAGCTATGAAAGAAGTAAGATCATGAAATATATCAGAAACTGTTAAAACATAACATATCCAAAAGTAACTTCCAAAAAGATAATATACATGCAGTAAAGATAGCATAATCTAAAGCAGACAGAGATTAGAGACAATCATAAAAGAAAATCACTCTAGAGTGAAGAAGATAACTCAAGGTCATAACAAACCTAAGACTGCTCATCTAGATCTGGAACGGAAGGACCACTCGACGACCCTCGAACTAAACTGCTCAAATCATCCACAGAGGTCTGGAGCTGACCTATATCATCCTGGAAAAGCTAAAACTGAGAGTACATCTGAGAGTTCAGCTGACCAAACTGAGACTCCATATAGGTGTAGAGATAAGCAAAATCATGAGGTGTTGATACAGTAGAAGTAGATGTAGAAGCAACTGGCATAGTAGTAGCAGTAAACCTAGAAGCATCAGGTGTAGCCTCAGTCTCAGAGTCCTCTGAACCCTCCTCTTACTCAATCTCCGATTCAGCTACCATGTGCTTTCTACTCTTTACCCAATACTGAGGAGTAATGACATCGTCCTTCTCGCCAGCCTCCTCAACCTCATGAATACCATAACCCATCACAGTCAAAAGCTAAGAAATAAATCTACTATATGGCAAAGTTCGGGTATGAAGATCAGGATTGGCCGTAAGAATCATCTCCTGCATAATAACAGTTACTATGTCAAGATGATACCCCTTGTTGTAGAGATAGACCAGATTAAACATATTTCCCACCAACACATTCTTATTCCCTAGTTGGGGAAGAATGTTATGATGAGCAATCATATGAAATAGACACAATGCCTAGGTCAAATTCTTACTCCTGAGATAGGGTCCTTTCTTCTTCCCAGCGTGACGAAGCCGCTCCTCCATCTCCCTCTTGGGAGGAAACTGATCAGAAATTGGAGACTAGTCTATAGGTAACTCAATTGGAGCAGAAGACTCAACTAAGCCAAAAGCTTGTTGGATGTCCTCCTGAAGAACATGCAAATCCAAACCATCAATCGACACCTGAAAGCTCTTGTTAGCATCCGTTCCATGGACATTGCAGAGAGAAGCATAAAACAGGCAAACTAATCTTGGATAACAAGGCAACTGGGGCCGAATAATACCAGTCCAACCACGAGTGGAGAATATATCAAAGATCTGCGAGAACTTTGGATAGTGCAGACGTAACTCCACCTCATCAAGTAACACTTCCCGCTGATAATTTTGGAATTTAAAACCGTCTCTCGGAGTAGACCAGTTGGGGGGGATTAGGATGCATGTCGTGATTCCCCATGTCATTGTCTTGTGACCCGCCACGGGACACCGCCCAGTGCCACTAGTTCCTCCTCAGCCAGAACCCAAAGGAATAGAATTGCTATGACCCGTCCTAGTTCCTCGCTTCGTCCGACCCCATTTAGTCGTACCGCTTGGAACGGGAATGGGGGATGCAGCTTCAGGGCGTTTATCCCTAGCCATAGCAACCAAGTTGTGCAATAAAGCTCTGTCAAACAATTACCAAACAACGTACTAAACCAGCAAGAAAAACAACACCACTTCCCCAAACCTAACCAACACGGTTAAGCAGGAGAACCCAATAAAACACAACCACCAATACTTCACCAGTACTATCAATCAACACCAAACAAACCAACCCCAATCACAAAATTAGGCAATGCCAACTAATACCAATCCAAGTGCATTAATTATCCGACCACCTCCAATCACCCAAAACACCATCAAACAAAGTACCAATAGTACTGCAAACTCTAAACCATATTCATTAAGAACAAATCACTTCCAATCAACCGTAAAAAAATACCAATCACAGAAATTAAGCCAAAATCGAACAATCATACCACAATAATCAGTAATCGCAATCAAATAAACAATGTAACACTTGTAGGAGAGAGATGAGTAATGTAAACAAAACAAAAACCAACCTTAGAATCGAGAAGATGCAATCCCTAGGTGACGCTGCCAAGCCCAATTGCTCGAATTGTGAAACCCCAAACGCGAAAATGAAAACTAGGTAAGAAGCACGATGAAATTCGAGCAAGGATCACAAACTGGAAAGGATACTAGGGTGATTGAGTACTACACCTCTAATGGGATTAAACATTAATTATCTACTCCAATCACCCCACAACAAAATATATTCGCAGAAAGGGCGAATAGAGTTCTTTTGGAAATGGGACGAGTCTTACTTCACACCAAGGATCTTCCGGCACACTTTTGGGGGTAGGCCATCCCTACCGCGTGTTATACTATCAATATGGTATATCTTCATCCACTTACTTTAAACACACCCTATGAACTATGGTTTGGAAAGAAGCCGAATGTAAATTACTTTTGAGATTTTGGGAGTAAATGCTTCATCTTTAGAGATCGGGAGAACATTGGGAAATTTGACTCTCGAAGTGATGAAGGTATCTTATTAGGCTACTCAACAAATAGTAGAGTTTTTCGAGTTTACAATTTGTGGACCAAAGTGATGATGGAGTCATGTAATGTGGTTGTGGATGATACTTGCACCATTGGCTCTGCAGATATTCGAGAAGATGATAGTACAACAAAAAATCTAGAGACATCAACTAGTGAGGTTCTTAAAACGAGCCCTACATCAAAGCTCTACCACCTCCTCTTTCTCCTATTGTACCGCAACCCGGATAACATCAACTTCGTAAGGATCACTCACATGCCGATATCATAGGGGATGCTAGTTCTCGTGTACAAACGAGAAGTCAATATCATGATACGGTATTGTGTTTATTATGTTTCTATGATCGAACCCACAACTGTGAAGGAAGCTCTCTCATATCAATATTAGTTATATGCAATACAGGATGAGCTTCGTCAGTTTCAACATCAAGATGTGTGGGATTTGGTTCCACACCCTTCTAGCACAAATATCATTGGAACTAAATGGGTCTATAAGAGCAAAATTGATAAATTTGGGAATGTCACTTGAAACATAGCTAGATTATTTGCCCAAGGATACAATCAGGTAAAAGGGGTTGATGTAGCTGAAACATTTACTCCTACTGTAAGGCTTGAGTCTATTCGCTTACTTTTAGCTTTTGCTTGTAATCAATATTTTAAGCTATATCAAATGGATGTGAAAAGTGTTTTTCTGAATAGGCTCCTAGAAGAAAAAGTGTATGTGGCCCAACCAAAAGGGTTTGAGGATCCTCATCATACAGTTCACGTGTTCTACTTGAAGAAGGCCCTTTATGGTTTAAAGCGGGCTCCTCGAGCATGGTATGAACGACTTTCCAATTTTCTCTTGGATAAGGGATTTGTTCGAGGGGGAGTTGATAAAACACTTTTTATCCAACATAAGGGAGGCGAGATGCTTGTCGCACAGGTATATGTAGATGATATTGTTTTTTATTTTACTTTGAATTCACTAACCACTTCTTTTGCAGCTTTAATGAAAAGTAAATTTAAAATGTGCATGGTTGGGGAACTAACGTACTTCTTAGGTCTCCAAATACGCCAATTGGAGAAAGAGATATTTATTTCTCAATCTACGTATGCAAGGGATCTTGTGAAGAAGTTTGGTCTCTCCTCTACAAAGCATGCTCGGACACCCATGAGTACAACAACAAAGTTAAGTAAGGACATTGTAGGTAACGATGTTGATCAGAAAATGTATAGAAGTATGGTAAGTAGTTTACTTTATCCTACTGTTACTCGTCCTGATATCATGTTTAGTGTCTGTATTTGTGCTCAGGAGAAAAACCCACAGGTCATTGTCGAATCACCCGACAGCTAAACAATCCACTATTGAAAATGAATTACAAGAGTTTAAGTACTTACAGACTTGATAAGCACATTTCATGGTTACTTTTACTCTAATCAAGCTTCTTGTAATCGATTCCACCTTCTCGCAATGCCTCGCTCCAATCTCTCATCGAAGCTTTCAATCTTGAATCCCTCAAGTTCTTCAAATCATGATTTGGGTTTCTTGATTAATGATTGATTCAAGTTTGAGTTGTTAGTTCTCTCTTAAATCTCTCAAATAAATCTCTCCTCTCTTTAAATATTAAGCTTTGAAAAAATAGGTTTTGGAAGAGGTGAATTATGAAAAAAGAAATGATGTCTTAAATAGGAAAGCTAAAAACCCGACCTCTGTTCGAATAGAAACAAAGTCTATTCGAATAGAACAATTATTATTCGAATACACCAAAAATGTATTCGAACAAATAAAGGCTTGAGTCAATTTGTTCGAATAGAGAAAGAGTATATTTGAACAAAACAAGTTTTATTCGAACAGAGAAAAATTTATTCGAACAAAACAAGTTTTATTATAACAGAGAAAAATCTATTCGAACAACTAAATTCCCAAAAAATTTATTCGAATAAAGAAATAGTTTATTTAATACATATTGTCCTGAGGGATAATATTCGAATAGAACTAAGTTTTATTCGAACAGAGTAAAAGCCTGTTCGAATAAAGTCCAGTTTTTTTCAAATAATATATACATTTTCTTTTCATATTCTCTAAAATACTATAGGCTTGACATTTAGAGCAAGGAGATATAAACCCACTTACATGTTAGTGCTTACCTGTTCAGTGTCATTCCAGCTGTAGTCACTCCATGTGCACTCTCTGACGACGGATAACCACGAGATAGTGTTGACACCTATTCTAGACATTAAATGAAACAAACTCCAAAATGGATATTTCAGGCATTATAGCGCACAATGCAAAGCGTGCGGGATGATCCCAGACCATTTAGTAGAATTACAGTTGTCCTAGGAAGATATATTTGTCAGATACTGCCAGTTGTTCCCAAAGGTGCCCGTAAGCACATTGTGGCCGCATCGTTAAGACGATTGTCATTGTGGAAACATGTTCGCGTTTTGTCGTTGGTCGAAAACATGTGTTTGGATTATGCAAACCCAGATAACACACTATTTGTAAATTATTTGATGGAGGTGTAAATAATGCTGCTAATTATTCACAATTATTTATCACGTATTTAATCGGAAATATTAAATCTTAACTTTACTTTTTTAATTCCAAAATATAACAGATTGGAAGCAACCCCCAAAAAACTATTCAATTACCTTCAACAATTCATAATTGCACAAGTGTTCAGGACTTAATACTATCCGTTTACTCAAACTTGAATATTTATTGCGATAGAAACCAATGTTTCCTAACTAAGATGACCATTTTATATGTAAAAAATAATGATGTTAGCTCTATTAATGATGACGCTTTAAATATGTTTTCGGGAGAACCAATTGTTTATTTAGCAGCAAATAAAATTGTTGAAAATGAGTTTGTAGATCATACGTACAATGACCGTTATCCAAGTGAGTGCTTGAATTGTCTTTTCCTTCCTGGTTTGCTACCGTTCAAGCTAAAACTCAAAGTAGGATGTTCGATAATATTACTGTAGCGCCCCATTATTTTTTTCTTCTTTGTATTTTTTTTATTGTTGCTATTTACTTAACTTGCCTTAGGAGTACCTTGGCATGTTTGCTTTAGCTTTTGAATTTGGGGAAAACTGGGTTAAAAACCACCACCGAATTCCCCAAACTCTTCTCCAACTCCTCCTCCTTCTTCTCTTCCTTCAACCTTTCTTCTCTCTTTTTATTTTAAAATCAGGAGAGAGGGCAGTAAACCCCAAACCTATTATTTCCTCAAACCTATAATCTAGGAAAAATTCTTTCAAATCCTTCATCGATTGGTGTGGCTGGAAATTCTTGAGCGAGTGTATCGAGAGTGGGTTTTTACTGTTCTAGAGAGGGGATAGTCTTTGCTTTGCTCAGCATTAGCATTCTATCAAGGCAAGTACCGTTATTTCCGAACATTGTATGATTTGTTGTTATAATGTTTAAGATGTTATAGGGCATTAGCATAAGCCATGTTAAATCATTTTCTTTCATTAGCTATGTTGGATAATTTCTCCTCCATGTTTTCTGTACATACTACCTGTTGGAATTGAAAGTCTCGTATGATGTATGTGGTCGAGAATAGTTAATTACCAAAAGTTGTAGGATTTATGGGTCATGAAGCATACTACCTGTTGGAATCTATGATCTCTTATACTTGGTCTTGAATACTTAAACACTAAGTAAAGGATTTAAGAATGGTGAAGCATAATACCTAAAATTTATTGGAAACATGTATATCTACATTGCTTTGTTTACTATCTAAAATAGCTATGCATTGAGAAATAAATTGTAATAGGCTTAACTTAGCTATTATTTTAGGACTTCAAGTGATGTAACCTTTAATAACTTAAGGTAGAATGATCATTGGTAGTCAAAGTATAATATCATCGACTGATACCCCACTCCTATATTTGTGAGGGTAGAAAGGTCATTGAGCATAAGATCGTCAATCATATGATATAGTCTCATTGCCTATAGAACAAGGACATATAGGTCATTTTGATTGAGTGTCAGTCTCTTAAATCATTCATGCATAAGATAACATAGAGTCATGTACACAATAGGGTTATGTTGTCAGGGTCCTTGGGTTCGAGTCCCTAAACAAAATATGTGGTAACGGTTATTTCCCTGTTACTTCTCGGCTGCATGCTACGTGGGCATTCCGAGGGGTTAGATCCCTGAAAGTAAAAATAAATCACGCTTTAGACCTGTAGGTTGAAATTCCTTGGCCACCTTGATCCGGTGATTTCCCCGCTAATTTCCGACTCACTAAAAAGGAATCCGCCAATTTCTGGCTCGACAATAAGGGATACGCTTCTATTGAGGACAGAAGGGTGTGAGAGTATGGTCCCACTGAATTAAAAGTGACCTTGTGTACATCGTATGTTAGTTATCCCCCACACCTAATAATACTCTATAATTATTTATAATACCGGTTGGCGTTGACGCTTAAAAACAACATTAATAATTGAAGCATATTTCCTCAATGCATTACATCATTTATATATAATTATAGGATATTATATCACACTAGTACTTTTGTATAATAGATCGGTCTGTCATGTTCAGTGACCGGTAATAATTGTGCTTGTTTGACGTCCTGTGCGCTATAATTTTTCAGGAGATCGAGCACGGTAGGATTTTGTTTAGTGAGGCTTGGCTGATCATTTTCGAGATTCTTTGGATCGCTGACCTGTCGTAGGATATTTATGATATTTTCATTTCATATTTAATTATCGTAGTCTTATTCTCGTCCTTTTTAGAGTTGGTTGAGAATATTATTCAATTTATTCATTTAATTTATAATTGAGTTTTTCCGCTGCATTTCTTTGGTAAGTATATGTTGTTAATTTCTTTATAAATATATTACATCTGTGGGGTTCATCCGTGGGATGCCCGACTTGTTAGGCATTAGGATTTCCTTAATGATTTTTATCAGAAAGTAGATTTTGGGGCTTGACAATTACTTCGAAATCTTGCTCCAAAAGATGGACTCTGCAATGAAACTCTCTTAATGGTAGTCCAATGTGGAACACGTATTATTGAGGCTAAGATCTTGACGGGTGAACATTCTGGGAATTTGGTTTTTATTCCAAGGATTTCTTTAACATCATCAACAACCGAAATGCCTTTTGAAATGACGCGGAGACAGTTCCCTTTACGATTAGCATATGCAATGACGATTAACAAATCACAAGGACAATCGGTAAAATATGTGGGGATAAATCTACAAATAGAGGTATTCTTTCATGAACAACTGTATGTTGCATTGTCGAGATACACTTCAGCAAACAGAATCACAATGATATTGCCTCCAAATATTTTATATTGCACAACAAACATTGTTTACTCGAAAGTCTTATTGTAATTGAAGTATATATCTCTGACTTGCTATTGCAAATATTACTTTTTCCATACAGTTGGTTATGTTAATTAATATATCTACTTATTCATGTAGGAATTGCAAGATTTGTTTTAAGTAGATGAAAAATTAACTCAGTTGAGAGAAATGTTGTATTTTGAATCGGTCATAAACTTTTACATAAATGTTTCAATAACAACTTCTCCTTTCAACTCATAATTTCTCATTGCAAAATTAATTATTTGAACATAAATGGGTCGAGCTTTACCACAAAAATTACAAGCCTGACAGCTGCTTTAGATTTGACATACGGACTTATTGATTGCTCAATTTCTAATCAGAATGGAGAAAAGTAGTTTTCAAAATTTAATGACTGTCTTTTATGTTTTATAACCATGTGCATTTAGACCAAATAATTGTTTTTTTTTCATTTAGAATTTATTAAAGAATTATGCCAAGCCTTATTGAGAGTTCATTCTTTCTGTTTATGTATGATTTCCTTTAACGTTATTTTATTTCATACTATTTATTGCTTAAATCTGTGATTCATTTACTATTAAGAGTTTCTTACACGTAGTTTCATGATTGCAAAAATGCCGCCATCAAGTTTAAGGTTTGTCTAAATATCAATAATATATGTTTTTCATTTGTTTATTTTTATTTATCGATGTATCTTATGTTGATTTAGTTGTTCCACATATGATTTTTTAGACTAAACTCCCTCTGGACTACAAAATATCTCAAACTGTAGATATTGTTATATTGTTAGGAAACCATGGGGGGCAAATCGCAACGCAGAAACACAATACGATTGAGCAAGAACTAAAGATCTAATTCTAACCATAAAGAATTCAATCAAAGGCAATAAAACACATACACAAGGTTTAAATTTAGGTGGAAACTTAAAAGGATTAAAACCACCCCCGACAAGCACGACGAATCTATTATCAATTAGGGTTACAAGAAGTTCCAAAGATCATTCTATCTCACCTCTACCCTTACAGATAATCCCCAACAAGAAACCCTATAAAGAAAAACCCAAGAAATCTCTTAAGAGTAAAACCCTATATTTCTCTATTTTCTCTCTCTAACTTTTTTCTCACAGTGTAGAGGCCTTTAACTCACACTCTATATTTATAGACTTTTTATTAGGTCATCAGGGAAGTACGCATTAACAGATAAATTATCGCCTTGGAATATATCCCTTTCAAAATGAACTTACAAAACAAACATAGCATTTTTCATTCGAACGACCTAAGTCTCGTTCGAACGACTTCAACGGAAGTTTTTTCATTCGAACGACTTCGTCTGTTTTGAGCCTTAACCTAACATATACAAGCTATTGGATGTCAGGTAATTCATACATTGCTTCGTTTAATATTTGTATTCCTTTTTGCAGTTAATTTCTACAATATCTGCTCCTATATGTTGCATCAAAAAATGTTTGTTTTTTTAGGATAGCTACACTAGAACCTTCTGAGAAACTTCGTTTCAATTTTATAAAGTAGTGCTGAAGCCACGCTGTGTATGATTAAAAAGAATGTTAATACGTGACAAGGCACAAATGTGGAATTTTTGTCTCAAGTGGCTATCAATAAGCTTACTTATTAGGTACTTGACTTTAAGTGCCGAAGGCGGCGCGTTAATGGACAATTATGTAGCGCCAAAGGCGCGTCAACCTAATCATCGTGGCGAGCCACGGGTACTACTAGTAGGTTATTATCCAACAAGTTTTGTTGTTGTTGCAAAACTGCCTAAAGATTTGTCAGTTTTAGTGTTGACCATCACTACAAACTAAGTCGTCTCCACTAAAACCTTCAAACAACAACAATGGCGATTTCCCCCAAATCTCTCTTCCTCTCTCTCCTCATTCTCACAACCCAAACCCCTCTCTCTCTCTCCCGAAACGAAACCATCTACGACCTCCTCCCCATTTACGGATTCCCAATTGGAATCATCCCTAACGCAGTTAAATCCTACTCTCTCTCTTCTAATGGGGACTTCTCAATTGAACTCGATCGCCAATGTTACGTTCACTTCGATAACTTGGTATTCTACGATAAGACGATAAATGGGAAGTTGAAGTATGGTGAGATTTCAGATGTTTCGGGGATACAAGCGAAGAAACTCTTTATTTGGGTTTCGGTTACTGGGATTGAAATTGAGTCTGGGTTTCTTGAGTTTCAAGTTGGGTTCTTGTCAGAAAAGTTGCCTGTTGAGCAGTTTCAGACGATTCCGGTGTGTAAGAGCAATGGGGTTGAGCTAGAACACGAGTTTTCGCCGATTTCAGAGGTAATTTTTACTTTTTTGTTGTTTATCTTTGATTTGT
Source organism: Kingdonia uniflora (assembly GCA_014058105.1). Lineage (NCBI taxonomy): Eukaryota > Viridiplantae > Streptophyta > Magnoliopsida > Ranunculales > Circaeasteraceae > Kingdonia > Kingdonia uniflora. Next base: position 508,621 of record JACGCM010001796.1, on the reverse strand, counting down.
TGTTTTAGTGTTTGGAGTTTGATTTGGTTTTTATTGATAGAGGAGATTAGGAGTTATAGAGACTGTTTAATGTGGTAAGCTAAAAGCGTAAAACTTGACTACGTTGAGAAGAAAAAAAATCATTTAAATTTTAGTTGAGAAGTTAAGAACAATATTTGAGCTCAATTCAGATAGTTATGGTTAGCCAAATTGAAAGATTTAAGTTTTAGTTGAGGAAAACTTGAGAAGGAATGTAAATCGGCTCTGAACATCATTGTAGCTAAAATGGGGTAGGGACTCTAGATAGTAGATAATGGCCTATAGTCAAAAGGTATTGTCGCATTGGTACCACTTGGGATAGATTTCTTGTACGCCTGATGCCCATTTTTTTTTCGTCTCTTATGGTAGATCTTGTAGTAGCCTATTCGCTGCCTTCCAAGACTAACCGAATACTTGAAGGCTACATCGAAGCCTACCGAATACTCGAAGGTTGCATCAAAGCTTACCGAAGACTCGAAGCCTAATATATTCAAAACCACTTGGACACAAGGCCTGCACGAAGCTTTACAAGACTAATCGATCACTCAAAGCTCACCGCGAGATTCGAAGACTGGTAGATTCATGCAGCAGACAGATTCCAACACGAGTTCAAAACGACTTTGCCCATATCAATGTATGGTCGAAGGCAGACAAACCTGACAGACAACTCACTAGACAATTCAACAAATAAGTCGGCAGACAGCCACAATGGCAGAACCGACCTTCGTACAGGACAGCTACCCGAAAGAGCATATATCTAACTTAACCTCTCTATGGTAACCCACCCTTTCTTATGCCCTATAAAAAGGGAAGGAGAGCTACCAAAGAGAGGTTAGAGAAACCTGAGCCAAAACACCCCCAATAGCGAAAAGAACCTTCGACTACGAGTTTTCTCTTGTTTCAGTAACTGTAACTCTTCTCATATATATCATTATACTTTCAAATCCTCATAAGAGGTCGTGGAGCATCCCGTTCTCGGACTCCACGCGTGTATGTTTGCCTAGTTAACCTGAGAATCGTCACCCAATACATCAGCGAACCTCCCTAGTCCAATTCAAACCCCATGGTGTAAGAACGCGGTCTCCCCTCTCCGAGATTACACCCCTACATTTGGCGCCGTCTGTGTTATACCCACTGTCTTCAATCTCTTTCTATTTCTCCCTCTACCCATATCCGATGACCTCCACCATCTGTTCCACCTCTGTATTGTCGGCACCCCTGCCGACGGTATTGCCGTTCAGCTGTCCCACATAAGCCAACAGTTCGCTTAGGCAGAGGAGCGTCACACCAACCAACTTCGCCTCGAACGCGAAGACCGCTGTCAGGAGCTCGAAGCCGAACGGCAACGCCGTTTGGAAGAAAATGACAGACAACACTGAGCTCTCGATGAGCTACGCCACACAGTTCGGGAACTACAACATGTACAAACCCATGACGCCCTTGTACGTCCCCGAGCCCCTGTACCCTTGCGCATATCCGCACGCGCTCGCCTAAGCCCCCACCCTTATATTGAGGTGCCACCGGTCCACCTTGGTGCTGAAGGTGCCCCCACTAGCATACCCGAAGGTTCGATACACCTCGGCGTCCCCATTTTAGAGGACTCGTCTGATTCCACTCTCCGAGGCACCTCAGTATAGGGGTGGGGGCCTAGGCGCGAGCTGGCGAATATAGGCGAGGGTACAGGGGCTCGGGGACGCACAGGGGTAGTTCATCGAAAGCTCGGTGTTGTCTGTCATTTTTCGAGGCGAAGTTGGTTGGTGTGACGCTCTTCTGCCTGAGCGAACTGTTGGCTTATGTGGGCCAACTGGGCGTCAATACCGTCGGCAGGGGTGCCGACAATGGCTGAGGTGAAACGGAAGGTGGGGGCCATCGGATATGGGTAGAGGGAGAAAGAAAAAGGAATTGAGGACAGTGGGTATAGTACAGACGACACCAAGTGAACTCCTTGATTTGGGCAAACCTCGAAACTCCATGGATAGAAATACCCAAGGGCAACCTCGAAACTCCAATCAGCTCCACCATTCGGTCAAACAAAATATCAACATACACCAACAAGTTCAAACAAAATAACAAAGCATCGTTTACACTACCATCAAAAAGAAAAAGCTTCTTACAACACCTTACCCACAACAACCAGCTTAACCAAATTTTTTACATACTCATAACAGCTTACATGAAGGGATTACCTTGGCCCTCCTCAGGAACAGGAATTTCAGCGGTATCAGGAGTCTCCCCAACAGGCGCAACTTCCTTGTTCTCCACATTGGCCACCCCGACAACAAGAACCGGTTCTATCCCCTCAGCTTCTACCACACCCTCGACACCCAAACTGGGCAGCTCTCCCGAAGGGTAGCGTTCGAAGGTGTCCGGATCATAGCTCAGCTCATCTATGAATTGCTTCAAAGACGAAGTCACATTGCACTCCTGGTCGAGGTCTGCCTGGAACCGCGCATGATTCTCTCTCAGCTTCACCTCTAACCCTGTCACCTTCGCCTCACACAGCTCGACCCCAGCCAGGTTCACCTTGGCCGCATCAGCTCGAGCTTGAAATATCTTCCGCTCTAGTTCGGCGACTCGGGTGTTTAGCGGCATGATGGTTCCCTTCGCGAGCTCCTCTCCATCAGCTGACTCTTTCAACCTCTTACCAGAGACACTTTCTGAGCCTTCTTAAAAGAAATCAGCCAAGCATGCATCTGCACAATAACAAACACTTAGCCCATTTAGCAAGTTTATCAAATCAAATGCATTTCCTGGTCAGCAATAACATATACTTGGCGCCACACCATCTCTGCCCGACGCCCTGCTTTATCCGGGTTCGAGGCACACAAGTTCATTATCGACTCAGTCGTAGCTCGAGCAGTATCCTCTTGTTCGGCCGCAAGTCGCCTGACCTCGGTTGAGTTAGACCCTTCTTCCATCTGATCATGCAACCTCTTTCGAGGCGTCGTCCTCATCACCTGAGTACTCGACCCATCACTAGTGTTTTTTTCCTTATCCTTTCTCGCCGGTTGCACTCCCTTTTGGGAGCTCGAGCCTCGGCCGCCGCCCCTGCAACCCCACGACGAGTCCTCGGCACGATGGCAGACTTCGGCCTTGTCAAGTTGTTGTAATCCATCTCACTTACCGCTTCGGGAGGGACAACCTTTTTCCTCCTCTTCGAAGGTCCAGCTGCAATCGAAGGTCTTTTGAGCAGCGTATCTGTTTTCTTCCGCCTCTTCCTCGATATCTTCAGCCTTCGAAAGACTTTGTTTATTCGCTCGTCGTTCTCGTCACCAGATCGTCCAGGTAATGCCGAGGATTATGCAGCACTCTAGTCGTAGGATCTACAATAAATACATATCTAAATTCAAGCAATTGCCGAAGCAACGCAATACAAGATACTTGAACATCTACTTACTCGCATTAAACAGCCTATGGGTCAGAGCAAGATCTACTTCATCATCTGCATATTCAAAACAACCCATCATCACCATTAAGTCCTTATCCCACCCACGACCAGTCGAAGTCGAGCACAGGTCAAACAACCAAAGCTTCTCCGGGTGAGACTGAATGTGGTACGTTCCCACCTTCTTATTCCCCTTCTTCGAGTAGAACGACACCACGTCAACCCACTCAATCGCAGGCCTCCCTTCGCGTACTAGATCATTATTCAAGCCCTCGATAGCCATCATCATTTCATAGAAGTTCCCATTCATTTGGCACGGTACCACATCCCAAAAATTCAGCACCTCCTTCACCAACCGTCGAAGGGGCAGCTGCATTCCCAGTCGAATTTGCCCCTTGAACGCCATCATCCCTTCACTGGGTACGCCCATAAAAGAAAACTTCGACCCACATGGCACCAGAACAATATCTTTCCCCACTAGATCATGTTTTAACATGAATCGACTAAGCCTAGCTTGCTCATGCGGCAAGACATCTCCCACAAAAGAGCCCTTGTCGCCCGTCTCACTCTCGCCCTCCTCCTTTCTCTCTCCATCTTCCCCTACATTCCCCGCACGATTGACCTCACCCTCCTCCTCTTCCTCCTCTTCGTTACTCTCCCCAACTACTCGAGCACTCCGTCGACTTCGCCGCACCGCCCTAACTTCGGGCACCATTACTGCCAGGGACATATCGTCTGCAATGTGCAACTCTTCGACATCACTACTTCCTTTTCCTCGACCAGATATGCTCGGTTCATTCGTCACGACATCGTCCTCATCTATCAGCCTCATCCTCGAAACCTCACCGGTACGCATTATACCCTACAAAAGAAGAGGAAACAAATTAGCTTGAGATATTCAAGTTCAAATCTTCGAGTTCACATATTACTACCAATTACCCCACTATCACTCATTGGACATACTGCAGTCCGACTATTCTACTCCCAGTCGACCACCGACTACTCTACTCCTACAACTACCACCACCTCGAAGTCTAACTTCGAGAGATCTCTCAGTCCGTTCTCTCAACCCCTACCCTCCCCACCACATCTACACCATTAATGGCGAACAACAAGTCTTACTCCTAACAAAAAAGACGATAAAAGAGGCACAACACAAACAGTCAAAAAACCTACCTGTACCGGTGGAATCTACAGTACCAACGAGTCTCAAGCAACAATGATATCCAACTCACAGCAACAATGACGTTCTTTCCTCTCCTCAAAACAACAATAGTTGGTTTTGTTTTTTTCTGCTTGATTTTTGTAACTACTCTCTCCTTTTAAATACAGCCTACTAAACCGCATCAGTTTCCTCAAACTGCCATCATTACCACTACCCCCGCTACCTCTCCCACTTCCCTCCACATTTTTCGATAACCATTAGTCTTTTACGTAAATACCCCTGTTCCTACGAGCGTGTGACAACTACGCATTCACACCCTTTCAATTTTTGTCCTTCGACCCTTCGACTCTTCCCCATAATTCCAAATACCCTCAATTTCCCCCCTTTGACTCTTTTCCATAATTCCAAATACTTCCAATTTCATATTCACCCTTCAACACTTCAACTTTTCCTACCCAGAACCGTCGACGCCAAACTTTTAACAACACATCATATCATACCTCTCCCCACACGTGGAACTCACCTAACCTACCACGTAGCAAACAAATCATCTCCATATCCCACATGTCATGATTACTGTCTGCCCAGCACACTGTTCAAGGCACGATGTCCCATCTCTGCAATTATAGTTGTCAGGTCCAAGCGGACGAAGCAAAACAAACAATGTCCTTACACAGGGACGCACTAAAAAATGACCCTCGCGCCATTCACACCAAAACCATATCGTTTATACATCTTCTTTGATCCCTCGAACCATCTTGCTACTATCGACCTAATCCATATTGTCGAGCGTTTTTCACCCTCGACTATGGCACAATAGAATTTAATCTCTGCTATAACCTTCGATAAAAAACTATCATAATCGAGTTTCTTCCAGTATTTTTACATCGAACATGATTTTTCCTCTCAGCCCTAATAGTTGCGCCTATTTTATCATCGAAAACATTTTTTTCAATAAACTTCGACTATCAACTACAATAATCTTTACTCGAACAAGCATAAAAAGGGGGGAAATACCACTATTCATTTCATTAAAAAAAATAGTACAAGAATAACAACACAAACACCACACCCTCCCCCTACTTGCAAATCGAGCAATTCCTCCAATACCACGAGCACTTCTCCCCCCACCCTCCGCCTTCACCAGTCCTCTTGCCAGCTCCCACAATGAGGCAGACCGTTCTGCAGCACTCCGACGATGATGCTGGAACATCCACCACCAGAAGGTGAATAATTCCGCCTCCTCCTGTTCACGTCCGGTCAGTTCTTCCCGGTGCAGATCTACCAGGTCAGGCAGTGACGCCCCCATATCCCTTCGCCTAAAGAACATCTGCGATAACTCTGCATACTTCGCCTCTACCAAGATCTCTGTCTCTTCTAACTGTTCTTGGTAACGAGTCTTCATGATGAGCAAGGAACACAGTGCAGAGAAAAGGAGAAGAAGACAAACATAACTTAAAATAAACCCACCTTCAAACCTCTATTTATACCATGATTAAGGGAGCATTAATGACTCCTTAATCATCTTAACCACCATTACTCACCATTAATACCCTCGGAACTCGGCACATTCACACCAGTCAGCTGTACAACTTCCCAAATGCATAACAGCTTTTCTCAGCACGCGCTTTCTACAATAATTTTCGAGGCCCCGGCTGAGAGGGGGCGAATGTAGTAGCCTACTCGCAGCCTTCCAAGACTAACTGAATACTTGAAGGCTACATCGAAGCCTATCGAATACTCTAAGGTTGCATCAAAGCTTATCGAAGACGAAGCCTAATATACTCAAAACCGCCTGGGCACAACGCCTGCACGAAGCTTTCCAAGACTAGTCGATCACTCAAATCCCAACGCGAGATTCGAAGCCTGGGAGATTTGTATAGCAGACAAAACTCAACACGAGTTCAAGACGACTTCGCCCATATCAGTGTATGTTCGAAGGCAGACAAACCTGACAGACAGCTCACCAAACAATTCAGCAAACAAGCCGACAGACAGCCACAGTGGTTGAACCGACCTCCGTACAGGACAGCTACCCGAAAGGGCATATATGTAACTTAACCTCTCTATGGTGACTCACCTTTTCTTATCTCCCATAAATAGGGAAGGAGAGCTACCAAAGAGAGGTTAGAGAAACCTGAGCCAAAACACCACCAATAGCGAAAAGAACCTTCGACTACGAGTTTTCTCTTGTTTCAGTAACTGTAACTCTTCTCATATATATCATTATACTTTCAAATCCTCATTAGAGGTCGTGGAGCATCCCGTTCTCGGACTCCACGCACATATGTTTGCCTAGTTAACCTGAGAATCGCCACCCAATACATCAGCGAACCTCCCTAGTCCAATTCAAACCCCACGGATTAAGAGCACGGTCTCCCCTCTCCGAGATTACGCCCCTACAAATCTACTAACATATAGTTTGTGTAAACCTACAAGATATGGTAATTAAGGTTGAGCATAAGATAGTACCCCAAGTTTGAGATTACTCCTCAGCTCTTTTGTAAAAGACCTCAAGAAGATAATTTTGAAGATATTTAGTGTGATGGAGTATGAGAGGTTGTAATCTGTGTTTCATGGCCAAGCTTAACATATGGGACATGGTTCGGTTCGGGCATCCATGTATTCTTAATATTGGAATGATATCTGCTTTCATAGAAAATATGTAAGTAGAAATTCATATACTTCAAAGGAATACTTGCAAAAAAAAAAAAAAAAAAGGTATAGGAAACTCCTACTTGCATACCCTATATCATACTTAGCCGCAAACTAACTTCATCAAGAAAAAGTACCTCAAGTCCTTGGATATCATCTGTATAAAAGTACTATATCTCTCCGAAGATTCCAGCATGAAAACTGGTGAGATATACAGTCCCACACCGGATATTCAAGCCTTGCGCCTCAATAATATAAAATCTTGGAGTTACTCCTCTCATGGCCAATTGGTTTATAAAATAATATAAATATCTTGGTAGGTTTAGTTCTAAATTCTAACATTAGTGAACACTGTGCACGAGAGAGTAACGAGGCTTCAATTCGAAAATATGTTTTAAAACACACAACGTGGAGGATTTGACCATTTTTTTTGCAACTGACAGTTTCAATTTTAACTCTTGCAGGTGTAAGCTGCCAATGGTATTGGTATTCCACAGCAGTTGTACCACTTGTGTTTGTAGATATCAAGTTTCAATCATGCCATGGGCAGTTGATATCAGGTTTATGTGTTTGGGTTACGCTATCCTATGTATATTGTTGAATGATAAATCATTTATCAAAATAAAATGAATGTGAAACTGAGACTGATTCTTCAAATGTTGTATTTGTTGTAAAATATTCGTGATTTTTGGGTTCTTTCTTGTTCCCTTGCTTGCTTTGTAAAAAGAGAGATATACTGGTATAATACTAGCAAAGCTAAAACAACTATCTTAGTAAAACTAAACTTGTGCTACTGGTTATCGTGGAAGTTAACTGTGCTGTTTGAGGATAAATTTGGTATGGTCAAATCTCTCTCTCAAGCAACTTCATATCAATGATTTTGTAAATTTTTACAATTGTTTTTCCTGAATTCTACAAATTTGTACTTGGATCATCTCCAATAGTGCTTGAAGTTGGAGCTTGAAAATCATAGCACCAACTCAAACACTTTGGTAGTGCTTGATTGTTCTCAAAAGAATTAGTCATGTTGCATAAATGCTATGCGCTTTTTCTAAATTTTGATTAGAAGCATAGGGCTTACCTGGCCGACCGATATTCCCTATAAAAGGTAAGAGCATCTCTAGCAGCAAATGTGACTTTGGGTGTGGGCTATGACAGAGGGCCCACAAAAAACCCAACCCACACCCATCCTCTCCGAACAATGAGTTCCCATTTGTGACGTGTAATTTTATTTTATTTTAATTTGGAAGAGATCAAAAGACCGCGCGGTGTTCCTTTTACCGCTGCTTCAACTGTTTGTTAATTTTGCAACCCAACTCGACTATTTTCTACATTTTACTTCTTACTTTTTCTCAAAATTGAAGGTAAAAAAAATGGGATTCCAACAAAATTAAAATGCATATGCTAGAGGGAGACCCACACCCCAGTACTATGCCTGGGTTTAGAGTGACAAGAGATCAAAAGGGTTTCGTAACTCGCTCGAGGTCCGGAAGGAAGAAAAAGCGAGTGGAATTTGAAGATGTCCAACAAACTCAATCTATACCAAACCCAACCCAAGAAAACTTCTCGCAGAGGTGTATTGCCCAACTCCCAGACGGCGTCAGTTATATCTATTACACGGGAAATGAACTCACAATAAGTTTTAGTGTAATTGTGAATTTGTTATTTCTACAATTCCACCTGTAAGGGATGTCGTGGTAAATATATTCGGGCAGTTTATGGATATACGCTTGGACAATTCTAACAATCGGCTAATTCAGGCGCTTACAGAGAGTTGGTGGCCAACAACGCACACGTTTCTGTTCCCATGTGCGGAGATAGGGGTCACTCCTCTCGATTTTACTATGCTGACATCATTGTCAATCGGCCGATATCCGACACAGGTGTCGTATGACGATGCATGGTCTATTTTATCCAATGCAAGGCAATTGCTCCCCAACATTGATTCCAGCTATATAAAGAGTGGGAACGTTAGCATTTCACATTTGAGGACGTACTTGACCATCGCAGCTGATCGGGAAGATGATATTACTATTGCTTGTGTTTTTATCTTCTTCATGATGGGACATTTGTGGTTCCAAACGGCCAACAACACCGTCCTGCTTTGATATCTCGCGGTCATGGCCAATTTGGACGAGGCTGCCCAATATGACTGGGGTTCTGCTATTCTTGCTTCCTTATACCATGGTTTGGATACCGCAGTCACCACCGGGGGTGCCATCACTGGAATTTCCTAACTTCTTGAGGTACAATAACATTTTTTCCTTACAAGCTACAAATCAAATATATTCAAATAAACGTCTTAAATATAATTTCGAATTGTTTTTTATGTTGTTCTGAAATACAGTATTGGTTCTATGAGTATTGTGGGGTTGGTCACCCTATAGTCAAGGAAGAGGTTAAGTTCTCAGCCTATCCGTGCCTCAGAGCATGGGAGAGGGGGAATAGGAGGAAAACAAATGATCAGGCAACCAATCTGTTTATTCTAGGCAGATACCACATTGATCACCGCACTGTTAAGACGATCACCTGGGAACCTTGGTTAGATTCTGTGGTGTCTGAGATAGAGGACATACTGACTGCAAAACTCATATCCCGTAAGATGATGCCACTTCAAGTACCAAATGGAAACTGTGAATATTACTTAGGGGATAGATATTGGAGGCAGTTGACTGGCGAGGCGCGTATTCCTTTGGATCCTCCGCTCAGCATGTTGCCACATATTAGTCCAGCGGCTTTACAGGAGATGAGAAAGGCCAGGTTCCTTGACTGTGAGCAGTTTGTGACAGGGGAGGACTGAGAGACTTACGCCCCATATTGGGCTGAACAAACTTTGGAGGTAGGCCACCTGTTAACAGATTCCCAGAGGATGGGGAATATAGATCTGTTCAGACCCACTGCACTTAGAGCTGGTATTACACCCGTGGTGGTTACGCCAGTGTTGATTCATAGCTTGTCACAGGACTTCAGTTTGCCTCGCGAGGCGGAGAGGCCAGACCTGGGGTGGCACATAGAGTGGGCAGGGAGGCGTGAGATGCTCCCCATCGCCCGCTTGAGGGACCCGCCACCCATGTCATCCTCCTACGGTGTAGAGGAGTTGTGGCACCTGACTCATGGTATGCAACGACTCGCCCTTGCAGAGTCTGCGCCTAGCGCCCAGAGGCTCCAGGAGTTAACTGATGAAAATGCTACTCTAAGGAGGTACTTGGATAGTGTAGACGACCAGCTATATGCGCATGTAAGTAATTTAATTATTTAATTTTTATTTTTATTAATGTCATATTTATTTTGTCAAAATATTTATAAATTTTCTTTGTCATGTTCAGGACCTACATCTGATGAGGGGGCGTGATGTACGGGTGGTGCCGCAACCCGCTGGAGGTGGCGTGAGGATGAGGCAGCATGGATCTGGTCTGCGAACCAAGAGAGGCGGTACTAGCCGCAGGGAGTGGGGTACTGGAGATGATTCTGAGTAGATATAAGTGTTTTTGATGTTTTTGTAGACGATGAAGAAGCTCAGCTATAACTACTAGTACTATATTTTTTGTAATCCTATTAGCCATGACTATCCAATGTTAAAATTGATTGAAGTTTTTTGGTTTTTGGGAGAGTTTTTTCAATGTCTGTTCGAATAAATTTGCACAATTTTACACTGAGGTATTTTATTCGAATAGAAATAGATTTTGCACTAAGGTGTTATAGAAACAAGGATTTGGCGTTGAAAAGAACAACGCGCGGTGTACCTTTTACCGCGCGGTGTTCTTTTCACAGCTAAATCCATGATTTCCAAGACCCATATCTTCTTCCCCTTTTACATTTTTCCCTTTAGAAACTTGTTCACCATCTGGTATTACACCCTTCTCTCAACTTCACAGCCTCAAATGTCTTCTTCATCATTCGATTCATCCATTGGTGATCCTCCAAGTGTATCGTCGACGTCCTCCTCTGACGATCTTATCTTTGATTGTGCGGCGGCAATTTGCATTCTGCACCAAGCTGCAATGAACATAGTAGTACACGGTGCAACTTCGAGTCACGGTGGGAGTGTCATGGGCCGTAAGGATAAGAGAAAGAAGCGAGATCACTCATTGGGGAATTACAGCATTATACGGGACTACTTCAAGCTGAATTGCACAAATGAGTTATGGGAATTTCGGCGACGTTTTCGTATGAGTAGAGGCATGTTTATGCGTCTATTCAATGCAGTCGTTGCACATGATCATTACTTTGTCCAGAAACCCAACAACGCTGGTACTATGGGGTTATCACCGTACCAAAAGGTAGTCGCAGCACTACGTTTCCTAAGCTACGGTATTGCGGCAGATCTTTTTGATGAATATATCAGAATAGGAGAAAGCACAACCTTGTTATGTGTAAAAAAGTTTTGTGTTGCAGTTATCCAAATATTTGGCGAGGAGTATCTACGAGCACTAAACGCGGCAGACGTCGAAAAGTTAAAAGCAATCGGAGAGTCACGGGGATTTCCCGGCATGTTAGGAAGCTTTGATTGCATGCATTGGATATGGAAAAATTATCCCAAAGCTTAGCACGGTCAATTTACTGGTCATTACCCCAATGCGACACTGATTCTTGAAGTGGTAGCTTCACACGACCTTTGGATTTGGCATTTTTTTTTTTGGTTACCAGGGTCTAACAATGATATCAATGTCCTGCAACAATCACATCTTTTCACCGACCTGGCCGATGGTATCGCCCCGCCTTGCAATTATACAATTGCCGGAAATGCTTATGATATGGGGTATTACCTAGCGGATGGCATATACCCCAAATGGGGAACACTTGTCCAAACCATATCCAATCCGGTTACAGCGAAACAAAAATTATTTGCTCAACAACAAGAAAGTTGTCGAAAAGACGTAGAACGGGCGTTTGGGGTTTTACAATCTCGGTTCAATGTTGTAAAAAATCCGGTTAAATTGTGAAAATCCGAGGTTTTGAACAGTGTAATGAAGGCGTGTGTGATAATGCACAATATGATCGTCGAAAAGAAACGAAGTGCATTCCCATCATACTTAGACTACAATCCGGCCGAGCCCTCAACTATCGAAGGCGAACGGTTTGATATTGTACGCGAACATGGAACAATAGAATCTTTTATATCGAAAATGAACTGCATTCGAAGTCGAAAACTGCACTTTGATCTAAAGAATGATTAAATCGAGCATTTGTGAGCCGTAAAGGGAAATCTTCAAACTTAGTACTCCATTTCTTGTATTATCTGCGTGTTCTTGATGTAATTTAATACTTTTTAGTCGTACAAGTTTATTAATCATGTTTTTGATAATGCATTAATCTTGTATTTGTTTTAACGCAATATTATCGGCAATAAACATTTCGAAAACAAGATTGCATTCTTCAATAGCAAGGTACATTATTCAAACGATTACATTATTGGAAGGTAAACTACATTCTTGGAAGAAAAAAACTTATATATACAGCAAAGTTAAATTATATTTCATCACCACTTCAAGTACCTGGTCCGCCCCTCTTGGCCAGACGTTCCATGACCTCAGCTTGTCTTTACAGATAGTATTGCAATTGATGTCCAGAAAAAGTACTCTGGTCTTTCTGCATGATTTTACGATCTTTTTTTGCTTGCTCGAAATCTATTTTGGCTTGCCAGCGTTGCATTGCTTCTGCTCTTCTTCTTTCATTTTTCTTCTTTCGTTTGTCTCTTCTCCAACTGTAGTTCATTCATCATTGTTTGGATACCGCTACTAGATCCAGCAATACTATCCAATGCCTTTTGTGCTGCAAGGTTCTTTCTATAGAGTTTTTGGCCGATGGGTTTGCTTCCACCCTCATACAACGAACCATCTAAGTCAGAATTTAGGCCTGCGGATTGAGGTGTAGGTGGGTCGTCGGGGTCCTCTGATAGATTGTTTGATCCGACCGAGTTCCCCAGAGAAGAATTGTCTGATATTCACCTGGCTACATTTCTTGGTATATTCCTTGCATGGTTCAACCCATCATCCCTTAGGTTGGCCCAGCGCGGTTCTTGCGCCAAAATTTTATACGCTTCACGGTGTTTGAAGTCATTGCCGCCATTCAAGCCTTGATAGATCTTGTGTGCATCGTTTTCTTACAATTCACAAAATTACCAAATACAAATAAATAACGTGTATATTCGCGAGAAATAAATGAAATTGAGTTAAAGGAAATTAGAACGTACCCGATCTTCTTCTATTTTCCCGCTGCTATTCTTAAATCATTCTTGAGTAACTATCCCCTTGTACGCCACACATTGTACATTAAGGGTATACCACTGAGATTTGGTCGACCCACTCGATCGTCGTATGGGGCACTCGGGGTATCTGTTAAAGACAATGTTGACCTTTTGATATAAAGTGAAACCTTTTGTACGGCCCGTTGTCTGGACAGAAGTTGTTACCCACGCCCTTACGAGACACGTAAAGTCTGTTTCCGTTCAATGTAGTCCACCATCATCCGTCTCCTCCAAAAACTCAGCATCTTCTGGCACTTGCACGTTTTATCTTTATTTTGCGGGTACTCTTTTCTTTCTTCCATTTCCTTTTTCTTTCTGGGGCGCCGCCGCTTCAACAGGTATTGACGTATTTGCGTCACTTTGACTGTGTTTAGTAGATTCAACATGGAATAGGTAGTTCTGAAAGTAATTTGGAGGTTGAAAACCTTGAGGTTGAGTGAGCGGATAGGGTTGATAGTACATGTTAAACGCCTGAGATTGCGGTTGAGAGAGTGTAAATAAATTTTGATATTGTCCATAACTGGGATCCTCTTGCGACATGGTAAACGGAGGTGGGGTCTGTAATTGGAATTAAGGTTAGAATTGCGATGGGTTGTGGTAGAGGTATAGAGTGCCAGAGTTTGCCATTTGGGGAGAGCGTAGAGGTTCTCCTCTATACCTGAGCTTCCTTGGTTTTGGGGAAGAAGAAGTAGTCAATGAGTGATTTAGAGAAATAATTGAGATTGGAGGAGTTTGGATTACCGCGCGGTGTTCCTTTTACCGCGCGGAAAATCCGAGCGGTAAAAGGAACACCGCACGGTAATCCAAACACCGCAAACTCATTTTTTTTAGGTGTGAGCCCCTCACACTCGGTTGAGTTCTGACACAGCCACGTAGGCGAACTCACACCTAAACTAATGCTGCTAGGAGGCTCAAAGTGGAGTTTGAGTTGCTGCATTAACTAAAAGCATTAACTAAAACTCTTTTTTATCAATCGAATCATTGACATAGTAATTGGCTCTGATTCAAATGTTAAGACCCTAGTCTACCAATAACAAAACCAGTATTAACCCAATAAGCTACTTGTACAAAGCTTGCAAGTAGGGCATAAAATGGAATGGTTTTGGATCGAAATCTGCCTTATATGAGTTCACAGCCACACCATTCAGGACCTTAGGAAGCACATTCGTTCCATATCATGAATGAGGGAATATTATAATATATGGTCAATACATTATACCGGCAAAAATAGCTTAGATTCTCGAGGCCAGTACAATAGAGAAACAGCTCGGGCATACAATAGAATAAAAAACGATTGAAGGAGGGGGCAAATACTCTCAAACCAAAAAAATTGAATTCTCTATGGACATAATAAGAACATAAATAGATAGATATAAGTAAATGGGATTTAAGACTTGTGTCTCAATTTGTCTTACCACAGGGATAAGTACATAAATTTATATACACAGGACATAGTAAGAAATCACAATCGTCTTTCTCGTATCATACTTATTACTTCTTTGACTAGACCGGGTAACTTAAGTCGTTGCCGTGGTCGAGACGCCTATTGTCAAACAAAGACAAACTAGTAATTGTTCTTCATTTGCCAACTATTCGAGAATGCTAATGAGCTCTTTTTATTCTGTTAGTAGCACTGATATTTCCCTCAAAGGGGTTGGAACCTGCAAAATTGCAAAACCCATGCAGCGAACTTGGTAAAGAAATTATTAAGAATAGATTAAACAAAAAAATGTTAATCAGCACTACTAAAAGTTTAATCAAAAAAGCTTATATTTCCTTTAAAAAGTCGATAAGAGACTCCTAAACCCCATCAAGATCAAACGAAATGCATATAGGATTGACAGTTGGGTATTAGATATAACAAGCAATCATACAAAAAATGTTTGAATACCACTCTGAATAAGAAAATGGAAACAAGGAAAAGAAAAAGTACACAGATTACCCTCAATAAAAAAGCAACTAGATAAAGGATACGAAATAAGAAACATTAAAATCTACTCCATAATCATATAGTGTCATTAGTAACTGGACAAGAGGGGTGGAGCCAGGATTTCATGTTTGGGGGGGCGAAGGTAGTGCGATGAATTATATTTAGGGTATTGGGGGGTTTGGGGGAGAAGCCCCTAAAATTTTTTTGGTCATTTAACGGTATTGTTAACTTAAAAATCAATCAAATATAACATTATATTTGACTAGCAAATTATCCGGATTCACTTCTCTCGTAAAAAAAAATCAAAGCTTTTTGCGGCAATGACATGATCAACTTAAGGTGAAAAAAATTAAAATAAGGTTTTTATTTGATATCATCAAGAATTGAACCTTAGACTCTTGGATTATGAGCTCTACAATTCACCAGTTGAGCTAACTTTCCTTGATGTCATTAGGACAAAGAAAAATGCACATATTTTAAAATAAAAAAATTTATATACCTATATAGGCATTTTTTAACAAAATTCTTGGGGGGGGGGGGGCCTAGGACAAGTGACTAACAACTGTAAATTTAATAACTCTACTAGCTTACAACTCTATTCACCAAGTTATCCAACTATTAGAAACTACCATAGTCACTGACTAGCCTAACCAAAAGAAGAAGAACCACAACTATAAGAAAAAGAATCGAAGTCTAGATTCAAAATAAAAATTATGTAACTAGAAGGAGAAATAGCTAATGGCCCCCTTCTACAACGCACGGGAATACCCAAGTTGTGGTCGTATGTTAATAGCTCAGTTAACATTCTTTTGTTTGGGATATGCTAAAATTTGTGGAAACCATGTTGTGCAATTTGGTCTAGGGGGAGTTTGTCCCTAAGGAAAGAACATTGGAAGGAAGTATTCCTTTAGGGGGAGTTTGTCCCCAAGGAGAGAACATTGGAAGGAAGTATTCCTTTAGCCGTTGTAAGGGGTAACTCGAAGGGAAGAAAAACATAGTTGACAGTTGTCAGCTGGAAGGAGTAAAATCACGTGCAAATGTCGCAAATTTTGAGATACCTTTCAGGATTTTGAAACCAATTTGGAAGCAATCATAAAATACAGTGTATATAATCAAACGAGGTAAGCTATCCACCACACCAGTGATGCCCGTAGAATGTGTAACCACTTTTGAACTATTGGTGGTCTTTGACTTATGACACCTCTTCATTTACCAGACAATAAAAGCACAAAGCTAAGTTTAATTCTTCTACCTCTTTGGTGTTAGGCTAGTGGTTTGGAACCACCTCTTGGAGAGAGTAGAGAGAGGTCATGAGTTCGAAACCTAACACCGGGGTCATCCGCCAAGATTTATCTTAACTTAAAATGGAGCGTGCGGCTTGCGGAGGTACCGTGGCAAGCCCGTGGGAGACTAGTTAGAAGAATGGTGAAAAATAATGAACCCGACGAACTTCCGGATTCTAAAAAAAAAAATAGTTTAGGTCTTCCTAAGAAATTTGTAGTCACTTTCCGGACAGTTACTTGAAATGGCATACAGGTTAACTTCTGCACCCTTCCAAGAGCTTCATGAAGAGCGAAGACCCAAAGAAAGAAGACAAAGAAAAGGAAAACTTGGGGTAGGGCAAAATAGGATCAACCAGTAAAGAGTGCAGGTCGATCAATCGGTCTAGCAGAGGCTGGGAAACTCAGTGATATGTCACGGAATTCTGAAATAGGTCCAACTTGCATTCTCAAGTAATTTTTAGTGTTAGAAGTGTATAACGGCAGTTTCCAGGTTATTTTTATTTCAAAGGCTTAAATCTCCAATCCCACTTAAAAGGAAGTGTTGGTCTGCATCGAAGTATAGTTGTATGCAGTGCAGCGCAAGATGGTTCCAGATGGAGACACCAGTGCAGGTGGAGCTAAAGAGGAACCATAATCAAGGGTTTCAAAGTGAGACACTCTGGTTCCAGCATGCTCAAGTTAAAACATAAGCCAGGGTATGAGAGGCTTATGGGAGCTCAGAGAGGTACGAGAATGTAGATCAAAGTGTTTACCATCAAAAAGGTCATGAGGTATGTGTGATCTCGTATCCCTCATGTAAACGCCACATATAAGATTTCCCTTTTGTTATATACTTCATATACCCAAGAATAAAAGGGCCCCAAAAAAAAAAAAATTTGCCCAAGGGTTAGAAGAAAAAAATTAAAAAAAATTGTAAATAATATATATGATGATAACTAAGCTTAGTTGGTTGGTGTCTTGTCTCTTGAATAGTAAGGGGTCAAGTGTTCAAGCCCCTAGCAAAACAAAAAAAAATTAGTCCTTTTTGTATTTTCGCACAGGGACTTAGGGGTACTTGGGCCGAGCCTGCCCGCCTATCAGTCAGGGCCGGCCCTGACTATATGCGCAAGAGGCGACCGCCTACGGACCCCGATAATTTATGTAAATTTACGGCCTCCAAATGGTTAAGTAGTACTAAAAAAAGGGCCCAAAAAATATCATAAAATTTAGTTGCCTTACTAGGTTAACATGATTGATCACATCACAAGATTGAAGGTTCAAATCCTCACCTTGCTAACAAATTTCATCATTTGTTTACAAGAAAATATGTACTATCAAAAAACAATCCCCGCCGGGGTCATTTTCGAACCTCGCCTAAGGCCCCTAAACCTCAGGGTCGGCCCTGCTATCAGTCTACCATTTCTAACAACACCAAAATACATTGGTTACCTTACTTCCTATTTCCTAAAGTTCATTGCTCCAAAACTCTAAACTAATTCACCTAAAACACCCACACACTCATATATCACCCAAAACTAAAAAAAATAAAATCCACCTTTCATAGTCATCTATGTTCAAACTCAAACCCCTCTAATTATAAACTTTCATCTTAATATCAAAACAACATAAACACAACAACACCCAAATAAACAAAATCATACCTTTATAAGATCTGACCAAACCCCATCAATCCCATTGTCCCCACAACCCTTCACACTCATAAACTGTTCCACATCAAGCTTCTTATTAATCCATCCCACAGTAAAGTAAATGAAATCCGACGGTGGTAAATCAACCTTGATCTCATCAACATCAAGCCAAACAAACAATTTCCTCACCTCAATCCCTTTCAAATCAGAGATTGACCCATACTTTAGGATTCCTGTGATCTTACGATCATAGTAAACCAAGTAATCGAAGTGAATGTAACATGGTTTCTCCAATTCGACCTCAAACTCGCCTGACTCAGTGAGTGAGTAGCGAGTTACTGAGTTGGGCAGGAGGCCTGGTGGGAGGCCGAACTCGGTCAGGGTTGTGTATACCGTGGCGTTGGTGGTGGCAACTGCTGGAGATGCGTTTGAGAAGAAGAGGAGAGAGAAGAGGAAGAAGAGATGACGATACATTGTAGCTTTGGAGACAGAAAAGGAGAGAGATGGGCCCAAATATATTTGAGTTTTTGTGGGTCCAAATAAGTTTGGGGTTTGTTGTGGGCCCGGGATGGTGTTGAATTATTACTAACCTACTACCCCTTCCATTATTCGGAATTATTATACCAATATGGTCAAATTGGTATAATAAATACATCATTCTTTGCGTAAGCTCCGAAGATTACAATGAAACTTATCTAAATAAATGCAGCTCTTATGAACACACAATTGGCCTAATTAGATGCAAAATATTGATCTCATCGTCAGCTCAAATTAGTAATTTTCATGCACACTGTGTAATGTGCATCTTTTTCAAATCCCAACAGTATTTTACGAATGTAAATGGAGTTAGTTTTCCTTTCATGATAAATTTACTATCGAAAAGGTTGGTTAAACGTCTAAACAACAAGGCGCAAATTATGGTCAATTAAGAGCATCTCCAACAGCATGGTATGTTGTTACACTTTTCACATACTTTTACAAAAACCCCTTCCAACATGGGTATGGTGTTCAGCATACTCACCCCGTACCCCTCCAAAGTATGCAAATTCGGAACTTAGAGAGTGGTATGTGCATACTACTTTTGTGGGTCATCTATAAATATTTCTTTTTTTCCTTTCTTTTCACTCTCTAATAAAGTAATATTGTGGGTCCCAATTTTTAATAAAAAATTTATCTTTCTCACATAAAATAATATTGTGAGTTCCAATTTTAATAAAAAGTTGAATTCATAGAAAAATCTGTTGGAGCAAAGTGGTATGCTATTCCGGATACTAGTATTCAAAATCGGAATAACATACATTTTCTGTTGGAGATGCTTTAAGTAACCAGTTTTAACATACTCTGGCCATAACCTTCATTTTGGAAACTTTGGACCAGTGGCAGAGCCAGAATTTTAGTTGAGTGTGGGAAAAGTAATAGAAGGATGCAAAAATTGGGGGTTTGGGGGCGGGCGCCCCCAAAAAAACCCGAATACAGTGCCTATATTCATGTAGTTTTCTTTTAAGTATGACGAATGGAAAACAAAGTTTTGATTCATTTTCTATGATAGGAATACGGAGTAATGTTATGCTTGTAATACATTGTTGCTTCAAAGTCCCAATGGAAATACACAATCAAAATACAAAAAATAAAAGAGAATTAGAGGAACTAATTACAGATTTTGAAGATATGAAAATTAATTATGAAGATATGGTGCCCAAGTAGGAAGGAAACCCCATATGCTCGGAGATAATTTAAAGTTTAGAAAATAATCTAGGGAAAAATATACAAGGAGATCAATCATGAAATATTTTAGGAAAATATCTTGCAAGGAATATAGGATATTAGTAGCACAAATATTATTTAGCAGTTTTGGGGCTATAATTAAGGTGGTAGTTGCAAATTTTCCAAAATTTCAGTGGGGGCAACTGCCCCCCACTCGGCCTCACGTAGCTCCGCCACTGCTTTGGACAATTTTGGTATGGCTTGCGACAAGTGTGGAGGCTGTTGGAGGCGATGTAAAGCCAAGTTGCCATATTCAAAGGAGGCCTCTATTCAAAGGCCAATACGAGATACTTTAGGATTAGTGTTGGATTAAAATTAGTATAACAACCGCTAAAGATGAAGTGATTCACAAGGATATAAGAAGATACAGACTATCCAAATTGCATAAAAACTGTGCAGGAACATATCCCCCTTAGAGCATCAGCAGCAAGATTTAGCTAGCCACGTAGGTTTAAAATTAGAAGAACAAAAAATAAAATAAAAATGACATGCAGCGAGGGTAGAAAAATGATATTCTTCAGGGTGGGGATGCTTAGATGTAAAAATAAACACTGTGCTAACTCAATTGGTGCACCACTTTTCTTTTTTCTTCTTTTTTTTAATGTTTTAAAATAGGTTTTTGGCAAAATAAAAAGAAAAAAAAATAATTTGTGTGCCACTTCAAGTGGTGCATAACTCATATTTATTAATAAAAATATTAAATAAGTAGATATTTTGATTTAAAATTAATAAAAAAATATTAACTAAGTCAAAAGTTGCGGCGTACAACACAAAAAACATAGGGAACTCTGCCAACTTTTGACTCGTAGCTCATCACCACATATAAGCGATTGTTTGCATGAATATGCGTGTAATTTGAGCGATGACTGAACGATACCTACCCTGCTACTGATGCTCTTAGAAGTTAAGTCTCAAGCGATCGACTTTTGGACGAGAATACCCTTTATCCTTATCCAGACAATCTAATTTAGAAGATAGGAACATGTTTTCAACAATAATGTACCATTTTTTGTCTCATTAATTTAAAGGCCATCAAGTTTACAAATAGGATATTGTTAATATAAAAAATATAAAAAAAATACAAATGATTCTCGTCAAGAGATATAACGGTGGAGATCTTCTTAAGCGACAACAATTGAGTGCAATATCGCATAACCTATTAAAACCCCACTAAACATCATACCACCCAAGGTTATCTTATCTCTTGCACCATCACTCACTTGTGCACTTACAACCCTACTTGATGTGGTCGCGACACCGCTCGAACTGGCTAAAGTCCCTTTTCTCTCGCATAAAAGTGATTCAAAATCAGTATTTTGTCGTAAAAAAAAATACACATTACTCGTAAAATCGACTTTGGTAAGAAAAAAACATACCGTTTTGACCATTAGATACAGCAGGAATACTTTTATCCACTTCCGCGAAACCTTTAGCATCACTTGAATTAGGATCCATATTCAAAAGAGCTTCATCCAATCCAAGTACAAAAATAATTACGAATCGTCAGTAAAATGCGAAAAACATATCTAATAACGATTAGATATTATATTAGTGTTGTATAAATTATGGCCTAAATAGAAATTTGCATAAAACATATAGAGGAAGGAAGAAAAAAAAAGACATACCGGGGCAATCGGAATAACTGACAGGGGATTCGCAAAGTGCAGGTAGATTCTCAGAAAGTGTTATGTTAACTTTAAAACCGTGGGAACTATCATTACGATTATTCACAAGGACGCAAAGACATTTCTTGCTCGTTGCAATGACTTTGTTCATACTGGTACAACAATAAGGCGTGGGAAATTCAGCCTTGCCTCCAACATAGGGTAAACACGAGGTGAGACTAACTAACTGTGGCGTACATTCTTTTTTATATTTGTCCAAGTCTGATCTTACGGGTGTGATTACCATATCCGATAGAAAAAACATGTAGGAGAGTCCTACAATGATGTAGTTTGAGGATGCCATTGTTGCGATAGTATGAAGGTTTGATGTTTTAGCCCTTAATCATGTGTTGTGATAGTATAAAAGGTTTGATGTTTTAGCCCATTTATGGTATACAATGATAGTATAAAAGTTTTAGTTGTTGAGATATTGTTTGTATAACTGTGTTAGTTTATAAAAGATGGACCATTTAGAGAGATCACAGGTGAGCCATCTTTCACAAACAAACCCCAACTCCTCAGTCATTATGTACTTGTTTTCCAACAGTTTAATGATGCGCAGGTACATCGTCACAATAAAAAAAAAAACCAGTTTGTTTCTTGAGGTAAATCCACATCCTCGACCCTCCCCGGTGAGGCTATTTTAACTCCCCGTGCACGTGCACGTCATTGGTAGAAAGTAAAACAACTGTTTTTGCAACAACTTAAGTATTTATCATTAGGTTTCCCTTGCAGCAAAGGAAGCCTTCACCTTATCTAGGATTACAGAGAAAGTTGAGAGGCATTAAATGGTCACCCCATGAACTATAGCAACTCTTCGCATGCATCAGATAGCAGATTAGCAGGAGGTATAACCCTAAAAAGAAAAAGGAAATCCAAAGGCCGAAGAACTTCTGAACCTGAAACAAATTCCCATGCATGTAAACTAAACTATGAATAATACCGTTTTACTCGTATTGTTGAGTGCAACAAATATTCAGAATGTGCAAGAGGAAACTCAGACAAAAGAAAAAGAGGCCGAAACTAGACGTTTGAATGTAAACTTTATCATTAACTCTAAATTATTCTGAATGGGTGAGACAATTTATGGGGAAAACTTATACCCAATGGCCAGATCATGAAGGGGCCAGGACAAGAAGAAAAAAATTGAACAAGACATCTGTAAAATTTTCCTATTTGAGAGACAAAAGGTGGCATAATACACATAGTCGGGAAGAGTGAGCTACACTTTCTCCAGATAACTTACTGGATCCCATACATTCCCTATTTCTTTCTCCGGTGTTCTATCGATCTCAAGTCCTACCTGCGACGGGCAATTATAAAGACAATCAAATTATGAAAACGGGGAACTTATTTTAAGATGGCAAGTCAACCATAGAGAGAAAAAAACTACAAAACTGAAGTTACTTCTAAGGAACTTCATAATAACACAGACAATAAGATGAAAAGAAAAATATATGTTTTGTTCACGAAATGCGATATCCCAGTATATACCAGAAATGGGCAATATGGTCTAGAGTAGTTCATCAAAAGATACTGATTTTCTTAAGAACTTAAAATATCGGGTGTTCGTTACTTGCTCAGCTACTTAGGTAACTATGGTTATGCCTGGTATCCCGAAAAAACCTCCAGTTCAGTTTTTTTTGCATTGATACAATGTTCAGCAACGGCTGGATTTAAAGAAATAAACCAAAATTTCTGATTCCCGGAGGTATTTCCGGGATACCTGATCATAGCTTATATCTAAATAGTAATCTTATTAGCATTTACAGCTTACTATTTATGTTTATCTTCACATAGTACTAATAGTTTATGTTATTATAATGTTCTTATTACTATTTTTAATTTTCATGTTATATATCTTTTACTCGCTGGCGTTTAAACTACATAATGGTGCAAAAACGGGAAAAAAATTGACAGCTCCCGAGCCATCATTTTAAAGACCTCTCACCCTCCAAAGCATGACACGTGTTAATTAGAGAGAAACAAAACTAACGTCCAAGTTAAGAAGTTTTGACAGAGAGAAGGAAAAAATCCCCTCCCTAGATTTTGATTATCTTCCATTAAAACTCTCAACTCTCTCTCCCAAACTACTTGAATTCCTCTATCCAACTTACAATTGTTTTTAAATCCATCTTATAATTTCATTTTCTGAAATCAATCTTATAATAACAAGGATCTTGATCTCAGAAATTTGTCATAGTTCCTTTTCATAGATCTTTAACTTCATCTTTACCAAGTATCAATCTCATTTTTTTCTTCAAAAATAAATTAATTAAACCCCCACTACATTTGACATTGATGAACACTTGTGCAGTTGATGTTTGAGGATTTGAGCATTATACTGTTGAATTACATATTTGGAACTGTAACGGGTTGTTTTCTAATTTTATGAGAGAGGAGAAAAAGCTCCAAGAGAATTTTATTAAGTGAACAAGAAAAAATTCTGGAAAAATAGAATACTCTATTGGGTCGTCTGAACTTGTTTTTATGATGTTAGTTTTTTTTTCCTTCAATCTGTTTATGTGGTTTTGATGTCTCAAATCAAAATTAGGAGCCAAAAAAAACAAAATTGGGAAGAAAAACCTAACTAGAATCTAAGGAGATTTTCTCTCCCTAGTAATATCATTAGCTTAAAACAATGAGTATTTTCTCTCTTCAACTAACTAACAGTAACAATCCTGTAAAAGTCACTGTTAATTCTTTCTTCTCTCTCTTGCTACGTGGCGTTTAATTAAGGGTGAGAGACCAATGTTTGATGGCTCAGGAGAGGTCAAAATTTTCTCCGCAAAAATGCCTCCGTTCCCGCTCTTCATTTTTTTAACATTTCTTGATGACTTTTGTAAAGAAATGATGCAATATTTCATAATAATTTTAAATGTGAAGTGTGTGATGAAAATTTCGGTACCCTAAAGGATGTGGCATAAAATCACGGGGCAAGGGAGCATAATGGCAATTTTGTTTGTATGGTAAAATAAATGCAAAACTCCAAGTAAATGAAAAAGAAGAATCCTTCTAAATTCCATTTATATTTATCAACTAAAGAGGATAGGGTTTGTGTCCTATAGAATGAACCACAAACATAATAGTTCAAATAAAGCTCAAACGGGAAACAAATAGATAAAATAGGGAACTGCTAACACTTGCCTAGCAGCATCAACGTCTTGTTTTTGGTTTGCAGCGGAATTCAGCTAAAAGTGCTATATGATCAGAAGACCACTCTGGAGAAGGAAGTGCTGTATCTTTTCGTAAGCCCTCCTCATCCAAAAGCTCCAATAACGAGTCCACCGTTAACGAGTCCGCTGAAAACACAAGCTGATAAATATGGATTGCTAACACATACAAAAGAAAACTTCTAAAGTCCATTGTCGGCTTATAATCCATATCTAGAAAGCTATAGGAAAACTCTACCTGTATAAAATATGTAATCATGGGTACCAATAAAATCTCTGGTGCAATTTGTAAATAGAGGTTCATTTGTTGACGGATCCATTTTCCTCCTCTGTTGCTCTAAACCAATACCAACACCCATTCTTGCAAAGGACGAGTAAGCACTGACCTGTAGAAAAACTAAGTTGGTCATAAATCATCTCAGAAAAAAGTAAAAACGGAATGACCAGAATTAACATGAAAATGTGTATACCAGTGGAAGCTGGTGAGTTAACTTGCTTGTAGGCCGCAAGATGTTAAGGGGGTCTATTAACAAATCCGGATGCATCTGATCGACCTTGCCCATAGCAAGAAGCGCATGAGGAGCACTGCATGATGTCAAACATTCTCATTAAGGTGGTGTTACATGAATCTAGTTTGTAACACCGGATATTACCAAAATACTGGACAGGCATATCAATAACTTGTCTGACTGATACTGTACATCACTACATACTTAGCAGGACTTGTAATCTAGAAGACATCTCCAATGGATATCATTAAATAAACCTATCTACTACATCAGATAATCGACTTTATTATATTTTCAATATACTTCTATCTGGTTTGTCATATATATTGTTATACTCTATCGAGCGTGATACATATCAAACATACATGCTGGTGGTTTTCATACTTCCCACAATTTCAGTTTATCTCACTCAGGAACGGATCCAAATAGAGCTAGTAATATTTGGCAGTTTATTTACAAAGCCTATGGGAAATTATTCTTTTTCCCACCCCGGATTTGATAATTACTCATAGATACTGCCCTTTGCCCATCCTATTTTCTTAAGAGAAATGATTTTACAAGGTCACCCTTTTTGTTTGTCCATAAGCTATAGACATAGACAGTTGGATTTAGGAGATTTGTGAGATCAAATGTTGACGTGGCTGAAGCCAAAAGATATAAACCACTTCTCTCTTCTTTTCCAAAACCACCATCTTCTCTCAATGCTTCTGAAGCTATCATCTTCTTTGTCTCTCCAATATATAATCCACCTCTCTTCACATCTAAACAATGGGGATTGAGTAGGGCTGCAACTTTTTCCGAACTTGCGAATTTTTCCATAATCCGATCCGATTTTTCTGATTTGGAACCCTATTTAACATTTCCGATTTCCGATTTTTTCCGAAAAAATCGGATCGGAATCGGATAGCCTTTTGCTATTCCGATTTTCCGATCCGATTTTATCCAAACTTCAACTTGATAAAACCTCAAACATAATAGGTCTACCTCCAAACATAACAAGCTCTCTCTTCTCCACTCCCATTTTCCCTTTAAGGTAAGAATCTCTCTCTCTCTCTCTCTCTCTCTCTCTGTTTAAGGTTTTATCAAGAATATATGAAATTTCCGAATTTATCAGAATATCCGAATTTTCCGAAATGTTCGGAAATTCCAAATTTTCCAATAAATCCAATTTTTTGGATTCGGATCCATTTTTCCGAATAAAAAAAATCGGATCAGAACGGATTTTACGTTTCCGAAAAAATCGGAAAAATTCCCGACCGCCCCCATTTCCGATCCGATCCGATCCAATCCGAAAACAAGCCTAGGATTGAGATTAATAATTGCAAGTTATAAAAACCCTTAGAAATTGGACATTTGGGATTCTCTTATGCTGATTTTGTATTGGATTTGTTTAAGAATTAAGATACTTTCAAACTTTACTCCCTTTAAGAAGAGATACATGAAGGGCAAAATTGAAGAAGTACTCTTTAAGAGGTTTATCCTTCTCCTTTGGTTTTCTGATTACATATACATTGAAGGGTAAAATTATTCTAAGATTTCCCTTTTCAAAAATTTCCCTCTTCAAGAGAAGATGATGATTTCATTGAGAGGGAAGAAAGGAGATAGTGGTTTTGGGAAGAGAGTAGAGAGATGGTTTAGTTGCTTAACTTTTTCCACATCAACATTTAATCTAACCAATCTTTTAAATCTAAAAGTCCACCTTTAGAGCTCATACGGAAGCAAAAAGGGTGACCTTGTAAAATCGGTGGTCATTTTTGTAAAATACCGTTGGAAGAAAGTCAACAGATACACCATTTAATGTTGTTTCTCTCTCTCCACTCACATGGAAAAAAAGTATCACTCCCTGTTGTGACATTTTAGCCTTTAATGACTTTCAGTTAACTCATCTAGTTGTCATCCAATCTTCATAAAAAAGAATGGTTCACTTTAAGAAACATAGTTGAGAACTCATCATACTTGGTAGCAGTTGCTTGGTAGTTTTGTTCATCTTCAGATATATAAGATAGAGAGGCATGATCATTCTAAGATTTGGGCTTAAATTTTTTTTTTTGGGGGCCCAAACCCCTGTTATCCCCTTCTTGCCCACCCTAAGCGAAAAACCTGGATCCGCCACTGATCGCACTACCACATACATAACAAATTATTGTTTGGCTGATATTAGTAATAAATTGTCACTTAATCCTGCCTAAAATCTAAAAACCACGTGAGAATGATGAACGAACCTTCCAGGTATGGAATTAAAATCCCCACAAACTAACATCGGAATATCTGCACTGACGGCTATTTTCTCCAACCCTTTTAAGAGAGTGTGGACCTGCAAGATTTATACAAAAAAATAAATCAAGGAAACTTTTTTGATACTTACAGGAAACCTAGAGACCAATATCAAATTAGAGGAAGAAAAAATATTGGGAAGAGAACCTGCCAGAGCTTTACATCCTTCAGATCTTGATGAACATTTACATGAGTATTGGCCTGTATAAAGAAAAGGTTTCAATGGTTATGACATTGTACAAAATAACGTATATGCAGATAACAATACACACATGCAATCTAAATAAATTTGTAGACCACAGATGAAATTCTGGTTGTCTATTACAAATGATTTAAATCATCTATTTGAGATGTATTCGGGTCAAATAAATCAACCTAGAGGATGATATATTACATCAAGGCAGAGTAAAATAAATAGTTTAGCAGGTGAGGTAGAAGAATTTTTAAAAATTGTACTTGTTTTCACTTGCAAAATAGTGTAGCGCCACAGATGTCAAATGCGAGCAATGCAATAGTGACCATGGCAAAAATTGTGATCCATGGCCACATTGTAAACTTAAACGTAGACCATCCAATACGAGAAGTTGCAAATGCGACGCAATTTGCAACATGACGTAATTTCTGTTGCACCGCATTTCACAATACGTTGCAACAGATCTAGATCTATATTTAAAATACTATAAAGACAACCACCTAATTCCACCCAAACTCAAAAATTTGAAGGACAAAACAACCATCTCCGTAGGAATTTAAGCACTGTTACTGCATAGCTTTTTCTAAGAAAAAAAATCAAAATGAAACATTTAACTTAATATCTATTTTCTATATCCTTTCATAATCGATTTTAGTAACTTCAACAAAAAAAAACATGTCCTGGTTCCTATTTTTGTTTTGATTTGGATAATTGGGATAACCAATAGAAAATCCCCAAACTATTAATCTTTTTATTCTAATATTCACCTCCTTCGCCAGACTTATGATATTATTTCAGATTTCTTATCTATACGTACATGCACTACTATGTATATTTTAGTAATGGTTTGTGAATTATAAAGTTGGATAATTGGGTCTACTTTGAATATGCATTTACCTAGTTTGTTAATTATATGTGACTATGAACTGTCGTGGGGATCAATTTTTGTACCCTATAACCTATTACACAATATGTTGCATTATTCCCTATCGCATACTGCCACCTCTGGTCGAATTTGCATCATTCCCCGACATTAACTACTTTGTTTAGCACGAAATCAACTGACAATGTCTCTAATTTTCTAACTTCCCAAGTACGCGCCCAATTACAAAGAAAATAATTAACATACAAAAAAGCATTTAATGTATTTTTTTAATCTCACTCAGCCAGTCAGATCTTTATACTTTTGGTAAGGGCCATTATTGATTGCATAAAATAATATCCATTAATGTTTAGACTCAAATTGAGAAGTTACTTCTTTTATCAAATTAAAATCTAAAATGAGCTTTTCCGTGTTTTCCTAACTCAGATTTATGATTTACAACCGAATTTCTTTAAATTATCAGACTGGCACTTTCCTAGTCACAATCTAACATGTCACTATGAGCTAATACAATAAAAATTGGATAGAGTAAAATCTTTGATTACTTCCTTACCACACATAGTAGTTGTTTTTTTCCAGGAGTATCAGCCCCATGGTTACTGAACTTTGCTTCTAAAACTGCTATAAGTGCAACATTATCCTATAAACAAGACGAAAGATCAGGAAAAAAAAACACACACACAAACAATAAACAACTATTGTAGGAAAAAAGAAAACATTGGAACAGATTAAATCTTTCAAATTGAAGCTACCTTCAGCAACCGATTTAGAGCAGTTTTCTTTTGGGCATTTGGAATAAGCTGCTCAGTCAAAGATTGAGCAGCCTTATTAAATTCAACCTGCACGTGGAAATGAATCTTTTTAACCGTGGAAAATAACCTAGTCAAAACTACTGATATATCACATTAATATTGGCTGATCAATACCGTACACAGTACTATAACATTTGGAAAGCTTACAATGGTAGATGTGTCACATTATATCTGTAAGAGTATCAGCACTGTCCAGTATATTTTTTGGATTATCAAATAACCGATTTTATTACTTTTATTACGATACTTTAATAAAAATATGAAATAGAAACAAATACAATCATATCTGATACTTTTTCAATTTATAATTGATAGGTCATGGTTGTCTTCCCACTGTTCATGGATAATGGGCTAATCCTAAGTACATGTAGGAGGCCCAACACCTCTCCCTTTCTCTAACAAATTCCCTATTTTATTTATTTAGAAGTTTAGTTAATTAATATTTCTTTTTCTACTAAGTATTAATATTCCTATTTCAATTAGGTTTTTTATTTCCTACTTAGTTTCCATTTCCAATTGTGATGAGCCTTCTTTCTCTATAAGGAGAGCTACTCTAGGTTATTTTTGAAGGTTGGTTTATAGTAGAAAGGTCATTTTCTAGGAGTTATGTGAAGTTTTGGGGAGAGCTAAAACCCTAGATCTTTGGATCTTAGTTTGAGTATTTTAGATTTAATAATAAAGTGTGTTTTCTAGTTCTTATTGTTTTAATTAAAATTCATTACTATTTAAACGATCTCTTCCGTCCGCGGATCATTCGTATCAACATATTTTGGTTAGAAAGTGTGGTTATATATACCGAAGCTAAGGTGTAGTGATAAACACCATACTATACTAGCCTAGGTAACCTGATATGTAGAGCAATAAGATACATTTTCACATTATTAATATTAGTAAGATGTGGTTTTATCCACTTTCAAGTTGTTAAACCAGTGAATACAACAGCCAATATTCCAATATATTGAGAATATGCCTGCCATTTCATTGGATGGTAGCATAGAACATTTTCGAACCTCATATTTTTTCACATGTGAAAATCTGTCTCTCCGGAAAAATGTCGCACAACCATCAACATAGGCATTTCCACTGTAGACCTGCAACACATAACACAATCATTACTATAAAATCACAAATAGTTTTAGAGACTGAAAGCATGAAGAAACGAATTCAACTAACCTCTGACGTCTTTTTCTTATAGAGAGCTTGATACCCATGTTTCTCCAGTTCAGGGCCAAAAAATTCTTCAAAATGGTCACTTTGAACCTAAACAAGGAAAACAATTTGTGTTAAGTTCGAGTAGACTACATATAACGGTATAACAAAGGAATGGAGATTAGCTTTAACGCGTTAACAAGAATCTAATGTTATCTGATACCTTACGTGGTTAGTTAGTTCCCAAATTATTAGAAAATAAATATTAGGTATATAAGCCGCAGAATAATTTCTCATTCTAGTGGGTAGCCCTTTGCCAAGTTCCAACTATGTATAACCAATTCTTTGAGAATGAAAAATGTATTCTTTTTTCTTCTTTTTTCAGTTTAAACATACTTGCCTCACCCTACACTTAGGAACACGACCCCAAACAAAAAATACTGCAAAAGTGAGGAACATAGTACCTCCTGAAGACATAAAATATCTGCGCGATAGCCGACAATCTCTCTCAACAAATTCTGTCTTCTGTAATGCCAAGAAAGGGCCCAAGAAGGACAGTAACCATATAGCTCGTTTGACGCATAAGCTTCTGAAAGAATGTTGTATGAGAGTACGGTAAACGTCCCTGAAGCTGCAGTTCGGCCATCTAGATCCAAACCCGCAACATCAACTCCGCTAACTGGAATCAGTCGACGCGGGCTAGGGGTCGGAGCGGGAATGACACGTTGAGTCAATGTGGAAGAGTTAGAACCACCACCAACGGTCAATTTTGTTTCAGCGTCTACTACTACACACTCAAATCTAAGAGTATGACCAATATCGTCAGCCGCTGGTGTATAAGTTTTAGAGCGTCCAACTTCAAACCAAGTTTCACCACCACTTCTTTCGGTGCCAGTTGCAGGGTACAAAGACACTGAGCCATTGTTTATGCCAGAAGTGGAACCCGGGAGACTTGTATTGGTAACTCCAGAAGCAGAACTACTATACCGGCTAATTAGTTCTTCCTCCTCGGTTCCATTTTCAATTATGGCGCTAGCTGCTCGCTCATGTAAAATACGGTGATGATGCCATGCATCTGAGAAGCACTTAGAAGAACAATGGTAACTTTTTGCAATGGGTATTTTTGCTTTTAAACAGCCCAGGCACTGCAAAGTTGCTTGCTCAGTTGGATGAACACTACAGATAGCAACTTTTTTGTCACTTTGGATGCGATACCTACAGGAAATAAAAATAGTAGGGAATATTTTAAGTTTATAAAAACTGCAAACCAAGTATGACGGTATCAAATTATAACGATATATCAATGAGAAGATTTCGACTTGGCTAATATATCTGTTGTTTTATTAAAATCAAAACTATTAGAACAATTGCCTGATGTAAAATATAGATCACGGCATATCATTTATACAGTTCAAAATATTAATCTGGGTGTAAGTCATATAAAAGAATTATAGATGATACAGTTGATTGTCCGATTTATCAGATCAACATATCGTGATATATTGACCATTTCAAAAAAGAAGAAAAACGGGTAATCAGCCGATGTATTTACCAATATATCCTATTGGTTAGCTGAACTTTTAATATACAGGTATTCTTGACAACATTTTAAACAAAGAAAAACAACGGAATAAAAAAAATACGAGCAAAATAGACATAAATGAGATAGAAAATCAAGGAGTATGAGTTTTCGTGTGGAAGACCGAAGACTAGACTATCCAATAATAGTTTAGTCATTTG
Source organism: Kingdonia uniflora (assembly GCA_014058105.1). Taxonomy (NCBI): domain Eukaryota; kingdom Viridiplantae; phylum Streptophyta; class Magnoliopsida; order Ranunculales; family Circaeasteraceae; genus Kingdonia; species Kingdonia uniflora. The sequence goes on along the minus strand of JACGCM010001796.1, from coordinate 476,149 downwards.
GTCTTTTATACAAGTCTTCTACTTTTTCAATTTAATCGACTTAGACCCTCAGTGTTTGAAGAAGAATAGACATAGTTTATAATGCATGTCCATTGTATCTTTGTACTTCAAGCTTATCAGGTGAAACACATACACTTAATGAATCTCAATGGAAGATTAATCAAATCAAAATGGTTTCCAATCATGATTTATTTTTCATCAAATGTTATAAAAATATTTCATTCTCCACAGTACCTAAACTAAATGAGTGCATATAAGCCAAATCCCGAAATCTGTTTAGCTCAAAATGGACTCTGATTTTGTAACAAACAAAAAATACACATTGAACAAGGATTGTTATAACTGAAACATGCATCAAAACCAGAACCAAAAAAAATAACATTATTAAAAGTTCATGAAATCAAAAAACTAAAAAAAAGGTGATCTCATATTTAATTAACCCTAAACTATCACCCTTTTTTTCATTCCTCCATTCAACTCTAACCTACCTTAACATAATACTACAACACACATAAATAAATTCACCACATGCAACAACAACAAAACTTGACCCAACAAATAAAATTTTCATCTTTGCATCAAACACTACTAAATCAAATACAAAACATCAAACTTTACTTACCACTTGTATCTCAGATAGTACCCATCTAAAGGGGCAGATTCAGGAACATCATCCGTGGTGATTGAGCTATCGGGGCGTCTCAAAAGCACATAAGGAGCAAGCTCACATCCTACAATCGGAATCTCGGACGGAAGATGCACTCGAATCACACTCAGCATTCTTCCCAGTGACTACAACAAACCCCCAACAAAAAAACCAATAAAAATACCTCAACTTTAAATCTTAAATATTGGCGGAAACAAGGCGGATCCGCCATCACTCTACCTTTGGATCCGCCAGCCTTAATAAATACAACTTAACCCTAACAACAACATGTATCAAACAACTATCAAACAACCCCAAATCCCCAATTTGAAATTAATCAAAATTGGAGCTGAAAACAGTGTTTCTGCATCAATTGGGGATGGAAATGAGAGATCTTTGACCCAATTGAAGCGAAATTAGAGAGATTGATGAAGTCGGAATGAGGGGGAAATCGACAATTAGGGTTTTGTAGATGGGGTTTCTCTCTCTCTCTCTCCCTTTCTCTCTCGATTAAATATAAAATATATAAATAGTTTCTCTCTCTCTCTTTCACGGAGTAAATCTCTCTTTCTCTCTAATTTGCTCTTTATTGGGTTTTGTTGCTTCCGTCAACAGTAGTAGATAGAGTAGTTGTTCTTCAATTATTTTCCACGTAATAAAAATAATATCTTTCATTTTGAAAATTCTATTTCTTCTTTAGATTTTAATCAATACTTCGGGGAAAACCATGACTCTTTCTTATTACAATAATTGGGGAAATTAATGGAAGGAACATACCATGACTTCAAACAGGATAGCGGCGGAATGTAGATAGGAAATGTATTGCGACTAGAACAACGAAAATGTAACTGGGGAAATGTATTGCAAGATGGGAAATGGTGATTTTTATCCTGGTGGTGGAAGAGACGCTGAGTTTGGTGGGTGAGAAAGTTGTTTGGTGAGGTTTGTGCCAGTTGGGGAATGACCTGAGGTATAGACGAGAGGTGGGTAAGGTAGCAGACAGATGGTTATGTATACTGTATTTGGTAGAAGATGCATTGTATTTGGTAGAAAATACAAGTTATTTGATACTGTATTATTGTGTATTTGAATTTGTTCAGTAACTTTGTACTACTTGTTACCCGTTGTTCATACAAGGGATTAAAGACAAATACTAACTTTTCCCGATATAGTAAGAAGAGTTGAATGTTCAAACTTTGACATTTTCTTCAACTCATAATTAAAAATAAATAAATAATCATCCACGTACACATAATTTACATCTCCAGACTGTTCACCGCTGGGTCTCCGAGCCGTATATTTCATCATCATATGTATAATAATTTATACATTACCTTACAAAACTTAACTCTTGTATGAATTTAGTGTTATGTGATATATATTTTCCCACTTGATTGATTGGGCAAGTTGCTGCTTACATACCCCAATATGGATCAAGTACTAGTGAAGTTATATCTTATAGTTGATTTTTACCCATGTAAGCATCTAACTTCCTAAAGAATGTAGTTCAAATTTCCATGTGTCTCCAACATTAAGAAACTGCGTGGTGACATTTTAATCGACAACTCGAATCCTTTGTAGTCATTCATTGTGATTTTATTTATGAAATCCTTTCAATATCAAAGATAATGTATTTCTTCATTTATGTAGTTATGTTTAAATATTTTGATTCATCTACATATTAAGGGGGTGTTTGTTTTTTGGCTTATTGCTTACTAAAGTGCTTAATAGGGGTATTAAGCACTTGAAGTGGTGTTTATTTTTTGTCTTACTAGCCAGTAAGCCAAAACTAGTAGGCTGTTTTGACTAGCTTACTAGTCATTCACCACTTCTCTTTTAATTTTCTCCTTATATTGCCCCTTATCACTCCCGAAAAATCTTTTATTTGACAAAAGGCCCGCAAAAAATCTCAACAAAGTTTTTGTTTTCTTCTTTCTCGCTCTCCATCTACGTACTCCATATCCCTCACGATTTTCTCCAATTTGCAAGTTTGAAAACTCTTTCTCTCTTTCTTAATTTACTCGTAAACAAACATCCATCTATTGTGAAAATTATTTGGATTTAGAAATATGTATGTGTAATGGTAAAGGTAGTAGTGGTGGTGGCGTGGTACTAATTCAAGTTATTTTGTTTAGAGCATAATATTGCAACTTGTGTTATTTTTTAACAAGGGTATTTAAGTCATTTATTAACATTCAACACTTTCTGAAAATAAAACATTATAACATTTAGCACTTCAAAACATTTAGCACTCAACACTCGTCGCTCAGCACTCAACACTTCATATCATTTAGCAGTCAACATCCAACACCGTGTGTTCAGCATTTAAAAAATAACCCCCCCCCCCCCCCCCTAAGTATTTCTTAATCCATCATCCTATTATTTTTGGAACAAAAATGATATACATCATCAGAACAGGCAAAGTGACCAAAAACCCGCCAACCTAACCCTGTTTTTGGTGGGTTTTGGCTTGGTCTAAAGGGGTTGCGAGTCATTTGACCCGAACCCGTCTAACCCATTTAATAAATAGGTCGGGTTAGGGTTTAGCCTAAGTGGTTTGGGTCGACTAGTGACCTGTTTAAGTAATTTGGTTTAATTGTAATTTTCTATATTAAAACTACCCTTTAAGTCTTTAACCAATTTAGGTAACAACAACTCAACAAGTCTTTCACTTTCAAGTTTCAAAGTTCAAACAACGCCTCTTCACTTACTCGGCCTCATCTCGACCTCCACTCACGCCTCTACTCCTCCACCAACTCAGTCCTCAACCTCCACGTTGTTGTCGATTATTATTGTTGATTGTTGTTATTGGTTTTTGGGTTAGTAATGTTAGTTGCTGTAAATTTCTTGTTGGTTATTGCTGTTGATTTTAGGCCTTTGGGGTGCTGTTGATTTTGGGTTTCTTCAAGAAGGTATATCTATGATTTTATCTTCTCTTTTTTTAATTTTGGGGTGTAAATCTCTGTTGTTGTTTGCATCTGCTTAGTATTAACTCTGTCCCTCTTGATTAATCACCAGACATTGTAATTTTGACCAAATGTGCTTGCTGGCACAATTTTTTTGTCCCTCTTGCATTGTAGACCTTTTGAATTCTTGGCTCTTGCTTTGCCCTCTAGTGCATAGTAACGTATTATTATGCTTAAAAATCAAAGCAAATGATGAAGAGTTTGTTTATATATATTGTGGTTATTTTTGTGTTGCATTACCATTTATCTGTTTCGGTAAATTTTTATAGTTTTGTTTGCTAAGGTTTGACAACCCTGAAGAAGTACAAAATATATAACTTAAATCCCCCACTACAACTAGGGTGATGTTTCCATGATTAGCATCAAATATGGTGCAAGAAACAGTTTATGGTAGTAGGCACTGCAGTCCCCATTTCAAATTGCCTAGGGGTTATGCATTTAAATATTTGCGAATATGCGACTGGATATGGGGTTTTATTAAAAGTTTAGCACCATTTCATGTACCAATGTAAACAATAGACCCTGAATTGGAACAGATTTTTCTTTTATGGTCTTTTATATGTAGGAATGAGTAATTTCAACCTTTTTTTTTTATGAAAATGCATTTCACATAAAGTTTTTTGTTTCCAAAGCGAAGCTTATAGAATCTGTACTGGCTTATTCCGAATCTCGAACTCAAGCCCCATCTTCGACCATCATACATTTACTCGACCTCACCAATACATGATTACGTGGCACATTATGAAACAACTACAAAGAAGAGTCTACTTATCATTCTCGACCTCTACATCAACAGCTCGATTCAACAAGCACTCCGTCATTAATGAAGCCGTTATAAAATAGAAGGATCAGACCATTACACAATCAGTTCAATGACTCATCAAATCCATATGGTAATGTCCATCATTAAGAATAATAATGGTCGTCAAACAGTCATATTACAAGACATATAAATAGGACTAGAGAACTACATATTAAGGACATGAAATTCTACCCATAAACCATATACAAAACTACTCATAACGTTCTTTTTAATAGTTAGCAATAATCAATAATATCTTTCTTTCTAAATCCTCAAGAGAGGTCATAGTTTTTAACCTGTTCAAAGGTTTTTCACTCTAAGTCTTGTGTTAGTAGTTACCTATTTCTTACTAACGTTCTGATTATCTTTGGTGTGAGAGACTAAGTTTGATATACGAAGTTAAGTTATTACATTTGGCGCCGTCTGGGAATTGAAGCATTAAGCCATAGTTCTCATAAACAACTGATCCTTACTCTCTTCACAAAATGCCACATCCAGACCAGAATACGCCAATTGGCCCAGCAGAAGGAAGCGTCGTACTAGTAGAATTGCAGGCCACTCTACACTTTGAGACAGAGAGACAAGCCAATCTGGAACAATAATTGGCAGATGTGAGAGATGCGTTAAAAGTTCTACAGAGACAATAGCTTGCAACCCAGAAGAACAAAGACGCACTACCGGCTACCTCAAGAGTTTCCATATGAGACAAGCTAGGACCCTAAGGTAACAGTCTGGGAGCTGACATTCGATCCAATCATAATCAGCCAGGGGTCGAGCTCATACAGATACAAAGAGTCCACTAAGAAGTTGATGGCGTTCCCACTGAAGTTCGGCAAGTGGAGGACCCACCCAGGAGAAAAGTTTGTATTCCAACGCGTGAACGACTAAGTGCAGAAAGTGACGACCACATTTCTCGAGAAGGATGCATCCCACATCAGACCATTACAGCTCGTCAGTACGTGACTCAGGAACATGTCAAAAAATACATCCAAAAAATATTTGAAGCTCATATTCAAATAGCTAAAGGCATTCACAGCAAACTACAAAAAGCCTGATTGCTCAGAAGCTATTGGACGACGAAGATCCCACCGATTTCTACGCCCCAAAAATTTGAATGTACAGAGGAACTGATCCCGTGGAATGCGTCCAAGAATTTTAAGATGTTTTAGACATGCATTTTACATCGAACCACATTTTATGCCGTCTCTTTCCTACCAGCCTCAAGGGCGAACCATTGCGTTGGTTTCACTCGCTGCAATAAGGGTTTATTAAACTTTCATACAGTTACGAGAACTTTTTGTCAAGAACTACTCGCATAACAGAGACAATGAGGAAAATATATATTCTTTATTTAGCCGTAAGCAAATGCTGGGAGAGAAATTTTAAACGTTTACTACATTTTTTGGGGAATTGGCCATAAAGGTAGAACGACTTGATCAGAAAATTACTATTTCGACCTTCACCAACGATTTGCTCGTAGACGAAAAAGCGAAGGAGCATCTAATTCTAAATAAATCTACGACCTTGGAAGTTATAATTGAAAAAGTAAATGAATATATTGATCTCGAAAGAATGGTATCCGAAAGACAAAAGCCTCAGAAGTCAACCCTGACAGCAAGAGATCAATCCACATAACGAGATTTTAATCGTACTACATATTACGGAGGAGACAAAAAATGGATTAAGTCTAATAACGATCGACCTCGGAGAGGTTGTAATTTACCGAAACCATGTCTTCCCAAGTTAACTGTTACAATAGCCAGCCTGTATCTCACACTACAAAAGGATAAGTTCTTCCACAATGCCCAATACATCCAGCCCATTGAAAGTAGGCCATATTGCATACACCACAAAGTCCGACATCGTAACACATAACATTGTTTTACCTTACAAAAACTTTTAGAGTACATCTTTGCGTACAAAATAATGCATGAGTATATTATGGACGTAGAAAGATATAAAAACAAGAGTTACAAGCTTAATATCGAGATCGTACAGATAGAAGGGGCAACGAAGGAAAAACATTTGTAGCACATATCTCTCAGCTATTTTATCGAGACTCATACAATTAGCAGGTCAATCAGGTTCAAAAGACGATGTCTCGGCCAATGCCACGATTTGGCCATGATCGATAAAGAAACTCAATTACTCCCTACATCTAGTTCTCAATGAACACGAATCTCTTTCAAGGATTGTGATATTCGCCACATCAACTTTCCTCACCATGACGTACTCGTGATCATGTTAGAAATGAGAAACGTAGTACTGCATACAATGATGATAAATACTGGCAGTAGTATCAAACTACTCTTCTAGAGTACGATTGATCAAATGAGATTGGCTGACAAAGTTCAGCCTAGTGACATCGATATCAGTGGTTTCAATGGCTCTAAAGAAGAATGCGTAGGAAAGATCATAGTTTCTATTACTGCAGGACCGACAACGGTTGACATGGTATTTTACGTTATCAATGCAAAATCCCGCTATTTGGGAATCATGGGATGCTGCTGGTTGTATAATATTCGAGCTATCCCCTCGACTTATCATTTTGCATTGCGGTTTAATTGGAATGGCGGCATCTACGATATCAAAGACAATCATAAGCTAGCTCAAGCTTACAAAAATATTGCTACCATCGTGACAGAACCACCAGTACAACAGATCACAAAACAATTATAGAACACTACAAAGAACCAGTTACCAAGTAGATAAACTATAGAGTACGTCAAAATCAGTGGAGACAAATGAGGTACCTACATTGGGACTCTTTTAGCCACGATAGAGCACAATACTCTTATTCAGTTTCTAAAAGACAATAATGACGTCTTCGCATGGACATTTCATAAAATGTCAGGCATTGATCTAAATTTGGTTTGCTGCAAGCTTAACTTAAAAGATAAGGATGAGGCAGTCAAACAGAAGTAGAGAACTTTAACACTAAGGTTATGAGAAGAAGTCAACAAAGAGATCGATAAACTCATTGAAGTTAGTTTTATTCGAAAAGCCAATTACCCCGAATGAATCTCAAACATCGTAGTAGTCCCGAAGAAAAATGACAAAATCAGAGATAAACTCTTATCCATGATGGATGCTACATCAGGATACAATTAGATACCCCTTCTACCCGAAGATTAAGAAAAAATAGTTTTCGTCACAGAACACGGATTATATTGCTACAAAGTCATGTTTTTCGGCCTCAAGAACACCGGAGCCACTTACCAGAGACTGATGACTTAGTTGTTCAAAGACCATCTCAGGAAAATAATAGATGTTTACATTGATGATATATTGTGTAAAAGTCTCAAAAAGAAAAACTATCTCGCAGATTTGCATACGATCTTTGAAATTCTTCGATCATACAAAATAAGACTAAATCCTGGCAAATACCAATTCGGAGTCCAATCAGGCAAATTCTTGGGACATTTAATTAGCAAACGAGGTATTGAGGCTGACCTAGATTGTATCCATGCTTTGTTATCTATGCCTTCCTCAAAGACGAAGAAAGACGTCCAAAAGATAGCTGGCAAAATAATAACAATAAATTGTTTTGTTTCCAAGTCTTCAGATCAGTGTAGATGGTTATTCGACCTCCTAAGAGAAGGAACCAAGAAGAAGAAAGGGAAAACTCAAAAAGATTCTGAGATCGAGTGGACCATAGAATGTGAAGCAGTATTTCAAGAACTGAAATGTTATTTGGGAAAACTACCAGTAATGAGTACACCCAATAAATGAGACAAACTTACGGTATATCTTGCAGTTATTGATAACTTACTCAGCTCAGTTATCATCCGAATCGACAAAAAGATAGAAAAATCCATCTACTTTATCAGCAAGACTCTCACTCTAGCAGAAACACGGTACACTAAGATTGAAAAACTACTCTTAGTTCTCGTTTATACATCGCATAAGTTAAAATAATATTTCCAAGCTCATTCAGTTCGAGTAATGGCAAATTACCCCTTGCGCAAAGTCCTATCCAAATAAAAGAAATCCAGATAAGTCCAACAATGGTCAATTACTCTTGGTGAGCACGATATACGTTTCGAACCACGGTATTCTAAAAAAAGGCAAGCAGTAGTAGATTTTTTTACAAATTTTCCAGTAGATGACCCTGATTGGGAGTACTGAGATAAACGAGGAACAGTTTGAAGAGAAATTAGATTAGATATCCAAGAAAGGTTAACACCTTTTAACTGATGGTTCTGCCGGACCAGTTGGGTCCGGCATCAAGATAGTTCTTATCACACCTTTCAATGATAGAATTGAGAAATCAAATTTGACTCAACTTCGAAGCTATTAACAATGAGACCAAATATGAGGTACTAATCCACGGACTGGATATGGCACTAGAAATTGGTGTGCCCGATTTATCTATTTACACGGACTCCTTATTAATTGTGAACCATTATACAGGCAAATATCAAAAAAATAGAAAGATGATCGACTACGCAGCAGCGGTAGCCGACAAAATAAGCAGATTAAAAAAACTACAATCGAACACTTACCTAGTAGAGAAAATAGACATTCAGACTCCCTCGTTTATCTTACTGGAGTCCTCAAAATGGAAGCCCGATATTTAAAGATCGAAGTAGTATTCACCCCCAGCATTAACACCATCAGTTCAAATGTCATTAATAATGGGGGATACAAAGAGGTCAAAGACGATTAGATATGACCTTTCCTCACATATATCAGACCAAACAACATATTGGATGGCAAACTCCCCGAATATATCAGCGAAAGAAGATGACTGATAGACAATGCTAAACGATATACCATGGTTAACAATCTCTTTTACAAGAGTTCGGTTACATGGCTCTATCTCGAATGCTTATCTGAAAAGAATGCCCAAGATTTCCTACACGATTTACACTAAGGCACTTACGGATCCCACACGGCAGGATGATCCCTAGCAAACCGAACTATTACTCAAGAAGTATTTTGGCCTAAAATGAAAGCTCAAGCCATCGAATATGCAAGCAAATGTGATGTCTCCCAACGACATGGACTCAAAATTCGAGCTTCGGCTTTAAAACTCCACTCTAGCAAAGTTGTTTGGCCATTCAAAAAATGGGCCCTCGACCTCGTGGAAGAATTTCCAATTGCACTAGGAAAGTGAAAACACCTCCTAGTAGCAACAAACTACTTCACCAAGTAGGTAGAAACAGTTCCTTTGAGTCGAACGCGTGAAGATGAAGTCATCAAGTTGATTTGGAAAAATATTATTATACGATTCGGTTGCCCCCACCTTGTCAGAATAGATAATGGACCATAGTTCATTGGTTCCAAGGTCGTTAACTTCCTCAGCCAGCATAACATCATCCATTCTCCTTCAAATCCTTATTACATACAAGGAAATGGTTAGGCCGAAATCACCAATCGTTCGATAGTCGAAGAAATAAAAAAATGTTTGACAGAGAATAAAGGTAATTGGATACAAGAATTACCGCACGTGTTATGGGCATACCGAACAACACCTCAAGTGTCGACTAGATGTACACCATTCTTATTAGCTTACGGTACCGAAGCAATTATCCTCACTCAATATCATCACCCACTACGCGATCATACCATGACTGATGAAGAAAATGAGTTCCAGTTGGCATGTACATAAACTGGATAGACGTAACATGAGACAGAGCAGTCATAAACTTGGGAAGGTACCATCAAGCTTTAGAAAAATCATATAATAAACAAGTTCATCATAGAGTATTCGATATTAAAAATATTGTCTTACGAGATATCCCAAAATATATAAAGGAAATTAATGTTGGGAAACTCATAAAAATTTGGGAAGGACCTTTTATTGTTATCGGCAAAAGCGGCCTCGGCTCTTACGACCTCATTACATCCGATGGAGATCGAGTACCTAATCCTTGGAGTACGAAGAGGTTGAAGTTATATTGCAGATAACAACCCATCACAGTTTACATTCTACTATCTCTTACATTTTGTACATCGTTCTTACATTAATGAAATACTTGTGTTTGACCGACCTACATCAGAGTACTCTTATATTATCTCGCACCTCTTCTACTATCTCTTATATTTGTGTACGTCATTCTTACATTAATGAAATATTTGTGTTTGATCGACCTACATTACAATACTTTTCTACTATCTCATACAAGTACTATTCTACTATATCATATATACAAATCACATCTATTATATCACAGATAACCAATGGGATAACCCCAATTTTACTATAATATTACAGATTGGTTATTAGTTCTTCCAATTCGATCTTCTAATACATAAAAGGTCAGTTATTGTTTTACGCAATTCGATCTTCTATTATGCTGCAGATCGATTATTGGTTCGTCCAATTTAATTTTCTAATACATTACAGGTCAATCTTCTATTATATTACAAGTCGGTTATTGGTTCCCCAATTCGACTAATAGATTACACATATCAAAACCACAATTGGTCATCAAAATTCGATACAAATACATACAGATCACTAATTCTACTATCAGTCAAGTTTTTTTATAGCATAACCTTCACACTCTATCTACTATATTTTAACTGATGATGTAAGATTGATCCGTTTGCAATCAATACGAATGCCCCTATAATACGCAGTTCAGTCTGAATGACCATCAAGCGAACTTACCCTAATTTCCAAAGGTTGCAGAAGCATCAGCTCTGGTGCCCTCGCAGCCACAATTTGTCTTCATTCATAAAATTAGTTGTTTATAAGAACGCCAAATTTTGACATAACACGATCCAAATATTCAGTCCGTACTAGTTCCCCAATAATACGTAGTTCAGTCCGAATGACCATCACGCGAACTTACCCCCATTTCCAAAGGTTGCAGAAGCATCAGCTCTGGTGGCCTCGAAGCCACAATTTGTCTTCCTTCATAAATTTTGTTCTTTATAAGAATGCCAAATTTTGACAAAACATGATCCAAATATTCAGTCCGTACTAGCTGCATGTCATACTTTACACCATTCGCGATTATGCTGCCATGAATCGTGTTTGTTTCTTTTTCCAGTCTCTTGAGCTCGAATACAAAAAAGGTAAACACTATCGCCATTTTTTTATTACACACTTCATTTTCCTCGACCTTAGCCTTGTCAGGTATGGCAAGCTCTGCAATCTTTCCATTTGCCTCATTTAGAAAAATTTACAACTTTATACAATGAGCCTCCATCACCAACTTTTCCTCAACAGAAGTTTTATTATGTGCTTCCATCATCGTCATAAATTCATCCATTTGTCCCAACATAGCCAATGATTCCTCAATAACAAACCGACTATGACGCCTCTCATCAACCTCTATGTTAAGATTTCGTTGAGTTGTCACAAGATCCGCCCCCAATTTGTTATTCGAACTAGTTAGCTTCTTCATTGATGTCCGATATTCTATAAGGTCTAACTCCAATACTTGAATGGAGTCCTCTAAGTTCCCTATCTTAACCCATTACATTTTTGCTAACTCATTCTGCTTGTTATTTACTTCATCCAACTTCTTTTCATTATTTTTTACAGCATTTCACATTTTTTTAAACTCTTTGGCCCGCTAATCTACCTTCCCCACAGCAGCTCACACACTGGCTACTTCTGCCTCTAACGTGTTTATCCGAACCTGCAAGCACTTAACACAATCTTATTCTTTCTTTAACATCGCCAACAACTCTGTCATTTTAATTTGCGCAGGTATTAATTCCGTCTCTTGCTGGGCTATTCGTTTTGAGATATTACTTATATGACATTGAGCCTTTTCAATGTCCAACTCCTTTATCTTTACAACCTCATTTAATTTTACCACTTTTTCTTGCACACTGGCTAGTTCAGCCTCCTTTCTTTCCAATTGTTCGGTCAAACGACCTACCGTACATTGCTCTTCAATCATCATCACCTCCATTTTTACATTTAACTCAGTAACATTTTTTAGTGCTTCACAATAGAAGATCAAATCAGCATTCAATTTTTTTTTCAAAACGCGCAACACTTCACACTGACTTTGAACCTCTGCAAGTTCGACCTGCGTTAATAGTTTCAACTTACATCCAACACAGATTGTACATCAAAGCAGTTTAAATATCGTTACAACTCACAATTTTACTCATAACAATTGTGTTTGATCGATCTCACGATAATAAATTACTTGTGTATGATCAATCTACATCCCTATTCATATGTTTTTTATCATTACAAATAGGACAAGTTTATTTATCATCAAAACAATATACAAATATCTACTGCATATGCAAGTTATGGAACAACATAAATAATTTACTCCCTCGTACTACGAGAGGATTGCCCTCTATTTCTCGATCTCCTAGACCTATCTACCTGCACATCCAAAGATGTTACAAAGGTCACCACCTCCTGCTGGCGCTACTTTCGCCGTGACTGAGGTATCAGACTCTTGACCTCCTCTAACAAATTTTGTGCCAGTCTAGGAGCCGGTTTTTCAACACCTTTTCCCTCCTCATCCTTCGTAAACTACATGTTTTCAGCTTTTTTGTTCTCTACATCAAAGTCTTTCCCACAATCCATAATATACTTCCTAAATTCGTTCTCTACCTTTGCCAAATATCCTTCATAAAACTCAATCACGCTCTCTATATGACGTTCATGATCCGTTTGAGCTGTGACCTTTGCTCGCGTTAGATACAAATGCTCCTTCAATTGCATATGCGCTTTGTGCAGGCGCTTACGCGTATTCTTCTGCAATACACCCAACGCTTTTAATTCCCTTTATACCATCTTTATAGCAGTTGTTTCTTTTATAAGTTGATTTTCCTGCGAGGAATTTTGCTCCGTACTTTGCTTCATCACGTTTTGCAACTCACTTAACTCTCCCTTTAACTTGCCTTGTACCTCTATCTATTCTTTCCTTATTTTGAAAAATAAAATCCTCATTATTCTTCGATCCTACACAAAGCCAAGAGCATCAGGTAAGAGACTTATGTCACCCCATATGACAGACACACTAGAGCTAGCTAAACACTTTTTTGCCTCTACGCTATGATGATTGCGTGTCTCTTGAGCTAAAAACATAACTCGAGCTGGGTCAAGTACTATACCTTTTTCCTTTAAAAGCTCTACATAAGCCTCTTTTAAACCCTACTCTCTACCTCAGACAGTAGCTCCACTGCAGTACCAGGAGCTGGAACTTGCTCTGTTTGCAAGGAGGGTATATTCACGAGAGCAAGGACATCTTCAACTGGTTCATCTTCCGCATCCGAAGAAAAAACTATCTCTTAGAACCTACCCTCTAGGCCCAGATTGATATTGGTCTTGGTTAACCCAAAATTACGGTAGGATTGGATCATATTATTTATGCCAACCATCACCTCTGCAAAAGCTTTCGCCAGGGTCTTTTCACGCTCAGACAATTCCGCATACCACTCTTCAGCAGCCTTCACCTCTTTTGCCTTGCTCTCTTTCTCCTTTTTGAGCTCCTCCTCGAGCTCCTTCATTTGAGCTGTTTGAGCATCGATCATCTGAGTAAGCTCTAAATACTTTTGGTTTTACTTTTCAATAAAATTTGTAGCCCCCTTTAACAATATCGAGAGTTGTCAATACAATACACGAGATCAGCAATACACATATCAACCACAATACAATAAATAGAGAATATTAATATGTACATTCGTTGTTTGCTCTTGAAACACCTATTCGAGCTGTCTCATCTCAGTCCAAGCCATCTTAAAATACCTCTATTCTCTGCCCCTCGGCTTGGCCACAACCTTAGCCTTAGCTTGGTCACTACCTTTGATCAAATGTTGTTTCCTTTTTAGAGACCTCTTTTCTACCTCTAGAGGAATGACCTCATGCACTAGCGAATGCCCCACCACACCCAGGACAGCTAGTTGGCCATCCTTTTTCTCTTGTACTACCCCCACTGCAAAATGGGAAGATTCTTATAGTATTTTTTTTTACCTACAGAGCTTTCGCGCACCACTCAAACTCCCTGCCAGTGGTCGAGGGATACCAGTCAAATCCCATAAAGGAAGAAGGGTCTCCTTTATAATCTTCTCAGCCATAGCTCGATTTTCGTGAGCTCGTTATACTTTTGGAACTCTGGAGTCTACCCTTTTATTCTTACAGATATTCAACTCTCCGAGCACTTGCTTCAACTCGACCTGTTTGAGGGCTACGCAGTCGAACAAACTGGTTTTATCAGGGAAGGATTTGGGATCAGGACCTGACAGACAAAATAAAGGAAATGATTAGTAGCTCCCAGATAAACTGATATTCGATCAAGTTAGCAGGCGTTACTTACTCAGATTAAAATATTTATGGTCCAGGTCGAGCGCTGGTTCATCTGGAACCTGCATACAATGACCCCTTACCAATACAAGGTGGTCATTCCAAGATCTACCAGCGGATTCGAAGTCAATTTTTTTTTGCCTAGACGAATCCTTAAACAGGTAACCACAACTACGGGCTTGACATACTTTATTTTGTAAAAATTTAGTACGTCAGCTGCAACGAACTATTTCCTAGTTTCGTTCTCTCTCCATTTCTCATTCAACGCCTCATACACCCTCATCATTTCAAACACATTCCCATTTAATTGTGTGGAGCAGTACTACAACACATTCATAACTCCTTTTCTGAAAAGATTGGGACTTTAATTTCATATTACCTTTTATGCCTTTTTTAACTACAATTACAGATGCTCACCACTATTGATTTTTTCTCCAAAATACAAATATATTGTCTAAATTCACATATTTACACGCAAAATTTTACAATCAACTACATTCGAACAATCCAAAACCCTAAAAAATACGAATTCATTGTAACCCTAACTTCTACTCCAAATCACAAATCATGCTAAGATAAAAACCATAAATCAGTAAAAACACTGTTAAATTTTAAACTTTTTCTCACCTCGTTATCATCGTCATTGATGTCAGCCTCATCATCAGAGTTTGCACGAGCTCCTCCTACATCATCATCATCCGACCCATCAGCAGTTCGCGCAACAGCTTGAATCTCTTCTTCATCTTTCGCATCTTCTGCATTATTAATTTTTTTATAGAAAATGTCAACATCAGGTTCTTTCACAAGGAGATACCTCTTCTCCGGAAGCATTCGGAAACCCACTTCCTCATATTTGCCAAATGTCATATGGTGCTCGACTTTGACAAACTTGCAGGATTCACCTCTCTTGACTATGGATCTAACAAATTTATTATGTTCTTCTATGAGGTCAAATTGTCTAAAATATCCCAAAATAACTTCAAATAGAAGATTATCGCCAGCTGCTTTGTAATCCATGATCGGCAAGTAGCCAATCTGAGGAGCCCCAACCTCCTCATATATTTAATTTGCAGTATTAAAAGCAGTTGACACACGCTCTTTCCCAATAAAGAGGCTAACCACTTTGGAAACAACTATTGCCAAAAACCTAAATCCATCGTTTATATCCTACAATAAATTTTTAACTTATATAATTTAATTTATATGGTAAACGGGTGATTTTGACTTAAGTCCTAATGTTTATACGAATATTAGACTATAGTCCTGTTGTTTAGCAAAAAACAATTTTAGCCATAGATTTGCAGTTGACCAAGTTAAAATATGGCAGTTGTTTGGCAAAGACTAAAGTACACTTGTGTTCAACACGTGCAAATCACATGAGATGTTTAAACTTAAAAATTGTTTACGCGTGTCATTCATCTGTCAGTTCTTAACCAACTTAAAATTTGGATCGTCCGATTACTGTACGGTAAATATCTCGAGGCTGCGGTTTATTTTTTGATTTTTTTAATTTAAATTCAAAAAGGGCAAAGTTATCTTTAACATTTGTTGAAATTGGATCGTCTGATTACTGTACGGTGAGTATCTCGAGGCTACGATTTATTTATTTATAATTTTAAATTCAAAACTACAAATTGAGGACTAAAATTGTTTTTTTGCTAAACATCGGGAATTAAGTCTAATATCCGTATAAACATTATAAATTAAGTAAAAAAAACCTATAATTAAACATATGCAAAAATTAAATAAAATGACAACTTATATTGAATAGTTTGTTACGAAGGATAAGTTTCTGACTCTTGTCGTCATCAGCAGTGGCATCGGCCTCTTCAACCAAAGTTATTTCAATGGGTGGATCCTGAAACCCAAAATAAATAAATAAACACCAAAGTATAAAAAACACGTTGTTTCTCCAACAAATTTATTTTACTAGATGAAGCCTTCTCAATGAAATTATACTCAGAACTCAAGCATTTTCTCTCTCTAGAAACACTGGTTACACCACTTTTTTCTCCCTAACTGTAGATAATTTATGAGGGAAAGAAAGAGAGAAACAAATTTTTACTCTCATTCGGTTTTTGAAACGACGGCTCTTTCAGACACGTGTCGGTCACCCCCTACTGCCCCTATAGATACATTTTTTTGCCTCACAACATTATCATGACATTTGTGATAACGTTTACTATTATCACGCCTGTATCTGCCTTCAACCATTAAACAATTTCGTCCCTCCATCCTACGACAATCTACACGATCCATCACCTTGCTTTTATACTAAATCAAGATCGTACCACACCGTACGTCATTCCTATAAATAATAAATATTCAATTTTTGGAATTATCAATACAACTATTAGAATAAGACAACTGTAATCCATAGTATCTGTTACATCAGCAGCTAAACAAACACATTAATCATACTTTTCAGTTTGTAGATTCAATTTACATTATTCCACATTCAATAGATAATAAACACAAAATACTGCAAACACATTACTTATTCATTTCGAGCTATCACAGCTCGAGCTTACATTCACATATAGTTACATTTAAAGCAGCCCAGGTGATTCACTTCATCACATGGAATTATCCCCCCTCCTGCTGCCCTATCGTCCTCTTCAGCCAGTTTATCTCGTGTGATCTCTCGAACACCTATTCTCGCAGAGTTGTATCCAGCAGTAACTCATGGAACACATCACACCAGAAATAATGATCATACTCTACACGTCTAGCTTCATCATCCAAACCGTTCAGCTACAACAGTTACTCTGGTAACACAACATTATAAGGCAGTAGGTAAAAGTACCGCTCACAGAGTTCGGCCACCTTGAAGTTTAGCCTACCTTCCATCGCATGACGAACATGCTGAGAACGTATCCTCACCATGATAACTTCCAATCAACCAATAACAAGCTTTTACTGTAGAAGAGTACAATGCATAACACCAAAGGATCAAGATCCTATATAACTAACATGGAGATCTGTTTATACCACTAATGTCGCCTACCAAACATATTTTGAGGGAAGATATATTCTACAGGAATAAATTTTTAGTAGCAATGATATCAGCAGAATGTCAGGAATATTTTGACAACTATTGCTTTCTATTTTAAGAAGTATATCCTAAGGGGATCTTATTCATATTGCGCACAGATGATGCATCCGAACAGATCGAGCTCGCACAGACTAGCCAAGTCCGTCCATAAGCAGTTACAACCAATCACCTACATACAAATATCATTTATCCAACTACATTAAGGAATTTTTCAAGCAGTTTGAAACAATTTCCCTAAAGGACCGTCAATTCACCAAAATCTTGAAGTACGAAATAAACATCCTCTATCACCAATAAATGATACTTGCATGCTAGCAACATACTTTGCCTCCTATAATAAGGCATAATTCGTTGGAACTCTAACGATCTAGTCCACGGAAGTCCGCATATTGAAAATGACAACTGTGTTAAAAACCATTACACAATTCTAAGATGTTAGATCGAAATATCTACAATCAGTTCGCATAACACAATCTTAGGTAATTCCAGGATGATAGATCACAAATCCTATAAACAGTTCGATAAAAGCATTCTCCTAGTTGCCTAGACAATTTTAATAACCCATATACATACCAATCACATCTGAAGCATTACTCTCATACTAGCCATTTAGTTAAGCTTGACTTCTCCAAGCACCCTCGTTATATTTCGATCATTTTTATTTGTGAGCTCATTTCCATTGATTTACATACTTACTAAGTTCACCGCAGTTCGCCTTTTTGATTCAGCACATCAATCCTGCCATAGACTGATGTCTAGTAGCTCGCTCTAATAAAAAAAATCAGTTTGACACACATAACTACCACATTTTAACATATTTTCGACCTCCAAAATTCTTTTTCGCTATTTTCATTTTCTATCACACACTTTGATTCATTAACAGTTCGAGTTGCCATTTCACAGTTCGTTTTATCAAACAAAGCATTTCATAAGTATGCTAGACATATAATTTTTAGTTCGAACTACAATACCAAATTGACACACAACAAGACATTTTCATTAGCTCAAATATTTATTGCAGAACCTTAGAACTTTCTTATAGAGTGATCAACATATTACATTACAGATCGAAACTCTTCTTCAAGAAAAAAGAAGATGGTTGTAACAGAGCCTGAAGATGAAAAATGGAAGCATGCTTCCACTATCCGTCTCCCTTCTTCCTCTATAACCCCCACCACCTCCGTGTGGCAGAGAAAGAAGAATGATTTCATTTTTTTATAGAATTCACTCACCAGCAGGGTACCGGCGAGATTTCTTCGGACGAACACCAGCCGCTTTATCCACCGCCGTAACTACATCCTCTGTCAGAAGGTGCATACCATCCCTGTACCCCTCCCCCAACGTCACCATATATTGAAAGTGGACCATTTGGTAGTAATTGTCATTCACCTCCTCCACCTCTTCATACATCATACCGTGGTAGGTAGGACACACCAGAATCGGAGTATGAAGGTCCAAAGACTAGGTCTCAAAGTACCGGAACTGCAACTCTTGCACTTTAGCAAGAACCCTAGCCTTGCGAGACTGTCGTCTGGTAGTCACCATCCTCTCAATATATCAGATACAGAGAAGAAAAGTTGCAGAAGCTATAGAGTCAAAGAAGTACTTGGTGAATAACAACTGCAACAACCAACCACAGTAATATTTATACTGCAATTACCATTAAAGACGACGTTCCAAATTCCCAATATCAAAAGGAATTCCAATGCATCAATCTTGACCAAAGCCATTGGTTCTAGGGAACCCCACAACCACAATTGATATTTACGAATGAACATTGGAAATGATCCCCGGGAATTAAATACATTATTAATGATGTTTCTCAACCAGCACAACTTGCCCATGATGCTTCTCATGATCTTGGCTGAGAGGGGGCAGTTGTAGTGGCTTATTCCGAATCTCGAACTCAAGCCCCATATTCGATCATCATACATTTACTCGACCTCTACATCAACAGCTCGATTCAACAAGCGAATCACTTTCAAGTTTGGAATTTCTTTACTGAATTACCTTTAGGGGATGATGGTACCAAAAAATGTAAATACAATTATTGCCAACACACATACTTGATAAGTGGGATGTGTAACATGAAATGACATATAAAAGCTTGCAATGCAAGAACTAGTCGTGATGTGGGACAAATGGTATCATCCCAATCTGAGTCTAATATGTCGTTGATGTCATTTAAATTTGATCCTAATTTTTTTCATGAGTTAGTGAATGTTGCCATCGTTAGGCACTCCCTCCCTTTTAGTTTTGTTTAATACGAGGGAGTAAGAAATGTGTTTAACTATGCAACATATACAACCCACGATATCAAACAAGTTTCGAGGAATACTTTGAAAGCTGACATTCTTAAAATGTATAAAAGATAGAAGTGGCTGATTCAAAAGATGTTGTTGAAGTTCATGGAAAAATAAGTTTAACCTCATACTTGTGGAGCTCGATCACAAAAGATCGATGGTTATATCTCGTTGACAGCCCACGTTGCTAACAAAGAGTAGAAATTGGAGAAGAAAGTGCTCAACTATTATATGCCTTCTTCACACAACTGGATTTCAATTTGTGAGAAGATTTATACTCTTTTGTCTGAGTGAGAGATTAAAAAAAAGTTATTTTCAATTACCTTGGATAATTCATCCTCAAATAATTCCTTTATTGGGCTACTTAAGACCCAATTGAATTTGAGGAGTGTTATTTTTTATAATGAGATTTTTTCCATGTTAGATGTTGTGCTCACATTATAAACTTGAAAGGTTAAGATGGTTTAAAAGGAGATGGATGTGTTAAAATATTATACAATTAACTATGATCAATAACTGAATCTGCAAAGAAGATTATACTAACCTATTCTCCTGCTATCTAAAATTCATATATTCTTGAGTGGAGTATTCCCTTGGATTAGTTGCAGACCTCAATGGAATGGTTTATGTGTTGTAGCCTCTAAGAATGACTTCCACTCTATTTAACCTAATAGGGTTAGAGTAGTCTTCCCATTATACCCTCAACCTTAATAAAGAGTAACACTAGGTCCCACCTACTTTAATTTGGTATAACAATTGGGTACAGCCAATTGCACCTATACGACCTATTAACATGTGTGCTTGTGAACAAGAAGAGTAGCCGGTATAGATGGAAAATCCAGCAATCTCCCACCCGGCACTAACTCAATTTTAAGAAAATATTTGTAGCCTGATTCACAGTTTTTTATGAAAAGCGGATGGCCATCATTTGTTTTTAAAACCACACATGATAATTTGTCGAAAACAATGTTACATCGAACTTAACTGTCACTCTACGACTATAAAGATGGCTAATACGGTTTACGGACAAATTTTGGTCAGGCCTTTGAGCACATGCCTAATTCATATCGTGGACATCAGGCTAGTAACCTCAATAACTTTCATGTATAATTTATTTACTGGTGGAGTTTAGCGTGTGAATGGCAAATGTATACCTTAATGATGTGTTGGTACATTTCCATTAGTGTCCTGCAACATGTGTTTACCAGACACATGTTATTTTAATACTTAGACAAACCGTCATGCGAAGACCATTGCTCATACTGAAAGAAGGCCAAGAGATGTGGAACCTACCCATATCCAGCCTAAGCAAACTTGAAAAACCTTTCAATATTTTTTATATGCACTTGATACTTAGACAACCATCATGTGATAAAATCACTCATATCTAAAACTTTATTGCAATTGTATAATTTAAACTGAATACGTGCACATATAATAACAGATCCAAATATAATAGCAGTTAAATAATCAAAATCAAATCTGAATGTTGACCAAAATAATAACCGGGAATAACTCCCACATGGATAAAGAATCATAATACAGTAACAGTAAATAAAATAAACCAATAACTACTCCCACGTAAAAGATCGATCCTCAAAGAGACTCCAACAAAATCTGAGTCAGAGTAGCCCAAAACAATAAGCTCATCCGATCTCCTATAAACCAATCTGTAATCTCTTGTCCTTTTTAAATGATAAAGAACCTTATTGGTTGCCTGCCAATGAATAATAGAAGAGTTATGATGGTACCTTCCTAACATCCCAACAACAAAATTAATGTCGGGTCTCATATATATCATGCCATATGCTTTCGTCTGCTGAAGAAATCGGAAGTCACTACTAGCGAGTAAAATATCATCGACGTACAAAACCATAAATATAAAATATCTCCCCTCTGATTCACATATATATAATGATCAATTTCCATTCAACTGCCTTAGATCCTTTAGGTAAATGTATTAACTCCCACATAGAGTTGTGAGACATAGAATCCATCTCCTCCGTCATGGCATTACGCCATTGATCTGCAAAACAACTAGCCATAACTGAACTAAAAGATACTGGATCCTCAAAATTAAATAATTCCCCTTCAACTGAATAAAGATGATAACCTAAAAAAATTAGCTGAACGTCTCTCTCTAGGGGATCTCCGAGGATGAGCAAGAAAGTTAGGTTGGAGGTAGAACAACAGGAAGCTAAACAGGAGCGGGTGGAGGAAAAAATTTAAGGAAGAACTGGCGCTACGACAGGGTCTGGAACAAAGTCTGGAATCGTACTCGTCACAGTATCAATATCAGATAAACGCGGAAGCATAACAACACTGATCGAAATAGTAGTTGGACTCTAAGTTATAGAACCCTCCTCAAAGATAAACTCTTTATGAATAGTATTGGTAAAGTAATCTCCCACCTCTATGAAATGAGTCTGAGCACACTTAACAATCTCCATGGGGTGAAAAGGACAATAAAACCTGAAACCTATCGATCTCTTTGGGAAACCAACGAAAAAACAACTGACAGTCCTCGAAACTAACTTTTTGATATTCGGGTTAAATAATTTTGTCTCTACTGGACAACCCCAAACATGCAAGTGATTAAGACTATGATTTTTCTCAGTCCATAGATGATCCAAGAGTAGTGTACTGGGCTACAATACCCTCATCCAGCAAATACTGAGAGAATGGTCCCAAAAGTTGATCGTCTTGATCGCTCTTATCATAATACTCGCCTCCTCGATCTGATCTGACAACCTTGAACTTTCGATCTAACTATTTCTCAACCTCTAACGGGAAAGTCTTAAATGAATGGTTAGGAGATAAACGGTATAACCCATCAACTAGTAAACCAGAACCAATATGAAATATTATGATGAATAATGTAAAACCACCATGTCTAAAATCAAGCAAAAAATGACAAAAAACTCAATGGGAAAGCTTCTTGCATCTCTAGAGAAAAAACTGTTCTTCAGGCCTTGTCGGCCGCCTCCTGATGAACCCTTGTGGAGAATTCAAAATGTGAATAGTTGCCCCATAATCTGGTCACCAAGAGTTGGTGAAAACATCAACCAAATTGGATTCAAAGCAAACATAAATGTGTGAGCGCATATTTCCACTATTGTCATACTTCAGCGATAAAAGCTGAGATAAGTTACTGTACTGCCTTCCCTGGACGGAACCCTCGAATTGTTTCTTAAATACATCTAACAGTTCCAAAGAGTAGTTAGAGTCCGTCAAGGTCTCAATATTAGACAGTTGGTTATGGATTATAGGGTCCATAGCTGCATGAACCAAAGACTTATTGTAGGACATGCAAAAAATAAAATTTATGCACGTTTAACTTGATCTGTAAAATATCTATAACTTGATGTATATAATCTCGATCCTACCTGGGGTTAGGATGGTCGAGTCAGAGTGTATATAATATTTATGGTATTGATTATTCACTCTGCGGGTACAGCTATGTATCATCGAATCCCTCATTTGGGTGGTGATTTGACATACATTACCCCCTAGTGGTGATCACTCACGCTCAAGACTAGACTGGCCACTTACAGTTTGACTGGAGACACTTCCTCACCTTTGGGCTGAGGGTTATCCTCATCTCCCCATACCGTGTAACCTATCTTAACCCACTAATTAATTAGAAGTTTCTTAGCCTCTTTTGGGTGGTCTAATTATTTCAAGTTTAATTAGTGCAAAATAGTCTTAATGAAACTTTTCAAGAAAGTCTCAAAATTAGAAGAAACGTTCAACTCCATTGACAAAACTTACTTGGGTGTATTTGCCCATTTTATATCCCGACTTCCTAACGACTATTTAATCTCATTTAAACCCCATTAAAGATCCTTGGGCATTAAATCCCGATATCATGAATGATATATATATAACTAATACCGAATATAATTATTCAATTAATAACAAATGTGAATAATTTATTGTAATCCCTTAACAGGGTTACCATACATTGGATATTCTTATGCTAGAGTTTTTATTGGTAACTTTTACTCATGTTAATGTTCAGCTAGCTAACATATAACAATAATAATTCCAAATATGCAACTTAATCAGAAGCAAAACATGTATAAAGTTTCATATTTTTTATAACAGTAAGTAAGAGCCAAACTCAATACAAAAATTACATATTTCACGATATAATACCAAAAAGGAACATAGAGTATGTAAACCAGTTATGCAACTGGTAACAACTGGACATCCTTAACCTCAATAGGTTAGACAATTTTTTTGCAAAGAAAGACAATGTTATTGTTGTTCTCCGCCAGCTGCTCTGGTGTGAAGTGAAAATGGGTGACTTAGTGATTGCCTAAAGCAATAAGAAAAATGTTCACATATAAAGATTCAAGCAAAAAAGTTGTCGAATTACCCCACCAATCACCCCTACACAAGAACAGCAAGGATGATAACAAAATTAACGCACAACAAGCAAACCACAAAAACATGAATCTAATAACGATAAATCCAACGACAACACCACAGTACGATAATGAATAAACACAAAACACCTCCAACAATCTGTAATAAGCAAGCTCAAAACCACCACAAAAACCTCAATACTCAATTCATCACATAAACCCAACAACAAAATGAAACCCCTAAACAAAATGAAACCCCCAACAATTTGCAATAAGCAAGCAAGTCCTCCACCACATATCGCTTCTCCAACTAGATTGGCTAAACCCAAATCTCTTGTGTTAATCAACAACACTGCAACAATATGGGCACAAAAATCATTCACCACCATGAGAAGAGAATCTGAACCGGAGCCGGTCAAAACCCATACTAATGATGAGTTCTTAATTTTACGAAAACAGCTTGGGTTTGAATTCGGTGTAATGGTGCAAGAAAAAATAAATTGAGAAGCTTGTTTCGCAATCTGTAAAAAACCCTCTTTTACGCAAGATGGAAAAGGATGATTTAGGTCCGATTAGTGGTTCAATTGGGGAGAGAGAGCAGAGAGAAGTTTGGCGAGTATGACGACGATATCCCATGGATGATGTGAATCTTCAAGATGGGAGATACCCCAATAATC
This sequence comes from Kingdonia uniflora, assembly GCA_014058105.1. NCBI lineage: Eukaryota > Viridiplantae > Streptophyta > Magnoliopsida > Ranunculales > Circaeasteraceae > Kingdonia > Kingdonia uniflora. The sequence continues at coordinate 451,096 of JACGCM010001796.1, read as the reverse complement.
TCACTCGTCAAATACGAACCAAATCTTCAACTTCATTAAACCCTAGATGGAAACACAAACTCGCTCGATTTAGAGAGAGATGAAGTTAAATCTGATTTTCATGAAGAAAACAAATACATGGAATTGGGAGGTCAAATCTGATTTGGGAATTTGGGAGATTAAGTCCAAGTTCACCAAAAAATCAAATTGGCAATTTCATTGAAGATAACAAATCTGATTTTGTATGGGAGAGAGAAGAACCCCATAGAGTTATGATATAATTCATGAGAGACAGATATATATATAGAGATTCGGTGAATAACGCAAATAATGAATCGTTGTCTTCATAAGAGAAACATCCCCTCTACTATTAGCAAACCTTTAAAATTAGAGAGAAATAATCTCTAAGAGCAATTATTTAACCATAGTAATTTGTATCCTAGATCTGACACCAATTGTTGAAATATTATACAATTAACTATGATCAATAACTGAATCTGCAAAGAAGATTATACTAACATGTTCTCCTACTCTCTGAAATTCATCTGTTCTTGAGTGGAGTCTTCCCTTGGATTAGCTGCAGACCTCAATTGGATGGTTTATGTGTTGTAGCCTCCAAGAGATACTTCCTCTCTATTTAACCTGATAGGGTTAGAGTGGTCTTCCTATTATACCTTCAACCCTAATAAAGAGTAACACTAGGTCCCACCTACCTTAACTTGGTGTAACAATTAGGCACAACCAATTACACCTATACGACCTATTAACATGTGTGCTCGTGAACCAAAAGAGTAGTGCCGGTATAGATGGAAAATTCGACAGGATAAAGCTGTAGAGAAGATAAGGGAGAGTGTGAAGTATTTTAGGGGTTCTCAAGGGAGGAAATAATTATTTAAGGAATGTGTGAGGAATCTAGCTCTTCCTTCTACTAAGGGGTTGAGGCAAAACATTCCAACTAGGTGGAATTCGACATTTTTTATGCTTGACAGTGCATTACACTATCGCCGAGTATTTTGCCATCTCCAAATGCTTAATTCAAACTGCAAGAATTGCCTTTTAGATGAAGAATGGGTTAAGGTAGAAAAAAATTGTGAGTTTATGAGTGTTTTCTATTAAGTTACTTATGTGTTTTTTGGGACAAAGTATACTACCTCCAGCTTATACTTTCCACAAGTCTTTATGGTGCAACATGTTGTATCTAAAGCAATTGAGGGATCAGATACTTATCTAAAGAAAATGGCTTTACAAATGAAGGTAAAATTTGAGAAATATTGGTCAAAGCACAACCTCATATTTGTTATTGCCTTGGTCTTGGATCATCGCTACAAACTCCAATTTCTAGAGTATTCCTACAGGCAAATCTATGGAGTTGATTATTTGGAGATGGCATTAGTTCGGGATAAATTATTTGTTCTTTTCAATACCTTTTATTCAACATATACAAATGTGGGAGGTTCTAGTTCGGGTCCTTCAGGAGGAACAAGTTCATGAGTTGGCAACTCAAGTTCTAAGAGGGGAATGGATGCCTTGCAGGTATATTAATTTTTAAATATTTGTTTAGCTTAATTGTAATTCTTACTCTCGTATTGATTATTGAGCCTTTGATAATTTTGATGACGAGGAGATGGATATTTTTTCTAATAAATCTCAATTGTAATTGTATTTGGAGGATCCCAAATTGAAGATGATTTAATTTTGATTTAGACATTCTCGATTTTTGGAAGGAGAACCAAGTCCGATATCCGAACCTCTTATTGATGGATCGTGATATTCTTTCAATTCCCATATATATGGTTGCCTCGGAGTCGGTGTTTTCCATTGGTGGTAGAGTGCTTGATCCTTTTAGTAGTACCCTAAAGCCGGATAAAGCTGAGGCTTTGATTTGTACTCGAGATTGGTTATATTCAAAAGGTAATATATTTAAAATTGTTTAACAATTTTTTTTTGATAATTAATTTGTATATAAATAATTTATAAGTATTTTTTTGATATCTTAGGTGATTCATCTTTCATGGAGGATTCGACACTTGAAGATTTAGCCGAGGATGTGGTCTTGTTAAACATTGAGCGTAAGTAATATGCTATTATAATTTATAAGCTAATTAAGTTGTTGTTTTTATCAAGTTTATTTATTGTGGTGTTTTACAAGATTATGCACTTATGTTCTTTGTTTCACTTACATAGGTCAAAAGGAGAGCATTGCAAGTGGTAGTGGAGCTCCACAATCCATATACTAGGTCAAGAGGAGAGCATTGTTGTTGTTGCTTTACTGTCATTGTTGGCTTGTTGCTTTACTGCTGTTGATGTCTTTTTATTGTTGTTTTGAAGTTTGAACTACTGAACTACTATTTTACTTTATGAACTGCCTAACTGATGAACTGCTATTTTACATTATGAATTGCTTGAACTGTTATTTTACATTATGAACTACTTTGAACTGTTGTTTTACAAGATACTCAACAGTTGTTTTACATTCTAAATTGTTGAACTGCTATTTTACATTCCAACGAACTATTTTACATGTTGTTTTACATTCGGTTGAACTGTTGTTTTACAAGTTTTAAAAATTACAAGATACTAAATTGTTGTTTTACATTATGTTGAACTCTTGCTGCTTTGAACTGCCGAATATTGCTGAAATTACAATTTTGTATATATTGTAAATTTTAAACAGGTCGATTTGTTTAAATCATAGTCGGGTTTGGGTTTGCATATCTGACCCGTTTAGTTAAACAAGTCGTGTTTGGGTTTGCCTATTTGACCCACGAACCCGATATGACCCGACCCTAGTAACCCAAACCCGACTCGTTTGCCAGCTCTTATCAACATCATCATCATCAAAGAAATTTCAGTCGTTAATCCCCATAGTGTTAGAGCATCTCCTAAAATGCTTCACTACATTGGAATCCAAGGTGCCACCTAAGATTTTCGTCATCCAACAATGCCTCACTGACTTGAATTTCACCCTCTAAATCCAAAGTTGAGTATTGAAATTCAAGACTCAACCTTGAATTTTAATGTCGCTATTGGCCGCCTGTTCAGTTTTTAAACAGGTGCCTAAGGTTTGGGCGCCTATTTTATTTATTTATTTTAATTTGTTAATTTTTTTTTTAAATTCAAATCGGGCGATTTGAACTAAGTCAGGTGGTACTGTTGGAGGAAACACGGAGGCTAACGCTCTTGGATTTGACTTTTTTTCCATCAACTCAGTCAATTACATCGTTTACCAAATGTTGCTTTCTCAGTAACATTTGAATCCAAATACGACGCTCCTCAAATCATCTCTCTCTCCAAAATCTCAACCATCTCTAATGAAGTCCAACAAACCAGTCGACGAATCAAAGCTCGTATTTCGCTTCGCAATCGTTTCGAGACTCCTAATTCTAACCCTAATCATCACCTGGAGATCTCTCCTCACCCCTTACGATACCTCAGCAACATTAAACCCCAATTGTCTCTCTTCAAACCCAAATAACACCACTACAGAAGCTCACGATTCAGTATTGTGGCCTTCGATTGGGTCCGCTATTGAAAGCAGTATCGTTTGGGACGGAGTTTACTTCGTTAGGATCGCGCAATGTGGGTATGAGTATGAGCAGAGTTACGCGTTTTTGCCGCTCTTGCCGATGCTCATTTACGCATTTTCTAGAACGGGTACGTTGTTGTTGAATTTCTACGACAAGTTTAGACTAGAAAAATATTGAATTTGATGCTTAGAAAGTATATAATAGCATTTAGGTTTGATGATAAAGATGTAAACTTTATGTATTAAAGGCCTTGGGTTAGTGAGAGAATATGTAGTTTTGGGGTAATTCTATAAATGAAGGCAGAAAAAGGACGGTTTTGCGGTAGCGCTTTTTGTATGGTTTGCACTATGCGTTGTGTTATAGTGTAAAAATGTAGTTCTGGAGTTGATTTTGTTGTGGTATCCGAGACTGCGTTGAGATTAGGCAAAAGTGTAAAATGTGTGCTACATATATACCTCTAATACACTTGATTAGAAATATGTAAATTTTGTGTCTTAAAAGGCCTTAAGATAGTGTGAGGATAAATTATTTTGGGGTAATTCTCTAGATCCCTTTTTGTAGCTGGTGTCACTTTGCTTTGCAACATACTGCAAAAGTACAGTGCGGGAAAAGTTCGAGTTAAGTTTGTTTCGATGTCCGGGAGTGCGTTGTGATTAGGCAAAAGTGTAAGTAAGAAATAAAGTTGTATGTGAAAATTAAAAAGGAAAAGAATGTTATGTTTAAAATGGTAATTTTGTTAATCTAAAGCTATTACTTTACTTATGTTCCGTGAACTCAAGGGAATAATTCTTGTATTATATAAGCACAAAACTCTAGTTATTAAGATGCGCAGACTAAATATTTTTTTTGTAAGACGCTTCTGATAATATCATAAAGTTTGTGTAATAGGTGAGAATTAAATGGCATATTGCTAAGTAAGTATTTGTTGGACGACGAAGACGGATATGACTAGAAAAAACTAGCTCCAATCATTAGTTTTGACAGACGCCGATAATTGCTAGCTCTAAAGTTATAATGCAGTTGATAAAGCAGAATATCCACAATTTCTTACTCTTGACCCTCATCTGTTTTTAAACTAATAATTAGCTTACCTTTTGTCTTCCGAGAACAAAAGTGCATTTTTACTATAGATTTGGAGATGCTCTGAAGTTCATTCATTGTACTGCTAGTTCTTTAAATTTTAATTTTGTGAACTTGTCATATATATTTTTTTCTTCAGTTTGTGCTCCATTGGTTCCGATTATTGGGTATAGGGCAGTGCTGGGCTTGTCCGGATACGCAATCAACAATATTGCTTTCGTGTTTGCGGCGGTTTATTTCTACAGGTATGTTGGTTTTTGCCTCTGATTTAGAATTTAGTTGATTTGATTATTCAGAGGGTATATTGTAACAATTAAGATTGGAGAAGATATTGTCTCAGCTAAATTTTAATGTAAAATTTGGAAAACTGTGCTTTACCAAAATTATTATACCAAAATAAATGCTGACCAATTCGATTAATATAACCGAGTAGACTAAATACGAGTTAGATAACTGTGAGGCTAACTTCATAATACAACCCCCCCCCCCCCCCCCCTTTAGAACCACTTCTGAAGTCAACGAGAACTCTTCATGTCCCTTTAGAGTTATAAGAGCTCCAAATCTTGAATTTGCGGTGAGGTGTCCAGAACAAGCGCTACTTTCGGCAAAATAGGATCAGATTGCAAATTGTTTGACTATAGCTTATTCTGATCTTTTTTCCAAGAATGAACTTTTTTAGTTGTTCATCAATGCCCCTTTAATGCCTTTCTCTTCAGTAATACTGTCGTCACCTACTCTAAAAATTTAATCGAGTAATCCTTTGTTTCAGCATTCACATTCTTAGGAGAAAAATATTTGGTGTCATTATCCCTTTATTTAGCCATCTCACCCTAGGTTTAAGCTATGAGCCGATCTGTTTTAGGTTCGTCCACTTTGGATAGTCATTCCTTAGCCCCCACTCACCCACACACGCACACGCTGAGCCGACTAATGTTTATCCCGCTTTTTCAATATCAAGGGTCTCAATTACTCCAAACATCTCCCTTGATCTTAAATTAACTATGTAAAACATACATTTCCTTATGGTTTGGCCTTTTGTTGACTCTTCCACTTGTGGATCTTTAATTAACTCACTTCAAATTTACAGGCTTTCGCTTTTAATTTTGAAGGACAGAAGTGCTGCTTTACGTGCATCAACGCTGTTCTGCTTCAATCCAGCTTCCATTTTCTATTCATCAGTGTACTTCCTCACCCCCTTTTAATTTAACTTAAACAATGAAGGATTGTTGTGGGAAGACTGGTATGGTTAAACATAATTTCTAAGTTCTCCCCATGTTTGGCAGATATACAGAAAGCCTGTATTCCTTATTTTCGCTTGGAGGTCTATACCACTTAATATCTGGTGGGAATACTGTTGCCACGCTTTTTCTTGCTCTCTCAGGCTCTGCAAGATCAAATGGAGTGCTAAATGCTGGGTATTTCTGTTTTCAGGCAATGCATCAGGCTTATGATGCTATCGTCTACAAAAAGCGTTTTGGCGTAAGTCTTTCATACATGATCTATTTTTCTATCTGAAGCTAGTACGGTAGCTCTATTGTTTTTGAGTTTTTTTTTACTATGGCTAAGTATTGCTTCTATTTTAAATGAATAAATTGTGTCCCGGATTTGTTGAGAATACTGAATGCCACTGACTTCATTCAGACAAAATTATCTATTTAAATGGCTTCTTTCTCCATTTTATCCACATACCAAAAGCTGTGCTTGAAACATAGGGTGGACCAAGATTTTTAACTTTTAATTTTTTTTGAGATGATTAATAGGGTGGATTACTATTTTTGATTGAGTGGAAATGTAGTATGCTTCTTTTCCTCCTTTTCATTAGTTAAACTTGAGTCCTTCAAGATATTAGCTTTGCGGGTTGGGCACACTAGAATGCTTAGCAAGTTTGGATCTCGGTATTGACATATGTTCTATTAATGCTATTTTTCTATAACAATGTATTAAATCAAAGCAAGTTCCTTTACATTCCTCTTTTACCGTCACTTTAGACCTTTTCTCTTGGTCGTGGGCGCAAGTTTCTTGTGTCACACATTTTTTTGAAAATAACATATTCAACTGGTTTCTCTTATTAGTTATTGTTTTTTATTTTGGAAGTTAGCAGTGCAGTCTCTTGCTGCCGCAGCTGTGCGATTGCTATGCATTTTTGCTCCGTTCGTTGCTTTTCAAGTGTATGGGTACCACAACATTTGTCTTAGACGTATATCAGATGAAACGAGGCCTTGGTGCAAAGCCGGACTACCACTTTTATACAATTATCTCCAAAGTCATTATTGGTACGCCCATTCATATATCAATCTTTACCCTTTTCTCATTATTTCTTTGTAACCCGTTTCGTTTCACTCCTAACCATTTTATTTAAGATTTGATTATAAGCAGGATTTACTTTGATTCTTTATTAATGGCTTAAGAACTTCCAAAATGTTAGGATATATTTGGTGGACACGAACTGGGTTTGGGGGCCACACGATTCCTAGCACGACCCACGAAACCTAGGGTTTTGGTTGGAGTACTTTTAGAGAGAAAACTTCCTCCCTATATTAGGGAGGCAACCTTACTTGTATTTGGGTTGCTTCACTTCAAACTTAATGAAATAAAAGGCTCTCTTTCTCTCTAATTATTTTGTATTCTTTATGATTGGATTAGGATTGCGTATAACACTAAACTTTTACTTTTATAATTGCCAATGGTTATGTATTTCCTGTACGTCTTTATGGTCGTCTCTCATTTTCAAGTTCTGTTTTCATCATTATAATCGTGGTTCACCACTATTATCATGGACCACATAGTTATTTTAAATACAAGATAAAACTCTGCAAATTTGACAAGCGAGATTATTTTCCTCATTTCTTACATGTTTTCTCTTCACCATCTCTTTTTCTTTTTTCCTTCTTACTCATCCAGGACGGTTATTTTTGTTACAGTGTCAAATTGTATATGCATCATTTGTTTTTCTAAGAAATCACAATTTAATTAGAATTACAGCCCCGGGGATGGGTACTTCAGAGCTTTATGGTTATCCAAAAAAAGTGGTTGCTAATTAATCCTGTTCTATTAGAATATTTCATATCTTGCTACTCATAGAATTGCTGATGTCCATCTTCCTTTGTCTTAATTGATCATTGCTGATTTGTTGGTTATTAAACTTATTATGAATCTAAGACAATAATATTTGTCTTACTATATCCTAAAAGCTTAAGTGCATTTTGATCATTATATAACACATTTGTAGTACTTCTATAAACTTACACTGTTATATTCCTTTTTTTTTTTCTTCTTCCAGGGGTGTAGGTTTTTTGAGATATTTTCATCTCAAGCAACTGCCAAACTTTCTTCTTGCTTCTCCAATACTGTCTTTGGCATTTTTCTCAATTCTATCTTATGCCAAATCCCAGCCCGAATTTGTTTTCTCACTGGGTTTTTGGAGTCCTGGAGAGGAAAAAGACCTATCAGCTGTGTTTTATTCATTGGGGGAATCCAGATCATCAACAACCGTCCATATTCCAGACATCTATTCTAGAACAGTGCGAGGTATCAGTTTGAAGCACAGATTGCCTTATGATTTCCCACTAATATATTTATTGAAGAAGCCATAACTTGATTTATTGTCGTTTAGTTTTGTTCGCGTTTCTGCATTTTATTACAGGCTTTAGATGGTTCCACGTGACCCACGTTGTGATGAATCTAGGGCATTAGTTTTTCTTAGGATAATCTAGTCTCATTAAAATTCAGTCTAAAATTTCTATTCCTATGAAAAAAATATGCCAGTCAAATGTTCCAAAATGTCTAAGGAAAATGATAGTAAAGATAGCATTAGTCTCATGGTCCATACAACTTTATCATTATGTTACTAACGATAACGATCTGGCGGAAACACAAATTAACTACTCAAATTGAATTCTATGGTTTTAAGAGTTCACCCAAAAACTCTAACAAGAGAACTAACTAATAATGAAAACCCCTAACATCTATATAAAGAGCAAAGATAAAAGGTACGTGCGAGGCATGATCTATCAACTCTCCCCTCCTAAGAAGAATTCGACCACGAATTCTGTAGCCGTATATAATCATCGTAAAATGTCGGATCTATCCGTGCAAACTAGGGCAGTTCACGGGTCGGATCGGTCCGGGTTCAGGCCGGGACGTGATCCGACCCGGAGTAATCGTGTCTTTCACTAATAAACCCGAACCCGAACCGATTTGTACCAAGACCCGATCCGAAACCGAACCGAAATCATCGGGTCGGTCCGGGTCCAGGTCGGGTTTTGTTTTAAAAGTAAACCGTGATCTACTTTTATTTACTTTTTTCCAATTCATTATTTGATTATAAAATAATAAATGTTTGAAATGATGTTGCTTTGGCCTTGCATTAAAAAATGTTTACATTAATGATGTTGCTTTGGTCTGCCCAAGATACATGACAATACATCACGCCATGACTAGAGATATATTGACGATATAAAAACACCGTTAAGATACATGACGATACATCATCATCCGCCATGAATAGAGACCCCTTACAACCATTAAGAAGAAACCGTGTCTCCCTGGAATCCAGATGCAGAGGTCATAGCTTTATCTCCCACCGTGGTACCATGGTAGAATGATCATGGAGGAAGATTTCTAGAGAGAGAGAGGGGAGGAGATTATGGTAGAGGAAAAGAGAGGCTGCTGTTTAGGGTTAGGGTATGACTTATTATGACTTAACAAAATATTTATATAAAGTCGGTCCGGTTCGTGTCTGGTCGGTTACCCGGACCCAAGAACCGAAACCGATCCGAGTATAACCGGGTTTTAATATCCGAACCCGAAACTGAACCGACATATTCCTAACCCGGACCAAACCGGCCGGTTCGGGTCGGCTCGGTTCGGGTTTTCGGGTTTAGGTGTACAACCCTAGTGCAAACGACTTCCCTGAAATTCATGAATCATCATCCTCTGAACGACCAACCCATCTTATCAAGAACTTCGCTATCCTGCTGCGTCTAAACGGCTATCCAGTATTTCATCAGTTTTGTCAGTCAACTCAATGTTAGGTGAAGGTGTCACTGGATGTGATGGAATATCACCATAAAACTGTGTCAGAAGCTTGATAGTGACAACCTTAAAGTGTGCTCTTGGAATGTCAAGCTCGTAGGCATGTTACCAATACTCTGGGTAATGCGATAAGGTCCAAATTTTCGCAAGAGAAGTTTAGACGCCACGCCGGTGCGTCATCCCTTCTCAATATAAAACATAACTAGGTCCCTGGTGAAAGTATAACCTTTCCTCTATGCCTATCAATCTTCTCCTTTACCCCTGCGTAAACATCCGCTAAATGTCGCCGAACCTCCTCATGTATCGCCTGAATGGACTTAGCAAACTCTGTAGCACTGTCAAAAGTAGGTACTAACTCAGGAATATGTGCTAAATCTTGCAGAATATTTGGGGAATAGCCCGCTACAAACTAAAAAGGAGATAGTCCCGTCGAACTGTTAACAAAACTATTGAAAGCAAACTCGGCATGTGAAAGGGCAAAATCCCACTCTGTAGGTCTACCCCTTGTAATACACCGTAGTAGATCACCCAAGCTCCGGTTAACCACCTCTGTCCGTCCGTCCGCCTGTCTGAGGGTGAAACGCTGTGGAAAAACGAAGCTTGTAGCGTAGGAGTCTCCATAACGTCCTCCAAAATTCCCCGAAAATTGTCGATCCCTATCTGAATTAATCGACTGCGGAACCCCATGTAAATGTACCACCTTCCGGAAGAACAGTCGAACCACGTGAGTCGCATCTTCCGTCTTAGTGCATGGTATAAAATGCGCCATTTTAGAGAATCGATCAACAACCACAAAAACAGAGTCAAAATCCCATGTCTTCGGCAATCCTGTGATAAAGTCCATCGAAACATCTCTCAAAGGGCTAGAAGAATCGAAAAAAAATGTGTAGAGGCCAGTGTTCTGCTCTCTCCCTTTAGCCGTCGCACAAGAATACATCTCTGGATAAAAGTATTAACATCCCTGTATCTCTCCCGCATGAGTGCCATGGTCTTGATCACCCCGAAATGTCCCCCAAGCCCCCCAACATGGATATTTGCAATCAAACGCTCTTGCATAAAAGAAATTAGGACACAAAGGGTTGCACCCTTAAATAAATAACCATCTTAAACGGTGTAATCCTCGTGAGAACCCTGGTGCTACCCACATAACTTGTAAATAGGCCCAAAATACACGCCAGAAAGGTATAAGACACATAACTCAGAAATGTCACGACCCCATTCTACGGTTACCGATATTGTTCCCAATGAACCAATGCGGATCTCCAGCAGTGTGGGATTTTTATTCTTAAGAAAAGGCCTTGGTGACATGTAGAGTGATATCTTAACTTAAGGACCATATACCCGACATGATTTTAAGCGATGTGGGACTAAACCATTGGTGTAACCGTCACCGCTATTGGGTTAGGCGCCTCTCCAATACTCGTTCAGCCAGGGTGTTGCAGTCCCCCCCACCTTTAAGATCGAGCCGTTCCCGGCTTTGATACCATTTTGTCACGACCCCATTCTACGGTTATCGATATTGTTCCCACTTAACCACTGCGGATCTCCAGCTGTATGGGATTTTTATTCCTAAGAAAAGGCCTCGGTGACGGTGACATGTAGAGTGAAATATTAACTTAAGGACCATATACCTGGCAGGATTTTAAGCGATGTGGGACTAAACCATTGGTGCAACTATCACCACTATTGGGTCAGGCACATTTCCAATACCTGTTTAGCCGGGTTGTTACTGTCCCTTCACCTTTAAGATCGAGCCGTCCCCGGCTTCGAATACCATTTTGTCACGACCCCACTCTATGGTTACTGATATTGTTTCCACTTAACCACTGTGCCAGCAGTGTGAGATTTTTATTCCTAAGAAAATGCCTCGGTGACATGTAGAGTGATATCTTAACTTAAAGACCATATATCCGGCATGATTTTAAGCGATGCGGGACTAAACCATTGTTGCAACCGTCACCGCAATTGGGTTAGGCGCCTCTCCAATACCCGCTTAGCCGGGGTGTTACAATCCCCCCTATCTTTAAGATTGAGCCGTCCCCGGCTCTGATACCAAGTTTGTGACGCTCCAAAATCCACTTTCTGATAAAAATCATAAAGCATAACAAGTCGGGCATCCCATGGATGAACCCCCCCACATATGTAATATATTTATAACGAAATTAACTACATCTACTTACACCAAAGTAACGCAGCAGAAATAACTCAATTATTGAATAAAATTAATAATATTCTCAACAAAATCTAAAAACGAGAAATAGAATACGACAATGAAATTTAAAGTAAAATATCATAAATACCCTACGACACAGCTCAGCGATCCAAAATAACTCCAAAGAATCCCGAAATGATAACCTAAGCCTCACTAACCAAATCTACTATGCTCGGCCTCCTGTGAAAAATATAGCGCACATAGCGTCAGCAAGCACAATTATTACCGGTCACTGAACATGACAGACCGAGATAATAAAGAGATACTAATACGATATAATATATTACCTATATGTATAAATGATGCGATGCTTACTAAGGAGATGAGGTTCAATTATTAATGTTGTTTTTAAGCGTTGCGCCAACTGGTATTATAAAGTATTTATAGAGTGTTATTAGGTGTAGGGTATAACTAACAAACGATGTACAAATGGTCACTTTTAATTCAGTAGAGCCACACTCTCGCACACTCTCGCACCCTTCTGTCCTCAACAGAAGCGTATCCCTTATTGTCGAGCCAGGGATTGGCGGATTCCTTTTTAGTGAGCCAAAAATTAGCGGGGGAAATCACGGGATCAAGGTGGTCAAGGAGTTTCAACCTACAGGTCTAAAGCCTGATTTATTTTCACTTTCAGGGATTTAAGCCTACGGGATGCTCGCGTAACATGCAGCCGAGAAGTAACAAGGAGATAATTTAGGGACTTGCAACTCTGGGACACTGATAAACAGTTACCAAATCTTTTGTTTAGGGAATCGAACTTAAGGACCCTGACAACATATCCCTACTGTGTACATTACTCTAAGTTCTTCTATGCATGAATGATTTAAGAGACCGACACTCAATCAAAATGACCTATCTGTCCTTGCTCTATAGGCAATGAGATTATATCATATGATTGACGATCTTATGCTCAACGACCTTCCTACGTACACTTACAGATATAGGAGTGGGGGACTCTGTCGATGATTTTATACTCTGACTACCAATGATCTTTCTACCTTAAGTTAATAAAGGTTATATCAATTGAAGTCCTATAATCGTGGCTAAGTTAAGCCGTATATCTCACTTGACATTCACAAGATTTGCAATTCTATATTAGATGTTTAATAAGAAAAAAAATGAGGGGTGTATGACTCATACTTGATAGTCTGTCACCAACTAAATCTTATACACCCACGTATAGTTATAACGCTACCTGCATAGAAGTTGTCTAAACATGTACTAACTACTATGTTTAACTACCCCAGTATACATGCTAAGTTTCAAATCAATACAAGCTGCCTTATTTTCTCTCATGTATTTCAACCACAAGTTAACCTGGTTATAATACTTACTCAGACCTAATGGAGTTATAAAATAAATGTTATACAATACTTTGATTCTTTAGCTCGGATCCAATATTATGGTCTTAGGATGGTACACAGTGCTATCCCTAAACACATTAATGTATAATCAGGCCACATATGGGAATTTAACGGAATTCTATATCACAGATGTAATGTCGACGAATATACACAATACACAAATCAAAACAGACACAATAAGTATACCTAACATCATATGAATTGATGCTCAATTATTTATATATCAAATCAGAATATTATGTCGATTCGATGTTAAATTTCCGGGAATAAATGTACATGCCTTATTAGACTGAATTGGGAACGAGTAGTGGTGGATAGAGATTAACTCCTAAATTCCAACACTTCCCTTCTCTTACTAAGCTCCTGGAACCCCTTGCTCTAAGGTTATATGTTGATGCCGAAAGGATTTGTAATTCTCTAATCTTGTACAAGAAATTTACTGTTTCTCTTAAGCACTCAAAATCTGATTTCTGGGATTGAAATTGAAATATGGGGATATGAAGCATAGTTCTTCTATCGGCTATAGCTAGTGAGTAGTTGTATTTGGAGAGGAGTTGAGGGTTTTAGGGAGAAGAATAGGGAGGAGAATTTGGGGGAGTTACGGTGGTGGTTTTTGACCAAGAATTCCTTATAATTCAAAAACCTAAGAATATAATAGGGTACTCCCATGTGCAAGTTAAATAAATAGCATCAGTACAAAAAATCATACAAGGAAAAATAACGGGGCGCTACAAGAAAACCCAAATACCGAAGAACGGAGTGTAACCAAGAGGTGAGCTATGTCCTACTGAACTTGTCTACAAACCTGTTTTATTTACTCTTAATAGGATGAATGTGGAAGTTAAAACTCTAGAGGTAACTGAACCACTTTGCCTGCTTGTCAGTCGAAGTCTTCTGTTGGCTATGTATGTGTTGTAGTGCGTCATGATTAGAATGAATGACAAACTCCCGGTGAACCAAATAATGTCGCCAATGCCGCAGAGACCGTATTACTGCAAGTAACTCAATATCATGTGTTGTAGTTCAACTGTGCCCCAAATAACTTCTCACTGAAGTAAGCCACCGGCCTCCCAGATTGTGAGCATAACACCAATCCCATTCTTACATGGGTCTGTCGTAACCTCAAAAATGGGCCCCAAATTTTTTGGTAATGTAAGGACATGAGCTATGGTAAGCTTTTGTTTGATAAATCGAAATGCCTCATCAGCTTCAGGTGTCCACTCAAAAGGCACGTTTCCCATGAGGGAAGTGATCGGTGCCTTAAGACTGCTGAGCCTATCTATGTATCGCCTATAAAACGTAGCCAACCCATGAAAATTCTGTACCTGCGTCGTCGTGGTAGGGACAGGTAGTTCATGATCGTGTCTACCTTCTCGTCAACCTTGATCCCTATGACGAGATAACGTATCCCAAAATTGCACGAAATCAACTAGGAACGGACACTTCTTCAACTGAAGAAATAACCGATGTTGATGCAGGGGTTTAAAACTCTCTCCACATGAATAAGATGCTTCTCTTTGGTGTGGTTGTGTATAAGAATATCATCGAAGTAGACCATCGCGAACCTCTCTGCAATGCAATTACGTAAAACCTCTATCATCAAACGCATGAATGTGGACTGAGCATTAGATATCCCAAAAGGCATCACTAACCACTCATATAGACCATATTTGGTCTTAAACGCCGTCTTCTACCCATCCTCCGATCGCATGCGAATCTGGTAGTACCCTCTTTTAAGATCAAGTTTGGAGAAAACCTGGCGCCATAAAGATCATCTATAATATCCTTTAATCTAGGAATGGAGAATTAATACTTTACTGTGATCTTGTTAATTGCGTGACAATTAACACACATACAATAACTCCTATCCTTTTTGGGGACTAAGAGTGTTGGATCTACCACTGGTGACATACTCTCCGTCAGAACCCCTTTTGCACATAACTCTGCGACTTGTCTCTGTAACTTTGCATGTTCTGCTGGGGCCATACGATAATGGGGTAAATTAGGCAGATGCGCCCTGTAATCAAATCGATGTTGTGCTAAATATCTCGTAACGGAGGTAACTCTGGTTGATTAAGCTCATGACAGATGTCTGGAAACCTATCAAGAAGTGGCTGTAACCCGTCAGGAACTTTGGTAGGGGCGGTAGACATCGCACAGACCAAAGCATAAGCAAGTCCTTGTCTCTTTCCCTCTGCTAGGAAACTACTTGGCTTACGAATTGGAGTCTCTCCTGGCGGTACCACCCATCTCTGTCGAATGCCTTTCCACATGAATACATAGACATTAGGCCGCCCGATATGTATTGCGTTCCTCTCCCACTGCCAAGGCCTACTCAAAAATATCTGACAGACATCCATCTTGATAACGGTACATAAGATGGATTCTTCATATTCTTCTATCTTAATCTTCACATGTGTACACTGGGCTATACACGGGTCGGGTCGGCCCGGGTTCAGGCCTGGGCTAGATCCGGCCCGGACTCATCGGGTTACCAAATTATGAACCCGAACCGACCTGGTGTAGAGCCCAAACCGGAACCAAACCAAATTGGCCGGGTTCTGAACTCAGGTGATGTTTGTTTGTGTTTGTTTTTATTTTTATTTTTTATTTATCATTATGCAAACTCACATTTGACAAACAGTATGACCAAATACACCTAAGATTAAGAGAGAGAGATGAAATCAAAATCAAGCCAACAATTCCCAAACCAAAACCCTAGTGATGAAATTTCCCTTTCTTTTCCAGCTTTCCTTGTAAATTATTCTAAAACTAAGGGTTTTGGACAACAAAAGACCCTCAAAATGAGCAGATCACAAAGGTTTAGAAGATTAACAAGTCAAGTGTGATAAACCTTATCTTCTACTACTACTACTAATGATGTTGATGATATGTTTGACAGAAACATCATCCCCTTTATCAAAATCAGAGAAATTGAGATAAAGGTATAAAAGGAATATCTAATAGAGAGAGAAAAAGGAGGAAGTTTGATGGTGGAGAAGATAGAGGCGAATTACCATTGATGGTGGAGAAAACGAGAGTGAGAGAAGAGACGAGGACTGTATGTCTGCGGGAGGAAGAAAGGCTAAGAGATTAGAAACCTAGTTTCAACTTTTAATTTAATATTCCCTAAACCGGTTCGGGTTTGTTCGGGTAACCCGAGGTTTACACCAAACCCGACCCGACAAGATCCGGGTTACCAAACTTAAAACTAAAGCCGAACCGGTTCCTCCTCATAGCTGAACTGAACTGGTCGGTCCGGATCGGGTTGTCGGGTTCACCGTTTCGGTGTACAACCCTATGCGTACGGTATAGCACTGATATCTCCCCTTGCTGACCATCCTTCTGTAGCCAACTTAACGTGGCAACCTTAGGGTGAGGCACAAGGTTGAAGCGTAGTTTATCTGCTATACTCTATGAGATGAGGTTGTTCGTCGACCTTCCGTCTATAATAGTATCAAGTCCCCTTCCCTTCGGGTGTGTAGAAAAGTGCATGCTTCTTCCAGTACTCGTTGATCCCTGAATTACTAGCATCAACCCATACAAAGTGAGTGCTCTCCGAGGCACTCCCCTCCTTATTCGCTGGTGTGGGAAAGGATCCAACGTAATAACCCTTTAAGGTATCACCCCTACATCAACCAAATCTGTCGTTGGTCCCGTCGGAATTCGCGGCCCCTCCGCTAGACTCGTGCCCGCCCCTAATCGGCTGCGGCCTCCCCCGGTTGACGTCGGGTCGACGTCAAAGGGTGTTTGTGGCATGCCCGAGTCGACTTCGTGGGTCCACGACTCCCCTCTAGCGACGCTCTCACGGTCCGCATCATTTGTTATTGTAAGTTGTTGCAGTGGCATGCCTGTTTGTTGCCCGGTGCCACTTCGATGCCATTGACCCCATGCTTATTGTACATTGTCTTGTGCCATGTCATGCCGCAGGCATGCCCTGACCTTCCGTGCCCGTTGCACATCCTGCCCGATGCCCTTATTTGTGCCACTCGTGCTTGCCTCGCACTGTGACATGCCCATGCCCTGCGTACCCCTGCCCCTATGGCATGCCCACTTCCCAAATTTCCTGGTTCATTTCATGCACCAGATTGCGGACACCGCCTATCTCGGTAGTGATATGGGGTTCTCTCTCTTGAATTCCAGCCACCGTAGTCACCGACAACCCCCCTCTCTCCGTCGTTGGCGATGTAATTAAACCCTCTCCGATCGTTCTTCAAATTCTAGGCAAGGGTTTTGGATTGGGGTTGATCTTCTTTGGTTGGGCTTCCTGATCATGTGAACTTCTCGCATTAATGTCGCAACCTCTTCGTGGGACTTTGATTGAGAACTCTCCAACACGTCACCGTATTTCCCACCTACTAGATCAATCGCACGGTGAACCTCTCTCACCGTCGTCTCTTCGTGGTGTTTCGTCTCCAAGTCATCTCCATCAAATTTCTTCGATTCCTCCGTCACAACTTCCGCTTCCAACCTTGCAATCTCAAGAATCGCACGAATGTAGAAGGCAAACTTAGGATCGCTCATAGCTTTGGTACCAAGTTGTTACTGACGATCTTGCGGAAACACAAATTAACTACTCAAATTGAATTCTAGGGTTAAAGAGTTCACCCAAAAACTTTAACAAGTGAACTAACTAATAATGAAAACCCCTAGCATCTATATAAAGAGCAAATATAAAATGTACGTGGCCTTATGGGTAAGCGACCCACGAGGCATGATATATCACATTCAGAGAAGTCAGCCATGTTGATTATGTTGCATACTACATGATGAACCTCACCTGAGTAAATTTTTCTTTATTTCTATTGTATTAAGTAAAAGAACACCCTAATCCCGAATTATCGACAAGGTCATGACTAAGGGGTTCTTATCTTTCGAAAGTATAATTAAAGTTTGATTCAGTTATCACTTCCACTTGTGAAACCCTTACTTATAATAATATGTAGACAATTACATATGATCATCCAGTTACATAACTCTCCGCAAGAACTTTCCACTAACATCTACTTATTCGTACAATACAGAATACATTGTATGCGCATACATTATTTTCTACCAAGGAATGCACAACCTATCTTCAGGTTTACTATCATCCATATGGAAATAAAAGTGTGCAAAACATGTGTATAAGGAACAGTGGAACACGTGCAAGTCGAACACATGTTTACACTTTAAAAACTTCTCTTTTTTTGAAACTGCAAAAATAATTTATTGATCATTGTAGAGAAACTCTACAAGGTGGAAAGATTAGAACTCGAGGTAAAGAAAATAATTCAAGACACTCAATATTGCACCCCCTATATAAATATGGAAGAAGAGTACCAATACAAGATAGTCGCAGATATTTTCAAGATTATCTCTTCTACTGTCTTAACCTTCTCATTTAAGTGCTTATCATTCTTCTCCCTCCACAAAACCTATCCAATCACATTAGAAGTAAGATACCAAAGAGCTTTTCCAATCTTTTTCTAAAACATCTCATGACATAGTAACATGTGTAGCACACATTCAGATGTGCTATTTATTTAACCATTCCCCGTAGATTAAAATAAGTGAGCTCATTTTGTTGCCATTTTCTTTTAATAGAAAGGCTCAAGCTTTACTTGCATCTGTAACAGATGATGTCGCTCTTAGACGAAGGAACCACAAGAAGGGCCCCAGTTCATTATCGGATCCCATCTTGTCAGACCATGAAGTAATTGCTCCAGCAAAGAGTGGATACTCTTCTACTCTAATTCTACCCTTTGTTCTACACTTGGTCTTCATGGCAGCCACGGCATTTTTTGTGATGCATGTGCAGGTTAGATATCTTAATTTTTGTCTCCATAAAATAGCTTAATTTGCAGGAAATATGCTCAAGTTTACTAATTTTGTTGTCTCTTTGTCTACCATTTTCGTGGAAGATGTAAATGTTATAATTGAAAACACTTGTAAGACTACAAAGAGTTATGAAGAGAGATTTCCAAGTGCTCACTTAGAGAGATGGGTCATGGGAGAGAAGTTCAAGAAGTTTCATTAATAGTAATGAAAATACATTTTGCAAGTTTGTTAAAATATAAACCAGCTTTTAGTTTATCCCATGACTTTGATTAATTTAGGAAAAGCTAAATATCTGTTTAGTGTGTTTTTGCACAAAAGTTACTAAAAGAATCTCAATTAACAATTATTCACTCATAAAATGGGGTGTATCTATGTGGTAACCAAATAACTGAGAACTTAATGGTTTGCCGTCTCAGCCCAGTCTATAGAATTTTATAAATGTAGAAGAACTTGCTTATGACTATTTTTAACTTTTGACATATTAATTAATTTTCTTCCTAGTGAGCTCTTTTGGATGTTCACGTTGGAATTTAGATTCTTACTGTGGAAAAAAGGAAGTATTTGTTTACTCTAGCCCCCGCATATGATCACTATTAGACTACTCCTGGACTTCTCAAAAGTTGAGAATGTTGGGGATTGTAAATCATTTAAGCTGGCTTATTAGTTGTATATGGTTAACATTTTATGGAGTTATTAGGGGGTAAGGTGGGCAAATTGAGATATACTGTATCTAAGAAAACAAATATGTAGTATAATTTGTGAAATATCAGTCTTCTATTTTCACCTTTTAGAGATCAGATGTAGCGATAGCAACTTACATTTTTACCCTATTGCCAATATGGTTAAAGTACCAAAGCAGTCCAATGTATCTGTTAGCTAGACTATATTGAACATCCATAAGAGATATTGGCCAATTTATGCTCATTATAATGTATGCCCATACTGTGACTGTTTCAAATAAGCACTATACTAGCAGAGATCCTGAATGATTGAGAATACATAGGTTTTCCAACAACCTATGTTATATTCAGCAACTACATTTTATTCCTTGGTATGCCACATTTCTAAGACATGTTTTTCCAGGTAGCGACCCGGTTCTTGTCTGCTAGTCCTCCTCTATACTGGTTTTCCTCATATTTAATGAGCTCTCCTTGCACCACGAGGAAATTTGGTTACCTGATTTGGGCATACTCGTTGGCTTACATCCTTCTTGGTAGCTTGCTCTTTTCGAATTTCTATCCTTTCACGTGAGATGGCTTGGCATTGTTGATATATTTCTTGATGGATGCCTCATTATTTGGATGCATTCTCGAGGATCACATGATGCATATCTCGATTTACATTGAAGGGTGACCACTGCTATTGCTTTTAAGTTTAGAGCTCACTGCCTGCTTCAAAGTCAAGACTCGTTTTGATCGGTACAAGCTCCTACTTATTTAGCTCTTGTTCAATATTGTTTTTAATTTTTCTCAAAATTTTGTTGGTGGGATATCATGTGGCATCATTAAATTTTGTGAACAAATGCTCTGTTTTGATATTGATATCTAATAAACATCGTTTAGAATGACATTGTTGGTCAAATAGTGGAATATACATCTTCAAACTGAGTGAAAATGTATATCATATTCACCATAGGGGACTGATAATGTATTTGCAACGCAAACTTCACTGATGGTATTAAATATAAAAGTAAGTTGTGATATATTGTACTCTCTATAACAAAAGTCCTTAATAGAAGTTAATGCAAACTTCTATTTTTAAAATAATAATCTGTTGAGTACAGTGAGCTTAGTGCTTTCGTGACCAATCCTTTAGATGTTGAACTATGAAGGATGGGTTTGGCTTGACCAGGGTCAATCCTAGATAGATTTATAACAAGTTAACAACTGGACTTAGTTCGTCATAGTTTGGCTTTCGTTCTGCTTTTAAAATTTCATTAATCGAACTAGAGTCGATGTAAAAACAGTAGGATCATTGTCGTCTGTTATCGATATAATTCGTCATAGTTTGGATTTCGTTCTGCTTTTAGAATTTCAATAATCAAACTAGAGTCAATGTAAAAACAATAGGATCATTGTCGTCTGTTATCGTTTCCTAATGAAACCAAATATTGTGAGTACTCAAATATGTAATCTAGTATATATGCTGCTATGGTTGCCTAAGTGGGCTATGGTTGTCCTACTTGATGGATTGGAGCTATATTTCCATTTATAGTAAAGAGTGCTGGTTAAATATTGTTATTAGTGTGTAGACCTCTTCCTTATACATAGATGTGGATAGCTATGGATCTTTGGAGCCGGTCATCATGAGGACATGCCTCATGGTGAGACCCCTCTTGATGCCCCTGTCTTCTTCAAAGTATGTACTACCTCTTACATGTCATCATACAACATGAAATGGTTTCTTCATGATAACTCTATTCGTGTTAGCTCGTTATGATTTTTTTGTTTCTACTCATGAAACATATGCATTGGTTATTGATTCCTAGCTCATTAGGTCAGGGAAAAACCCATGTATTAAAGTTACTTATTTGGATAAATTTGTTTAACATGACTGAACTATATTATCAATTATGGTGATTGGTGACTACTGTGCATGTATATTTCACTCTTTATATAGTATGTACACCTTCAGTAAGCTATTTTTTATGTATCACATACGGACTTAGCTTGAATTACTATTGCCGCCTAGGCCTCTCTAGTCTAGTGTACTTGCTCAAAAAGAAGCAGAGTTTGTTGCAAAGAAAGTGCTAAGAAAAATGTGGCTGATTGTATCAAATAGACACTTCATACTTGCATTGTCTATAGTTTTCTCTTTTGGTTTTCTTGGATGCCAACTAGAGAACATCTTGCCTTGAGAGTCATTGAAGATTCATCCTCTTTTCCTCTCTAAGTCTAACAAAGAAGATGGAAATATCACTTTCAACACACCCTCCCATTTCTAACATCAAATATAATCGGCCCAATGTTTCTCTAACCATGTTGCGGTTACTCTTCCATGCTTTATTCAGGTGAGTTTTTCTTTTGTTATTCCTCACATATTTTTAAATGGTTGTTGCTTCAGAATGTGAATTTGGTTCTTATTGATTCTTGTAGGAACATGAGATGGCTGTTCCTTTAGACCTCATATAACAGTTATCAGTCAGGGAAAGATGTTCCTTCTGATAAACTTAAAAAAGGTTTTGACCTAATAGAAATCATAACATCAAAGATTGAAGAAACGTGTCCTGCAACAGTTTCTTCTCCTGATAATATTTGTTTGCGGTAAAGATAAAAGCCTTGTTTTGGTGAAGTTTTGGTATCTTGAGTTTAAACCCCTAAGGAGCTATTTTTTGATAACCTGATCTAATTATTGAATTTTCAGGCTGGGGGTACTTACTATCTATTGTTCACGGGAAGGCGAGAAAGTATGTTATCATTCCTTCTGGCCAGCTCTTTAGGACCTCTTCTTTGGTAATTTTTTGCTTGGATAAATTTGTGATATGCATTTCGGACTAAATATTCAGTTTCGCTCTTTCGTTTTACCTTATCTCTATTGTTAATCAAAATGTTTTCTTTAGATGATTTACTTTCCACTTTTAGTTTTAGTGATCACAATGTGTGTCACATTTGGAATAGTTTCTTTCACTTTGGGTAGATTTTCATTGTTTTTTTTGGCAAGGCAAGCTGGGGGGCTAAACACCAGAACCTACAAAATTAAAAAACAAAACAGAAGCCTGGTGGTGCTTTATCACAGTACCCAACACAAGCAACAGCCAGAGAGCATTGTTTTCTGTGTACAGAGTTTCCCCAACCTGAGTCATATGGTCAGCAAGGTATTCTGGTCCTTTGTTAGCTTCTCTGAAAACATGGTGAATATTGAAAGAGTCAAGCTTGTTAATGTTATGTTCTATCTCTTTTAACATGTTATGGCACTGCCAAGGAGGAGGTTTCTAGTTTTTGATGTAGGTGACCATTAAGGTTGAGTCAGTAGCAACAAGCAGGTTCACGAATCTTCTCTCCACTGCTATCTGTAATTCTTTAGCAATAGCATCCATCTCATGGTAAGGGACTGAGGCAGGGAGGCCTCTCCCACTAAACCCAAGTATCATCTTGCCATTATGAGTCCTAAAGGTGCCTCCAATGCATCCTGCATCTTGACTGAGGGAACCATCAGTGTTGAGCAACACAGAACCTTCAGGAGGTGGGGTCCAAGAGCAGGTGGTTTGAGTAGGCAACTTGAACTGAGCATTTATGTTCCAGTCTTCACAAAGCACCCTACTTCTAGCAGAATCAACAACTTGACAGCCCACAGCATTGATCCTATAAGTGACATCAGAAAGAATTTTGTTAAGCATAAGGTGAGGAAATTGTTGTTCATTCCTAAAAATACTATTGTTCCTAGAAGTCCACACAATATAAACAAAGCAAGAAAAGGCAACTCAAAGTATAATGCTGAGTGGATCTTCACTCTGGAGATTCAGAATCTACTCAACTTCATAATTTAGGCTGCCATGAGGTCTTAACAATACAGCTTTTGCTCAAGATAGTATCCCAAATACCCCCTGCAACAATACAGCTCATAAATAAATGTTCAGAGCTCACATTTGAGGCTTTACAGAATTCACACATAGAGCTGTTTAGGTCATGCCTTTGGGCCAGTCTATCTTGAGTGTTTAACAAACCTGATAGCATCATCCAAGTTGTAAAACCATGTCTAGGTATAATAAGTTTACTCCAGCATAACTTAGTCCAATTAACCTTATCTCTGTTAGGTCTGAGTGAATTATAAGTATCTGATAGAGTGTAACAACCAGTAGTACTAGGTTTTACATAACTTTGTCAACAGCCCCCATCAACTTTACAAATTGAGGGCAATTCACTTGAGATCTCAGTGCTAAGAAAATGAGCCCTATGCCGAGGGAGATGCCATTCTTTGTTAACAATTATTTTACTCAATTTAGCATCAATAGGAAGAGTGGAGTCATACCTGAATCTTTCATGGAAGTAAGGTAAAAAATACCTTTCTTATGCCAGGGGTCTCTCCAGAACTGAGTATTGAGGCCATTACCTATGATATGTACAGTCAATTTTGCATTAGCTTCTCTAGTTTTGAGGGTACTTCTCCAGTTCCATGAGCATTCTTTAGGGATTTTTATAGACCAGAAATTGTTGTCTCTTAACAGATTTTTTGTTGCCCACTTCACCCACAGATTATCAGCTCTCTCAGCCATCTTAAAGGTATGCCTCATAGTTGCAACGGTGTTCCAAGTGGCTAGGTTCCTTAACTGAAGACCCCCTTCTGACTTAGGGAAACACAGACTTTTATAAGTGATGGGTGCTACCTTTTTTTCTTGATCATGACCATGCCATAAGAACTTAGAGCAGAGCTTTTCAATGTTCTGGATCACCATCTTAGGCAAAGTAAAGATATTTATCCAGTAAATGTGAATGCTGTTGACCACTGACTGAATGAGCTGCAACCTACCTGCATGAGGGCAAAACAAAGATATTTATCCAGTAAATGTGAATGCTGTTGACCACTGACTGAATGAGCTGCAGCCTACCTGCATGAGAAAGGAATTTGTGCTGCCAAGTGTGAATTTTAGTAGTTATTTTCTCCATCAATGGTGTGCAATCCCTAAACTTGAGTCTAGTAGTGATAAGGGGAATGCCTAAGTACTTAAAGGGGAGTACTCCAACACTGAAACCAAGGATACAACAAATTTGACTTTTAATCTCTTCTGCAACCCCTGAAAAATAAATCATTGATTTGTTTGCATTGGTTTCCAGCCCTGTCATTTCCTTAAAATCATTTATGGTGTCTTTAATGGAATTAGCTGAGATTAAATCCCCATTGCAAAATACTAAAAGATCATCTGCAAAAGCAAGATGAGAGATCTTTGGGTTTTTGCATCTGTGGTGGAGGGTAAGAGTCTTATTCTCAACTTTAGTATCAAGCAGAATGCCAAAAGATTCTATAACAAGGATAAACAGATATGGGGATATAGGATCTCCCTGTCTAATTCCTCTCTTCTCCTTAAAATAGCCATGGTAGGCACCATTAATGGAGATAGTGTAAGAGACAGTAGACACGTTCTCTAATCCAATCAATGAAAAACTGTGGGAATCTCATATTCTGAAGCACAACAAATAAAGCATCCCAATTCAGAAAGGCCATAGGCCTTTCTTAAGTCTATTTAGTAGTGCACCTTGCTTGGGGGAGTTTCTATGATAATTCCTAATTAGCTCATGAGAGATAAGTAGCTTATCAGAGATACCCCTTCCAACAATGAAAGCAGACTGATTTAGACTTATTAAAGGGCTAAGAACTCTCTTCATTCTCACTGTTATGATTTTAGAGAGTTTTATAAACAACATTACAACATGATATAGGTCTATAATCATTAAAAGAAGAAGGGTTAGTACATTTAGGGACGAGAGCAATGTAGGTGACATTGACCCTAGATGACAACTTACCACTTCTAAAGAAAATTTTAATAGCCTTTATGAAGTCTTTGTGAATGATTTCCCAACAATGTTTGAAGAAATGGGCATTAAACCCATCAGGCCAGCAGCTTTGGAGTTACTATTGGAAAAAAAGGGCATCTTTAATCTCCTCATCAGACACAGTTCTAGTTAGCCCCTCAAACTCTTCTGATTGCACCCTATTCTTGAAATTTAGGTGTTTAATCTCCCCAGCTCTACTAGCTTCACCTTCAAGACCTAAGATGTTTTTAAAGTACTCAATGGTAGCATCACCAATGAGATATTTTAGTATTACTATTATCTCTAATGCTTAGAAGAGAATTATGGGCTCTTCTACTCTTAATAGCATTATGAAAATAGGCAGAGTTGGAGTCACCCAGCTTAAGCCAATTCATCCTGGATTTTTGCTTAAGCTGTGGCCAAAGTCATATACATTTCTCTAGCTTGCTTCTCAGCTAAGAGAATAGTAGTGTCCATAGGAGAAGTTTGAATGCTGGTTTGAAGTTTTTTCATATTAATTTAAGCATCAGCAGTAAGTTCCTTAATGTCCCCCACTTTTTCTTTTCTCAGCAGCAGTTTAAATACTTTTTCATATTAATCAAGGCATTCTTAACAAGGCCTAGCTTAATGGCTAATGCACAGTCTAAATATAGGGTTGCCATCAATACTAGTGTCCCAAGCTGGATCAATAACCTCCTTAAAGCCAGTCTCTTGAGCCCAGAAATTAAAGTATTTAAAAGGCTTCTTCCCAAAGTGGAAGCTTTTGCAAATACTTGTAATTATTGGGCTATGATCAGAGACTCCCCCAGGGAGAAATTCAGTCTCAGCATGGTTAAAGTAACTCTCACAGTTTTCATTAACTAAGACTATCAAGTTTAGACATAATTCTCTTATCTGTGATAGGCCGATTAGTCCAAGTAAACTTGTGACCTTTGTACTTAAGATTATGAAGATTGGCTTTATGTAGGAAGTCATAGTGCATAAGCACTCTTTCACTAGCTAAAAATTTTCCCCCAAGTTTATCACTGTTAGTAAAAGGAGTATTAAAATCTCCTAATAGAATCCAATGAATATGACTATAGAGGTTACCATAAACTCTATAAACTCTCTCTTTCCACATGGCTATTAGAACCATAGATGATAGAAACAAGACAGCTATGATCATCAAACTCCACAAGAGCATGAATGGCTTGCAGATTGTTGGCCACAATAATCATAGTTTTTTTTAATAACATTAGGGTCCCAACATAATATGATCCTACACTTGCTGTTCCTATGGAAGCAACATTCATAGCTCCAGTGGGGGCAAAATTTGTTAATCTTAGCTGCTTCATTCCTCCTTTTTCTAATTTTATTTTCAATAAGACCAATAAGAGAGTTTATTGGTACTAATTAAACTGCATACCTCATTTTGTTTGATAGGGCTATGTAAACCCCTGGTATTTCAAGCAGCAATGTTCGACATCTAACACCTAAGTGGTAGGGCTGTACACGGTTCGGTTTTGGCCCAAAACTGAAAACCAAACCGAATAATCGGTTCTTCATTTGAAGAGAACCGAAGCCGAACCAACCAAACAACGAACCGGTCCAAAACTGACCCGAAAACTCGGTTTGGTTTCGGTTTAACACATCGGTTTCTGTTTTTTTTTTCTTTTCTTTTTAAAACGAGAAGTAAATTTTGCTGCTCAAATCATGGATCATAAACTTTGAAGTTGAAACCCCATCTATTCATACCAGAGATTTCAGCCTCCTGCAAACCTTTATCCCCAAATTTAGAATAAAAAGAATGGGTAAATTTGCTTTAGTTAAATGACCTCAACAAATTCCACAAATCAATCTAAGTAATCCTTTGTTGTTGGTGGTGTTGAAGAGTATTCTTCACCTTGGTGTTGTTGTTGGTGGTTGTCTGAAAATAAAAGAGTGAAAGTATTCTTCACATTCATCCCTACGTGCCATTCTTCTATTCCCCATCATTATCTTTTCCTTTGGACCAAGCTCTAAATCTTGCCAATTTGAGATTATGGTTGAAGAGACCGAGAAGTCGATGGGGTTGAGAGGTCTTGATGAGCCGCCGTGAGAGAGAATATAAGAGAGTAACTACTGAGTTTAGGTCTTAAGCAGATAGAAGATGCAAAACTACTATTATACTCCCACCCGATCCAGTTTGGTTTTAAACCAGTATCTGAGTTTAGGAACCAAAACCGGTTTCTTAAAAACTTTAACCGAAAACCGAACCGGTCTTTTTAGAAATCGACCGAAACCTCCGGTTCCGGTTCGGTTCGGTTTTTGATCCTACTAAGTCGGTTGGTGATGATCCTCTACACTTCTTACTAGCAGTCCCTTCAGAAACAAGAACTTTTAGAGAAATAAAGATTTGAGTTTGGATAAGGCCTAACATTGTGAGTTCTGCACTCAACACTCTGGCTTAGTTCCCAGTAAGTTAAGTACCATATGTGCTTACAGCTGCCCCCATGATAATTAATCTTGCACTCTTGCATGCCTTGGTTTGCATATTTATGGTGAGGGTCACACCAGCTTACCACAAACATAACCTTCTTAGGTCTTATGACAGAAGTGGTCCTGCGCAATGACATACTTTGCGCTCATCTGCCTTGGATTGCAGACTTTTGGTGAGGGTCACACTTACTCACCACAAATATATCCCCCCTAGGTCTTAAGACATTAAGCAATAAGTGATACTAACTTTACATGCTGCTCTCACTATGAAAGACCAGCTCACTCTAAGATAAACCCTCTTAATTCTTAAAATCATAGCGATCATTTTAATGGTCCCTACAACAAAATTACAGTCAGTAAACCCCTCTTCCTGACTCTCAATTGCAGTTTTAGTGGTGGCAAGCCTAGTATGGGATAGGCAGAATCTGGTGGTTATCTAAAATGTGTGAATGAACCACTCAACTTCATTCCCACAGACCAGAGACCATCTATCCTTACTAAACCCATTCACTCCCTTCCCTGGATTTTCATTGTTCTCTGCAATTCTGCATGACTTGATTAAATCATGTTTCATGCTAAATAAAACTTTATTTCATGTTTGATTGGTGTTAACCATGAGAATTTTGCTTTTTTGTTTGTGAATCAAAATTTGTTTTTATGTTCTGCTTTATATTTCTCATTTCAGTGACTGACTAAATCGTATCTTGCCATGAATGGGATTAACTTGCTTTGGTTGACATGTAGTTATTTTGTGATTAAAATTGATTATTTGATTGAGTTCTATTAACAGTACAGTCTTGACTTTACTTCACTGCAGACTTTTTTGAAACCTTCAACACTTTGGGGGGAAGCGGCACATGCTTCTAAATGCCACGAGATCAAGATATAACAATGGCATAAAGAGTGATGCTTGACGATATTCGTAACAACGAGGGCTGGAGATGAACTCAAAAAACTTGATGTGAGGTAAAAGAATCCTTCATGCGGGGATCAGCACTCGATGAGCACCCAAGGAACAGCAGGCTGGATTCTAGCACTATATTTCTTAAGTGACGACGAAGTTGAAATTTTTGAGTCTTGATCCAATACTTTGGTCAGTTGCTCCAAGTCCAAGGTCTACTGAGAAGAAATATAACAGTTCATACTCCTGAAGTTGGATTATTTGCTATTTTTCTTGAATTGTGAGAACTTGTAATTTTTTTTTACTTTTATGTGTAGAGACACTCAATTTAATTCCTCTATTCTTTTTCTTGAAAATATCTGATTGCGTAACTTTTACTTTAATCTCTGAAAGCCAAGTTACACCCTATATTGTCTTAAATACAACAACATTATAAACTAGAAAAGAGGAAGGAATACAAAATATTTTTCCGTGTTCCCTTGTCATCAATTGTGCTCACTATTGCAGCTCTACGACTGCTGTTTCTGCTCCCGTCGTTGAAGCATTTCAAAGATTGGTCTTTCCAATAGAGTTGCAAGCGTTAACTGAGATGGCTAGATGTAAACTTCAACTGTGTAGTCGAGTTGAAGATGGATGCACCATATGTTTTTAGTTGATGCAATTGGCTTATTCGACTCGATCTTCTTCAGGCACAAGTGCACCATATGTACTGACTTCTGAGTCAACTCAACCGAGTGTACTACTTGACTCAGTAACTCACGTGCAAATCAGTAACTCACGTGCAAACCAAAAGATAGAAACACTCGAATGCTTGCTTTGATAGGTCCCGTTAATGTCTGTGCATCCTCTGCGAACAACAACTACCTCTCAACTTCCGACGTCACTGTTGCTCTCACCACCTCCATTACACCATTTGTGCTTGTAAGTCTCTCTCTCTCTGTGTTTGTCAATTTGTTGATTGAAGCTTTGATCTCTGAATAGTTAGAATCAATGAGGTTTGTTTGATGTTTCCGAAAGTGGGTTAGGGTTATTAAAGACTATTGATGAATGGGTAAAGGTTATTATGTGATTATAAAGGTTTCTTGTTGTGAAATCGAATTAAAGAGAACATTCTTCATTAGTTATTGATCTGGTGTTGTTGATTTCATCGTCTAATCTGTTAATTTCATTAGCTTAGTTAGTTATTGAACTGAATCATACCCATGACTAGGGGTAGTGAATTAGATACCTCGAAAAAAATAATAATATTAAGTTAGAAATATTGATATTGAGTTCGTGACTCGAAATATATGCACTTAGGCTCTGCTTGGTATCATGGAAAAATTCTGGTAATTTAGCAATTGATGACCATTGGTTTATCCAAGATTTTCTCTCATAACTGAACTCAATAGTTGGCAATGGCAACTCTCGGATCACTGGAAGTATACTTGATGCGGTAACGTTTATGGTGTACTAAGCGGAGCCTTAGATGCATAAACTTGCAGTTATGGTGAGGGGTTTTGTAACTGTTACTCTTGCAAGATATAGGATGAATGAATTTAAATATGATTAGGACAGATCCTAGTTCACTTTAAGATTACAATAATTTTTTGCACCTAGCCGATTAATAGTAGTGGACAATATGTTTGTGAAAGTGATAGTTTGTTTTATTATCAATATTACTATCGTATTTATTTGGGGTATATCATCTTTGTTAATGCTTTTAGTATCTACAGGACGAGCTTGATTGATCATAAGATCGTGTTTATATAGCAGGATGGCAACCAAAGTTGAGCAAGCATCTTCGGTTGAACCTCACCATGCGAAGATCGCTACAACTTCATCTACAGCAACTGTTGGAAGTTCGAAGGTGTCCAGGTTTGGCGTGAAGTCTGGATTTGTTATACCAAAGAACAAATTATCCGGAGCTTTAGTTCCTGGCATTCGTAGTCGTGAAAAGGTGGAAAACCGTGACGTGGCCATTGAAGAGAGTACAGAAGTAGTCCAGAGGAAAACAAAGTGGGGCACTGATCTGACACAAGATGCTTCTGTACGGAGAGGAAGGGCTTTAGCCTATCAGGTAAGTTTAGAATCTGTGTCGCTAATTATCATAGTTAAACCCACGTTGACCCCTATTTTATTATTTAATAATTTAATAAAAGTATCTAAGTAAAGATGCACACAGACATATTTGTTAACTGTAAGTCTATTGATTTAGGATAGAAATAGAAGTTGTAAAATACACAAGGCAAAGGAACAAACAAGGCTAAGCTTAAAGATAAAACAAGAAGAATGCAAAAATATTAGTGCCACCCTCTTAAAACTATAACCATCAAATTGGGGCATTCCAAGATGACCTTCTTCAATCTAGCCACGCCAGAGGCTCTCTCTTTCTCTCTCTCTCAATCATGCCAATGGCCGTTCCGTCTCTTCTTTTATTTTCCTTCCTTCGACATTCCTTTCCAGCTAATATATAGCTCAAAATTTGCAAAGGGAAGAGATAGCCAAAACTGCCTTTCTCCAGCGTGTAGATTTTTCTAGGTTCATTTTAATAAGAGAACCCCTCGCTAGAATGAGACCAAGTTAAACCAGTTTTGATCAAAACTTCCTGCAGTTGTGAAAGAAGCAATGGGCAAAAATGGGATCTATGAATTTCCCATCCCTTTCTTTTTTGAAAAGTTATCTATGTATTTGTCATGCCACCCTGAAAATTTGAGTATACAAGCATTTTTCTCTTGAAGCCCCAGTTGACTCTTTTATCTATAAGTTTTGTTTTAGATGGTAAACAAAAGTCACAGCACACTACATCAAGTCGGATCCACTATAACTAAATTCTTTCAACGCATTTAATGATCTTCAAAACAAAAGGTATGAAAGTATTCACACGACTTAAATTCACATTACAAAGTCTCTTGGTAACATATATCAGTAAATTTAGACTAAAAATATGTGTACTTGTGTGTACTGGTGTTAGACACGTCCTAAATCATATTATACCCCCACTATATTTTTTTTATACTATAAATTGCATAAGGACCAATTTAATACTTTATTACAAATACATATAGCCCAGTCTGTGAATTTCTTTCAAGCAGGCGTCTGCTGCTGCTTGTTGTGTACTGTTACTCTTATCTTTATTAATTTACTTATGGATATTGACTTTGACTATCATTGTATGACTTTAGTTAAACTCAAAAGTTGAAAACTTCAACTTTTGATACCTCAAACCAGTCATTCATCAAAGCCAAGGATATGTTGACTATTGACCTTCAACATATGATCTAAGTTTAACTGGGTGTGGTATTTGTGAAAACTTGAGACTTTGCTCATACAATGGGGACCAAAATGGAAATATCCCTAAAGCTACTGATAGAGAAATCTATCTATTGCCAGTTTTAAAATGATGAAGAATCTAAAACAGGTAGCGATCATTTAGAACTCCTTTTTCATGGGAAGAAAAACCATTTGGTCAATCTGTTGCAATATGGTTTTTCTACCCCAAGGGTGCTAAAATGTCGGTACCTTCCTCTTGAATTTCTCACATGGAAGCTTCGCATTCCAGGTGGTATTAAGTGATATTACTGCCTGTGTGGTGGTACATATTTTGAGCAGACTCGAGTGGAGCAAATTACACAACAGTTGAAGTCGGAAATTTTGGAGAAAACAGACGATCAAGGTGGCTCACAATCACAAATTGAGGTTGAAAACCACAAGTCGTCTAGTCATGAAGCGGATGATCAGGTATATGATTTAGACCGATTTTGTTTGGACACTTTCTTCAGGATTCTCCAGTAATTGACCAAATAAAATATACCACCCCATTTGTGTCAATTTAGCCTCCCTTCCACCAATTTGGACGAGAATATCCCAGCTTATGAGTAAATTCTCTATATTCAGATTGATAATTAGAGGGTCATTGTCGTCGAACATGGGGTGGGTTGTGTAAAGTACGTTGACATGATGTCTTAATTGAAAAAAATGGTGGCTTTAAAGCTCTTTTCTTTGTTGTCATCGGCATGTTCCCTTAACTTATTTACTATAATCTGCTATTGTAGAAGCTGAAGATATTGGATCTGGAAAGACGAGAAGTTATTGGTAGGCTTGCTAGTTTTAATAGTCTGCAATTTTTTGTTTGTTATGCATACCTTGCTAAAATTGTTTTCTGGCATTTGCAGGTGAATTGCTAAAGTTGAATCCAAGTTACAAGACCCCACCTGATTATAAACCTTTATTGAAGGAAGCCAAAGTTCCTATTCCTGTAAGTCAATTTTCTGCTACACTTCTTCACATTTCCTGTATAATATCTTCATATGTCTGCTAAATTGGTTCAAATCCCCAAAAACACTCCATTAATGTGCTAAATTTGTAAAAATAAAGGGGATCAAAATGAGGAGTTCTAAGCAACTTTGGCTTCAGAGCTAGAATTGTAAAAGAATGTTGCGTGGCTATGTGTTAACAGACTGGATTGTGGAGTAGCACATGGCCAGAAAATTGTCGGACTCTTTTTTTATCATTTCCTTTTTTCTTTTAATATCATTTCTATGTTTGTAAAAAGCACCGGTTTTGGTGTATTTATTGCTTTCATGGAAATGATAACATAATTTAGCATTTAAGCGTCCCAGATTTTTCTATAAATGTTGGCTTTTAATTGAAATAGAGAAATACAACCAACACAAGGGAGAGTGACACACATGGCCACTCAAAAGAGGAAAATTAGGACCACCCCAAAAAGTAGCACCACCAAAGACCGCACATCACGGACCTCCAAAATTACCCCCTTTCACCTTTGCATGTTTGACTCAAATAACATGCC
This sequence comes from Kingdonia uniflora, assembly GCA_014058105.1. Classification (NCBI taxonomy): domain Eukaryota; kingdom Viridiplantae; phylum Streptophyta; class Magnoliopsida; order Ranunculales; family Circaeasteraceae; genus Kingdonia; species Kingdonia uniflora. The sequence goes on along the minus strand of JACGCM010001796.1, from coordinate 417,463 downwards.
CCTCATATCCATAGCTGTTCTACTCCGCTGTAATTTAAGGATTTTATCTTAATTGTAACATTTTCTCAAGTTTTTCCCTTCCTTTCTAACATCGTAGACCAAAAATATATTGAGAAAGGTGAGGTAGATAAGGTTCCCTATAAGTCTGGAGATATTAAATTCAGCAGGAGCGACAGGATATTAATATTTATTAGAATAGATCTCAAGAAGGGTGACATGAGAGAAAAAACAGTAAGTAACCACATACAATAAGATCATGACTGTTATTGGAAGGTGATGGAATCAAGGTTTGGGGAGAAGTGAGGGTCGGGAGTACAAGGAGGTTTGAATTAACTATAGGGATGATAAGTTATTTTTAGAGGTCAGGAGAGTTTTTCGAGTGGTCAAAGGTTAGTACACGGGCGAGTAATATGAAGAGGGTGGGGAATTATTTGTGTATAGTTACACGGCTACACCGTATGTAGAGGGAGACGCAGAAGGTAAGAATGGGAGGGTATTGTGCTATTTAAAGAACTGGTAAGATGCCATCAGATGGTAGACATGTGCATATGCAGGAGGCTGTAGTGTGGGCAAAAACCCATAACATTAAATGGGATTTTGGGGAGAGAGAGTAGGGTGGTAGAGTAGGTCTGATCGTGCAGCCCATCTGAGTAATTTATGAAAGAAAATGGAGTAGAAATCTTCACCGGCTATAGATGCTCATGTAATGGGGGTGGCGCAAGTCTGGCTATGCAGACGAGTGGCCCAGAGAGGAGAAATAATAACTAGGATGCTATCTCTGCGCATATTTATACTTCTGTCGATATGAGGTTCCAGGGGTGGACGATAGGCTGAAGCTATAAGCTATTCAATAATCCATGGATAAAGGAGGACCAGAATATGGCTAGATTGAAAGGGAAGTTGACAAGGAAGCAAGTAGCGAATCCATCGCACTTAAGAAAACAGAGACTTCAAGAGTCCATCAATATTATAAGGTTATATCTCAAAAATCCATAGTTCAAAATTTGTTCTGAGCATTTAGGAAAAACTAAAGCACACAAACGGCATAGGCTTTATTTTTTAAACATAGGATGTGGGTTAACAACTTCTGCTACAGTTACAGGTACAGTGATAGTGCTAAGCTGTTATCTTCAGTAGTTTTCTAGGTGCTAAGTAGAACATAGCATTTGGCTTCAGAGGGGTTCGACTATGGAAATGGTCCCAAATGGAGACTAAAACCATTCTGTTGAATGCGAGTGCCTCAGATGTGAGAGATGTGGTGGGAATTCCAATTGCAAATGTGGACGTTTAAATCAGGAAGCATGTGTTTTGTTAAGACCAACTTAGAGGAACTACATTTACTTTTCATCAGGGGAGATGATTTAGTGTACATGCTTCATGCTGTTTTTTTCTAGTTCTATTTTTTCCATCTTGGAAAGCTTCATTGCTTGGATCAAAGTTATCCTCTTCAGGTAAAGAAGAGTGGTTCCTTTTATTCTTTTTCTTGTAGTCCCATTTTTTGCTTTACATCTATTTGAAAATTGTCAAGAAAGAGGGAGGAAGTCTAAGAAAGGAAACCTAGTATCATATCTTCTCCTAGATTAGGACTGAATTAGTCAATCCTAAAAAAACACCAGTAGAGCTATTTTATGATCTCTGTAAGTCCTCTGAAAGCCCAAATTTCAGGATACCTATATAATCAAGAGTTATCATTTTTGAACTCCCGGTTATTGAAGTAGTCTGGTCATTTGGAAGTGATCGTCTTTTTACCGATTACCAAGTTATGGCATTTCAGGAGTCTCACATAAAGTACGCTGTAAAACTTCAAAAACTTAAGGTGCTAGGTAAGTGAACCCTTTCTGGTGTGCATATGCAGAAGTTTATGTGCATAATTACAGCGAACTTGAAGAGAAGTTCTCATACCAAAAAAATCATTAAAATAATCTAGTCATTCGATTTGGTATTGGGAAAGAAGATGATACATTTATTGATGGATACCTGTGCTGTAGTTGAAGCAATGCACTTTAATGCCAAATTTGTTGTTGATTTGTTTCTTATTGTCTTCTTTCGTACAGCTTTTAATTTTGTTCTGGAGATAAAATTCATCTAAACATTTTAGAGTCTCGTTGAGATTAACGGCTTAATTTTATTAATGTCTAATAAAGCTTTTATTTCTATGCTTCTACAGCTTAAAGTTTATCCGGGATACAATTTTATCAGCTTAATATTGGGGTCTGGAAGCAATACACAAAAACGACTGCAAGAGGTATAATAAGCTCTCATTGGTGTCAATTAAGGCAGTAGATGTAGAGTGGGATTGTAAGAGTTTTTTCTAAGTCTAAGTTTTCATTTTTCTAATGAAATCAGGAAACTGGAGCTAAAATAACAATACGTGGTATTAAAGCAGGTGCAGAAGAGAAGGTAGTAGAAATGAAAACAAATTTTGATTAACATTCTTTTTCTAGCTTCATAACTATCTGAATATGTTTCTTAAGGTCAAAATATCCTCATATATCTTACAAAAGGAGTTCCGATTACATTGAGTAATATTGGTAGGTTTGTTCATAAATCGGGACATATTGTGACTCACTTAACATACAAAGACATTTTTATGTGATGAAACATCATTAAGTGTCACAAGAATTGTTCTGGAAAAAACAAAAACTTATAATCGGTTTTTTTTTTTGCATCGGTGACGTATCAAACAAACATGGTCTTCAAACCATATGCTATATCAAATATTTTGATTTACAAGTATCGTTAACCAACGTCTTTATCCTTGCATTTTAATATGTTCTATTGACTTCTTTCTCCCCGTAATTTGTTTATAATCAGGATGAAGTTACTCTATCAGATGGGAATGAAGTGCAAAGTACTTATGAAGATCTTTACGTCCATGTATCAGCTGACACATTTGAGAAAGTAGATGCTGCTGTTTCCCTAATTGAGCTACTAGTCACCCCAGTATCGGTGAGTTCATATTTACTTAAGATAATAGAAGTCTAGTCAAATTATAATACAAACTAATATATCGCTTCTTAAGACTGAAAATTCATGTGAGTGGTATAATATATTGGCTTATACGTCTGTTTTGTATTATCTGAAAAGTCACCCGAATGGTATGACATAACAAATATATCATCAAATATATCAAATTTTAATATAAAGCTGATAATGTGTTACCCACAAAAAAGCTTGTGTTAATATTTTCCATTTTTCTTGTAGGGTAAATCTGTGATTGTTTCTGCAATTCCAACTACCGTTTCCGGTGATTCTCAGACTGTGTTCAGCCAGAGTGAGGTTACCACACTCCCTTCTACTGTGGTTAATCAAGGGATGATTCAACCAATGGTCAGACCTACACAACCTGGTCCACCACAAGTTCAATTTCAGCCATACCGCGGGCCATGGTTTCCCAATGGTCCATCTCAAACTCCATTGCGTCCACCGACTTCTGGTTTCATTCCTCCAGTTTCTTCAGCTCCAATGCCTCAGTTTTTGCCGTCACCTTACAATCCTTCAAGCGGGACTCCCTTTTTGGGTGGGCGCCCTTCGTCTGCACTGAGTTTTGGTTTTGGCCCCCCAAGACCTCAACAACCTAATCAAGTCCCACAAATGAGAAACAATCCTATGTTGGGCTCACAAGCCTCACTACCATACCCTACCTTCTCATCCCTGCCTAATAGCTTTTCTGGACCATATCAAGTTACTATTAACCAACCAAGACCAACAGGACAACCAACAATGTACATGTTGCCTCCGGTAGTACCAAATGCTCTTCAATCGGGGCCACTGCCAAATAGGCCATTCCCCCCTAACTTAAGCTCTTCAGCGCCTTCGAGGCCTCCTAACATGATACAGACATCTTCACAAATGTTTCTACCTCAAAGGCCTCAAGTTACAGGGCCACCTTTTTCTTCTGCACCACCTCGGGTCGGCCCTGGTCCATCAATGATGGCAGGACCACCATCAACAGCCTTACTGTCAGTATATCCTCAAGCCCCTGCACGACCTCCAAACCAATCTTCTCCTTTATCACCCATCGTGACTCTAACCCCACGAGGATCAGCACCTAATCTACCCTTGGTTCGTTTACGAGGCTCGACGCCCATTCCTCTACCAGTAACAACTTTCACACCTGTAAATCCTCAACTAACTTCACCAGTTACAACACCAAAACCCCAACATCCAAGTTCTGGTGATTTCACTTTTCAACCGCTCGGAGTTCAGAAAAATGACTCACCATTGCTGCCAAAACTTACAATTCAGTCTCCTTCAGCACCTCTACCATCATCTTTTAGGCCAGCTTTGCCGAGCTCAGTTCAAGTTCCACCACCACTATCAGGCTCTGTTATTCAATTTTCAGGAAACCCATCTCCTAACCCAAATCAACGTCCACCTAAACTCCCCACATATCTAAATCCAAACAACATTCCGCTCCCCCAAATGAATCCACGTGGGTTTATGCAACAGCCAAGTTTTCCCTCCCAAATTGGAAATCCAGCGCAAATGCAGCAAAATCTGGTAGGTCGAGTTGCTTCCATCGGTCCACAAATTCGACAAGGTGGAATTTCAGTTCCCCACCAAAATTACAACCACCTTCCCTTCCCATCTGGAGTAAACCAAGTTTATGACCCATTTTCCCCTACTTCAGTATCTTCTGCGCCACCCCTTAAACAGGGAAAAAACCCGGTGAAGGCAAGAAAACAAGAGAATGATCCAGAGTATGAGGATTTAATGGAATCAGTGGGTATGACGTAACTTTGAGATATACATAGGTTTTAGTTTATTTATTTGTTGATTAAAACTAGGCAAAGGTTGATTTGTTGTATGCAATTTACTTATATTATGGATTACATCGTTAAATTTTGGATTAGAACAGTTTCAGTTTAAAGACATGGAAACGAAATATTTCACAGTTTTGTACTCGTATGTTGCTTGGGTTTTATTTCTCATTCCCGTTTTACTTTAATTCAGATTCTGCAATAGTTTCATTACACCCTGATATGGTCTGTGTTAATCTAGCTATTCGTGTTCAAAATCTGTCTCACTATGAAACAAAATTGCAGAACACCAATAACAATATGCAAATTCAAATTATTCTGCAAAACCATAAAAGTATGTATTGCTTTCATCAACAACAGAAGCTTCTACTCCAGGCATTCTGTGGTCTTAGGTTATTCTGATCAATCTCTAAATCACAGTTTTTCAAAAATGCGTCCAGTTGGCGTAGGGTGAAATATATTTAAAAAAAAATATATATTTCACCAAACATATTTAAAAATATATTTCACCAAACATTTTTAAAAATATATTTAAAAAATGCTGTGGTCTTAGGTCCAAAACAGACTTAAATTATGCCCAAGCCCAAAAAAAAAAGTCGTGGGGAGGGAAATATATTTTAAAAAAAGTCGAAAGTCGTGGGGAGGGAAATATATTTTTTCTAATATGCTTTAGCAAAAATACGCCAACAAAAGATGTGTTAATTATTATCAATTAGGTTTTTTGATACTAGTGTAGCTGCAACTCCTTTTTTTTTTAAACATATTAAATTTTATTAGGGTAGAATTTATGTCCCCATCATGTCATACATTTTTTGTGTGTTATTCATGGTGCTGCTCAAACTTCCACACACAAAAAATCCCTTAAGTATAGCTTAAAATAAATAGAAAGTAGTTTGAGAAAACACAATCCAAACATTATTCAATCCAGAAAGATGTTACTTGAATAGTCACCAATCCGAATAATTATCTAACAATCTGCATATGAACAAAACAATTATAAGAACCAGAAGCATGTGACAAAGAGTTGGAATCAACAATGTGTGCATTTTGGGTTTTGTGAACTCGTTTGACAATATGTCATATCATCTTTTGTAATATGTTTGTGTTTGCAATAAATTCAGTCTAATTTAACAAAAATAAAATAAAATTGTTTGACAAAAATTTATTAAAATTTAATAATTCTCGAATGCAAAATCAGTAAGGACTTATGACATACTGAGACTATAATAAAATCAATAATCTAGAATGACAATTATGTTCTTGTAAATCACATTCATGAGAAAGAGACTACATTTGTTGATAAATTAAGATTTCACGTTATTGAGATGAAGAGTAATGAAGGGGCAGAGAAAAGGAAAATAAAATTATTGAGGATTTGCAAAATTATTGAGAAAGGGAAAATAAAATTATTAATAGACGATTACAAATTACAAATTACAAATTACAATGACTATTCTTTGATATTTGATGTTGATTCTCTAGATAGAAAAGTTTGTCCTCTCCTCCTTCAACTCTTACCCTCTTTAGTCTTTATAGGTTTTAGTCTAGATCGTTGTTAATGACCACGATCTGCTGGACTATGGGGAACGTTATGGAATAAATGTGTGATCATTATGAGTACAAAAAATATGCAAGGAAAAATAAAAACCAAAAAGAAAAAAATTGTGTGATCATTTTAAGTAGAGAAAAACTGAAAAGAATACGCATAAATGTGTGATCATCATGTGTAAAGAAAAACTAAATTATTTTCCATCAAGCTTTTTGATGCCATAACCCAGCTAAACAGTCCCAAACGACTTAATGTCTGTAAGAACATCGTTCTTTTCAGTCGCACGACTTCCTATGTACCCAAGGGACCTTAGTCCATGTCCGATTCCAAGTCTAAGTCTAAGCTCTCGAGTAATTGACATCCTCCTCCCCTTTCCCCTTATATATAGACACAAGTTGTACCAAATACCTCATTGATAGGCTATTGATTAGGTTTCTGAAATCCCCTACCCATTGGTGTTTAAGTTTTTTTGTTTGTTTTTGTGTTTAATTTTCTCCAATACCTTAGGCAGCTGAGTTTCAAGCTAAAAAGGCAAAGGATGAGAAAAAAAAAGAAAAGAAAGAGAATTGAGGCTGAGAAACCTTATAACAAAGAAGGCGTTCAAGTTAGTACCAAGAAGAGTGTGATCTCCAAGAATAAAAAGCATCAAAAAGGCAAAGGAGTTGAGAAGAAAGATGGTTGGGAATATCCCAAATATACCGCAAAGAAGAGTGTTAGTACTAATAATGTTGGTATTACTGCTTTTATTCCGGTTGACCTTACTGAAGAGATTGAAGAGATGAATGAAAACCCTCCTGTTAGCAACATCAAGCAAGGGGATTTGGCTAGATCTGTTAGCTTTAATAAGTTGGCTTCATGCTATAATTCTTCTCTATTTTGGTCATTTTTTAGTGATTACGATTTTGAGTTTCTTATTTTTTTAATTTTTTTTGTTGTTGCTTTGGATGATCTTCTGCAGAGGATGTGTTTCTTATACTAAGAAGTACATCTACTAAGACAGATTTGATGAATCTGATGAGAGGTTTAGTTGGATGAAGAGATAAGTGATGGAGTTTACGAACTCTCGGTATCGGTATGTAATCTATTCTTCTCTTTATTGTTGTTGTTGTTGTTTGAGATGTGGGGTTGTTTTTTAACAAGTTGTTCGAACGAGATTTTTTGCCGTTCGAACGAGATTGGGTCTGTTCGATCAAAAAATATTTCTGTTCGAATAGAGTACCCCGAGCCTTAATAGTTGGAATTGACCTTGTTTTTGTTCGAATAAAAAGGGGTTTGTTCGAACAGACATCGGTAAAACTCAATTTTGAGATTTGTTTAGAACCCTTGACTTGCCTCGAGATCTGAGCGATTGTAAATAGTTCTCCAACTATATAAGGGGGACTTAGGTTCTTTTAGAGCCAACCCTTAGTAAAATTAATTTGAAAGGAAATCCTTAAGAGAACCTCTAATTGCTTTGAGTGATTGTAACTTTGGGATCTAGAATAAACTCTCACTCTCTCTTGTACGATGGATGTAGGCAATTGTCGAACCACCTTAAACTTTGTGTGTTGTGTACTCTCTTTGATTGCTACTTGTTCATTGCTAACTAAATCAACTTGGAGTTTCGGTTTTCGCGGTTACGACTCAACAATTGGTGTCAGAGCGAGATTGGTTCCGCGGTGGTGCACGAATTTGAGGTTACTTAGGATTTCTCAATTTTAATTTGGTTTTGGGATTTGGTTAGTTCATGAAAATTGGGGAAAATATGGGAGACGTAGTTGAATCTAGTTCTTCGACCCCGAAAAGGAATACAACGGTGATGTTCAACAATGCAAAGATTGAAGTTGGGAAATTCAACGACACAAATAACTTCAGCATGTGGCGATACGAAGTTTTTGATGCCCTAAGTCAGCAAGATTTAGACGAGGTATTGGAGGACAAGCCAGATAACATAGAAGAGAGTGTATGGAGGAAGATGAACAAGAGGGCTAACTTGTGGCCAAATTCACTCTTGTCTTGCTCAAGACATCAAATACCTTGTAATAAATGAAACCTCTGCAAAAGAAATTTGGAGGATTCTAACGGAGAAGTACTTGGTAAAGAGTATCCAAAATTGACTCTACTTGAAGAGGAAACTTTATCGCTTCACTATGAGGCAAAAGATTAGTATGTCGAAGCATTTGAATGACTTCACCAAGTTGTTAGCCGACATGGCAAATCTTAAAGAGATAGTTGGGGATGAAGACAAAACATTCTTGTTCTTGAACTCACTTCCGAAAGAATTTGAGCATTTCGTTACGACGATAACTTATGAAAATAGTTCATTGAAATACACGGATGTGACTACGGCGGTGGTAAACCATGAGTACCGGAGGAAGGAGAAGCGTAAGTTCGATAAGTTTACATCCGAGGTATTGACGGTTCGAGGAAGATCTTTGGACAAGAGGAAGACGGGTGATAACAACTCTCGGTTAAAATTGAGAGGTCGTGGTTGAAACCCAAACAAATTGGGAAAAGACCAATGTGCGTTTTGCAAAGAAACGGGTAATTGGAAAAATGAATGTCCCGCACTTCTCAAGAGGAAAAAGGGGGAAAATCGGGCTTTTCTGTATATGTGGCTCAAGACACTACAAATAAAGGTAATGATTCCGATTACTCTTTAACTATTTCATATAGTGCTTATGTTATTGATACAAAAGAATAGATTTTAGATTCGGGTGCTACTTATCACATTTGTCCCGAAATGGGTTATTTTTCTAGTTTAAAAATGCTAGAAGATGGAGCGGTGTTGATGGGAAACGATAACGCATCACGGGGATAGGTACCATTGGTCTAAAGTTGTACAATGGGTTGGTTAAAGAGATTGATGAGGTTCGGTATATTTCGACAATGAGGAAGAACATTATCTCAACGGGGTTACTTGAAGTGATAGACTGCAAGGTTGTATCAGAGAATGGGGTGAAAATGGTTCTTAAGGGAGCCATGGTTGTATTGAAGGGCCAAAGAAGAAATAACAACTTGTACTACTTGGATGGTACAACTGTTCTTGGTGAGGTTTCTACCGCGGGAAGGGAGGAAACCACTTCCAGAGATGCCACACGCCTATGGCATATGCGTTTGGCGCATGCGAGAGAAATGTCTTTGAGAGTTCTCGCGAACTAGGGGCTATTGAAAGGTGCCAAAATGTGTAAATTAGATTTTTGTGAACACTGTGTTCTGGGCAAGCAGACAAGGGTAAAGTTCGGCACCGCTATATCCACCGTACTCGTGGAACCCTTGATTATGTTCACTCTGATGTTTGGGACCCTCCAAGAATGCATCGCTAGAGGGGAAACATTACTTTGTGTCTTTTGTGGATGACTTTTCTAGGCGTTTATGGGTGTACACCATGAGGAGGAAGGATGAAGTCCTAGAAATTTTTATGATGTGGAAGAAGTTGATTGAAACTCTGACCGGCAGAAAGATCAAGTCACTCCGTTCAGATAATGGTGGAAAGTACACTACTGATCCATTCTTGCAAGTAAGTCAGAATGAGGGGATAGTTCGACACTTCACGGTTAGAGAGACATCGCAGCAAAAGGAGATAGCTGAGCACATGAACCACACTTTGTTGGAGAAGGTGCGGTGTATGTTGTCCAATTCTGGGTTGGGCAAGACATTCTGGGCTGAGGCTTTGACATATGAATGCGATCTCGTTAATAGGTTGCCTTTGGCTGTAATTGAGGGTAAAACACCAATAAAAGCTTGGTCGGGAGAATCTGCTACAGATTATGATACTCTTCGTATATTTGGGTGTCTGGCATACTATCATGTTAAAGATGGTAAGTTGGATCCACAAGCAAAGAATGTCATTTTTCTGGGTAAGAAGAAGGGTGCGAAAGGCTACAAGTTGTGGATACGAGAGACTGAAAAATCATTATGAGCAGATATGTTACTTTTGAAGAGGCTCTTATGATGAAGTCACATGGCTCTGAGCACAAAGAGAAGATGACCAGCGAGGTATTGCAGCGGGTAGAGATTGATGCATCTTCACATTGGCCAGAGAGTTTCGTACTAAATGGGGTGTTATCTACCGGTGTGACAACGGGTGATGAGCCACTGATTCATGAAGACACGGATGAAGGTAGAGTATTTAGTAGTACAGATGAAGAGATTCTGGTGGTGGAGTCAATCGCAATGAGTAAACCAAAGAGGGATGTAAGTAATCCGAGTTGGCTTACAAAGGACATGGTGCTTCCAAAGGCGAAGGCTATGGTAGCCTATGCACTACTGGTCTTTGAAGATGATGTTCCTTCCACCTATAATAGAGCTATTTACGGTTCCGAGGCTAAGCATTGGGAGAGAGTGATGAAGGAAGAAATGTATTCTCTTTTCAAGAATGGAACTTAAGAACTTTCAAAGTTGTCGAAGGGAAAGAAGGTGATCTGTTGTAAATAGATATACACAAAGAAATAAGAATCTCTTGATGATGATATACGCTTCAAGGCAAGACTCGTAGTCAAAGGCTATGCTCAAAGTGAGGGGATTAATTTTTTCCGGTGATGAAACACTCCTCCATTCGTATCATATTGGCCTTGGTAGCGCAATTTTATTTGAAGTTGTAATAACTCGATGTTAAGACTGCATTCTTACATGGAAATTTGAAAGAAGAGATCTATATGACTCAGCTGAGTGGGCTTAAAGTTGTGGGGAAGGAAGACTATGTGTATAAGCTGAAAATGTCATTGTACGGTTTGAAGCAGTTTCCAAGACAATGGTACAAACGGTTTGATCAATTTATGATTGGGCAGAAGTACAGGCGGAGTCATTATGACCATTGTGTCTACTTATGCAAGCTACGTGACGGGTCTCTTATTTACTTGATTTTGTATGTGGATGATATGCTTATTGCGTGTAAGCACAAAAATGAGATTGGCAAGCTGAAAAAGCAAATGGGTGAAGAATTTGAAATGAAGAATCTTGGTGATGCGAAAAAGATTTTTGGTATGGAGATTCATAGAGATAGAGAGAAGGGAATGGTGCGTCTCTCTCAGACAACGAATATGAGGAAGGTACTTAAGAAATTTGGCATTGATGAGAACATAAAATTTGTAAATACGCCCCTTGCTCCTCATTTTAAGCTTAAGGCTTCTATGTCTCCAAACACTGACGAAAAACGTGATTATATGAGTCAAGTTCCTTATGCTAGCGTGGTTGGTAGCTTGATGTATGCTAGTATGTACTTGGCCAAATATTTCACAAGCGGCTGGTATGGATAGTTGATACATGCATGATTCGGGTAGAGATCGTTGGCGAGCAGTGAAATAGATTCTATGGTATATCAAAGGTATTGTGGATATTGGTTTGGAATTTCGTAAACAAGATTCGACTGACCAGTTTTGTGTGGGTTATGTGGATTCTGACTATATGGGTGATTTGGATAAACGACGGTCTACTACCGGGTATGTGTTTACATTGGGTGGATGACAGGTTAGTTGGAGATCTACGCTACAGTCAACGGTGGCACTATCTATTACTGAGGCAGAGTATATGGCGGTGACTGAGGAGATAAATGAATCTATTTGGATGAAAGGTCTTCAACGCGATTTAGGCATTAAGATGGACCATCATGATGTTTTTTGTGATAGTCAAAGCACTATCTTCTTGGCCAAAGATCAGGTTCATTATCAGCGTACAAAATATATTGATGTGCGTTATCACTTTGTCAGAGAAATCCTGGAAGAGGGTGTAATTTTATTGAAGAAGATTCACACCAAAGATAACCCGGCGGATATGTTTACGAAAGTTGTTTCGGGAATTAAGTTTAATCATTGTTTGGACCTAGTTCAAATTCTTCATATTATTTGATTGAATTTTTTGGGAACTACGGACTACTTGATCCACGATACGTAGGCAACCATTGATTTGGTGCAGTCGATTTTTGGTTTTTTGGGACAATTGGTTTTTTTTTTGTCATTTTGGATGCTTGGTTTTGGATTTGGTCATTTTGGGGACGCTTGGTTTGGTTAATTTCCTTGGGCCGCTTGTGTGTTTGGGTCTTTGGGGACATTTGATGGTGAAGATGGTTTGTTTCGGGTCGTTTAGATGGTTACTATATTCGGCTCAGATTTCGGTTCGTTTGGTTTGGGGAAATCTTCACCGAGGTAGATAATTATGGGACTATTTTTTAACAAGTCGTTCGAACGAAATTTATTGCCGTTTGAACGAGATTGGGTCTGTTCGAACAGAAAATGTTTCTGCTTGAATAGAACACCCCAAACCTTAATAGTTCGAACAAACATCGGTAAAACTCAATTTTGAGATTTGTTTGGATCCCTTGACTATCCTCGAGATCTGAGTGATTGTAAATAGTTCCCCAACTATATAAGAGGGGACTTAGACTCATTTAGAGCCAACCCTTAGTGATAACAATTTGAGAGGAAATCTTTTAGAGAACTTTTAATTGCTTTGAGTGATTGTAACTTTGAGATCTTGAATAAACTCTCTCTCTCTCTCTATTGTACAGTGGACGTAGGCAATTGCCGAACCACCTTAAACTTTGTGTGTTGTGTATTCTCTTTGATTGTTGCTTGTTCATTGCTAACTAAATCGACTTAGAGTTTTGGCTTCTGCGGTTGCGACTCAACATGAGGCTTTTAAGTTATTAAAGTTTTTCTGCTTCTTGTATGTTAGAGAATTCCATCCCGTGGAGAAAGTAGGTTTATTCTCAGACTCGGACGCTTTCTCCTCATACCTTGTGAAATAGAGGTATCGCTTTATATTTATGTTAATGTTTGCTATTATGTACTACTACATTTGTTGAACTTTGTTATTATGTTCTTCGTAATTGTTTGCAACTATGTTGCAACGATTATACCCCAAATGGTGTAATAAGAGAGCTAGTACTTACTTGTATATGGTGGACTTCGTAAGGACTGAGGAGCAAATCGCTTTATTGTAGTCTGGCTAAGAGAGCGAAAAATGCCCGCATGGCGACACGGGGATTTGAAGCTATCTTGAAACAGGTGTGGGAGAAGCTAAAAATAAATCAATCGAAAATGGAGAACCATCAAAGTGTAGCAGAACAAAGTGGTAATGGAGAACCAACAATAAGTGTATTGTTGTAGTTGAAGTTTGTGGGAATTCTTTTGATCTTGGCAGCAGCCTGTTTTGTTTTATTTTCAGTTTGGTAGTTTAATTTTAATCCATGATTAAACTACCATAAGATTAGATTATTATTTACCATACGAATATACAATCCTATTCACTCATTGTGTGTTCAATATGCCTGAAATGTCTACTTTTAACTTCTTCAAATAGTTCTCGTAACATTGCTCGAATCTCTCGCTTAAATAACCCAAAATGATTGAATTCCATGACACCACAGTAAGAGTAAAGATCTCCTAACAACTTAAAATAGTTCTCCCGACATGGCTCATATCTTCCATCTTTTAAATAACCCAAAATAAGTGAATTCCATTACACCACATTAAGAGTGAATATATTTTGTAGATTTCGTTCTCATTGTGTGTTCAATACTAGAACTTTTACCTGTGCTGTGCACGGCTTTGTGACGACATTGTTGGAATTAGAATTAGGTGTTTCCTAATACTATAATACTCTCCAACAAGGTGTGGTATAGGGATATTATAATCAGGGAAAGTGAATGATCTAATATGGGAAATGGGATTCCGACATCGTTGGTTGGTTTCTTCATGGGAGTTCTCTCGAAGGGGGAAAGATATTCATTAATGGTGATATCACGACTAGTAAAACTTTTACGAATATCATAAACTTCATAATCTCGTTGCTATATGGGTAGCCAATGAAAACATATCAACATGTTCTTGCATCAAATTTTTGTCGTGATTTTACTTTAAGCAAGATATCTTGAACTTGAAGGCTCTTGTTTTGCAACAAGGGTGCCGGAAGTAAGTTAATGACATGCTGCGGTTAGGATGCATGTAGGGTATTTATTGTCGTAAGTCAAGCGAAGATCATATGAAGTTCACATTTTATTGTGCGTGTATCGTACACACCGTGGTACTATTAAGTAATGAATGCAAATTGGTTTTGTGGAAGTTCATTACATTCGTGGGACGAACGAGGGTCAAGGACGAAGGAAAATATCATTCGGGTGATTTTTTTGGTATTCTATTCGAACAGAAGATGCAGAAACCTCTCTATTCGAATATACTTTTGTCTCTGTTCGAATAGAGGACTCAGGCAAAGGTCTGCTCGAATAGACTTTAGTCTCTGTTAGAAAAGACCTCGTATTCTCAGTTTTAGAAGTAAAATTGTGGTCGTTTGTTTGTCTCGTGATTCGTACTTCGAGCCCTAACACGTTCAGTGTTTTCTAGGTTATATAAGGTTACAAGAGTTTGGTCTAGGACCACCAACATGATGCCAATAACGTTTCCTAATCTGCTGCAAGTGCGCTTGTAAAAATGGTGCTCTAAAGTGTTGCTACTCGGCACTCGCAGTAGTTTGAGTTGCTGGAGTAGGCGTGGGGTACTGATTTAGGTCTCTTTGCAAATTGGCATTCTTTGGAGCCTCAGCCTCAGCCTCAGCCTCTGAAAGGTAAGAAATTGCTTTCAAAACCCTAATCCCATTTTATTTGTAAGAAATGTACTCTTTTTGTAACAACATTCTTCTTAGAAGAAGTAATAGTATTTGCAGATTAAGAAGTAGAAGAAACCTACTAACTCATTTCAAAACCCCCCTAATAATAATAACTCTATTTTCTTCTAATCCACCAATCCAATACCTTGAGAATCACATTGTAGAATCATTTGGGTTCACAAGAGACGAATTAATCTCTGCCTCGCCCTCTAGTTTGAGTATTGTGCCTGATTTCAAACAGAGTCTAGGTTTCACCGACATCACAAGTGTCATCTCTAAGCTTCCTCGATTACTCCGTTGCAATGTCGAGGAAACCTTAAAACCCAAACTCAAGTGCCTGCCTTGAAGACCTAGGCTTCTCTGGCTCATCTATTGCTCATCTCATCTCTGCTAATCCCAAAATTCTCACGAGAGACATTGATAATTCTATCATCCCCACTATCGAATTTCTCCGATCCTTGCAACACTCTAATGAAGACATAGTCATAGATCTTAAGAAATGCTATTGGTTCCTTAACCCTGAGCATCGGAAGAATGTTAGCTGCAATATTGACATTCTACGCCAATGTGGGGTTCCCAATAAGAAAATTACCCGGTCTCTGCTACAGCAACCAAGGTTCTTCACCGAGGAACCGGAGTGGGTCAGGTATTGTAGCACAGGTTGATGAATTTGGGGTTAAACATGATTCTGGATTGTTCATTAGAGCTGTTAAGGTAAGAGAAGCCAATTGGTCCACATTAACAACTTTAATATTTGTATACACATTATTACAATAAGTGGAGGTTGGGAAAAATGTGTGAACTTCAGTGTTAATGCTGCTTGAAGACATATTTATCAAACTTTCTTTACTTTTCACATTTTACCAACGCCAACAAATTTGTAGGGATGGTAGATCAATAGTAGAGAGAATAGAAGGTAAAATCGATGGTTTGAGATTAATAGTAATAGGTAAGGTCAATGGTTTAAAATCAATAGTGGTAGGTAAGATTAACGGTCTCAAACCAATAGTGATTTTTACTAAATTAAAATTCCTGTATAAATATCTCCAAGGGAACCATTTATCAATAAGTATTTTTACATTCTCTGCATACTTTCTCTCTCTCCATCTCTGTGTTTGATATTGTACTTCACGCCCTACGCAAGTATTCAAATCACAACATGTTATCTGCACTCGATTGGCTCATCCCTGACGGAAAGTGCACCACGGAGTAGGATATATCAATAGTAGAGAGAATGGAAGGTAATATCTATAGTTTGAGATTAATATTGGTAGGTAGGATCAATAGTTTAAAATCAATAGTTGCAGCTTGATCGAAGGAGTTTTAGGGTTTTGGTTCAGAAACGGCTGCTTCTTCCTCTCTCTGGAAGTCTTTTATCCTGGTGAATTAGGTCAAATGAATTGGCATTATTCAAGTTGACCTTGATTTCATGGACCAATTGTAAGGCCCAGGTACAATAGAGACACCCGGCCCAAACCAACAACTGTAACACGTATTTGTGGCCCTAGCATGAAACATCATCGGGTCGAAGCCGCGAGGGTGAGAGAATTGGATTTTACGTCTTTGACAATGATGGTCTACTATTAAAATGTGTCTTTAATGGGAAGTAACTGTTGGGGTTCGCTCAGATTCCGCAACTTCATACAAAATGCTATGCTTCATTAGTATGTACGCAGTGACAAAATGTATTTTGGAATTTTATGATGAAAGCTCTCGTCTAGGAGCCACAATTGGTATGTACGCAGGAACTTAAAAAAAAATAGCGAGTCTAGGGCAGTGCCTAAATCACTATAATATTTCATGAACACTTACATTAAACAGGTGCTAGTTAACGATATATCAAAACAAGTTAATAATAAGAGTATTTTTTTCTCTGTATTCACTTCCAAGGCCACCGGTTGGCGGGGTTTGCTTACCGCTCGACGGTGAAAAAACTATACCGACAGTTACCCAAACGATATACTGTTTGACCAGACAAAACCAAACAAGAACCGACAATTTTGTGGCCTTAGGCGGGGGTATCAGACTCAAACTGATCATTTCCCGACGGTCTAAGATTCGTTTGTGGTTGCCGGACAAAATCGAACAACCCATTATTGTGGACACTAATAAAGGTCGCAACATGCATTTTTAGGCTGGAGGGACTCAAGGCGATGCCGGACGAAACTGAACAAAGCCAAGTCTTTCCCCTTCAAAAATGGGCATCCACAGTAGGAATGAAAATCCCATATGCAAAGATAGTATAGTAGTTTATTTTTTACTGTACAAACTTGGTTTTATGTGAGAGTATACAGTCAATCTCTGCCGTGAATCCTACTCCGTGGTGCACTTTTTGTCAGGGATGAGCTAATCGAGTACAGATAACGTGTTGTGATTTGAAGGTTTGTGTAAGGCGCGAAGTATAATATCAAACACAGAGATGGAGAGAGAGAAAGTACACAAAGAAGGTAAAAATACTTATTGATAAATGGGTCCCTTTAGAGATATTTATACAAAAATTTTAATTTAGTGGAAAACCATTATTGGTTTGAAACCGATGATCTTACCTACCACTATTGATTTTAAACCATTGACCTTACCTACTACTATTAATCTCAAACCATAAATCTTACTTCTATTCTCTCTATTATTGATCTACCATCCCTATAAATTTGTTGGTGTTGGTAAAATGTGAAGAGTAAAGAAAGTTTGAGAAATGTGTCTTTAAACAACACTAACACTGAAGTTGGCACATTTTCCTCAACCTCCACTTACGGTAATCATGTGTATACAAATATTAAAGTTTTTAATGTGGATTAATTGGCTTCTCTTGCTCCGAAGTGCAAAAACGTGTACACTACTGTGTATGTCACTTCTAAACACATTTGGGGTCTCAACAAACAAAGCAATCAAAGCCTCCAAATACTTCTCTCTCTTTGCCTCGCTCTCTAGTTTGAGTATTGTGCCTGATATCTTCAAACAGAGTCTAGGTTTCACCGATACCGACATCACAAGTGTCATCTCTAAGCTTCCCAAATTACTCCGTTGCAATGTCGAGGAAACTCTTAAACCCAAACTCAAGTGCCTTGAAGACCTAGGCTTCTCTGGCTCATCTATTGCTCATCTCATTTCCGATAATCCCAGAATTCTTTTGAGTCACGTTGATAATTCTATCATTCCCATTGTTGAGTTTCTCCGGTCCTTACAATACTCTAATGAAGACATAGTCAAAAATCTTAAGAGATGTCATTGGTTATTTAACCCTGAGTATCGGAAGAATGTTAGCTGCAATATTGACATTCTACGACAATGTGGTGTTCCTGATCAACAAATTACCCAGATTTTGCTACGTGACCCAAGGTTCTTCACCCAGGAACAGGAGTGGTTCAAAGGTATTATGGCACGGGTTGATGAATTTGGGGTTAAATGCAATTCTGGATTGTTCATTCAAGCTGTTAAGGTGATGGGAGGCATGAAAAAAGCTACTACGGAGGCAAAGGTTGAGTTGTACAAGAGCTATGGGTGGTCCGAACTGGACATAATATCTGCTTTTAGAAAATTTCCGCATGTCCTGGCGGGTTCAGATCAAAATATTAGAATAACAATGAGTTTCTTAATCAATGAAGTCAGATACAAGCCTATAGATATTACATTAAGGCCAGCGCTCTTAAGTGGCAGCTTGGAGAAGGGTATTGAAGCCCAGGAATGAGGTGTTGAATATACTAATCTCAAGGGGATTGATAAAGAAGAAACCTGAGTTTCTATCGGTGGCAGTAATGTTCAAGGAGAAGTTTCTACAGAATTATGTGGCAAAGTATGCAGATAAAGCTCCTAATCTTCAATAATTATATTCTAGTTTTCAATGCTAGATGAGAATATTGAAATTAAGATAAGATTGCAATTTTGGAACAGAGGGTTCTCTAGTTTTGTAAGCACTTATGAGATTCTCAAAAGAAGAAGTTGGAATAGAGGGTTCTCTAGTTTTTTAAGCACCTATGAGTATCAAAAGAATGTTAGCTGCAATATTGACATTCTACGCCAATGTGGGGTTCCCAATAAGCAAATTACCCAGTCTCTGCTACAGAAACCAAGGTTTTTCACCCAGAAACCAGAGTGGGTCAAAGGCATTGTAGCACAGGTTGATGAATTTTGGGTTAAACATGATTATGGATTATTCATTTGAGCTGTTAAAGCGATGGGAAGCATGAACAAAGCTAGTATCGAGGCAAAATTTGAGTTGTACAAGAGCCATGGCTGGTATGAACTGGACATAATATTTGCTTTCAGGAAATTTCCTGGTATCCTGGAGTATTCGGATCAAAATATTAGAGCAACAATGAGTTTCTTAATCAATGAAGTCGGATACAAGCCTAAAGATATTGCATGCATTAAGGCCATCGTTCTTAAGTTACAGTTTGGGGAAGGTAATGAAGCCCATGAATGAGGTGTTGAATATACTAATCTCAAGGGGATTGATACAGAAGAAACTTTCTCTATTTTCAGTGGCAGTAATGTCAAAGGAGTTTCTTCAAAATTATATTGTGGGGTATGCAGATGTAGCTCCTGATCTTCTGCAAGTTTATAATGGTTCTCAGTCCCAAGATTGACAACTATGTGGTGAAATATGCAAATAAACTTCCTTATCATCAACAGGTAAATTATAGTTTTTAATGCTAAAATGAGAGAGAGAGAAAGAGAGAGAGAGAGAGAGAAAAGGGTGCAAATGGAGCAAAGGCCAAAGGTTTATTCAGATACCCATATCATGTATCGTAAGGTTGGTTAGGGACGGTTAAGGAGAATATGGTGGTAGGGGGTTGAGTTCTCGTCCTTTTGATGTCTAAAGTGTCTTATAGGTTTGGGATCACAGCGAAAGCGATCCAGAATGATAGGAAGTTGGATCTGAATGGGATTGGTGTGCTTCATCGGGCGGATATTGGGGTGTATTTGAGAATGAAGGATGATCTTCGAAGTGGATTTGGTAAGTTTTGCTTTAATTTTGCATTGTTCTACAAGTGGGTTTATGGTGATTTGGGGTTTGCCGCGTTTGAAATGATACAAGCCTTAGATGTGAGTTTTTATGGGTTTACTATAGTTTCCCTTTTTATTTCAGTGATGCATATTATGTTAGCGTGTCAATTCTACCAATCATATTTATTTTTGCATGAGATTGTAGCTTTGAAGTTAATATAACTTGGGGTTTGTCACATTTGAACTAATAAGATTGATTTTTGTTTACTATGGTTTGACATGATCTTAAAAAACGTAATTGAATTTTTATTTCACTTTAATCATTATTGTTGATGTCTAGGATGTCAGTTTTATTTCCCTCAAAATCATTGTGGCAGATGCAGAAATCAACGAAACCACTGTAGCAGAAAAGAAAGAAAGAAAACCCCCACAAAATCGTGCTCGCTTGGGTACCAATTTGTTAAAAACTACGTTGTTGCAGAAGCTAAATTACACTCTAAAATAAACTAAATCTCTCAATTGTAAATTCTAGGGTTTCTAGATTTTTACCCTAAACTCTAACACGAGATCTAAAAAAACAAAAGAGCTCCTTACATCAATATAAAGAGAAAGTAGAAGGTACGTGGCCTCGTGGGTAGACGACCCATGAGGCATGATCTATCACAAAAATTTGAAATCTTGAGATACACATGCATTCTTGTAATTAGAGGCACCGACACTATTTTGAATGATAGCTTTTAAGCTGAAAATTTTGTCCTAACTTCCTAAATCTTAAAAGCGTTGTGCTACTTCTTTGTGAGTCCGTGAATGGGGAATCATCCTTCACATTAAGCTTACCTAGTTTTGTTTTGCTTGTCACCTTAAAGATGCATCTATCTATCCTTTGTGGTGATCATTCTTTCATTAGGATTCACCCTGTGAATTGTTCATCTTATGTTCTCGAAGTACCTCAATTCTTTGCCAATTCCCCAATTATCCAGTCAGGGATAAGGTGATTCGAATATTGTTTCAGAGCAATACTTGGTTTAAAAATTATGTCAGAAGTTCTAGTGTGTGCACTTGGAGGCAACAATGCATGTTAAAAAATAGATAATTTGATCATAAAGCCCCTGGTCTTTTCTTCAGGCGTTGTATATCTGTATTTCTTCTGCATGAGGGGAGCTGTTTTTGATCCTTTGGTTTAAGCATTTCCGCATGAGGGGAGCCTTATAAATGTGGAAGCAAGAACTGGGTAGCATTGTCTCTGAACTCTGCTAGTTCTTTCTGTTAATTTAGAACTTCTTAGGCAATTATTATATATTTTCTGAGCTTTGTTGTTCGCAGTGAGAACTTCTTGTATTTCGTGCTACAAGATGGTTCTTATGTTACCAAAGGAGGAGAACAATATGTAAGATTATCCCTGGCTATGAACCTCTAGTTCTTTTTTGTTGATCAAGACCAACGACATCAGGAGGAAGTCGGTCCTCTTTACACTAGAGAGGTCGTCTGCCCAAATTTTGAACTGACGAAATTAACCCTTAACTAAATTCCTTTTCAACTCTGGGTATCCCAAATTACTCCGTTGCAATGTCGAGGAGCCCTTTTATTTTTTAAGTTCTCTTGTTAGAGTTTAGGGTAAAACTCTAGAAACCCTAGAATTTGCAATTGAGAGATTTAGTTTATTTTAGACTGTGATTTAGCTTCTGTAACAACGTAGTTTTTAACAAATTGGTACCAGAGTGAGCATGATTCTGCGGTTTTTCGTTCTTTCTTTTCTGCTACAGTGATTTCGGCGTTGCAACAATATTTTGGTACCTAAGAAACTCATTGTTGCTCTTATATTTTGCTCAGATAACCTAGGAAATTTCCTGAACGTAGACGCAGTTTCTAACTTGGACCATCCATAACTCTTATACAACTCAATCTTTGTCTCAATAGTAGCTTTGCTCATGCCTCCTATCACTTCAAAAGCTCGAATGCACATGCCATAATCGTGTTTAACCCCCAATTCATTAACCCATGCCACAATACCTTTGAACCACTCCTATTCCTGGGCGAAGAACCTTGGTTGATGTAGAAGACATAGGGTAATTTGTTGATCAGAAACACCACATTGTCGTAGAATCTCAATATTGCAACTGACCTTCTGAATTCCTGGGGCAAGAAACCAATTGCATTTCCTAAGAGCTTTAATAATGTGTTGATCAGTGTTGTAAGGACCGAAGAAATTCGATAGTATTGTTAATGTGACTCACAAGAATTCTAGGAATATCGGAGATGAGATGAGCAATAGATGAGCCAGAGAAGCCTAGGTCTTCAAGGCACTTGAGTTTGGGTATTAGGGTTTTCTAGGGCATACAATGAAATCCATGGGTTTCTATGACAAGTGGTGTAACTGGATTCAACAATGTATTTCCACCACTGCTCTATCCTTCAACATTGACGGATCCCCGTATGGTTTTCTCAAGCCGGACAGAGGTCTCAGACAAGGCGACCCTCTTTCCCCTTTTCTTTTCCTCATCTGTACTGAGGTTCTCTCCAAGATCATCATCAAAGCGGAGATTGAGGGGAATCTACATGGCATTAAGATGTCCAGAGGCAGCACTCCGATCTCCCATCTTCTCTTTGCAGATAACTGCTTCATTTTTTGTAGAGCTAACCTCAAGGAAGCAGGCATGCTCAAACATGTTCTGAGCATTTTTAAAAGTGTTTCTGGCCAAAAGATTAACCTGGAGAAATTGTGTATTCTCTTCAGCAAGAATGGGCATCAGAGACATCACCGGCTCATTCAACATAATCTTCACATTAAAAAAAATGCGGGCGGAGACAGATATCTGGGAGCCCCTCTGGAGTTTGATCGCAAGAAAACCCTTAACTTTCATGATATAATCACTCGTGTTTCGAACATAATCGAGGGATGGAAAGCTAAAAACGTTTCTCAAGCGGGCAGACTCACCCTTATTAAAGCTGTTAACTCATCAATTCCTTCGTTCCATAATCCATATGACTATCTTCCCCATCTCTCTCAAGACCTGCAAAAAACTGGACTCTATTAATTCCTGATTCATGTGGGGCACAAATTCTGCTGGGAATAACAAACTCATTTCATCAGTTGGAAGAATATCTGTTGCCCCAAAGACAAGGGTGGTCTGGGAATCAGAACGACCCTACCACACAATCATGCTTTCTTAGCCAAATTATTTTGGAGGATCATCAGAGTCTGACAAAACTTAGGCTTAAACCTTAAGAAGAATTATTCTCCTAAAGAGTCTCCGATGACCGCATCCCCTAAACCTACTGACTATTGGATCTAGAAAGGCATTATTACAGCCAGGGATAGAATTTGGACTGAGCTCATTTGGCACATCAAAGATGGTGAAAGCGTGGACTGTTGGTTAGAACTTTGGATCTCGGGTATCAGATACGGTCGCCCGTGAGGTCCTCCCCCGTCCTACAGAGCTATCACTAAAGTGTCAAACCTTATCTGCCCCACCCAACGGATTTAGAAGGAAGTGATTATTCGATCCTAGTTTCATCAAGATGTAGCTGAGATCATCCTCAGAATTCCACTGAGTAGATTCCAAGCCAAAGACACTTTTAGATGAAGAGGGGAAAAGAATGGTCTCCTCACGGTTAAATCAGCCTACCAAACATTTCTCCATAATCATAAGACAAAGAACTTCAACATCCCTGGATCAGGCCAGGAGCATGACTGGGGGGCCATCTGTAGAATGAAAGTACCACATAAAATTAAGTTGTTCCTTTGGAAAGTACTGCAAAATGGTATCCCTACTAAATTTAATCTCTGGCATGGAGAGAACAACAAAGATACTATTTTCCCTAGATGCGGAGAAGAAGAAGAAACCACCACGCACGCCCTCTTTTTCTGTAAAAAAGTTAAAAGAGTTCTGGTACGTTTCTAACCCCTCCTCTAATTTTGACTGCTGGCCTTACACAGATTCCCTAAATGATATTTTTCTTAAATTGACCTGCCAAATTACGGTCGAGCCCGACCTTGCTAAGTGGGGCAATGTCAGCTCCATCTTTTTTGTCATCTCGATGAGCAGAAATGACCTTGTTTTTAATAATATCAAGCATAATCCTATTGTCTTTGTGATTAGGTCCAAGAGCTACTACCTCAATTATAGGTCTAACAATGATTACCAGATCTCCCCTCCTGTACAGGTCCCACTTCTTTCCGTCCAAGAAGGCTGGCATTTTACTATGGTGGATGAGGCCTGACATAACAGTAAAACTAGGGGGGTTCTGGTTTTGTGATTAAAACTCACAATTTTGTTGTGGTAAGTGCAGGATTTGACTCCTCTCAGTCGAAGGATTCCGAAGAGGCCGAGGCGCTTTCTGTGATCCGAGGCATGGAGGCAGCACACATGATAGGCATTGAGCGAGCACTGGTTCTTACAGACTGCAGGAGAATCGTCCGGGCATATGAGACGAGATCTAAGGACCTTTCATGGGGTGCTCTAGCCGTTGCACCTGATGCTTACTTTATCATCCAGCTTTTTGGAGTTTAGTTTCCAGTTTTTCAGCAGATCGTTCAATTCGAAAGCACACGCCTTAGCTGTCTTGGGAGTACACTTCCCGGCATTATCTTTGTATGAGTCTGATAAGGCGACAAAACTTATTGACTATGTTGTTTGTCTTCAGCCGGTAAAGGCTTAATTTATTTATTATGACTTTGCTTAAAAAAAAAAAAGTCCTTTGTCTATTTAGAAGAGTTTGGTCTAGGACCATCAACATCATCTCATCTCATGACTACCAATAACGTTCCTCATCTGCTGCAAGTGCGCTTGTAAAAATGGTGCTCTATAGTGTTGCTAATTTAGGTCTCTTTTACAAATTGGCATTTTTTGGAGCCTCAGCCTCAGTCTCAGCCTCTGAAAGGTAAGAAATTGCTTTCAAAACCCTAATTCCATTTTATTTGTAAGAAATATACTCTCTTTGTAACAACATTCTTCTTAGAAGAAGTAATAGTATTTGCAGATTAGGAAGTAGAAGAAACCTATTAACTCATTTCAAAACCCCTCTAATAACAATAACTCCATTTTCTTCTAATGCACCATCTCCTTTTGTAGTTGATCATCTTGTAAACACATATGGTTTCTCAACTGACAAAGCAATCAAAGCCTCCAAATACTTCTCTCTCTCCGCCTCACCTTCTAGTCTGAGTGTTGTACCTGATTTCTTCAAACAGAGTCTATGTTATACTGATGCCCAGCTCACAACTATCATCTCCAAGAAACCCACATTGTTTTGTTCCAATGTCGAGGAAACCCTTAGACCCAAACTCAAGTGTCTTGAAGACCTAGGCTTCTCTACCACATCTATTGCTCATCTCATCTGTGCTAATCCAAACATTCTTAAGAGTGACATTGATAACACTATCATCCCCACTATCGAATTTCTTCGGTCCTTACAACTCTCTGATCAACACATTATTAAATCTCTACGGAAATGCCATTGGTTCCTTGCCCCTGAGTATAGGAAGAATGTTAGTTGCAATATTGAGATGTTACGACAGTGTGGGGTCTCTGATCAACAAATTACCCAGTATCTGCTAAACCAACCAAGGGTTCTTATGCAGAAACCAGAGTGGTTCAAGGGTATTGTGGCACGGGCTGATGAATTCGGGGTTAAACGCAATTCTGGATTGTTCATTCAAGCTGTTAAGGTGATGGGAAGCATGAACAAAGCTACTACTGAGGCAAAGGTTGTGTTGTACAAGAGCTATGGGTGGTCTGAACTGGACATAATCTCTGCTTTCAGGAAATTTCCCAATGTCCTACTGTACTCGGATCAAAATATTAGAGCGAAAACGAGTTTCTTAATAGAAGAAGTTGGATACAAGCCTAAGGATATTGCAGTGAAGCCAGTGCTTCTTAGTTACAGCTTGGAGAAGGTGTTGAATATACTAATCTCAAGGGGATTGATAAAGAAGAAACCTGAGATTCTATCGGTGGCAGTAATGTCCAAGGAGAAGTTTCTACAGAATTATGTGGTAAAGTATGCAGATAAAGCTCCTAATCTTCAACAGTTATATTCTAGTTTTCAATGCTAGATGAGAATATTGAAATTAAGATTACAATTTTGGAACAGAGGGTTCTCTAGTTTTGTAAGCACCTATGAGATTCTCAAAAGAAGAAGTTGGATACAAGTATCAATATCGAATCACAGATGAAATATGCAGATAAACTTCCTGATCATCAACAGGTAAATTCTAGTTTTCAATGCTAAAATGAGAGAGAGAAAGAGAAGGGTGCAAATGGAGTAAAGGCCAAAGGTTTATTCAGATACCCACATCATGTATCGTAAGGTTGGTTAGGGACAGTTAAGGAGAATATGGTGGCAGGGGGTTGGGTTCTCATCCTTTTGATGTCTAAAGTGTCTTATGGGTTTGAGATCACAGTGAAAGTGATCTAGAATGATAGGAAGTTGGGCCTGAATGGGATTGGTGTGCTTCATCGGGCGGATATTGGGGTGTATTTGAGAACGAAGGATGATATTCGAAGTGGATTTGGTAAGTTTTGCTTTAATTTTGCATTGTTCTGCAAGTGGGTTTATTGTGATTTGGGGTTTGTCGCGTTTGAAATAATACAAGCCTTAGATGTGAGTTCTTATGGGTTTACTATAGTTTCCCTTTTAATTTCAGTGATGCATATTATGTTAGCATGTCAATTCAACCAATCATATTTATTTTTGCATGAAATTGTAGCTTTAGAGTTATTATAACTTTGGGTTTGTCACATTTGAACTAATAAGGTTGATTTTTGCTTACTATGGTTTGACATGATTTTAAAAAACGTAATTGAGTTTTTATTTCACTTTAATCGTTATTGTTGATGTCTAGGATGTCAGTTTTATTTCCCTTAAAATCATTGTAGCAACGCCGAAATCACTGTAGTAGAAAAGAAAGAACGAAAAATCGCAGAATCGTGCTCGCTCTGGTACCAATTTGTTAAAAACTACGTTGTTGCGGAAGCTAAATCACAGTCTAAAATAAACCAAATCTCTCAATTGCTAATTCTAGGGTTTCTAGAGTTTTACCCTAAACTCTAACAAGAGAACTAAAAAATCAAAATGGCTCCTTACATCAATATAAAGAGAAAGTAGAAGGTACGTGGCCTTGTGGTGGGTAGACGACTCACGAGGCATGATCTATCACAAAAATTTGAAATCTTGAGATACACGTGCATTCTTGTAATTAGAGGCACTGACACTATTTTGAATGATAGCTTTTAAGCTGAAAATTTTGTCCTAACTTCCTAAATCTTAAAAGGGTTGTGCTACTTCTTTGTGAGTCCGTGAATGGGGAATCATCCTTCACATTAAGCTTACCTAGTTTTGTTTTGCTTGTCACCTTAAAGATGCATCTATCTATCCTTTGTGGTGATCATTCTTTCATTAGGATTCACCCTGTGAATTGTTCATCTTATGTTCTCGAAGTACCTCAATTCTTTGCCAATTCCCCAATTATCTAGTCATGGATAAGGTGATTCGAATATTGTTTCAAAGCAATACTTGGTTTTAGAATTATGTCAAAAGTTCCTAGTGTGTGCACTTGGAGGTCACAATGCATGTTAATGAATTGGGGGTTAAACACGATTCTGGCCTGTTCATTCGAGCTTTCGAAGTTATTGGAGGCATGAGCAAAGCTACTATTGAGACAAAGATTGAGTTGTATAAGAGCTATGGATGGTCCGAATCGGAAACTGTGTTTGCGTTCAGGAAATTTCCCGGGTTATTCAGTATATCTGAGCAAAATATTAGAGCAACAATGAGTTTCTTAGTAGAAAAAGTTGGATACAAGTCTAAGATGATAAGTGATGGGAGTTTACGAATTCCCGGAATCGGTATGTAATCCATATATTCTTCTCTTTATTGTTGTTGCTGTTGTTTGAGGTTATTAAAGTTTTTCTGCTTCTTGTATGTTAGGCAATTCCATCCCGTGGTGCAGGCAGGTTTAGTCTCAGATTCGAACACTCTCTCCACATATCTCGTGTAATACAGGTATACGAACTCCACATCCATTTTGGGCAATTGATGAATCTGAAGATAGGTTTAGTTGGTTGGAGAACAACTGTGAGATGATAAGTGATAGAGTTTACCAACTCCCGGTATGTAATCTATTCTTCTCTTTATTGTTGTTTGAGACTCTTAAGCTATTAAATTTTTTCCTGTTTTTAGGCAATTGCTACAGTTGTAAAGGCCGCTTTAGTCTCAGACTCAGACGTGTTCTCCCCGTATCTCATGAATTTGAGGTATATATATACCACTATATGTTTATTTGCGTATTACAGAATATATGCATCAACTTAACTTCATGCTAGTGAGAGCATAGGTAGATTTGATCTTTTAACGTAACTGTTATGTCTTGCGCCTTGGGACGACAATGTAGTGAGGTTTATAGTATTTATTTGTTATTCTTGCGCTAAGAATACTTCATACTATGAGCATTCACTTGCCTTCAATAATATTCTAATCCATTATGTTTTCAGCTACAAGTAACTTAAAAGTTCAGATGAGTCCAAAGCAGTTATACTTCTGCTGTTGTAAATTACATTACTCATTTCTTATCTGCTTTTGTTATTTGAATTGTTTTGGCATTCTAACTTACAGGCAACTATGCACTTTTTTTTTGTAGCGGGGAATGAAGAATGATCGTAAGAAGTTGTCAACAAGGCATGAAGCTGTTTTCAAAACAAAGAAGGGTCTGAAACCGAAACATTCAAAAGATGCAGTAAAATTGGAGAACCGGCAAATGGAGAACCTATAATAAGTGTTCCATTGAAGTTCAAGTTTATGGAGAGTTGTTTGCATCTTGGCAGCAACCTGTTGTTATTTTTTCAGTAAGGTTCTTTATCCCTGGTATTGTGCTATGTATATCATGGGCGTTGCGCATGATGTGTACACCAGCTGGCTTTTGTAATCAAAACAGCTACCTGTTGTTTGGTTTTCAATGTGTAGATATCCAGTGTTGTTTCTTGTTTTCTCAGTGTCTCCTTTCCTTACATAGAATCTTGTAATCTATGTAATATTTCACAGTTTTGTACTCCTATGTTGCTTGGATTTTTTTTTTCCCATTCCTGTTTTTGTTTGATTCAGATTCTGCACTATTATCAGTACCATGATATAATCTAATTCAGCAGATCATAGAGAAAGATGTGGTTTGGATTAGTAGTTATGTGCAATTCAAATTTAGTCTATGGTCAGACTAGGCTTGCTAAAATTAATGCAGTCGACAATAGTACGCCTGCAGGCGAAGAAAAAATTGCTCCATCAGGCATTATGCAATATGTTCCCGGCATATTTTAACTTTTTAGTCTCATAGATTGTACATAGTGAAGCAAAGAAATATTCTACTCAAATGTTATTTATATTTTCCACGTGGTAATCCGTTTATTAAATGAGAGGCCTCTCTTGTTATTGGTGATTTTTATTTCGACTTTCTGGTTATATTTAAGAATTAAGATTAGCATCCTACATGTAGCTATTTGTGTTCATGATTCGTCTCACTGTGAAACAAAATTGCAGAACACCAATATGATCTGCTAGGCTGCTGTAAATTCACATTATCTTGGTTGTAATAATGAGTTCAGACTTCAAATAGTTCCTAGAATCAGAAAGACAAAAGCCAAGTTAAAACCATAAAAGTAGGTATTGTTTTCATCAACAACAGAAGCTTTTACTCCAGACATATCTATGTACATGTACTGTATTTTATACAAACTAAGACAGGTTAGAGGATGATTCAAATGGAAGGACCGGATCTGAGGACCTTTTCAAGCTTCTCTGCTTTGGTGTAATCTTTCTCTGTCAAAGGACCAGCAGGAAAAGCTGTGATCTCCACAACAAGGTGTGGAGTGGGCAGCTCATCAAATAGAGCTCTAACATTGTTACAGCACACAGTTTCTCCATGAGCACTCTCCCTCCTAATCTGACAACCCTGTAAACAATCCAATAAATACTAAATCAGTAAAAAGATGGCCTTTAAATCCCGATTTTGGGAATTGAAGATATTTGTGAGATTATATATCTTCAAAAAAATGATATACGGTTAAGAGCACCCAATTATGATCTCTCAACTGATAATAGGAGGCAAGAAGGCAAATTATAACTTATTTTTGGCAATGCCATTTGCAATAAAAGCCAAAAGAAGAACGTCCCTTATCATTTCTCAAAAACGCGAGGGACAACAATACTATTAGCCCTTTTAATAGCATATAGATTAGTAGAGAGTACTACATGGGAGATTTTCTTCACTAAAAATTGGGCTATGGGCATTGGAGACGATCTAGTATAAATAAAGTACATAACCAGGACTTCCAAGTTCAGGATATTTTAGACATAATTGCAAATCCTACTCCAGTTAATATAGATACCAGAGTTCAGGTAAGGCCGATAACACTTTCCAAACCATGCCTAAAGTTCTTTTTGAACACTTTCAACCACCAGACGGATCCATAGCTGACTTGTGGATCTGTCTAGTTGTCACAGCCCAGCCCGGGACCGCCTCTACAGTGCCCGGAGTGCAGCGGAATAAGGGACCGTGCGGCGTACACGGACGCGCGGTCGGCGTGTACCAGCCATCTTCACAACGGCGCGCCAGTGGCATATAACCCACGGATGCTAGAGCGACATCCGGATAATCCTGGATACTCGTGAGGGGTCATCGGATATGTATTCGGTATAGGCAACAACGCTGAAGGTTCCCTCAATAATCCCTACAGCGTAATCTCTCGCGACGCGCGCGAGGTACGGAAAGCACACCTGTCCTGTAGCGGATATAGCGGATCAGGGTAGCTCAATATGCCGGTTTCCACATAAGGGACTCATATCTCAAGGGGCGACGAGCCTGGACTATTTATATTGTTCATCTATAAGGGGCGGTGCTTTTCGGATAGCCCGCGGGGAATAGCGGCGCCATATAAAGCCCTCTTTGGAAAACCGGCCCGCATTGCGAGGCAATGTCCCCTAGCCTTCCCTAGGCCTAGGAGAACTCATAACTATCCCTTGTAGATAGTCCACGAGCCGGGGTACTTGATGACCAAGAATTAAAGCTCTTTTGGTCATGGGGAGGATCGGACCAAGGTTCCTCCTTAATATAGCTACTAAGTAAATAGTCAATCTCCAAAAGGAAACGTTAAAACATGAGACGAAGCGTACTGGCCCTTTTCGCCCCCTTAACCGAATCCGATTGCGACGAAACTTGGCGTACAGCTATATTAGGATATAGAGAACATATACATTCGGACAGAACTCAAAACGCTCGGGTGGATTTGGCCGGCGTTCGGTAGGTCGTCACACTAGTAGCTGATGCATGCATCTGACTTTTGGATCCTGGCTTAGTCGACCTAGCCCAGGCGTGCCAACCACAACTCTTCCAGAGCGTAGTGGTAATGTCTATAAGAAATTATCATTGATAAAAAGATCTGAATAGTGAAATGTAAAATACCTTATGGGAAGTGGCATCGAGAAAGTGGTCATCGTCCGATAGCAACGATGCAATAGCTTTAAGGAGCCGTCGGCCTTCAGATTTGGAAGGAACTCTGTAACTCCTTTTGAGGGTACCCTTGGTTGTTGGGTGCCACTTGCTCACCAGTTTTCTTCTATTGGTTGCTTCCCTCTCCTCTGATTAAAGATAAGATAATCTTTTGTAAGCATTATTTTATATGCTACAGAGTCATTTATGGATTATCAGAACAATCACCAAATACAGAGATTTATATGCTAGGGGTAGGGATTGCTTGTTTATATTTTTGAACATGTTGTGAAGTGTAAAGAGCAGTGCACCCATATATAGCTGCAAGTGTATATTGCTAGACAGATAAAACCTTCTGAAGAAATGAGTATAACATAGATATACCTTTTATGCTAAAGATAAATCACTCTAACTTAATCTGCCAAAAATAGGATAAACTACAAGCAACATAGAAAGCGGAAAAGAAATCTCAATCATGAAATGTAGAATGCCTTTTTACAATGCAGAATGCCTTTTTACACGGTTCACTCTACGGTTACTTTTAGCAACTGATGGAAGTGATTGGACTTTTACTACTGCAAAGATATGAAGATAGCAGAAAGAAAAATCCTCATCTCCATTCTATTTCTCTTTTGCTTCGCCGTCTCACTGCTTTCCATTTTTATTCCAAATGTCAGTGTACCTCTCAAGTCCTTGCAAGTTACCATTTATTACGATGGACCCATATGAGTAGCAATATGCGAAAATACATGAAAAATAAGAATTACCACTAGGCCTTACCAAAAAATTAAGGTATACTGTAAGACATACCACATTCACTAAAGTTGATTAAAAAAAAAACATTCACTAAAGCTAATAATTATGTCTTTATTTTTCAAAACTACGTAGAAATAGCAAAAATCGCTTCAAGTCGCTCCACAAACAATGTTTAATGCTGTTAACAGCTCCAGCTCCCAACAAGTAATTGACCTACCAAAGATTTCAGTGAAACTAAATTTTGTCTTTCTTGTACAAGGGTCAGTACCTTCTAGGACATATTTTATTCTCCCGCTCTACTACAATACTCTTCTAAAACTATAACTCAAACTGCTGTACTCCCCTTCTTCGTCCGTAGCTCTCATACGTTGCGGTTTGATGTCCAAAGCTATTATCAGTACAAAAATTGCATAAATCCGAATCCTCCAACCTCAACTGACTTTTTCATAGCTTAACCTTCAAGCTTGCATTTTTAATAAAATTATTCAAGGACCCTCATTTACAGTTAGTTGGGTTTTGCTACAGAAAAAAAAAGGTTTCGATCATGTGGGGGGCATTGAGATAATTACCAGTTAGTTTTATTTTTCGAATTATTATTTGCCTAGTACTATGTAATTTATAATTAGCCAATTGGTCTTATCTCACATGTCACAATGGCCAGAAAGTCATATCTTTAGCTAATGCCCTAGAGTGGCATTCATTAAGCTTTATTATATAAACGCTAAATAAGGCCTAATTTATAATTTAAACATGTGACGATGTTCGTCTAGTTAAATCATAAAACGTAGTATGCTATTATCACGTCTTGTGAAATGTTGATAATTATTCTAACGTAAATCTACGAATGCGGAAGCTTAATTCGTAAGAACAATCACGTGTTTTATCTAGATCTAATAAATGATTTCTACTAAGAGATAACTCAAAATACTTTCATTAACAACTAATTAAGAAATTACACCACCCTCTTCTTTATAACCTAGGTTTCATCACTCCTCAATAACTTTCATACCTATCCAAATAAGAAACTGACTAAAACTGAAACACTAGAACAACTTCAACAAGGTAAAATAGAAACATAGGCTAAAATAGAGAGGCCAAGGATCGGTTGTGGTAAACGATCCATAGGCACGTGCCACGTCACATTCAGGCGTTGGACATGCATAAGAATATGTGCGGCTTGCAATTTCAAACTACATGGTAATAGGCAGTCCACTACTTAAGCAAGTATGAATTGATAGTAGTAACTAGTAGGTTTTCAATTATAATTTTGAAGAAGTTGATAATCTCGGATATGCTTTCTAAGTTTCTTCTCCTCTCCTAGGATTTGATCATCACGAGTTCTCCACAGATATGATCTTTTTCAGACTGATCTTAATTAAGCATAAGAACTCAAATTAAATAGCATACAGGAAGCAGCTCATTATCTTTCCATATGGTTAAGTTGAACCTAGACGGTTTTACTTAGCTATGGTAGAAATCCCATGTACATATGCAACAATACCCCAAAACATACTCAATAAGTTACTTCCATACCAAAAAAAAATACAATACATGAGTAAGTAAACCTATCTGGGTTCTCGAGTTCTTCTCAAAACATCTAAAACAAGTATAACTTCATGATCCCATAAAAAAAACACAAATATGCATACCAAAATGATAAATACAACAACAAAATGGGTTGAAACTTGAAACATCACAAACCTGAATTGTCTTGAAAGCTCTCAAACCACTTAGAAAACCCCAAATCATCACCACTAGTCCCTGATTGAAAATCTTCCAAACCAACCCAAAACAACACCAAATAAGTAAAATCAAAATATACCCATTATCACTAAACCCACAAAAGGAGAGATTCCACAATGAAACAGGAAGAAATATATACTTGACGCAAATGGGTTCTCTTGAGATCCAGCCAAACCAGCTTTCAAGAGAGCATAATAGATACAAAGCCTTCCAACCCAAAGCACAGGTGCTTCAATCAAAGATGCATGAAAGGGTATCTCTCTAATGTTTCCATTGTGGGTGTTTGAGTAAGATTTAGTCCAAAGTAGCTTTTGAAAAGAGGGTATGAGTGATTTGTGCAACAATGGGGTGTTTGGGTCTCTAATATTGGATTGCTTAGTAGCTTGAAGAGATGCTGATGATGCAAAATGGGGTTTAAACAGTGAGATTGACATCTCTCTTCTTCTTCTTCACTTCAATGCAAATCTACACACACACACCGAAATATCATGGAGATTTTATACAATGGTTTGGAGTGAAAACTAGAAAACGAAAACCAGGAGACAAATTTTTTATTTTTTTAATTAAAATATGGATGGATAAGGTGAAGGACGTGGAATGGGGTGTGGGGTCCACTGACACTTGTCGAAGATTTTGTAGCCATATAACACGGCTTAGGTGATCACTGCGGAAACCGGAGATGGCAATAATAGTGGTTTTAGCAGCAATAGAAGTCGTAGCAACGCTTCACGGAGTAGATGGCAAAGAAGAACAGAGAGAAAAATGATTGAACAAGACACTGAAAAAACCAGACGAAAGAGATAAAGAGAAGATATTGGAGAGCTTGGGAAATATAAAGATGAAAATGAAGAAGAGTTATAAAAATTAGACATAAAATTTGTGACATCTTACGATCTCAACCTCGCCTATTACAAAAACATTCAACAAATGCTAAGGTAATCCATGGTTTTTGTAACAATAAATAAATTAGTAAACCCTAGAATGTATAGCTCTTTATGAAAAATTTGTAGTGAGAAATAAAATGTCGTTTCTATTAGGAGTCGAGTCCAGGCCAAGGCAGGAGCCCAACTGGGTTGGGTTGTTCTACTGGACTCCTAACAAGCCCATAGGCCTTTAGGTCTTACGGGGAGAGTTTAAGTAGGATAGGTATCCGCTTTGTATTGCGTACAGAGAAACAAATTTTTTAATCAATAAAGATTATCCTCTCTTCTCTTAATTGCTCTCAATATAGAACTGGTAGATTATTCTATTATTCCTCAACACATTATCAACACGTAGAACTAGTGGATCAAGAGAAGAAAAAAGAACTCTCTAAAATCAGCGTTTTCAGGAAATTCTAGCAATCAGGAGATGTATTTTACATATTTTTGAATTTATATTCAACTTCTCTCTCATATATGATATAGGATATCTGAATATGGATTAGAAGTATTTTTACCTATTTTTTTCGGATTAAAAAAATAAATTTTAGTATTTTTTTACCCTTGATTAAGGGTTGTTTTCAAACCAAATTTTCATTCTATGGACATCAGAGAGAGGTGAGACTAATTGTTTTAGGTAGCCTATCCCACGAGCTTTCCAACGGTATATGGCACGTCTCAGGGAGATGCCCCAATCGTCGGGAAAGTGACGTTGAAACTAGGCAGTTTCACAGCCAAAAACGGCAGTTTTAGGTCATGATGACGTTAGCAAATAAAATATTATTTTTAAAATATTATCTGATGATGACGTCATCATTATCCAATGTGTTGACGTCAGCAGTGATACGTGTCGAGGACACGTGGCATGATGACGTGGCAGTGACACGTGGCAGTCACCAGACTATTCACCGGCAGGCCACCAGACGGCACCGAACCGGTCACCGGAGTGACACGTGGCAGACACATGTGAGACACGTGTGGTAGTCTCATGCGGGGCACGTGTGGCACTTAAGGAACATAGTGGCAGTTACGTGTGTGGCACGTGTGGGACACGTATGGCAGTCACATGTGGGGCACGTGTGACTGGCATGTGTGCAAACCGTTTGATCGGGTCAAACCGGTCCAGACCGGTTAACCTAGTCCAGGCCTTGACCCATACCGAGTCAGACCGGTCCATGACCGGTTCATACACTAAATTGGCTATAAATAGCCTAATTTTTGGTCAAATCGAGTCATTTTTTTTTGTTGCAAAATTCCTATTGACTGGACCTACCTCATAAAGAAACCCAGCTTTAATTTTTGCTTGAAATTTTTTTTTTTTTTTTTGAACGGGTGCCTTGTATAGAAAAACCGACTCACTTATATAGGATATAAGTAAATGAATTAATTCTCTATCAGCATCATGACAACTAGGGTTTTGTACTGGTTCAGCCATTTTTTAACCTGAAAATCGTATCATTTTTTTTACGTTAGTATAATATCATATTTTCAATATTATATATGTTCGTATGTTAGTCTCGATACTGTTGCCGAGATATTTCTCCAACTCATCATTCTTACTATTACGATCTAATTCGATATTATTACATTAGTTGTTGATACAAGTTTTTAATCCAATTCTACTAAGTCCTAACATTGAAAACTATTTTATGTCCCTAACTTCTTCTTTTTTTGCTCGAATGTACAGGAACTCGAAATTTCTCGAAGACGATTCGTCTGCCACATGGTTTCCCGCCAAAACGGACCAAAATCTAAAAATTTGATTTTGCGTTCTCTCCGGCTCTAAATCCGGCCCAAATCCACAGGAAATCCAGCAAGATATTTGCACATTTCTTATGTGCACCAGAAAGAGCCACAAATCACCAGAGAGAACCACAAATCTCACAGTCATACCGACGGTGACCAAAAATACACTCTCTTCCAACCCTACCGACAATTACTTCCCATTCTTCTATCCCAACACTCCAATGTCATTTACGACACCTTCCACATCTCCAACACATCACCATATCATCACATAACAACAACATTTCAAAAAAACCCTAGAAATATTTTTCTCAATTTCTGCCAATGGGTTTACACAGAATCGCGATACATACAAATAAACATTGAATACCAAAGAAATTCTCAAAACATAAAACTCACCTTGAAATCGCGATGCTTCCAAATCCCTTTCTTTTGCAAGCTTGGCCTTTTTGATCAAAACGTCAATCTTCTCATTCCCAATGGTGGACAAAGACAAAAGAGAGGAGCGCAACGAATTGGAACTAAAAAAAAAAAAAAATAGAGTCAGTGGAGTGTGAACAGTCCCCGACCACGAGGCTATTTATAGGCCTCATGCGACTGTTCATCGCACCCATTCGCGACCATTCTTGTACCCGAGCGTAACGCCTCACATGTCTCTTCTCGAAATCTTTAACCCTTCGCCTCCTGAACGCCAACAAGCCTATGCATTGCTGCTTCAAACCGTACATATGCCCCTCTATCTCCTCTATTATGTCCATCTTCACCAAGATAGCTCTTATGTTGACAAAAAGAGATTGTACCTCCAATTCCTTATACTTCAAAACATAACCTGCAGGAGAGCACCTAGCCATTGTTCTACATGCGCCTACATCTTTCCTTTTTTATTCCCCTCATATTTTCTAGGGACAGTTGTAACCACAATTCAAATTCAAATAATATTCAATACAACAATTCCACACATTCAAGAACTATCATGTTCAACAGACAAAAGAAGTGTCACAAAATAGTACTTCGAGGTTATTTTTAACATATGAAGGTCGACAACAAATGTTGACAAATATATAAAGCAATTTATTTCAAACAATAGAGTACAAGATTATTCATTTATTACAACCACATGACAACCTTTACAGCTGTCCCGAGCAGTATGAACTCTCTCACCAACGCCTTGGCACGGTTCATTAGACTGCCAACACGCTCCGGCGGACTCAGAATTACGGATTGCAACTGACAATGGTACTGATAGTCTTCCTCAGCCACCTTCGCCTCGACCTCGCTCATCCTCTCATAGTTGGGCTCTACTGGTACAAACGTCTGCCCATTGACAAACAGTTTGCCAAAATACCGCTCCATCAATTCCCAATACTTGAAGTGCACCCGGTTGGAAAACTCTTCCTTACACAGCTGCACCCTAGTCTTCACCATCTAACCAAAGGAAACAAATAACTTTCTTCAAGCATACAAGGGATATTTATATGAACAACTCAATGCATCACAAATCTCAATAATCAAAGATAGTAGTCACTATCCATTGGAACTTTGACAACCCAGTCAACCAAACTCCTAGGGAACCGCTTAAGGGCCCTACCTAGTCAACACATACCACTTCGAGATCCTCGTCCAATTTGCAAACAACAGAGTTCGACGTTTTCTTCTCGATTTTTTTTTGGGACATACATGTAATATTCAACACCCCTACATGGGACAACTCATCCTGCAACTATTTTCCATTCCATTCGCAAAGACATACATTTACAATAATTTATGCCGATACAAAATAGGTCGATACAAAATCAGAAGAATGAAATAAATGTTATTCTACACAATACCGATAAACATTACATTTCACATTCACCACTCAATACTTCGACAAATATTACATATCAACCTACAAATTACATTAGTTACAATTGGAAAATAATCCTCTACACATTCAGCATGAACCACTCCTTCACGAAGAAAAAGCGATGACTGTGCGGAAGAAATTTTTAGCCTTCGTCTCCTTCTCCGTAACCCCCACCACCTCATAAACCATGGGGATTACACAGACGATAGCGGCCAGAATAATCCCCACAGCTAGCCCTGCCCGCCAAAGCATCTTCATCTTCCATTGTTGCATAGGCTAACTCGCATAGACTGTCAATGCGCTCTACAGCCGTCTGCAACACGTAGTGATACTGACACCGAAAGAAAAACTATGCTTCAGCACACTCAGCCTCCAATTCTGTCATTACTACATATGACGGCTTAGCAGGTTTTGGCATCCACGACGACAGCGACAACCGACCAAAATA
This sequence comes from Kingdonia uniflora, assembly GCA_014058105.1. Lineage (NCBI taxonomy): Eukaryota > Viridiplantae > Streptophyta > Magnoliopsida > Ranunculales > Circaeasteraceae > Kingdonia > Kingdonia uniflora. Next base: position 378,689 of record JACGCM010001796.1, on the reverse strand, counting down.
TAGCTCCTTCAGCTCCAAATATTTGGCGTCCGTACGCCTCACAAACTCGTTATGCAACGTCTGAAATCGTATCGTCACCATCTTTGGAATACCTTCACATTCACTGTCTACCAAGGAATACCTCCCCGTCTCTCTCCAATACTATTTATAGCCTGTCACTCTCTACATCACATTTACCATAGTCAAATATCCTGCTATTAATGCGCATCGGGACCATGCAACGACCAGATCCATTTGACTTTCAAACCTTGGAAATGACAAGCACAACGTCCGTACACCAAAGTTCGAGAAATCTTTCACATTAAGATAGTTTTCTCGACGCAACAACAAGTAATTATGTCAAGAATGAGGCAATTGTAGTAACATATTTCCCAGATTCGACAAGGAGGAGCTAGTATAACTTAGTCGAAGATATTTTGTTATTCGAGAAAATGTCACATCTGCAACCACAGAGCTAGACCCACTACAGTAGTCGTTATGCTTGGTCAAATAGAGTCGTTGTAGGAAGATCCGCGAAGTTTGCCCACTGCCCAACAAAATAGGAAATCATTTATTTTTATAATTGCATGTATCTGCTATAAATATAGGCAAAACATATGTTAATCGAATCTGTAACTCTATTATTCTTGCACAATTTCACGTCCTTATTATTCACTAATTGTAATAACTAGCATCTATTAGATTTTTATATCTATATCCTCTTTAAGGTCGTGGTTTTTCTCAGGTTTTACTAAGTTTCCACGTAAAATCTAGTGTGCTCAGGTTTATAATTATAATTTCCTTACTAAAGTATTGACAAATTTTACCTTCCAGAAAACACGTCATTACAATTTTACACAAACTTCAATCCTCTGAGCTGAAGATCATGATTAATGAAGTTGAAAAACAATTTATTACTGAGGTCTGTAGTGATATCCCTAGCATTTTTTGGGAAAGAAAACAACATGTTGTTTTCTTACCCTACAAACAGGATTTTGATGCGAGAACTCAGATTCTTACTAAGGCTAGGCCAAGTCAAATGAATTATGAATATCTTAACCTCTACAAAAAGGAGATTCAGGGTTTAATTGATAAAAAACTTATCAAGAAGAGCTACTCTCCTTGGAGTTGTACAACCTTCTATGTTAATAAAAATTGGGAAAAAGAAAAATGTATTCCTAAACTTGTTATCAATTATAAACCTCTTAACGGCTCTCTTAAGTAGATTTGTTACCCAATTCTGAATATAAAAGACCTTTTAGATCGACTATATAATGCGATTATATTCTCCAAATTTGATTTAAAGTGAAGATACTAGCAAATTCAAATTGAAGAGAAAGATAAATATAATTATGATTAGCAAAATATCTTTCTTTGAGGCCTCAAATATCTTGATTGAGCTTAAGATCATCAAAAGAAAAGGTTAAGATGTTTTCATGATCCATTGTTTTCTGTTGATAGATGATTTCCTGCTTAAGGGCATCCTTAGCAGTTTTCTTCAGTTCTTTTTTTCTTTAGTTTTGACTCCATCCTTTATCAGGAGGTTCCATGTTCTAATTTTTCCTGTAAAAATTCTCTGGTTAGAAAATCAGGAAGAGAGTTTTGATCTCTTTTAATATACTCAATTGAGAAATCAAAGGCAGATAATTCAGATTGTCATCATTGAAGTCCGGGAATAGAAACTAAAGGCAAAAACAAAAGGGAAAACTAAGGAAACTTAGCACTTGGTGTGCCGATGCCGACGCATACCTTTTTGGCCTTTGTTGATTACCCAATATATATCCATTTGTCGCCCCTTGAGCCTAAAGATGCATTGTTTGTAACTACTCTCCTTTTACCCAATTCGTTCTTAGGATACTTGTGAAAAAGAGCTTAGAGAGAAAAATATGACTTTAAACTTGATAGAGTGTGAAAAAGAACCCAAAGAGAAATATGTATTCAAAAAGGTTGTTAAAGTGATAAGGTAAACAAGAACTCAAGAACTAATAGTTGAAGGTTGATGTAGTAAAAAATGAGGTGTAAGAAGATTAAGAAAGTGGAGTAAGGTATAGTCTGAGTGAGCCAGTTATAATGTGAAGACTAGAGTATTCTCAGAACGCAAGCAAAACACCATGTCCATCACTTACCTCACCCCAGCCTTCATTACAACCCTTATAAGACCTATGTGATCTTGAGTCTAGTATGGTCAATTTAGTGGAAATGAGAGATATGGAGTTAATGGTCGTTAACTTAACATTTTCACTAACAATTGATTTTTTTTCCATGAGATTGTTCCAAATTTGTCCACCTATTCAAGGTATATGAGTCTTCGTTACACTTATTCATGCTCATATTACCAACGAGTGCTTACCTAGTAAAATCTCAGTGATTTTTGAATGACCACCCAAGTGAGGCCTCAATAAAAGCAAATTTCTAACATAGCGCTCTAACTGCGGCTAATACGTTGAATACATGTGTCTATCTGTCTATGCACACACACACACACACACACACACAGACACACACACACACACACACCAAGTAATTCATTTTAGTGATTTTTTATAACACATGGGCAATGTCTTGATCTCTCTAAGATATTCTAGATTCGTTTTCTTTTGATTATGCATTGTATTAGGGGGAGTGTTTGTCAATGTCTATTTATGCCATTTATTCTTGGATTTTTGTGTGTGTTTGTGTTCTAACTGGGGTCACCATTATTTTGAGGGGGAGATGCATCTTATTTTGAGGAGGAGAAAATAATTAATACTTTTTAATGTGATATTGTTTTGGTTCTACTTCTTTCCATTTACCCTTTTGTTCATCTGTGAAAAAAATGGGGGAGATGATTATGACAGGTAAGCCAGGTAAGTTTTGGATTTCTGTTGGATTTCTTTTTATTTAATGGCTAATTGATGCATCATGTTTAGTGTGCATGGATTCCAAAGAAGATGTTATAGAATGAAAGAGTGACTTCGGGCATAGATGTTTAGTGATTGAGTTAGTCCATTGAGTTGCAATTTTATTTTATAGTCGTAGTTTTGTCACGAAATGAACCAAATGGGGTGATTGAAACATCCATATTTGGTATTGGTTTTATTTCGTGTCTAGAATAAGTGTCAGCATTATCTCGTGGTTATTCATCGTCATAGAGTACACGTAGAACAACTACAGCTGGACTGACACTGAATAGGTACGTTGGTTTTGTACCTTTTTACTCAAATACTCTAGCCCATTAGTGTTTTACAAAAGTTCAAAAGAATTGTTTTTTTTATGAAAATAGGTTTATGTTCGAATAGACTTTTTGTTCTATTCGAATAGACCACGCAGAACCATTTCTATTTGAATAGACTTTTCCTCTGTTTGAATAGACCAGGCATAACCCTTTCTGTTTAAATCGAGTTTTTCTATGTTAGAGTAGACCTAGTAGAAGCCTTTTTGTTTGAATAGACTTTTACTCTGGTCGAACAGAGTGCGGAATTTCAGTTTTTTAATAAAGGGCTTCTTTTCTATTTTGAACTTTACCTAATCCAAAACTAATTTTAGGGCTTGAGATACTTGAGAGAAGAGAGAATTAATGCTCAAGTTGAATCCATCTAAAATTACATAAACCTAATTTTAATTTTGTAATTTGGGAGCTTGAGGTATTCGAGCTCGAGAAACTTTAGTGCGTAATCTGAAACAAGACGTTACGAAAACGAATGGCGTTGCGAGAACGAAGGATTGATTGCGAGAATAGTGATTGAAGATAGGTAACCACAGGATGTGTTTATCGAGTTTGTAAGTGATTTAGATTATTGTAATTATTTCTTCATAGTGGATTTTAGTTTTCGAGGATTCGGCAACGACTTGTGGGTGTTTCTCCTAAGAAAAGTTTTCCGCAGGATTTATATCGTGTGTTCTTGTGCGTTTATTATCGTTGCATATTGATCATTACTTATTCTCACTAGATTATAGAACCAATTTAGATTAGATTAGTACTTCATTATTGAAAATTTGATTCAAAGAATTTTGGACCTAATTAGTTGACATAATTATTCATAATTGATTGATCTCAAAAGACTTAGAAATTTCAGTTTTCCTTGATTTCTTGTATAGGTTGAAAATTTGTGGGAGTTCTATTATGAGGTTAGAAATCTCATGTATGAGATCTCTTAATAGCTTGTAATTGTTTCTCGGATACATAATGAATTATTTGGCTTGGTGGGTGTGGATGTAGCCATTCGGGGTGAACCACGGGTTATATTTGTATTGTCTATGCATGGTTTGTCTTTTATTACTTATTGTTATCAGCCATGGTTAATCGGGAAAGCGTGAATGTCTTATGTAGACCTGTTAGACCATTTAACTTTAAGGATCTCTTGGACTGCACAATTAACTCTAGCTTAGTGGATTGTAGGTTCAAGGGATGCTTTCTAACTTGGACCAATAGGAATAACAGGGGTTACAGGATTTATACTAAAATTGACAGGGTTTTAGTAAACTCTGATTGGATTAATGAATTTAACAACTCTGAGGTTGATTTTCTACAGGCAGGTATCTCTGATCACAGCTCCATGGTGATCACAATTGGGAAGGGTAAGAAGAGAGGGCCTATACCTTTTAAATTCTACAACCTATGGGTTAATGACCCAAATTTCCTCAATATTGTTGAAGAAAGCTGGCAAGAGCAGTTTACTGGGAACCCGACCTTCCATTTTTGCCAGAAGATGAAAGTTGTTAACCAGATGCAAAAATTTGACTGAGCATGTACAATCTGCCAAGCTCATATTAGCAGATATTCAATATCAGTTGCAATCTAACCCCTTAGATTCAAATCTTGGCCAGTTGGAGAAACAGGCTCTTATTGATTACTCTATCCTTGCCAGAAATGAAGAGTCAAAAACCAAACAAAAGTCAAGAGTCCAGTGGCTCCATTTGGGTGACAACAATACAAGTTTTTTTCATAGATCTACTCAGGCTAGGAGGGCCAGAAACATAATTATTAAAATCAATGATAACATGGGGGGAGTAGCTGAAGAGAATGAAGGAATGGGAGCTGCTGGAGTGGAGTATTTTTAAGGCATATTAGGAATATTTACATATGACAATTACAATACTTTGCATTCTTGATGATATCATGTTTGATGGAGATCATAGTATTACCACTCAAGATCAAGAAGAAATGACTAGAGGAAAGATCACTATTGCACTTTTTGAGATTGAGAATGACAAGGCTCCAGGACCTGATGGGTTCACCTCTTTGTTTATCAAGAAAGTTTGGAGAATAGTGGGGAATGATATGGTTAGAGCTATACAAAACTTCTTTCAATCTTCTCTTCTTTTGGGGCAGATGAATGCCACAGTCCTTGCTCTAATTCCCTCTTTGTTTTCTACAAGGTAATTTCTAAGATTCTCACTACTAGATTAAAAGTTTGTGTTAACAAAATTATTGGCCCTAACCAGTCAGCCTTCGTTGCTGGCAGAAACATCTCTGATAATATTATGCCTACTCATGAGATTGTGAGAAACTACCATAGGGACAAAGGGACTAGAAGATGTACCACCAAGATAGACATTAGGAAAGCTTATGACACTGTTAGGTGGAAAGCCATTGAGGAGATCATGAAGAAATTCAAGTTTTCTACCAAATTTATAGGATGGATTATGCAATGCATAAACACTCCCAAATTTTCTGTTTCTGTGAATGATTCTCTTTATGGCTATTTTAAAAGTCGTAGAGGCATTAGGCAAGGAGACCCCTTAGACAACTTGGTGTTCAAGTTGCTAAAGGCACTTTCCATCTCCACCCAAGATGTAGAAATCCAAATGTCTCACACTTACTGACGATCTCATTGTTTTCATGACAGGTGACACTGCTTCAGCAAATACTCTTAGGATTGTGCTTACCAATCTTAACTCTTTTGCAGGATTACAAATGAATACTGATAAGAGTCAAGTCTTTAGTGCTGGTATAAGTGTTGAGGAGACTGGAGAAATTACTCAGATTATTGGTTGTGGGGCTGGCAAGTTACCCATTAGATATCTTGGATTGCCCTTGATCACTACCAGACTTAGTGCTAATGATTGTATGCCTCTTGTGGAGAGATTCTGTCAGAGAGTACAAAGTTGGAAGAGTAAATTTATGTCGCTTTCTGGTAGATTGGTCTTACTTAAGTCTATGTTGAGCAGCCTTTACATTTATTGGACATCAATTTACAAGATTCCTCAATCTATTGTTGATATGCTTGAGTCTATTTGTAGGAGATTCCTTTGGAGTGGGCCTGATTTAGGCAAGAAGGTGCCAATTGTTAGCTGGGTTAAATGTTGTGTGCCTTTCTCTGAAGGGGGTCTGGGGATCAAGAACATTACTAAGATGAATAGTGCTTCTATGCTCAGATATATATGGAAAAAATTTAGTGACAAAGCATCAATTTGGGTGAAATGGGTGAAGGTGTACCTGATTAAGAACAAGGAGTTTTGGATTATGAAGACCCCAGGAGAGTGTTCCTGGTGTTGGAGGAACATTCTCAACAACAGAGACCATGCTAAGGTAGTGATTATGCACAAAATTGGAAGAAGAGGAAATACTAGTTTTTGGTCTGAACCTTGGCACTCCTTGGGAATACTGAGAGACAGGTTTACTGATCAATTCAAATATGACTTTAATCTCTACCTCAATGCCAAGGTCAGCAATATTATGAGTGAAAGAAATTGGGTTATTCCAGTTAGAGCTGTTTATATGTTGTCTGATCTGTGGGAGTCCTTACATGAGTTGAACAGAAGTGAGAATGACGAGGATAAAATTGTATGGACTCTTACTAAGAATGGAAAATTCACTTTAAAGAGTGCCTATGAGCTATTAAGAGATGTGGGTCCCAATCGGCTATGGACCAAGCTCGTGTGGTTCAGTAACAACATCCCAAGGCATAGCTTTGTCTCGTGGCTTGCTCTCAAGAGAGCTCTTAGAATAAAGGGCAAGCTTAAGAAATGGGGTGTGATAGATCAATCCAATTGTGTCTTTTGCTGGGATCACGAGGAAGATTCTGACCATCTTTTCTTCTCTTGCACTTATACTAAATCCATTTGGGAGAGTTTTTTGCACAAATTGGGGTATAACAGAGCATCTCTTAGCATGGATGAGGAAGTTAGTTGGTGTAGGCAACACTTTATAGGCAGTTCCCTTATTACAAAAATCAGGAAAACAGTTTTCAATGCTTATTTATATTACATTTGGAGAGAGAGAAATGAAAGAGTGTTTAATAGTTTGGCCACTGAGGCTAGGATTGTTCTTTACAAAATTCAGAATATTGTCTAGGAATTTTTTTCCAGTGGAACCTACAAGGTTATTTGATAATTGTGACAACAGAGGGTTTCTGAACAGATGGAATATCAATGAAGAATGGATTGGTCAATGAGGATGTGTGATTGTGGTGTGTGTACTGATCAGTGGGATGGGTTCAACATGCTTAGTAATGCTGACAAGACAGTGGTCTATCATGGCTGTTATGGTCTTCTCCTATACTTAAGGGTGCTGATTAGTAGAGTGGTTGTTGGGGTGTTTAAATGCTCTTTTTCTATTACTGTGATTGATCAAGAGTCTAATCTCTTTGTTATCACTGTTTATGATTTAGTGCAGGTCTGCAATCTGTTCACATCCCCTTATACTAATATGTTGGTTGGTCTGACTGGTTTTTCGCCACTGCAGATTTCTGGTTAATGGGAATAATAGGAAGCATTGCGTTAGTCAAAGTGTGCTTGAGATTTGGACTGTGGATGGCAGCTAAGGGAGTTACTCATTGTTGATTGAGCTCTCTCTCTCTTTCTGTCTATGGATTGAGTGTTTGCTGGGTGATTGAATTTCAAGAGGGCTGGATGCTGGTCTCAGTTTATTAGAGATTTGGATTGTTGTTGCTAGCTGAAGGAGCTGTTTACAGTTTGGGGGTCTTGTGGGTTTGGCGCTTGCTTATGGCAGGTTTGCCTCTGGTTCTTGCTTGTTGGTGATGGGCTGATGTATTTTGGCAAGGTCTGGACTTTGTGTATGTATTTTGCCTGGGTTGTTGTGGTGGTATCTTTTGATAACCTGCTTCTGTGGTTGGATGGACTGGTTAGGCTGTGGTTCCTCCTCCTTCTGTTTTTTTCTTTCCTTATCAGCTGTTCTTTATAGAAGAACAGATTGGGATCGATTGGTTGGATCAATGGTTTCATTTTATGGTGTTCAGGCTCTCTCTCTTTCTGCCTGTAGTTTGAATTTCTGGTTAATGGGAATACTAGGAAGCATTGCTTTAGTCAAAGTGTGCTTTAGATTTGGACTGTGGATGGCAGCTAAGGGAGTTACTCATAGCTGAATTGATTAGCTTTTGGGTTTGATAGTAGAAGATTTGCAGCTGCTGGTTGCTCTAATTTAAGCAAATTGCTAACCTGTTACTGTTGTTGGATGGGCTGGTTAGGCTGTGGTTCCTCATTCTTTCTGTTTTTTGTTTCTTTATCAGTTGTTCTTTATAGAAGAACTGATTGGGATTGATTGGTTGGAGGTTTCTGTTCTATGGTGTACAAGCTCTCTCTCTTTCGCTTGTAGTTTGAGTGAGTTGTCCTCACTTGTACATGTTTTCTCTTCTCTTTATTTATTTTATTCCCCGTTAAAAAAAATAAATTTTTTTCCCATTATAGCTTCTCTTGTTCAGCCCATGAGCCAATGCTCTCTGCTCTCATATCCAGTGTTATGATCCAAAACCACAACTCTACTTGACTAATGAAGAATGAACCATCTGAACACGCACAAGCACACATTTCTGGGCAAAAATTTCAAATCTGATATCAAAACAGTTACACAGAGAAATATATTTACTGGAATGGTTTCCCGCACTTGACAAGGTGTGAATATTGATAATCCTCAGAACAATAAAACCTAAGATCCCCTAGAAAAAACTAAAGAAGTTCTAGAAAATTAATAATAGATTTTCATTTTTTATAATGGCAAAATCGGTAATGGGATTCATATGTAATTGTCGTTGGTCATTGAGATCATTGGTAGCATATAAGTTGCCATCAACTCGTTGAAACTCTTCACATGAGAACCGGCTTAGGTTGCTCTATAGAGTACTCCACATTATTGCCAACTTCTGTCAATGGATCTACATAGTAGTAGTACCCATTGAGACTATCGTACCATGTAGGATAATATTCCTTGATTCCGTCAGCCTTGACCTCCATTCCCCTTTCTTCGCCTTTCATCGAGATTCTTTCATTGTTGCAGACAATATTCAAATCCATATTACTCTGGACTTCTCTCAATTGATCCACAGAGTACCCGTCAAAACTCTTGTACCACGTAGGAAAACTTTCCTCTTCTTCATTCATACAAGGTATTTTCTTAAGATCGTCTTTGAGTTTTTTGACATGTTTTTTCAATATATCAGACGACGAGAGACTTTGTTTCTGCCTTTCTTTCTTCTCTATACTTAAGTACTGGTTGAGAACTCCGTCGAAATCATCCTTATTTTCCGGCCAAGTTATAGGCCAGTTGTCCTCTCCGTAGATGATCAGGTACACCGCACAATGTTGAAAGCTCACTGACCTTCTTCTTGATACCTTCACTTCTCTTGACAAACGTAGCTTTTCGTGATCTTTCGTTGGGATTGATTTTTGGACGACCCATGATCTCCTGTATCAACCAAAGTAAGAAATAACAAGATTAGGTCAGAATTAGGGTTGCAAAAGTAGTTCAAGAACCTTCAACGGCTAGTAAACTAGGGTTTGGTAAACTAAACTTTCATAACAAAAAATAAACAAGCTCCAATGATCTAAAAACCTGCTGATCAAGAAATCTGTGTTGAAACTTGAATCTTGTTTTAGGTCAGATTTAGGGTTCAAGAAGCTCCAACTCAAAGATCTTTCAGAACAATAAAAAGAAGAAAAAAAACTTCATGATCTAGAGCCGAAGGTTTGCATGAAAGAGAGAGATCTAGCTACCTTTCACCTAGATGAACTTTGTCACTTGCTGAGATTAGAGAAAGAAAAGAAGCTTTTCTTGTTAGGGTTTTCTAGCTTGAGAGTCTGAGAGAGTGATCTTCAAGTGACTGAGAGATTGTTCAAGACTTCAAGTGTGTTGTGTTCAAGTAATGAGGGTTTTTTTTTTTATATTTATAGAGAAAGATTAAGAAACTAGTTAGACTAAACTTGCTTTAAAAGTTTTCTTACAAAGTTGACTTAATATCTAAATCTGGATTAAACCGACTATTCTCTCTCTCCTAATTTTTCCAAATCTTTTTTTGGCCAATAAGAGGAGGTCAGTTCCTAATTTTGAGTTGACCCACCGGTTAGTTAATAAGAGCTGTAAATTTTAGTTTTAGTAACTCCTTAATGATGAAACAAATTTTGGCCCTGGCGAGCATTTTCATTTCTTACGTGCTTAAAAACCATCTTGCTAGGAGGAATCGAAGTGGGCAAAACTTCGTAGTTGATCACCTTTTTGTTACGACCTCCAAGTTTTTCCAGACTAATAAATGGCCTGGACTTTGATCTGTACTGGTTCATCCAATTTTTTTTTGAGAAAATTTGATAATAAAAAAAACCCTGAAGTTTATTCGCGAATAGCCCATGGGTTCCTCACTTATTTAATCCCAGTCCCTTTTCAGCAAATTACACCAGTAAAAGTTAATTGACTAACGGAAACTATAGCCAAATTTAAAAATATACATACTTACAATTTTCATTTAAAAATTAATAATAAAAAGAAAGAATGATAAAATAGGCGGTCTGCAACAAGATCCAATGAAGGTATCTCTAACTCAATTTGGTTTATTTTGCGATTTTACCTTTGTTTAGAGCTGAAAACCGAAAACACTATTAATGTCTTTATTAAAAGCTCCGGGGATGTAAAGTTGAAAGAGATAACTAACCGATGGATGTAGAACTTAAAAATAAAAAATCCAAGTTTTTGTAAGGGTATATTGGAGTTTGTGAAAGTCAACCGTTGGTCACTTGACTTTGACTGGATGCAATATGCTGAAAAAGAACTACGATTGAATAAGTAAGGAACCAAGGATTCACGAATATGCCAACATGTAAAATTTTCAAAAAAATATGCGTAGTTCTTGACACAAACAAGAAAATTCCTGATAATTCTGAATTAGATAAAAATGGAAATGGTAGTTACAAACAAAAGTAATCCGATAAAATAGTAACACTGACTTTGGTTATCATCTAAGAGATATTTAGCTCTGATCATAGACCTATTGAAGGATTTAACCTCCTTTCTTAAATGTGATAATGCACTCGTATGATTTTGGAGATGTGAGCTGCCTGAAGTTATACTTGCAGAACTCCTTGTACATTTCAACCACCCCAACTAAGCGTCTGTAAATAGGAACAAAATAATCAAAAACTATTAGTTATTAAATAATCACATTAATTAGTTTACTTTATAGTTTGTTGGTAAATGATGCTATCTGGCATAGTAAATGTGTAAGACATTTGAAAGTGAAAAATTAAAAAGTAGGAAAATTTCTCAAGTAAATTGAAGTTATTTGTGATGCCCAACTTTTTATTCACATCTCTTATGAGCTTTGCGTCTACCAGCTGACAAGAAGCCCGGTCTAGCATTTTGAACTTTGTGTATGGTGAAAAATAGGTGTAGGTCTTGGTGTTGGAAATACATAGTTCTCAGGCTAAAATAAAGATAAATTATGGTCCTAGATGTCAGTCTCATTTTTTATCAGGGTCTGGTTCTGGACCAAAGGCTAATTGTTTTTTACACTACCCATCAATAATGAAATTCAAGTTCGCCGGGATCTATACCTATTTAAGTATCTTACGCTAGCTAATAGGAGATTAAGGGTATGCCCCTAGGATACTAATTATCATGATCAGGGATCACAGATAATACAAAACCAAGACTAATTTAGAATACGACTAGGAGTCATATCTAAATCATAGTTAATTATCAAGGACAAATAATTAGAGCTCAATTGAGAATTGACTTAGTTTTATTTACACAAACTTGGTGTCTGAGGAACTAATTTTTCGTATGTAGGTGCAATTATATGTTACATGATAATATTTAGAGGTATATAGGCACTGATAGCAACATATATAGTACCCTAGAATATTAGTTCAAAGACAGACATAATCTACCTATCTTGTGAACCCATCAGACTTTGAAATTCTATGTGCTTGGTATTTAATGTATTTCGAGAAATATGTCAGACATATTCTTATCAATCAATGATCTATGATTAAACAGAAACAATCAATGGTAAAGACAGGGAATCAAACGACACAAACAATTGTTCACCCTGTAGAAACTCCTTACTCATGAGAAAAACCACAGGTCGTTGTCGATGAACGCGACAACCAAAAATTCACTAATCAAAAAAAGTTTAATCTGAATTATACTTACATACTCGATAACTTTGTCTCATGATTATCTCTCTTCTGATCAAAGCTTCACGCCCTATCTCTTTCGTTCTCGCAACGACGCTCCTTGATCTCACACCAAGTATCACCCTTCTTGAATAACTCTAGAACAATTTGTGGGAAGTAGGATGCAGTAACTCAGCATCAACCTTAATGTATTTAGGTTTTGATTAATGTCAAATTGTCTCTCTGATAAAGGATATTGAGCTCTTTCGAAAATAACTTTTTGCTAAAGAAAGAGATAAAAAAGATAGAGGAAAAAAGAAGCAAGGTTCGCTTAAATAGTGTTTCAGTTTTTCTCGAGACTCGTTCAAACGAGACTTAAGGTCGTTCAAACGAAATTCCCAATAAGCCTTAACAAAATGCGTCTTTGTGTTTTGTACTCGTAGCACTCGTTCGAACGAGACCTAAGGTCGTTAGAGCGAGACCCAAGGTCGTTAGAACGAGACCCAAGGTTGTTCGAACGAGTTTCTCAAAAAAGTTTAGAAAATTTAGAAATTTTAGAAAAATATTTTGGCTCCATTTATCAGAGTTTTACTTAACCAACTTACCTTCTTGGTCGTTGGTTTATAAAAGACTTGTACGAAGGCCTTCATTCTGTCACTGTCTTCGACTAAGATAACCACGGACCTTCATAATACACGAAATAAGACAAACCAAACCTTTCAATTTCTCCCTTTGGTTCATTTTGTGACAAATAAAACATAAGTCCTACACATTACTTTGTAGTACTTCCGAGCTACAGAGACAGTCTAGACCTTAGAAAGACACCACCCATTTCATGAACAGGTTCAATCTCTGGACTTCTTCTACGGATGATATCTTCTTACATCTCAACACTCATTAGAAAGCTTATTACTTAATATCTACACACTCAACAAAATCGTTTACAATGTATGTGGAAAGAAGAACTTGAAATATTTATGAACAGAGAACCATATAATCAGGAAATAAATCATAAACAAATCAAACCAGAAAAGCATTAACATATATCCATTCATTTTGCTTTCCTATCAGAGATATGTATTTCTCCTCCTTTTTGTCACGGAAGAAACAACTAACAATCGTAATCTACTATCTGAAACAAAAAAAGACTAGAACCATTGGACAATTAAAGAAACAAAATATAGTATTAAACATGCTACCAATGTTAGTACATAGACTACTATCCTATGAGCTCTCAGAACAATACTAGTCTCACAAAGACGAACCAGAGACTAAAAACAAAATAAAGAACATAAATAAGATACCTTGTGTTGTCAAGTAACCTCGTAACCAGAAACATAATCATACATAGACTCCTCTTGTAGCTGACAAAGATACGCAACCTCTATCTCCATTCCACCCAACCGTGTATCAATAGATCCTAGTCATGTATCAATATCCCCCAACCTAGTCTGCATCACCCTCATACCCACTGTCAAAGTCTGAAGCATGCTCCCAACATCCTGAAGAGTAAACACCCCCTGAGTTTGTGCAACTGAGCTAGAAGAACCTATATATGTGCTCCCCTGGAAGAGCGAACTTTGCACCTGGAGGAGCGGGCTCATATGGTAGTGCAAAAGGTAGATGAGATGCACTCTTATGACAGTTACTAGCATCCAATCTTTCTATTTTTGTAACTTCAGGCTCATCATGAAACACTTTATACCCAGCATTAAGCAGAATATCCATCACAAGGCGAGCAAAAGGTAATGAACTCCAAGTTACCTTTTTGGTGCGGGCATCTATCATCTCTTCAATGATGAAGTTGGGAAAATTGATTGGCACATTGTTCTTGAAGGCATAGAGAAATACCTTCATCCGTTCAGAGAGTTCATTTTTTTGGGATCTTGGAAGGATATTAATAATAACAATGCGCGTGATGTACTAGACGAGACTCATCATCCAACATCCTGCGAGTTCTGATCCAGTATAGAGATTATGTTGAGTAGTGATGCCAATAACCCTCTCATTCATCTCAGGAAGAATAAAAATCTCATCCTCAATAAACCCACCCTCAGGAGAATAGGTGGGCCACGGATAAGATGTCACTGGCCAAACATACCTGGGACCGTGAATGTATTGAGTGATACTCAATATAAGATAAAGTCTGCTTCAATTGACAAAAAACTCTTCCTCGTCAATAGTGACTGAACAAGTTCGATTATGAAGTAAACTATTGGACTCAACTTTCAGAGAAGCATAAAAGAGTCGAACAATACGAGGATATACCTTCCCCGTAGGAGTAAGAATCTGGGTCCAACCTTTTGTTTTAAACTTTGCAAATACACTCGTGTAGCCCTCACTAACTTCAGAGACACTTTTGATATCTACTATGTGTTCCTTTACAATCGGACGATCCTTGAAACCCTTATTTGTGCTCCAATATACCGGGTTATCCCCGACTTTCTAACTATCGAGAATAGCTGTCGAATTAGAGCGTTGCCTCTTTGTTCTTGCCTGTAACCTTGGTGCCATATCGCACACCTACAAAAAATTTGTCTGTAGAGAAACACCCAAGCAACAATCACAAACTAGTAATACCAAGCCAACAAATCCAACAAGAAATCACCCATATTCTAACCCAACACCTGCAAGAAACATGAAAATATTTCCACAACCAATACTCCAACAACCAAACCCCAATCCCTAATATTTCAACAGTTACAGGTGCACAATCAAATCTAAAAACCTGCTATAAACAACCCAAACTCCAATCCCCCAATTCTCCAACAATTAAACCCAGTAATTCCACAAAACCAGTCACACTGACCAAACCAACAAATATCCAATCAACATCGCATAATCACAATTCTAAAATCACCAATTTTGAGCAATATACGAGGAATGAAGCATACTGAAGCCAATAATCCAATTACAAACACCAAATAATAGGTAGGAGAAGAACTTACTTAACCCCAAGGTGCATCTTTGGGAAACCTTAAACAAAACTGCCCCAAATTGCATGGAAAAACTTTGATAATCAAACCCCAAACATAAGGAAAATCAAGTGCAAGGAGTAGCAAACTCGAGCATTTTCTTAATCGAATGCAAATGATCAATAGAGAAACAGAGAGAAATCGCAGTAGAGGTGGAAACAAGAGCGACAGAGACAAGATAGTAAAAAAATAGAGAGAGAGAGAGAGAGAGAGAGAGAGAGAGAGAGAGAGAGAGAGAGAGAGATAGAAGGGATCTTTGAACTTAACGGTCGAAAAGTCATTCGAACGGGATAATTACTCGTTCAAATGAAACATTAAATTTTGCCTTGAAACGTTCAAACGAACAGAAAACTCGTTCGAACGACGGAATAAATTTTGCCTGACCATAACTCATTCGAACAACAAGAAACCTCGTTCGAACGAAAGAATGGAAATAGGTAAACACACTGATATTAACCAAAATAACCAAGTACAAACATCGACTGGAAACATTAGATAAGACACATGACTTAATGAGATAAACTGAAGACTACCAACACACTCCCCCTTAAAATATGAATAGTCAAATCTATAGACACAGCGGATACATGATAAATTAGAGAATATTATTTATCTATAAACAAAATAATGTAAAATAACTTGGTATGTGTGTGTGTAGTCCAATCAAATTCCTGACATTTAGACGTATGAAGATCACTATTTTTAAAATATGATTCAACTTAGGCCTCTCATGGTTGGTCAAAGTCACTAAGAATTTACTAGATATCACTCAAAGGGAATATGAATATGAATAAACTAGAGTTAAAAATTCATAATAATAAAATACAGCGCTATTTTACTGAAAGATCTCATAGAAGGAAAATCAATTGTTTTAGATGGTGTCAAGTGTCAAGTTAACTAATATAAAATCCATATCTCTCATCTCTACTAAACTGACTGTGCTGAACTCAAGATCAAATATGTCTTGAAAAGAGTATAATGTAGGCAAGGGAAGGGACATGACGAAGTAGGTGTTTTGCTGACATTCTAAGACTACAGTTTATATTTTCTCCCCCTCTTTCTTCAAATTGAGTTCACCTCCCGTCATTTTTTCTCTTTATTGAGATGCATTGAAAATAATACTTCTTCTCTTCTTATTTTATCTTTTTTTTAGACTTTGATTTATATACTAGCAAAAACATTGGAGATACTCTATTTTTCTATCCATCTTTCCCAGTTAAACTACATGGTTTCACTCCTTCCTTCACTTTTATTTTACTGAAAAGTCTCTGAACAAACAGGTTAAAAGGAGTTTGAATATAAAACGAATGGCATATTTTAAGGCACAAAAGGGCTACAAATGGATAAAATTTTGGGTAAGCATAGACGAAGGCCAAAAAGGTTTAACAACAAAATGGCTTATTATCATATCTTCGGTCTCACATAGTATCTTTTTCGTCTCGAATCAAGTATAGGGAATATTCTATTAGACTAACTTGAACTAAATGTCACCACCAAGAATTTACTAATGCATAAAATAATGAGATAAAAAATAAAGAGAGATTTTGTGAGAAAGAATTCATTTAATAATACTTAAAGCTTGTACAGAAGGTTAGATCCTCACGTAATGTTAAGTAACAAAGTCTCTACATTATTTCTCAAGATTTCTACTTACGACTAGAGTCAGGAACAGTTGGAACTAGTGATAAATAAGTGATACCAAGTAGCTCAAGCATTAGATGAATATATTACAAATAAATAAATCCTGAACATGCACATGCTTTAGCTAAGATAGACTATAATGCAAAAATAGGGGAAATAACCAATATGAATAAGAAAAACGACACATACCTGACGATGTCTTCAAAATAGTGACACAAACAGTCAGGATGACCTGAGAGATTTATGCAATGGAACAGACACCAATAGCGCATCTGAGAGTTTCAAACTGAAGAACATCCAAAAGTTTGGTGAAGAGATCAGCAAGCTGGTTCTCTGTATAACAACATACTCTACAATTACAATTTTTTGCTCAGCAAGGTCTCGAATGAAATGAAATCTAATGTCAATGTGCTTGGTTTGCGAATGCTGTTCAGGGTTCTTGGAAATGTTGATTGCACTTGTATTATCATAATAAAGTGATATTACACCCTGATTCAACCCGCAATCATGTAACAATTGTTTCATCCAGACTAGTTGGGTACTACAACTTTCCGCAGCAATATACTCTGCCTCTGTAGTAGATTGCGAAATCTAATTTTGTTTCTTACTTTGCCATGCAACAAGATTGTTCCCAATGTAATGGGATCTCCCAGAAGTGTTTTTCGTTTTATCAGAATTTATGGCCTAATCAGCATCTGAGTATCCAATAATTTTAGACATAGTGTCTCGAGTATACCACAATCCAAACTCAAAAGTCCCAGAAATATTGCGAATAATTCGTTTAACAGCGTGTAAATGAGACTCCTTAGGACTTGCCTGATAACGAGCACATATGCAAATACTGAATACAATTTTTGGACGACTAGCTGTAAGATACAACAAGCTTCCTATCATGCTCCTATATATCTTCTGGTCCACATCAATACTTGCAGAATCCTTACTCAATTTGGTGGTAGTGCTCATTGGTGTCCTTGCATGTTTCACAGAATCAAGACCAAATTTTTTTACAAGATCCTTAGCATATTTAGAATGAGATAGAAAAATGATATCCTCCCGCTGCTTGATTTGGTGACCTAAGAAGTAGGTTAATTCCCCAACCATGCTCATCTCGAACTCTTTTCCCATTAATTCTCTGAATGCCATGACACGTGCATCAGACATAGATCCAAATACAATATCATCCACATATACATGAGCAATAAGTATTTCATCTCCTTCTCACTGAATAAACAATGTCTTATCAACTCCCCCTAGAATGATCCTCTTTCAAAGTAAAAAAGTTTGAAAGTCTGTCATACCATGCTCGAGCGAGGAGCTTATTTTAGTCCATAAAGAGTTTTCTTCAAACGATAAACATACTTCGGATGATGTGGATCTTCAAACCCCTTGGGTTGAGCTACATACACTTCTTCCTCAAGTAGCCCATTCAAGAACACACTTTTTACATCTATCTGATAAAGCTTAAACTTTTTATGACAGACGAATGCCAAAAGCATCCGAATAGATTTAAGTCTAGCTGTGGGAGCAAAAGTTTCTTCTATATCCACCCCTTTTATTTGATTGTATCCCTAAGCTACCAACCTTTCTTTGTTTCTTACAACATCACCATTCTCATCAGACTTGTTCTTGTAAATCCACTTAGTGCCAGTAATATTAGTATTTGCCGGTCGTGATACTAAGTCTCACACATCTTGTCGCTTGAATTTATTTAGCTCATCTTGCATGGCATTAATCCAATATTCATCAGAAAATGCATTTTTCACGTTGGTTGGTTCAATGATGGACACATAATACACATTTTCCACTATCTCATATAGCGTAGAACAATGATACCCGACGCACCTAGCAGACTCATAAAGCGTAGGACATTCATAATCATCAAGGTATCCAGGAGTACCACAATTCCGAGGAGGATTAGTACGGACAGTAGCATGTGGTGTTGAGATTTCACTAGGAGGTGTTTTAGAAGCTTCAGCGTGAGACGTACCTATAGTTTTTGTGGGTAGCACAATATCTTGAGCTACAATAGAAGAGGTTGGCGTAGTTTCTTCTTAAACATTACTATCTCCATCATCTGTTAGTCCAAGAACTGTTAAGTCATCAACTACCACATTAATTGACTCCATTACCATCTTGTTCTTCAAGTTGTAAACACGATAAGCCCTACTGTTTGTTGCATATCCCAGTAAAATACCTTCATCTCTTCGGGCGTCAAATTTTTCAATATTCTCCCGATCACATGTGATATAGCATTTACTTCCAAACACACGAAAGTATTTCAAGTTTGACTTTTATCCAAACCAGAGTTCATACGGTATGTTAAGTGTAAGAGGATGCAGATAAACTCTGTTGATAATGAGACACAAGGTATGAATAGCTTCTCCCCAAAAATGATTGAGAACATTCTTTCCATGGAGTACTACCCGCCCCATCTCTTGTAGAACTCGGTTATTTTGTTCTGCAACTCTATTTTGTTATGGTGTGATTGGTGTTAAAAATTCATGTTTCATCCCATTAGTTCGATAGTACTCAATCATATCACTATCTTTAAACTCTCCTTCACGATCACTTCAAATTTTGTCAATGGAACAATCTTTCTCATTCTGTATTCGAAGGGCTATAGTATGAAATTCTTCAAACGCGTCAGACTTCTATTTTAATAGTGCGATCCAGGTGAACCTTGGAAAATCATCAACCATAACCAGGATATACTTCTTTCCGCCCAAAGTACTCATTCTCATAGGACCCATTAAGTCCATGTGAATTAGCTCCAGAACTCGTGTAGTGGCAATGTTGGTAGATTTTTTTTGCGGACTCATGGTTTGCTTTCCAATTTAACATGGTCCACATACTACATCTGTTAACTTGCTTAGTCTCGGAACCCCTCAAACTATTTCCTTACTTGTAATCTTGGCAAGTTCGTTGAAGTTCACATGCCCTAACCATTAGTGCCACAGTTCCACATCGCTCATCTTAGCAACTTTACATGATATAGAGTCTTGTGATACAGCATGGCAGTTGTCAGAAGTTCTTGCAGCAGTCACAATGCATTTCCCAGTATTATCAAAGACACGGCATACCTTCTTGTCAAATGTTATTGTGTTGTCTTCATCGCATAAGTGACTCACACTCAGAAGGTTTGCAGTAAGTCCCTTGACATAGAATACATTTTCGACTGTTGGGCACCCAATTCCTTTTACACTCCATTTTCTCGCAATTTTTCCACTCATCCCTCCTTCAAAAGTAACATCACCTCCTTGAATTTTGTAATATTGTTCAAACGAGTAGCATCCCCCGTCATGTGACGAGAGCATCCACTATCTACATACCACTGAGTAGATTTGAAAGCATTTAGAGCCATTACTGTAACATTGCACTGTAATTGTGGTAGAAGATCATTCTTCTAAACCCAAACGGATCTCACTTTTCTTCGTTCTTCTATCACTTGAGTTAAATTCCTGAAACCAATAAAAGACTTTTGGACAAAAAAGGAATTAGCAAACGATTGGGCATATGATCGATAGGGTTTCCCCCTTTCCAAGTGAAGATTACTCATACCATAGAATACAGGAACATATCTACAATAGGGAGCAAGATGACCCTTTGGACCACAAGCCTGACAATAAAATACATGAAAGACAAAATATTGTTTAGTCTGCCTATAAGGAGCATTAATTACACTAGGTGTGGGCAAATATGGAACTGAATTAGCTTTGACAAACTTAGTGACTTGAGATGAGGTGGACTTGAAATTTTGCTCATCAAATCCTAACCCTCTTTTATCAGTACCATTTTTGCTCATACTTAGTATTTTATCAATATTTTTTGCTCCATGATAGAAAACTTTAAGTTTTTACTGTGTAGAGGTCAAATAAAGTTTAAGTTTCTCAATTTCAGTTTTTGCCAATTTAACATTCTCCACTACAGTGTGCTTTTCCTATTCACAAGTCTTAAGTTGGCCACTAAGAGATTGTTTCTCATTCTTAAGTTTCTCAAACTGAGAAACAAGTTGAGAATACATCTCTTCAAAATTAGGCTCTTCACAGTTATCACTTTCATAGTCACTGTGATCTTCTCCATCAGTTTCAAGTGCAAAAACATCATAGCGATCACAACTTGAGTTAATAATATAGCAATATGAGCTCTCAAATCATTTCCTCCTTCTTGAAAGGGATTATCATGTTCATTATGGTCATCGTCACTATCATCCCACGTAACAATAATGTTCATAGCCTTGTGGCTGTTATTAGAACTCTTAGTGGGGCAGCTGTGAGCATAGTGACCATGTTTGTGACACCTATAACATTTAACTTTATTTAGGTCTTGTTCAGAATTAGTCTGTTTGCCATAAGACTTAACAGGGCCATGAGGACATGGCTTATAATTTACATTTTGCCCTTGTTTCTCAAATTACTTTTTTTTTCAAAAGTTTTCTAAATTATTGGCTTATAAGAGCAATCTTTGAATCAGAGTCAAGTTCCTCATCACCGTCAGAAACACAATAATTGTTAACTTCTCTAGTTCCCTGAGAAGACGAAGAGTTGGAGGAAGACTTAAAAGCCACACTCTTATTCTTTTTAGGGTTTTACATTTCTATTTTCATCTCAAAAGTTTGTAATTTTCTAGCAAGTGTGTCAGGTTTCATGGTTTTAAGATTTTGTGCTTCTTATATAGCATCACGTCTGGATCTAAAACTCTTAGGGATAAATCTTAAAATTTTACGAACTATTTAAACATCGGTGTATCCAGCTCCTAAAGAGGAACTGTTGTTGACAATATCACTTAGTATGGCATAAAACTCACTAACGGCTCATCCTCACTCATCCGAATGCTTTTAAATTGAGAGGTGAGCATTTGCAGCTTACTTTCTTTAACCGTATCATCACTTTCGTGAGTACGCATTAAGATGTCCAAACCTTCTTTCGAAGTGGTACACGCGGAGATATGCATATACTCACTTTGGCTCAACGCATTAAAGATAGCATTAAGACCTTTAGAATTATACCCAGATATTTCTTTTTCCACCTTAGTCTATTGATTTCTCAGTTTAGGAATTTCTACAGCTGTTGCTAGTTCACCCCACATAACAGTCGGGAGCATCCATCCATCTTCAATGGCAATCCAGACATCTTCTCCCATAGATTACAAGAAGGCAATCATTCGAACCTTCCAGTTGGGAAAGTTTGTGCCATCAAAAAGTGGTAGGCGATTTATAGGACCTTCAAAATTTTCAGAATCTATTAAATTAAGCAAACACTTATGATAGGATCACCGCTCATGATATAAAGCCTACAAGCGATTCTGCTCTGGTACCAATTGAAATTCTATGTGCTTGGTATTTAATGTATTTTGAGAAATAGGTCAAACCTATTCTTATCAATCAATGATCTAGGATTAAATATAAACAATCAATGGCAAAGACAAGGAATTAAATGACACAAAAAATTGTTTACCCTGTAGAAACTCCTTACTCAGGAGAAAAACCACAGGTCATTGTCAATGAACACGACAACCAAAAATTCACTAATCAAAAAGAGTTTAATCTGAATTACACTTACAGACTCGATAACCTTGTCTCATGATTATCTCTCTTATGATCAAAGCTTCACGCCCTATCTCCCTTCGTTCTCGTAACGACGCTCCTTGATCTCACACCAAGTATTACCCTTCTTGAATCACTCTAGAACAATTTGTGGGAAGTAGGATACACTAACTCAACATCAACCTCAATGTTTATAGTTTTTGATTAATGTCAAATTGTCTCTCTGATAAAGGATATTAAGCTCTTTAGAAAATAACTTTTTGCCAAAGAAAGAGAGAAAAGAGATAGAGGAAAAAAGAAGCAAGGTTATCTTAAATAGTATTTCAGTTTTTCTCGAGACCCGTTCGAACGAAATTCCCAATAAGCCTTAAAAAATGCATTTTGTGTTTTGAACTCGTAGCACTCGTTCGAACGAGACCTAAGGTCGTTGGAACGAGATGCCCAAAATTCGTTCGAACGAGACCCAAGGTCGTTTGAACGAGTTTCTCAAAAAAAATTAGAAAATTTAGAAAAATATTTTGGCTCCATTTATCATAATTCTACTTAACCAACTTACCTTCTTGGTTGTTGGTTGATAGAAGACTCATACGAAGGTCTTCATTCTGTCACTGTCTTCGACTGAGATAACCACGGACCTTCACATACACGAAATAAGACAAACCAAACCTTTTAGACTTTGGGGTGGGACCATTTGTCAGCTAAACATCTAATACCCTTCATATTCGTAGAAAATGGGTCATTTGGCTAGAATATACCAACCTTATAGAAATTTAGGGATTAGAACACCCTAGTTGTTATAATCAATAATGTAGCATTTAGTGGTTTTGAATAGCTGTCTTGGCTAAGACTCTATTAAAACGTACTTTAAGGTTAAGATCACTATTTTATGAGGTAAAATTTGGATTTTACGCTTAATAGGATTTCATAAGAAATAGGATATGAACAAGGTAATGATTGGGAATCACTAACTTGGATACTATGAATTGCCTTTATGCAAGGAATGTTTATCAAGTACTACTACTGGTATTGATTTACAAGCATAATAGATATTGGTGACACTCAGAACATTGAGTACTTCCAATGCTACAATTTCTATTTCAGGTACCAATAAACTTGACTTGTATGGATACTGAAATCCATCTGTTATTGCAGAATTTTGAAAAGACTATTGTTGAGAACAATGAGTCTCTAAATAACAAAGTAGGAGCTTTGTTTGTACCCTCACCTCCATATTCATGAAGACCTAATAATGGACTACCCTATACTAGTATAGTATTATATGACTGCGGCAGAATTTTTATTCAGCAGTACAACTTTACTATAATCTCATATAGAGAAATAGTTGAGGTAAATAGAGATATTTGGAATATTTTATTACATTTTCTACGCTTCAAACATTGCGCTTCTGAGGCAACATTTGATAAATCACTGTGTACGCAGACCTAATTCAAGTTTTTCTCATTTATGAGCAAAACAATGAGCTACTGGTTAGGAACCTCAGACTTATGCCTACTAAGAGTAAGCATGTAACAGGGTCGCACAATGGTGGGTCTAGTGACAGGTGAAGTTGCGAACAGGGTCACAACCGTGGATTGACGAGAGGTGGAAACAATGGCAGGATTAAATTCCAGCCATTAGTAACCTGAGGCAAGGGGAACAAGAAGTTTACCAATGGACCAAAATAGAATAAAAAGAATTCTAAAATGAATACGAGATAGTCGGACACGGGATTGTAAGGCACCCCATACGATCTAGAGAGATCAGCTCCAAACTTATCACCTGATTGCAGCTAGCACAGACCACACTACGGTAGAGTCTACAGCTTTAGATTCCTCCTATGATACCAATACAACATTGGATCAAGTTCTCAGAATGAACAGTAGTAAATTCTCAATAGATGAATGATGTCATCTAGAAAGCATTGCAAAGTAGTAATTTTACTTGTTACATAGTAGTAGTTTTACTTTATTAGTTCTATCATTGACTGAGTTGAGAACTCTTCAGTGTTTAGTTTAATAGAATGCTCGTGACATGTACTGGTTTTGTATCCCATCTATGTGAGATTGTTCTTTGATTTTCTTTTGTGAATTTATTGTTTGGCAAGTAGTTAAATTCCATGTATGTAATTGATCTACAATATACAACCCGTTTATGGATCTATCTGTTCATTGAGCATGGCCGATAATCAGATAAGTGACGACACATGACTAAGAGACATTAGTACCACGCACTCGATCCTTTTGAGATATAAATATATTTATTGTCTAACCTTGTGCATCGGGGATGGCAGGAATATCATTAACACGACCAACATGATAGAACACTTTGAGTACGTTACGCTATTACTCTTTAACGTTATTACTCTCTAGCCGGATTTTACTAAGTTTAGGGAGATACATGATAATGTTTATCACGTAATGACTATCAGAGAAAATGGCAGACAAGATTCTGTGCATTCACTCCATGTCTAAAGGTTAGAACATCCTATTGGAATGATTTCCAATATACTCCTTAGGGCTCGGATAGTGATGAGGATTATCAGGATTATATCTTAATTTTCCTTAAAATGAGAGAAGATCCAAGGAGTGTACGTGTAATGATTGTTTTCGAGGAAAGTCTATTATTTCATCCTAGTATGACCAAGGTGGAGTGGGATCTCCAACCTTTACTCCAAACGCATCCATGGAGACACATGTGGACCTATTCATCCACATTGTGGTCCACTTGAAAATTTATAGTCATAATAGACGCATCTAGGTGATAGTCTTACATTTGCCTATTATTAAAATCTAGGAATGCAACGTTAACACGACTTCTTACTTAGATCATTCGAATCCAGGCTCAGTTCCTGGATTAACCGATCAAAGTCGATCGATACGACTTGACGGGGGCTTGAGAGTGTGACTTGCAGGCTTTTGATGATTATTTTACCGCTAAATTGGATAAATGATTGAGCATCGTGAGTACTCCATACCATACCTAACTCGGGAATGGCGAAGAATCTAATCAAGCGATTTAGAATAATCGCTAGGCCACTGTTATTATAATCACAGCTTCCGGCAAGTATGCGGGATTTGCATTTTTGTTCCCGCAACACTGATTAGGGTTCGTCCCATAGCAAATCATCAAATTATTTTTCCCCAAAAGTGACTAGTAACTGGGTCGGAGCCCGGTGTCGCCCATCGACGAACATTAGA
Source organism: Kingdonia uniflora (assembly GCA_014058105.1). Lineage (NCBI taxonomy): Eukaryota > Viridiplantae > Streptophyta > Magnoliopsida > Ranunculales > Circaeasteraceae > Kingdonia > Kingdonia uniflora. Next base: position 353,034 of record JACGCM010001796.1, on the reverse strand, counting down.
TGTTCTATGCAGGTGTCAATCGTACCAAAATGTATGAAGATGAGAACCTCAACGTCGGCCTGGTATTATGTGGGTTATGATTCGTATTTATCACTGATATTTGGAACCCACTAGCGACGTATATACTGCAGGCAGATAATTGTCACTTTGATGAGATGATATTCCCAGCATTGGAGGGAGATATAACAGTCAATACTGAGGATGTTTCCAAGAGATCTTGGAAAACGCCATCGTTGTCTCATCTAAATCCTTATACATAAGTTAGGTGACAATAAGGTTTAACGGATTACAAACTTCCAATAGATCGTAAATGAATTATCAGACACATTCATAGACATTATTGAAGTACTATAAGTGTATGTACCTGCAAGTAATACACCTACAAAGCAGAACATTCCGGAGGAACTAGTACCGCAGCTGAACGTTCCAGGGGAATTAGTACCACAAATGAATCTTAGGCTCGCGCTTAGTGTTCCGCACCGCTGGAAGAAAGTATTCTGAGTCAGAGAGCTACAAAATATAGGACAAATATGACTAATGGTGTAGTCGTTTCATCGAGAATGGAACCACCCATCGACGAGGCAATAGTAGATACGCGACCGGTTGATGCATTACGAGACTAGCCCAGCGTGGCACATACGCATTGATAATAAGAAGATGTTGATATATTAAAAGTCTGTAATTACACAACGTAGGATTGTTCGGTAGACATTTGTCGACAAGGTATTCATATTCGCTGTTGTGCTCGCCATCAAGGATGAGGATTCAGAACCACTTATTGAAAATGATTGTGTTGCTGCAGATTGGTCAAAGTGTGCATCTGGAATCCAAGCGGAGCTCAGTTTGCTAGCATAATGTGAATAATACAATTGAGCCTGTCGATTATAAATGGGAATGGTACGAAAACACGATTTACTCGGAGAAATAATTTGGTCAAGGCAAGACTAATTGCTCAGGAAATCTTTAAGAGATCTAGCATCGATTACACTGTGACTTGTTACCCGGTTATGGACATTATGACGTTTTGGTACTTATTAGTCTGTCAAGTTGTCGAGGACAAGCTAGACAAGCGTCTGATGTAAATATCGCGTATCTATATGGAAAATTAGATACAAATATGTACATGAAGCCTCCTGGGGAAGTATAAGCTTCTGAAAACAATTAAGCCCAACACACGAGGTGTATGCGTAATAAAACTGGAAAAGTTATTGTTGACTTGAAGCAATCAGGGCCCATGAGACATAGTAAGTTGATTGAGTATTTAAAGGTCGGGGACTTTGCAAATATCATTATCTGTCCATGCGTTCTTATTTAGAGCACAGATATTAGCTTTACTCATCATAATAGTGTACTAAATGATTTGGATATCATTAGACCACCGGGGGAGATCGCGAGAGCTACCGAATACCTTGGAAAAGAATTTGAAATAAAAGACCTTGGGAAATCAAGTAGTGTCTTGATTTGCAGATCAAACATCTTGGTAGTGGCATATTCGTACACCAAGCAATATATATCGGAAGAGTTATCTAACACTTCGATATGGATGTAGCATATGGTGTTAACTTGTTTATTGCGCATCCATCACTTGGGTGTGGACAACGACATCTTTCACCATCATAATGGGAGGAGAAACTCCTAGGGCTGTGACGTCATAGCTAGGAGGTGTTTTGCTATAGTTAGCTGGGTATCTAGACCCGATGACTCATTCACAGTGAACTGTTTGACTTGCCATAGTTTTGTTCCTACCCAAAGGCATTGGAATGAGATTGCGCACATTCTGAGGTATCTAATCGGTATGAAAGACTGGGGTCTGTTCTACTCGAAAGGGTAAATGGTAAAATATAGAGTACACCAATACAGAGTACTTGTCAGACTCACATAGAGGCCATTGTCATATGGATTATGTATTCATGTACGAGGATACATAAAGATTTTTGGAGATCGATAAAGCAGACAGCGGTAGCTACATCCTCGAACCACGAGGAGATTCTTACACTTCATGAAGCTGGCAGAGAATGATGGTTACGCTCCAAGATACATCAGCTAAAGTTGTGGCGTGTTCTATCTAAGATAAAGCATCGACTATGTATGAAGACAATTCAGCTTGCATCATTCAAGTCAATGGCGATAGAATGAAGCACATTTCACAAAAGCCATTCCATCCTTATGAATTACAAAAGGCGAATGAGATTGACGTTGTTGAAGATATTTCATAAGACATCTTTACAAACCTATTCACGAAGACTCTTGCACCACTTACGTTCAAGCAGCTGTACACGGAATCGGCATGCAGAAGATTTATTTATCAATATCTCAAGGAGATCGACGATAGGAAAGTAGTCACAGCCTGACATGGGTATATGCGTGTTGTACTCTTTTTCTTGATAGTGCAGTTTTTATCTTAGGAGGTTTTACTGACTAGAGGTTTTGATGAGGTAACGTATACGCGTCCACAACCTATGCATGACATATGATTGTACTCTTTCCTTGCACAGCTTTTTGCCCAAAGGGTTTTGCTAGGCAGAGGTTTTGATGAGGCAAGTCTTGGTATAGAACACCCCAAGGGGGAGTGTTAGGAGTTGGGTCCAGCCCAAGGTAGGAGCCCAACTGGGTTGGGATATCCTACTAGACTCCTAACAAGCTCATATGCCTTTGGGGTTTATAGGGAGAGTTTAAGTAAAATAGATAACCTTTGTTATAGGGTTATCCTCTTTGTATTACATACAGAGAAACAAGTTTTTCAATCAATAAAAATTATCCTCTCTTCTCTCAATTGCCTGATTATTCCTCAACAGTTTCAAAAAACTTGATAAATAGTGGGACTAAAATATCAAGAAGAGCCAAATGATATGGTTTGATGTCTAAGATTAATTACTTTAATGTTGTTGGAAGAACCGTTAATGCTCAACAAACAAACACTCCTGATTGAAATGGTTTCTAGAGCAATCAAATGAGGAAGAAATATTTTGTAGTAAGAAACATATAAAGGTCTACAGATACAGATACGGGCTACAGTACTGCATTGCGGTAAACTAGTTTACAGTCACAAAATTTGTTAATAAGGTCCCAGCGGAAGTGAGAAATGGACCCATGGGGATGGGGTAACGCTGCCATCAAGGTTCAAAATTAAACCTGTATTTCACATAACTGCTTGTTCTTACATGACATAACTTCTACAAGTCATGACTATCTTGTATTTACAAATTGGTCAAATCTTTACAAATCGGACATCACTTTGCCCAAATGCAGTTCCGCAACCGGGGCATTTCCTGTGCCGGATTTCGAGGTTTCTCTGAATGCATGGATTGCAGAAGAGATGGTAGCACTTTGTGATTACAACCTGCCCAGAAAATAAAGAAAGCCAAGATCAACAACTGGCATTCAAAGATGGAGAAAAGATAACGAAGAAGCAGATTCAACTGGCAGGCATGTCAGAACATATAACTGATTTTCTGTGAACAAAGGGTGCACCCAAATCTAGAGATGTCTACACTGCGAGCGAAGTGGCACTACCAACCAATTCTATTAGGACTCTGAATCCTATTCTTTCCCTAAACTCTAAATCTACTTTTCTTTAAAAATTAGGAGACCAAAAAACAGCAAAAGACATCTAAAATACACAAATTATTAATTAAGGAGAATACAATTCGTTCAGTACGAATACTACCTTGAATACGTGTTTCTGAAATAGTTTCCATGAGGCAGCTTTCTTAGGCTTAAAAATGAAGGAAGTATTGGTTTACCATCAGTAAACCAATTGGGAAATCTCTGGGTGAATGACCACAAAATCATGGGTGATTTTTTGATAATTAGCGTACAAACAATGAGGGGTAGAATCTAAAGCATTGGGAGAAACAGGGAGTTTAAGATTTGTGTGTGTCGTGACTCATCTATGCACCACTGCCTACCAGTGAGTAGTCTGAAAAAAACAAGATATATTTATTTGCAGTAGCGTGACTCAGGACTGTATAGAGTATCTGCCGTGTTCATAGATATAAGAATAGCAATGTTCATAAGCATCAAAGTCGTACCTCTTTTGGACGATCGAAACATACACCGCACTTTAGTATTGCCTTGCACTCTTTGATCTCATCTTGTAGCCTCTGGATTGCGGCCTCCCCACTTTCCGCACTCAACTCAGCAACTTTTCTATTCACTTCGTCAAGCTCTTCCTCTAACAGCTGCTTCTCCGCTCTGGTTTAAAAATAATTCCAATTAATTAGAAATATGCACTTCATACAGAAGGAGATAAATAAAGAGCTCGCTCATATCTACCCTTAAAAAAATTAAAAACAGAAGTAACATGCTATGGTTGGGACTTTGCTCATGGAGGGCTGTATCATATGTGACTTTTGATTATTGACTATGTAGAATATAATACACACATAAAAGTATATAAGCTCCTCACTTAAACCAAGGTTAAAAAGCCATATCACAACAGTAAGTTGCTGGCAGAAATTATGGCAACTGTGGCTTATCCAGATTCAGAATACATCGTGGACTTAAGAACATCACAATTTGTTCCACAATCGTGATATATTGCAGATATAAACGTTGATTAATGCACGGCTCCCTAATCATTAGGCTCTTCTGACATAAGGGTTAGGCTGAAACTGGACGCTGAGGGGCGGGCAAGGGTTGAAGAGATGATAATAAAGATCGGGACCACCAGAGCTATAACACGATCTCTTTGACCCTATCAGCTCCCCAATTTCAGGGTTTAGGTCCTATACAAGTAGGTCATCAAACCAAGGGCTGCCAGCCTACTGCTCCATGCAAATCTTTCAAATCTACTGCTCCCTACATTTTTTTCTGTACGATAACTGCAATAAATCTCAAATTTAACTAACGCAGGCATACAGCTGATAGTCGTCGAGATTTTCTCAAGTGAGAATCACCATTAAGATAATAAAATTAACTACCTAAAAAACAGACACAATTTTAGTTATTATACATACATATTTGCCAAATTAAGAATCCTCGTGAAGGTAATGAGATATTGACAAAAACAGCTACCAAGCAAATGTTAGAGCTTAGTTTAGGCTTAGTGAAGGGCACTGCTCGCCGCGCCAAGGGCCAGTTACTTAGAATTTGTGTGCAAGGTTTTTGAGGACTGGAGTCCTTATATTTGGTGGTCGGCTTCGCTAAGGGCCATTCTTGTAGGCGTAGATGAATAAAGATACCGAATTTTTTCTTAATATTTTGTGCTAGGAAATTTCACAAAAATATTGTCCTATACTAATCAAGATACTAGGCCGGGAAAACGATCCTTGATTCTCAGCCCGGCCCAGCCCTCCACGAAATAAGAAGGGCCAAAGCCAATAAAAATGCTACATACCATTTTTAAGGGCTGATCTGTCCCTGCCCCGCCCACAATCATATAAAGGTAGGGTGGGTTGGGATTTTCTTCTCTTTACTCAGCCAATCAAGCTTCTTCATTATTCCCAAAACACCTATCTTCAGTTGTCTAGTGATATTGTAATACCGTAATGAATGACAAGGATTCCTAATTTAGCAAATTGCATTATTTTTTCAGTAATTACTTTAATGATAGCTCTTAACTTTAGTAAATTTTGTAGACCAACGATTACATGTATTCCTCAATGAAATTTGAGACTTGTTGCAATGAAATTCGAATAGAAAGATGGCGCCGTAGAGGGGTGGCATTTTCTATAGCCCTACTTGACCCGGCCCTTAACCCATCCCTGAACCCTGACATTAGGGTTGAGAACTTGGTCAGGGTTGAACATATTGAATTCGTTTTGTGACGACCATACCCTGACCATTTAAGAGGGCTGCGTCGGCCCAACCCTTAAACTGAAAAAGATCTAGTAATCTGAGTGCCGAAACAGCCCTGAGCCATTTCGTTTTATGATGCTATGCCATGCGTTGCAGTTCTTTTTGCATTAACAAAAACGTTTAAATATATGAAAATTGAATTCAAGCACAACACACCTTTCACTCTCCAATTTCATCTGAACCTCAGCCATCTTCCGCTGGTTTTGATCAAAATCCTTTTCTGAGGAAGCAGCAGCACTCTTTAGCAACTTCAACTCCTTCTCAGCATCTAGCAAATCCCACTTTGCCGTCTCTATGCTGATGGCAAGGTGTCTGTTTTCGAGAGAAGCTTTTCCGGCTTCAGTTACATAAGCTTTCATCTGTAAGACCCATAAAAAAAGGGGAATCATGGAGATGTTTAAACAACATTCCGAATTATACCAAAAATATACTATCATAAAAAGAGCCTAATTATACCAAAAATAAAATTTTCAAGCTTTCATATGTCCATTACTACATATGATGTCAAATGATTATTAACAAGAAAAACAACATTCCGAAAACTGCATCTGAAACGAACAATTCACATAAAATGGGGCAATTATTAGAAGGAATCTCACATGCTGTTTAAGTCGGTTTTAGAGAATAAAAAGCATTCATTTTCTTATGAAAAGTATTCTAATCTAAGAACCATACCTGGTCTTCACTGTGGAGAATCTTTAATTTTAACGAATCTTCGGATGCCTTGACCTGCTGGAGCTGCTTTGCTATCACATGTTTCTCATTAAGGAGAATGTTTTGCATTTGCTTTGTTTTCACGCTCTCAGAAACCAGCTGCAGCACACACAAAAAAGACTAATCAGGCTACACATCTCTTTACTGAAGTTGTGGAGAAGAGCACAGCAAAGTGAAATAAACAACGGAGGCAATCAAAGAAAACCGAGAAAAACAAAACAAAAGAGAAGCACATGGGGTATGTATCTTAAAGTAGCATCTTTTTTCGACCCGTCAACGTATCATTCTTCTACTAAGTGGCAATATGGGGGCAAAACACATAGAAAGGCCATGCTGATGAGGAGGGAGATGGACGAGGACCTTGGTGCTTATTAGCAAGACAGAAGTGACATTATAACCTTATCTGATAGCATTGTGAGAGCATCTCCATCATCTCTTTGGAGTAAACTGGATTTCTCAGGACAACTTCATGAGTAGCTTGATGGTTTAGTTTTTGGTAGTGAAAGGCTTATAAGAAAAAGATTAGGAGAAGATTGTGGGATTGGACGATAGAGTGGCTATTTTTCCGGTGATTAACTCAGCCATGTTAGTTCTAGATCCAGATTGTTTAAATTGGAAGTGAGCCAATAACAGTGTAAAATATTTTTGTGGATAGTTGGCATTATCTGAAGAGGAATTGATGGAGGCAAGATTTAGAGAGTTCCCAATCAAGATTGTATGGCGTAAAGATCTCCCTTCTAGAGTAGCATTTTTCTTTTGCGGAGTTGTTTGGGCAAGAACTCTAGCAAAGGACAGTTTGAGACGGAATGATTGGATGTGCCTAAATATACACACTTTACAGGGATGGAGTTGAATTGAACAGCCATGTATTTCATCATTGCTCCTTTACACAACTTTTGGTGCTCACTATTCTCCTTGCCGAGCATTGTCGCTCTTGGAGGAGTCCTTGATCGAAGTTGGGTAAAGATCGAAGGTAGCATTTCTAACAAAAAAATGGTGTCATTTTTTATCCCTTTTGGATGTTTGCTAAAGATATTGTTGATGTCGCAAAAGGTTGGGGAAATTTTTCTTTCAAACAAAAAGTGGCACGAACATTGTGGATTCTTCTCCATTATGTTATTGGGTATATAATATGGAGTAGACGCAACACAAGTCTTCAACAACAAAGTTGTTGCTGATAATGGACATACTTGGCACTCTTTGGTACTGGGTTACTGTAATCCAGTATTGCCAGTATTGATAATGGACATACTTGGCACTCTTTGGTATTGGGTACTGGGTTACTGTAATCCGATCCTCGGTAGGATCCACTATGACAATTTTGTAGCTGATTGTAATGATTTACTTTCGATGAAACTCTTTGAGTTATTAGCCTTTAGAAAAGTGGGTTGGTACGACCCCTAGGCAAGGGACAAAAAAAGTAAAACAAAAATCATACAGAATCAAGTCGGGTCCGCTATAACTAAATCCTTCCAACAAATACCTCGCAAATTGGAGCTAGCATCGTAATGATCATGTTCTTTGTTGTTTTTTGCAAAACTTTTCGATCTTCCCTAGCTATTTGGATCTTTTCCCACCTCACAGTAGAGTAGTCAAAGTAGAACGAGGTACCTGAAATACCTAATATTTGCAACCCGTAGTGAATGAAATTGTGACTAAACCTATGATAGCGTTGCTTGTTTCCACGTTGGCACCTCTGACAAGATCTTCCCCCCCCCCCCCCCCCCCCCCCCCCCATGTTACTTGAAAGTGAAGCGGGTACGGGAAATGATACCATAAACGAAAACGAGAAACGTCCATTATTTTTTATTCGGGAAATGCATACAGATGAGATGCGACAATTGAAGCAAAATGTGAAACGAAAAGGGAAACGAGTACTCAAGCGTAAATAAAACCGGATTACGAAACGAGTAAGAAGCGTCGGAGGAAGCACAGAGTGATGCTTTTTTATAGTAAAGAGATCAATATACAAAGACAATACTTGTTAACTTAGTCCAGAGGGAAGAGAATACGAAAGGTCAAGTATGTCCAAGGCTTCGTTTCTTAAAGAGATTTCGTTATAAAGCGGTATCTATAAGTTTGTTTGTTTTTTCCCTTTGTGGGTATAAGAGCATCATGCGAATCAAAAATCAAAGATTTATTAAGAACATTCTCTTTGGTATATGAATTACAAAAAAAATCCTAAACCGAATAAAAAATTGCTTTAAAAAATGAATCACACGAATCAAAAATCAGATCATCAGCGTTTCCCAAATCGAATCATTAGCGTTTCCTAGATCAAATTACAGTCGAATCGAAACGCGAATCACATACGTTTCCCCAACATTTCCCAAATTCAGGGAAACCGAATCGCACCCATTTCCCAGGGAAGCGTTGAATTTTGTTTCCCCATCAGCGTTTCCCAAATCGAATCATTAGTGTTTCCTAGATCAAATTACAGTCGAATCGAAACGCGAATCACATACGTTTCCCCAACATTTCCCAAATTCAGGGAAACCGAATCGCACCCATTTCCCGGGGAAGCGTTGAATTTTGCTTCCCCCCCCCCCCCCCCCCCAAGCCCAATACAAATTGGCATAATTGTCAAAGATGATCGCTTCCATGATCTTAGTCTTTCATTCGAAATACATATGTTCCTTTCCTTCCACAAAACTCATCCAATCTCATACGAAGTAAAATATTGCAAACCTTTACCAATCATTCTTCTAAATCACGCTTTCAAAGAAGTAATAAAACCCCAGTGAAACACCCATGAGACACCAAATAGGTTAAAAAAGTGATTCAAACATCCATCGCAACCGAGCAGTGCAAGAGTAAGTGGTCAATGGACTCCACAGAGAAGGCATAGAGAATCCTTCAATACCTCTTCGTCTGAGTTCATCTCTAACCGTTGTTCGCCTCCAAGCTACCTCCAATTAAGAAAATATCTTTTTTCTAAACCACATGTTTCGGAAAATACACACTCCAGTACCCACCTCAAGCATTTCTATCTAGTACCAAATATTCACCAATTATCTCACCTAGAATTTTCCATTGCCGACCCACTTCCATTTGTCTTCACCCATTCAAATCATAACCGAAGTAACTTTTTACATTATCGATCCAAGGTCCTCCAACTCCCTATCAAAAAGATTCCTCCGAGATAATGAAAAATCCAACTCCCTAAATCCCGTCCATTTCATATAACACTCATTCTCTTGTGCTTTAGATCACAAACATTAAATAAAGAAGGATGCGTCAATGCCAGTTGTTTCTAATCACAATAAACAAAGTGCCAAAAACAAATCGTTTATCTATCTCTGATGAACCCAATGCCTTCTTTAAACTTGTCCCATGTGTTGATGATTGATCTCCATAATCCTACACCTACGTGATGTTATTCGGAACTCAAACCTGTTCGGTTATCTCAAACTTTTCTTTAATCAGCTCGGCCAAAACCATTCTCTGTTATTACAATACCTCTAAAGTCACAGTCACTTCCCAAGTAACGCGATTATATCCCACCCACCCCACACACACACACACAAAAAAAGAACTTTAATCCTAATCTGCCTACGCTTTTTTCATACAAATTGCATCCTATTTCAAAGATAAAGCTTACAAGCCCCCTTGCAGGGCATCCAAGAGGAAATTCCTAATGATTATCTCCAATTTAGATGCCACTGACGTTGGAAGGTGAGATAAAAATAGATAATAGACTGGCCCATAATCTTATTGGTTTTCTTTTGTTCTTTGTAAATTTCCTTTTGGCTTCCAAGCTGCCTTATATTGGCTTTTAAAACATTAATTAACATCTACCGATTAAAGAAAACTCCTGTGGGATCTTAAACTGTATGCTAATGCTATTGGGTGGGTCTTATAGAAAGAAAGAAAAAAAGGTCAACACTGACAAGGGGGAGCAAAGACTACTCTGATGCACATGTGCTAGACCTTTACCATGTCATTTCGTAGCTTAACGCTCAAAATTTTGAGAGGATAGTGTTAGAAGATCTAGTTCTTAGACGGAGACCTTTAACAATCTCGAATCTTTCAATTAGGACTGCAAGGTTCTTCGCCTTCAGGATGTATTTGACTTCCTTTATGAAAAACCCTTTCTTGAGCTTCTAATTCGACCAAAGTTCAGTTTTGCATTAAATTTGGTGTTGCAACTTTGTTTGTAGTATGCGGAAGCATTGGCTTCCACTTTCATTTTTAACTCATTCCTATTTGGAGTAAAATGAGTCATCCTCATCCCCATTACTGTTCCCACTGTTCCCTTACCCCTTCCACCCAAATCTATCTTGCCTTCTTCATTTTTATTTTTCACTGCCCTCATGGAGGCAAGTCCCCCACACTCCCCATGGTGATATCAAATCCAATATACAAATATATAGATTCCCTTAAATCATATGCATGTGCATTTTTATTCTGTATGCCATTTTTGGTTAACTGATTACCTAACCCAATATATAACATAAATCTCAGAATACTATAATGTACATGATATACAATAACCTTAAAGGCAGAGAGTAAAAGATAGACCTTGATATTGTAATCGTCTCTATCAGCCACCTGTTGCAGCAAACTTTGGTTCTGCGTTTGCATATCCTCATATGCTTGACCAATGGTCTAACAAAGAAAGCAATAAAATCAAGAAAGAACAACTTTAGTGACACTTCTCCAATTTGCACAACCACCAGAAATTTTACAACTAAGAACTATTTGGACACCTCAATTTCAGAAATATATGTTTCTGCTTCCCCGTCTTTAATTTTTATTGCCTCTGTAAGCTCCAAAACATCTCTGCAAGAAAAAAATAAGCTTTATGAATAGATCAAACGAGCCAATAGCCGAAATTCTAATTTATCTACAATAATGCTTCCATTTAAAAATATTTTGTATATTTTAAAGATTGTGATAAGGCGGAAGTTATTAAATTACAAACCCAAGTAAGGTATAAATAAAGTTACAGAAGGAGGAAGTTTGAGGAGTTAAAGAAATTATCAAAACTTCCTAAACTACATAGGATAATATGTAGCAAGTTACATCTAATAAACTAGCATCCACTCTATACTTCAATATTCCCTCTCAAACTTATGATCGAAGGTCAACATGAGTTTGATAAATGAAAACACCAAAATCGCCTTGTAGAACAAAGTTGTTGGTGAACAGCTTGTACACAGAAAACAACCCATGTGTAGAATACATTAGAGCTTGATCTCCCAGATTCAGAGGCTCCATAGGGTTACAAAGTTTGCTTGATCACTCGGATTCAAAGGTATTTTTTGCGTCAAGATCGGTTCAGGGGATTACCGAAACCCGTAAAATTATACCCAAAAAGAATACGCAAAAACGATCGAGTTATTGCGAATCCAATGTGAGCTTCCACACATACAAAATCGAGTTTATTTGTCGACCAAGAATAGTGTGCTCAACTCCAAGCAACACCAGAAAACACACAACCTCTTACACATAATGGGGAGCGTCAAAGATAACATTGGTCATATTGGTCATATTCCTTGGGTTTACTGACGTGGAGACTAGCTATTATGGACTTAAGTCCAATATCCTCATGGTGTGAAAAGTGACTAGATTAGGAGAGCCAATGGTTCTCTTCTCTTCTTTTTTTATAATACCATCATGGAAATAAAAGGCGTCTCAATTTCCAGCCATCAAAAATCTTTTTCCAAGCAACTCCTTCCTTGTCTCTTCTATTCATCCCATCAGAGATAGTAACCGGTGATTTCTCTCAATCAAACCAATCTTTGGTTCTTCAACACTTTGATGAGTTTTGTTTGACACAATGCGATTACTCGTCCCGTCACTCAAACATTGCATTCTGCCATCTCCATTTTAGCGGTGCATCTTCGAAGGTGGTGGAAAAATCAACCAGATTGAACAAGACCCTCATCCATTCAAATCAGGCAAGAACAAAGAGAACCTAACATGATCCGAAGAGAATTTACGACTATAAATGGATTGGAGATGGAAATGGAATTTGAATAATGACTGACTATTGTTGAGAACAAAACCGAGTCAAATGAAATTGGTGAACAGGTCAAATCAGACCGAGTCAGTTGTCTTTTGATTACAATCTCTAATCTCTGACAAAAACTAAAAACACAATACATGAAAGTTTGGAATATTAACGGTGGTCCCTACGGTAGCAGTACCACCGGCGGTAACAGGGAACCGGTGACCAGAAAACTCGTTTAAGAGATTTACCGCTCTCATACCATAAAGACTTTGATAAGGCGGAAGTTATTAAATTACTACAAACCCAAGTAGAGTATAGATAAAGTTACAGGAGGAGGAAGTTTGAGGAGTTAGAAAAGTTATCTAAACTACATACGATTATATGTAGCAAGTTAAATCTAATAACCTAGCATCCACTCTATATTTTAACATATTTATCTCAACTAAGGTTGGCATACTGATCAGTAAGCTTCAAACTGAAGTCGCACCAAATGAAAATAGGGTTTTTGGAGAAATACCTAAATTAACACTCAATTGAGAAACACTCCTTACTAGTCCAGCTCAAACTAAAACTCACAACCAAAATAATCTACATACAGAGGGGGGACGCAGCCTTTATTTGTATAGAAAGAGACCTACTTGTTTTCAAAATGAGTTGGGCTACATACTGTCCAAGTGACACCTTTCTTGACAAATGGCCGACCAACAAGGCAACAACTAACTATCTGAAGTGAAAAAGAAAGAAAAATAAATTCTAGCAAACATAACAGCACACTTATGGCATGGTTAGAGAAGAATTAAATACAAAAAAAATAATATTATATGGGTAGAGAGTAAGAGAAATGCATAGAAGTATGCAATATGTAGAATAAGAGTCGGAGGAATAACCTCTCAAAAGCATCTACTTTTCCTCGCAAGTCAGATATCTCAGATTCAGCAACAGAAAGTCTCTGCTGGCAAGCTGCCTCAGCTTCATTAGCTGCTTTCACTCGCAATTCTAGACTATGCTCATCTAAGGCATTTCTCAAGACTTCAGCCTGCATATGAGCTCTACGCTCTGATTCCTTGATTTCCATCACATCTCTGTATGGATAACATACAATCAAATATAGTAGAGCCTAATGACAAACATCACTATACAGTATAAATAGTTGATGATACGTACTAAATCCCACTCTACCTATATACCTGTTGTCATAACGCTCCTGTCCGTGCATTTCCAAGAACATCTGGAGTTCTTGTTTTTCCTTCTGCAATATCTCAATCTGCAACAAGCACCTCTAGCAGTTAGTAGTTATTGACCCATTAAGACGTAAGGCCCTAAGAATTTTTTAGATCTTCGAGATTATCAAAACCATATTCCAAGGAAGATAACAAAAATAAATAATAGTCATGCACTCGTGCATATAGAGACTAGTATCGGTGTCTTGAAAGATAATGAAGAAGCCCTATATGTGGTGTGTGTGTGTATGCATATATATGTGCAAAATTTGGGGTAATGTGGTGTCCGGCACAGAAAATTCATAGAAAAGGGAGCATAAATCATGAACTTACCGATGCTTTAAGAGACTTGATCTCTGCCATTTGTCCAACACAATCAACTGCTAAACTCTGGTGTTCATCCGTCTACAATCAAAAAAGGTTTGGGTAAATCAAAGAACTTTTTTGTTTTATCAATAAAAAAACAGTAAAAAAGAGCAAGAAAGTAGATCTGAATTGAAACATCGAAACAGCCAAGATTTTGATGCAAACCAATAAAATAATTACGAGATATGGGTGCTGATTGAAGATGACTTCGTCTGAAAGAATGATATGTAGATATGCCGAGAAAAAGGTTGTGATCGTTCCATATGTTCTATTTATCATGATTTGTTAATTTTCTATTTCTATTAAACTCAAGTCCTTTTTTTTAAATAAAATTCTATTATCTTACTCTAAAAAGTAAAAACTAAGCTTTTAGGTCAGTTAGTTGTTTCTTGATAATTTCTTTAGTCTATGGAAGATATCTAACATTTTTGAGTCTAATAGAATTACGATAAGTAGGCTAGAGAATTTCTTTAACCATGGTGATGAAAAAGTTCCCCTATTTTAGAACATATTATGCTGTGAAATTCTTCTACATGGAGTTGCAAAAAAGCTTGTTGCTTTACCTTCGAGAGTTGAGTTTTACTCAATCTTCTTGTTTAGTCATGTTTGTACGTTCACTGTACAGTTGAAAGTTGTAAGAGTTAAGATTTCTGCTTACATGCATTATGATGAGTGATGACATAGAGTAACACAAAATTGGCAGGAAAACAAAACAACTCTAATTACTGTGACCTCCCTAAGTTTCAAAAACAGATATTATTTGGATACATGTCGAAATGTGCATAATGTGATCTGAGGAAGGTAAATTTTATTAATACGATGCAAAACTACAGAATTTTATATCCTTGTTTGGATCAAACAGGTGTCACCTATATAAAATTAGTTCTCAAAAATGGCAATGCATATAAAGAAAGAAGTGTTAAGAATGAAAAATCTCAGACCTTCCTACTTAATAGATCTTTCAAAGAATGGGATTCTTCACGTAATGACATTGCTTCATGAGCTGTGTCCTTGCACCGACTTAGCTGAGCCTCCATCATATCCATTTCTTTAGTCAGAGCTGAAGACATTACTCTAAACTCTGTTTTGATGTCCTTTCTACCTGATGCAGCTAGCACATTCAGTCATTGGAAGCTTATTTACGTACACTACCAATTCTACGAAAGAGATACTTTGACTTCAACCCCCACTATCTTGTCTAAATTAGATTTGGACCTTACAGATTTTTACTTACCCTACACCCATCCCACCCCATCCTGGCCTTTGTCTCATTGTTTTTTCAATGACAACTTTGGCACTGAAAGTTGTATCATGGGAGTCGAATACCAATGTACCTCCAATACTTGTAATGCCAAGTGTCAGAACAAGGGATATCGAAAGTTACAAACTCGGGGGTCAAAATTAATTAGATAACATAGTAAAGTTAAAATATCCCATTAAAAAAAAACTTTTCTCACCTAAATCCTGCTCAGCTTCTTCTACTTTAATTTCAAGATCATTTTTTTCCATAATGCACTTCTGTAGTTGAATCTTTAACTCTTCTATCCTGGCTTCAGAATTGCTGATAAAACTCCTAGCAGCATCTGCTGACTCGGCTTTTAAGCTCAGTTCTTTCTCCCTTCGTGAGACATAAGTCTGGTCAGCCTGAAGTCAAGGTTCTAAAATAGTCAAATACCAAAGAAGAGGGTTCATTGGTGAACTAAGAAGGGATAATTCGACCTTCTTCCTCCACTATGTTTCCTAAAATATACTTTAGACACCCCAAGTATGCAACTCGTAAGCAACACCGAGTGTCAGAATGGTAAGGTAAGTCAAAATAAGTTAACCAAGAAAAACACACCTGAAGGGAATCCGTTAATCCTTTGTATCGTTCCACTTCGACGTTCCAACGATGGAGTTGATCACTTAATAAAGTGTAAGGTTTAGATGATAATACGAATTTTTCATCGTTCAGTTCATTCTGTAAGAATATAAGTGGTTCGTGCATAAGACTTAATAGCATAAGCAACGATAGTATGTAAGAAAATATTTCATAACTTATATGAGAACACGAGAATCAAAGGATTGAAGGTAGAACCAACCTGAATGTCCAGAAATTGCTTTGACACTGTCAAATTATCTTCCTGGGCCTCCTGAAGTTCAGAAAGACGGGTGGTTGCAAATATCTGCATGATGGTTAAGCAATATAAATAAATGAGAATCACATTCGTATCAACCAGACAAACACCATGAACCAATGACATTATTACTAAATTCAGAAACGGGTTCAAAAGGACGAGCTACAACAAACTTAAACTAGAAAAGATATTTATGGTTTGAGTTGTAAAAGTAGGCATCATGGAATAAAAACGAGGAAATGGATTCTTAATTGGAAAAAAGGCACAATCTTCCATATCACTTTATTCCACTTAATTTTGTAACAAAGTATCTTATCTCGTTTTCCTCGTTCAAGAATTATGTTTTTTTGCGAATTAACCCCGTGTCCTCAAGCCTTTCTTTATTATAAATTGATGTTTTCTGTCTTTCCCCCACAACCTTTTTTTACTTTATGGAATAAAGGTTGTCTTTAGTTCGTGGAAATAAAGGGAATGAACAATTTCGGGATATTGGATGGCGAGGAAAATTAGAAAACAGAAACTAGTTTTTCACATTGGTCTGAAAACGAAGGAAAATTAACTTCCTTGTTCGCAAACAAGGGACCTAATTTTCCATCATTTTCATGAAAAAGAATTTCATGAAAAATGGTTACCCTTTCCCTTCCAGGCACCATAGACAACAAAAGTTTGTTTGAGCTCGAACCCGAACCAGTAGTTGGCAACACTGCCACTAATGGAATAGAAGTACCTTAGCCTCATCAATGGAAGACTTCAATTCTCGGAGACCCGCAGTTCTATCAACAGGTTTTTCTGGTGATATATTCCCGTTTACAATGTTTGGAACTGGAATACGCACTTCAGAAGCTCCATTCATTTGCATTTTCAAATTAATTAACCTTCTTCTGCTCTCCTCAACTTCAGCCATGCTTTCTTCCAGCTCGCCTTTTTACCAAAAAACACACAAATAAGGACTCAACAACAAATTGGTGTCGTGTTATAAGTTCTAACACAAGCGTAATACTCTGAGTACAGCATGTATAGCATTATGAATTCAACATCCGCTGTTGTATCGATATTTCTAAATTTGTTTTTATACTTGACTTAAAGTCCAAAAAAAGAATCAAGTCGATTTACCGGTTTGATTACATTCCCAATCACAACATTGATCATCGTGAGATATCCTACTAATTTTACCGTTACTTATTTTTCAATATCTATCAAGCCCATATAAAAAAATTTGGGTCCGCCAAACTTTATATACATATATGGATATATATATATATATATATGGGCATAACAGCCGACATTTTGAGCAATGGCCTAAAAGGGCAACCTCGTTACACTCTAACATGACTACATACTTCCTGAACAGCATAACAATTGCAGATAGGCCAATGTCTAATAAATTTAGCGAACCCAGCTAATGTTCTCAACGTGAAATATATGCTCGCCACAACTCACAAGGGCAAGACCAGGAGATTCGCCTATAATCTTATGGACATATCTTGATAAGAGTAAGTTATAAAGCCACACGCGTCAGTGTTTCATTGCAATAATTGTGTTATGTGAACAACAAGGCCACATAGGCATCACGCTATGCTTTAGGTGTTTCTCTCAATAAGGGCACATAGGCCACAGGCTAACACTCAATTAAAGATGACTGACAGCTCAAGTGTGAAGCAGGTGTGCTGGAAGCCGATTTACAATAAAAATGTATCTTCTGCGGTGGTGGTGGTGTGTGTGGGTGGGGTGGGTGGGGGGTGGGGGGATATACACACTACCTTGAGACTCAATGGAGAGAAACCGACTAACTCCACCAATTGAGCTCTATCTTGGCTACCAAAGAAACCTCAACTGGAACTTCAAGTAAAGGACTCAATGCTCGCCACAACTCACAAGGGCAAGACCAAGAGATTCGCCTATAATCTTATGGGCATATCTCGATAAGAGTAACTTATAAAGCCACACACGTCAGTGTTTCATTGCAATAATGATGTTAAGCGAACAATTAAACTTCTTATGTTATAACGGAAGACTGAAGTCAAGAGTGGGGGGTTTTCTGAAACCCTTGCTTCTAAATAGTAAATTTTGACATGAATGCATTTATATGAACCAACCAATACATAAAACTCATGTAATCAATCCAAAAATGAAATAGAGAAAATGCGTCTCAAGACCTGCAAGGCGTTTAATCTCAGACTGATCAGCTGTATGGCTGTGGATACAAGTTTGTATCTCATCTTCATACTCTTTATGCTTCAAGTGAAGAATGTCAATCACCTTATGTAAGTTTTCAGCTTCCTCTTTCATCAAATCTTCTACCTTATGCAACTGGATTATGGCATCTGAAAACAACAGTTCAAACTCATCAGTAATCCTCATGTAACTCCACGATACATGTGAAAGTAAAGAACGTAGAGTTAACTAGCCATAGTATCCTTATGGCCAGTTTGAATGATGTAAGTAATTTTTTAAAGCAATTTTATAGAATAACTGCACTAGGTCTAGTAAAATAAATTACCTTCGTTTTCACAAACTTCAATAAAATTAGATTTGAATTATCAACAATTTAAAGTCAAATTGTCCCTAGATACATAAATAGCATCTACTAATATAAAGCACAAGACTATCTAACCTGGCTAAAGCTTTAACAACTGAACAATTATCTAATGAAAAAATTTAGAGTTTTAGAACACAAGACTACTAATTTACAGATTTACATGCTTAAATACATAATGAAACCTACAAGGCATGTAACAAATGCTGGCATTAAACATATTATTCATAAACATCACCATCAACTTCATTTTTTTGTTCAAGAATTAGTACACAAATGTATGGTAATGGTCAGTAGTACTTTTGTTCATTGTCTGCATTTGCTTTATATATAAGAATTTATACATCGTGTAAGTTACATCTATAACAAGCTTCTAAATTTCAAATGTTCAATAGTCTTATGTTTTGTTGTAGTGTTGTAAACATATGACGTATAAAATACTTGTACAGTTGTTAAAACCTGGGTGAATAGTTTTATGTTGTTAATCTATGGAGGCTATATCGCAGTGAGAGACGGTTTCCCTCGAGAGTTGTGTATACTAGGGATAATTTTATCAAAATATGAAAAGATACTATCAGAGCGCGTTCAGTTATTATATGTATGATATAAACGAAATTTCGCGGAAGCTAAATCTCACAAACACAAATTGACTAAACTAATTTATTGAATTCTCAAATCACTCATCTCTACAAATCATCTATCTCAAGAACTACTTCTCAAAAAGTCACATTAATTAAAAATAATCCTAACCATCCTTATAAATAAAGGAGGGAGATCTTTTCTCTCCTAAATATAAGCTCGTGGAGATTATCCTCCTCATTAAATAAATAAACATAAAATAAATCTAATTTAAAGAGAGGCTTTGTAACGTAGAGAACAACCGTTGTTATGGGCGACGTGAGGGCGATCGCACGACCTATCAACTCTCCCCTTCTTTAAAGAGTTCGACCACGAACTCGGGCAAAAAAATCTGGAAATCATCAACATCAAACCAAAAGTGCATGGTTAAAGAATTGGGAAGACGGCTACGAAATTTTCCGTAGCTTGCTAATATACCCAATGGACGTGGTAACACATTCTCTTGAAGCCCATGTCGCTTCATTGGATTAACAATGGCTAACCGCACTTGTAATTTTAAAACATGAAAAACCACGCATTTGGAAGAACGAGTCAATAACTCCACCCAATACCTATCAACTATGTGTCCACCACGTGTTTCGAGAGTGTGAACCACAGTGTTAAATGGGTACTGTGCACCCTGCACGGCTGGATCAATCCATCTTATTTCTTCCCCAATGTTACAACACTTTTCTTCTCTTTTCTCCCATTCAAAAACTAGTAATAAGGCTTTTAGGTGGATCACTCTCTCTTGTTTCCCCATCACGCCTATCGCGATATGGCTCTCTCCTTGAAAAGCTAAAAATCTCTCCGACTAGGGTTTGTATACCGTCCTTATTTACAACCAAAGCATCAATTATGGTGGAAGAACATGAGTTTGGGGCTATCAAATTCGCCTTTCCTGTCCGTTCAATCACCGGAGCTCCGATTTGGTTGGTCCCTGCCCGAGAGAAGGTTGTTGTCTTCATCATTGTTGGTGGCCTGTCCGGAGTCGTGGTGGAAGGAAAGACACCATAAATTATTGTTGTGGGAAGAAGAAGAGCCCTGAAACTGAAACTTGGGTCAAGTTGAACTTGTTGGATCTTGTTTGTTCCTGGGCTCGGCCAGGTTGAGTTGGTTGGGTCTCACTGGTTTATGGGCTTAGGATTGGGCTTGGGATTGGGCTTGGGCTTAGGCCTGGATCAAAAGGGATTAACATAGGAAGCATGTGTTGGCCATGTGTTTTGTAAAGCACGTGACATACGCTTACGTCATAGTCTTCCCCAATCGCAACTGCTCCTTTATGGCAAATCGCAACCATCTGATTTGGGTTTTGAACCCTGGCTTTGTTGCTGATCAAACCTTCGTTATCGACAACTGAAGCAACACCTCCGATCGTCATTGCGACCACTCTATTCGCAGAAACTTATCATCTCCTTCTCTGATCCAGCGCTTGCAATACTCGGCGACTCCTGTCTCTCCATGGCTTCCCGACGACTCCAATCCCCAAAAGGATTGTTCCCGGCGACTTCAATCGTTGTACTAATGAATTTGTTCTACCCTATTTGACTTAAACTTGCTACATCTTTCTCTTCTCAAAATATGCCCGACGAAAATTGCGGTAACCCTAGGTTTGTATCGCCGTTTTTCAGAGACTTTACTACGCCGAATCCGGTAACTCCCTCTTCTTCCGGTTCATCTTCAATGGCGCTAGCAAATCTACCGTCACCATCGGAACTGACGAGAGCACTCAATAAGACAATCATCGCATCCATCTTTTGATCGATTCTCGCGTAAATCTTTTCCATCTTGTTGTGTAAAAAACTAAAATTCAAGGAACGAACCTAGCCCTTGATACCAATTTGATATAAACGTAATTTCGCGGAAGCTAAATCTCACAAACACAAATTACCTAAACTAATTTATTGAATTCTCAAATCACTTCTCTCTCAAGAACTACTTCTCAAAAAGTCACACTAACTAAAACCTTAATCCTAACCATCCTTATAAATAAAGAAGGAAGATCTTTATTCTCACCTAAATATAAGCTCGTGGAGATTATCCTCCTCATTAAATAAATAAACATAAAATAAATCTAATTCAAAGAGAGGCCTTGCAACGTGGAGAACAACCGTTGTTATGGGGGACGTGAGGGCGACCGCACGACCTATCATGTTACAACTACCAATCCTATTATGATTTATTCACTCCATTCTGCTGCAAACTGTTTATGAAGACTTTTCATACGGGACATCATTTTTTGCCATCACCATAGAATGTGAACTAACAAAGGAAGGTAATTCAAAGAAAGGGCTAATATTATCAAAACATGAAAGAAAGCATTTTTTCCATCAGAGCTTGTCCAGTTATTATATGTTATAACTACCAATCCTGTTTATTCACTCCATTCTGTTGCAGACTGTTTGTGAGGATTTTTCGTACGGGGCGTCATTGTTTACCTTCATTTATGGATGTGAACTAACAAAGAAAGGGTTATTTTGGTGGTACTGATCATTTTTGAACCCCACCACCATCTCCCTCTCCCAAATTTGTTTAGAGTCCTTTGCAATATTCGTTCTATGTTATAGTATCTGAAAGGATCACGTTAAGGGGGTTATTTCGTCCATTGTTGGTGAAAGAAAGGAGTTTTCTCTTATTTTTTGGAGAAGCAGAGAGGTTGGCAAAACAATTATAAACCATGGGGGATATCTGGAAATAACTAAAAGAAGATAAACCAAAAACAGAAACTAAATGATCCTTCTAACCTTCTCCGGATAGCCTTCCAGGTAAAGGTAATGCCAAGCCCTCTGTTTTAGCTCTCTGAGTACTAATAGCATCCTCTAAGGATTTCATTAAACTCACAGTAGAGGAGCGGCGTGCAGAAAGGGCTTCTTCAACATATTCTACAACTTTACTACTTCCATTGCTTTCAATAGGAGAGTCTAAGAGTCTACAAAGAAATATCTCTTCCGAACGGCACGATGCAATTAAACCTAGAAAAGCAGCAGCACAAGTTAGTCAATAGAATTGTATATCAGATGAAGAAACAATGTTGCAATTTAGGGTTTACTTTTACAGTTTTACTTAAAAGAAATGACGAGAGATGGAACTAAATAACCCTACAATTTAACTACAAACTCTGAGACAACCTCCGATGTGATCTATGTGATCTAAAGTCTGCAAACAACTGTCATTTGCCCCGGCTCGTACCCCAAGAAGAATTAGATCATCAACCAGCTACAAAGTACAAGAAGGAGATATAAATCCAGTAAGTAAAACTATTCATTATAGATAACCAAGATGAACAAGATCATATATTAAGAAAGCTTAAATGAACAATTCGCTTGCCTGATTCCAGAGTTTGTTCACTTCGATCAATGTGTCATTATAATAAGTTTGTTTGTCTTTTAAATCTTTCAGTTTTCCCTCTAGAACATGCAATTCTTGTTTTTGGACATCTAATTGCTGAACTAGCTTTTGGTTCTGGTACTGAAGAACTGCTGCACTGACCTGCAAAATCATATATTGTAGTTGAACCACTGCGTATAATCTTCTAATGACAAACATGATTTTTCATTTTCCATTTTTTACAGCAAACAAACTGTTTAAGGTGAATTATTTGGCCAGAATGCAGGATACATATAAGGGGTTATATCACCCACTATCAAATACAGTAACACCAGGCGACGACTGCTGTTACTATAGAAGTGCCTATAACTCTACAAAAGAGGATAAAACATTAACAACCATGTCCCCAAGTAGCTCTAGGCTTAAGCTGTACACTCGCCCTAAGCCTAAGCAGAGATTTATGTGTGATATGATAGTAATATATTGCAGCATGTGGGACCCAGGAAAGAGTGATAAGATACCATCTTATCCAAGGAATTCCTTGAGAAATTTATTCTTTACTTGGAGATTATAATGAGTTTTTTTTTTTCGTGTTTGCTTTACAAAAATAACTCTTGGTAAGATACCATCTGATTCAATCGATAGACCAGAATGGATCAAGAAAAAAGAATGAGAACAGTACATAGCTGATAGGAAACGAATAAAGACTCGCATGCTTTGCAAGAAGCTGCAAAGTACTCTAAATCCCCTAATCCATATCATTTAATCCATATATAGATATATAATCAATGAACCATTCTGATAATAACAATAGATCATAATTCATAACCATGAACTCACCATAGCTATAACGATAAATTATAAAGTTGCACAATCATTGCCCTTTTAACTATCTCCCAATGGTGTGCGTGTGTGTAGTAACATGTTGTGATATCTTAATACCTACCAATATTTTCCCACGTATCAGAAAGGGGGATTCAAGGGTATCTTCAAAAATGGGTATTACTCCTATATTGCTCAAACAAAAAGGAGAACAAGTTTCAATCCAAAAAGCTACTAAAGCATACATAGTAACAATTATCACCAACAAGAACAAAAGGGGTCCTCGAAATGAGAACCCGGAATGGCGGAATCACTTGATATCGTAATTTTCACTCAAACTAAATGCCTACACATCAAATTCTCCACAGTACACAATTGACTCAAAAGGGCAGCAAACAACAACTGAATGCACTCGGTTGAAGCTCAAAATTGCATCAAAGGGTTCACAAACACAGTGCAACTCTAACAGATCACAAACTAATCAAATAGAAATGATGATCAACTAAGAGAGAGATAGAGAGATTATCTTACAGGTGTTTGATCAGGTGGTGATGGAGAACTCCTAGCCATGGTGGATGAAACAGAGTTCAACAGGTGACGCTTCTTAGTCTCGGGCTCATCTCCGTCGGAGTTGTTATCCATTACGATTTCTCCACCATTAAAGATGGAGCTCTTTTCAAGCTCTGTAAAACCCTAATTGTTATCAAATCAAAACCCTAATTTCTCTCAAAATTAAGCCCCAATTTCTCTCAAAAATAACAAGGTTTTTGAGGTTCTGTATTTCAGACTATTAACAATGAGAAGTCTATCACGGGTAGTTGTGGAAGCACTAGCTTTTTTCGTAATAGCACTTCCTAAAAGTTGCCAAATTATCCGGCATTTTCAATAAAAAAAATTTATTTTTTTTGAAATATAGCTTTTGGATTGATTGTTGTTAGGAGTTAGGTCCAGCCCAA
Source organism: Kingdonia uniflora (assembly GCA_014058105.1). Taxonomy (NCBI): domain Eukaryota; kingdom Viridiplantae; phylum Streptophyta; class Magnoliopsida; order Ranunculales; family Circaeasteraceae; genus Kingdonia; species Kingdonia uniflora. The sequence goes on along the minus strand of JACGCM010001796.1, from coordinate 328,603 downwards.
GGTCGGAACCCAACTGGGTTGGGTGTCCTAGTGGACTTCTAACAAGCTCATAGGCCTTTAAGGTTTACGGGGAGAGTTTGAGTAGATATAGAGAACATATATTGGGTTATCCTTTTGTAATACAGAACATATAGAACCTCTGAGGATACAGAGAGATTATTCATCAATAAGAAATCTCTACTCTTCTCTCAATATCATTGCTTGTAATTATCTGATAGAATAGTATCCATTATTATCCAATACGTTATCAGCACTGCGAGCTAGTGGATCAGGAGGGAGAAAGAACTCTCTAAATCAGTGTTTTCTTGGATTTTTGCATTGCGGAGAGGTATTTTTTACCTATTTCAAAATGTATATCAATTATTTGTTTCTTCTATGATATAGGATATCTAGACATGAATTGTATGATTAATACTTTTTTTTCGGATTAAAAGACTATTTTTTAGTAATTTTTAACCCAATGACTATTTTTAAACTAAAATAGCGATCGCTGTGGAGATCGAATTGACACGCAATCAATTTTTTTGTGTAGCCTATTCTACAACGATCACATCGATTTATGGCACGTCTCAGGAAGATGACCCAATCGTCGAGGAATTGGCGTTGAAACTGGGCAGTTCACGACCAAAAAGCGGCATATTTAGGTCATGTTGACGTCAGCTAAGTTAATTATTTAAAAATATATATAATAATACCTATTTATGGCGTCATTAGATCCAAATCTAATTTTTGAAATTGGACTGGATCAGGCGTGGTCCATTGCTGAAGTGGCAGTGGGACCCACTCATGCCGACGTGGCAGTATCACGTGTCAAGGACACGTGGTATGACATGGGCATGTTGCGTGCCAATGCAGTGGCATGCCATATACATGACACGTGGTTGTCCAGATTTATGACCCGTGGCAATTCATAATTGTGACATGTGGCTGTCCATAATTGATGCCATGTAGCTGTCCGAATTTCTGGCACGTGGCAGCACAAGCTTGTGGCCCGTGGTAGCTTATATAAGTGACACGTGACAACCATTTTTAAGTGACATGTGGCATTCTGAGGAGGTGATACGTGGCAATACCTATTGAGTAACATGTGTCAGGTGGTTTGGCAGGGGTCAAACCGACCCAGACCAGTCAACCCGATCCAAGCCTTGACCCAGACCAAGCCAGACCGGTTCAGACACTAAATTGGCTTTAAAGAGCTCAATTTATGGTCAAATTGAGTATAATTTTTTTTTTAAATTCCTATTAACTAGACCTACCCCATGGGGGACTCAAATGTTTACCCTATACTATTATAGTATTATATGACTGCGGCATAATTTTTATTCGGCAGTGTAACTCCACTATAATCTCGCATATAAAAATAGTTGAAGTAAATAGAAATATTGAGAATATTATATTATATTTTTTGCACTTCAAATATTGCGCTTTCGAGGTAACATTTGATAGATCACTGTGCACGCAGACTTATTTCCAATTTTCTTCATTTATTTCTTCGTGGATAGACGAAAGGTGGTAACAACGGCAGGATTAAAATTCCAGCCATCAGTAACATGAGGCAAGGGGAACAAGAAGTTCACCAATGGACCAAAATAGAATAGGAAGAATTCTAAAATGGATACGAGATAGTTGGGCACGGGATTGCAGGGCACCCCAGATGATCTAAAGATATCAGCCCCAAACTTATCACGTGATCACAACTGGTGCATACCTCGCCACGACAGAATCTGTGGACATAGATTCTTCCCATGATACCAATGTAGCATTGGATCAAGTTTTAAGAATAAACATTAGTAAATTCTTAGTAGATGAATGATGTTACCTAGAGAGTATTACCAAATAATAACTTTACTTGTTGTATAGTAATATTTTTGCTTTATTAATACTATCATTGCTGAGTTGGAAACTCTTTACTGGTTAGTTTAATAGAATGCTCGTGACATGCACTAGTTTGGTATCACATCTATGAGATTGTTATTTGATTTTCTTTTGTGAATTTATTGTTTGGGAAGTAGTTAAATGCCATGTATGATAGTTGATTTACTATACGCAACCCGCCTATGAATTTGTTTGCTTATTGAGCATGACCGATAATCGGATGAGTAGCGACATGTGTCTAAAAAATATTTGTACCGCGCACTCGATCCTTTTGAGATATGAACATATTTCTTATCTCTAACCTAGTGCATCGGGGATGTCACGAATATCATTTGTACGACCAACTTGATAGAATGCACTATGTCCGTCACGCTATTACTCTATAATAGTACGATACAAGGTATCCAGTCCGCTTTATATACTAGTAAATCCACCCATATTTTACTAGATTTTGGGGAGATACATGATAACGCGTATCACGTCATGACTATCAGAGAAAATGACATACAAGATTTTGTGCATTCCCTCCATGTCTGAAGGTTAGAACATGCTATTGGAATGGTTTTCAATACACTCCTCAGGGCTCGGATATTAAGCAAGATTATCGGGATTATATTTCAACTTTCCTTAAAAGGAAAGAAGATCCAGAGAGTGTACGTGTAACGATTACTTTAAAGGAAAGTATATTATTTCATCCTAGTATGACCAAGGTAGAGTAGGATCTCCAACCTTTGATCTAAATGCATCCATTGGAGATACATGTGGACTTATCCATCCACATAGTGGCCCACTTGAGTATTTATGGTCATAATTATAGACGCATCTAGGATATGGTCTTACGTTTTCCTATTATTAAAATTTAGGAATGCAACGTTAGTACAATTTCTCACTTAGATCATTCGATCGTAGGCTCAGTTCCTGGATTAACCGATCAAAGTCGATCGATGCGACTTGACGGGGGCTTGCGAGTCAGACTCACAGGCTTTTGATGATTATTTTACCGCTAAATGGGATAGATGATTAAGCATCACGAGTACTCTATCCATACCCAACTCGGGATTGGCAGAGAACTTAATCAGACGATTTAGGATAATCGTTAGGCCATTGTTATTACGATCACAGTTTCTGGCTAGTGTGTGGGATATGCATTCTTGCTCCCATAACACTGATTAGGGTTTTTCCCATAGCAAGTCATCAATTTTCCCCCCAAAAGTGACTAGTAACTAGGTCAGAGCTCGATATCTCCCATCGACGAACATTTGGATGTTTCGTACAGGTGTCAATCGTACCACAATGTATGAAAATAAGACTAGGGGTGAGCATGGGTCGGTGGGGGTCAGTTTTGGGCCCAAACCGAAGCCGAAACTGAAACATTCGGTTTGTAAAAATTGAAACTGAAACCGAAGTCAGGCAAAACCGAACCGAACTGATGGAAGTCAGACAAAACCGAAACCGAAAATTAAGGTATAAACCGACCCGAAACCAAAACCGAATCTGCTGTTATGCATCCAAGAAGAGCACCATTTGAAATGAAAACATGCATAATTCAACTTCAGAAATGTTGTGATCTAATCAAAATTTGTCTAATTGTCATCGTACTAGGAATCACAAAATGAAATTAAGGTTCACTCTCTACATCTACATCCGCCCAAATGGCAAAAAAACAAATCATAAAAAGAGCATAACATTATGCAAATAACAATCCAGAGCTTTCTTCAAGGGGCAATAACAATTCTCCCAGCAACCTGGTCAAGATCTCTATGGCCAGTTGATGTGATTCTCCTTCTTCTGTTACACAGAAAACAAGTTATAATACAATAAGCAATTAAAACATATAACATAAAATATGTGAAGAACATTAATAGTAAGACAAGTAAAGACTAGAAATGTATTTTCTTTGGATATTGGGTGGGCTCTATCAACGAAAAATGTATTTATACAATAAAAAATTTGACCTAGTTAAGGGTTTCACATATAGTTCTGGGTATTTAGAAACCACATTGGCCTACTTTCAAAATCAATGTTGCTTACTTTTTATTAACATCGCAAATTGAATTTTAGCTACTGAACGTATATCAATAAACAGTAAAATAAATACATACCCCTTGGGATCAATATCAACGATGTTCATGGCTGCCAACTGCTGAAGGATGTGACGAGCAACTGAGTCACTGCTCTTGCAGAAGTGGGGAGGACAACTTCTATTCATTTTGAATTGTATAACATCATAATAACATCAGACACATCAAATATATACCTTTCAGATAACATCAGACACAGTTAGCAAGTAACATGAGGATAACACAGTTAGAGATTACATAAAGTAACAGCAGACACAGATAAGATAACAGAATCATAACATAAAGGATTATGATAGGATAACATCAGACACATTTAGCAAGTAACAACAACATCATAAAGTAACGGCATCATAAAGGATAACATAGCATAAAGGATAACAACATAAAGAATCAGCAACATAAAGCTCTTAAATGATTAAGTGATTAAAGCTCTTAAATGATTAAAGCTCTTAAGTTAAGATGCATTGCAGACACAGATAGGATAATAGAATCAGCAACATAAAGTAACAGGATCTTAAGTGATTAAAGCTCTTAAAGCTCCATCATTTAGGTACTTTCAGTAAGGCAGTGATTAAAGCTCTTAAATAATGGTATCTTATGCAATAATAAGACTTATGGTTAAACATGTGTCTAAAGCCTAGAATGACAAGGTTAAGTTACCTTTTGGTGGGATAACTTCAATCCTCCACAAAAGATGGATGCAAATTTGACCCCCCCGAGCAACTCTAGATAGCAATAACAAGAAATTATTAGAAACAAAAAGTTAACTAAGAAAATAAATTAAATTAATATGTCTTAAGTATCTCATTACATTTGTCAAGCTTTTCAAGTTCTTCAACATCATTCATTGAGTCCCGAAGATTTATTGGGACCATTGATGGTCGAAGCCAATCTTAAGTACATATAAGGGTTTCAACAGTAGTATGAGCCAATGAACTATGAAAACAATCAAGTATACGCCCCCTCCCCCCCCCCTCCGTGCTAAATGCGGACTCTGACACAACCGAAGAGACAGGAATTGCCAATACATCACGTGCAATATGAAAAAGGATCCGATACCTAGAGGAATTAGTTTTCCACCACTCTAATATATCAAAATGTCCAATCTTTGGAGGTTCACACACCTCCGTCAAGTATCGTTCAACTTCCGACTTGTTCACCAAATTATCTTCTTCCTTCAAGTATTTTTGAAAATCATCAGCCAAAGACATATCATCATCATCATCAGAATCACAATGATCATTGCTCATGTTCAACCCTTGTGATGATTCACCTATATTTTGAAGTTGCGATGAAGAAGAGTAGTTCACTAAATGCCAATCGTGAAGACGAATGAGTTCATCTTTTACCCTTGACACTAGATGATCCACTTTAGATAATTCAAATTTTAATCTTGAGCTTAAACAAAACCGTACATATTTTATCTTGAATCGAGGATCGAGAACTAATGCAACATACAATAATAAGTTTATCTTCTCGACATCCCAATACTTATCAAACTTTTCTTGCATGCGCTCCGCCATCAACAATAAGCCAACATCTTCACTTCTCTTATATGAAAGCAGTTTAGTTTGAATAATGACAAGCTCTTAAAAGAAAGCATTAGAAGTAATATATAATGATCTTGAAAACTTCAATGCTGCATTGTAAAAAATCTTAAGAAACTTCACAAGCCTTCTAGCATCTTCCTAATCTATTTGAGTCGGAGGTCCCAATTTTTTTTTTACACTTTACCCCTCCCAAAAGTATGTACGATACGAAGACTGTCTATCATGTAATCTCTCAAAGGCTAATTCATATTTTTCCGCTGCCTCCAACATCAAGTATGTTGAGTTCCACCGAGTTTTAACATCTGAGCATACTAAACTCTTATCTTCCAATTTTGCATCTCTCACACATGTTTTGAAGCGTTCCAACCTATGTGGAGACGATCTCACATACCTCACTGTACATCTTATCCTTGTAATTGCATCAAATGACTCTTTCAAACCATAAAAAACAATTAAATTAGGGATATGCGCAGAATACCTCATATGCAAAAACTCATTACTCAAAACTGTGTTCTTCCAACTTTTAGTATTTCGTCGTAAGTAATCAATAGCATTGCTGTTAGAACTAGCATTATCGTGAGTAATGCTAAAGATACTATCTACACCCCAGTCAATCAAACACTTTTCAACTACTCTCCCAATGGTTTCGCCCTTATGGTTAGAAACTTGACAAAAATTTATGATCTTTTTTTGCAGTTTCCATTCACTGTCAACCCAATGCGTAGTGAGACACATATAACACAAGTTCTAAATAGATGTTCACATGTCCGTTGTAAAACATATTCTTTGATTCTTTAGAATTGTCTATAATTTTAGCTTCTCGTCCTTGTACAACTTGAGACAGTCTCTAGCTATAGTGAAACCAGATGGGACAGGAAATCATGGAATGGCAACCTTCCAGAAATGTCTAAAACCTAGTCCTTCGACAGACTTAAATGATAATTTGTCCATGATAATCATTTTAACCAAAGTAAGTCTACACGCCTCTACGCTCTAAATATCTCCCACTATCTCATTTTGCCCATCTTCTTTTGTTTTATAAGATAGTGTTTGTTGACTTTTTGCAGTACTCCCATATTTTCCATACAAATATTTTTTGCAGATATTGTTTAGGTGTCCTAGCATAGAACTTGTTCCATTACCCTTGCGTTCACATTTAAAACTAATTTTGCAGTAATTGCATTCTGCCCTGATAAAAACTTTTCTAGTACTCTCTACGATAGTAAAGTGATCCCACACGACAGAGGCAGATTTACGCTTCGTACCTAATTCTTGTTCTTTAGAACCTTAGAATTTAGATTTGTGTCTTGCGATTCAGCTAGAGTGTTTTGCTCCCCTTGTTGCACAACCATTTCCTCTATCTATAAACAAAAGTAACAAGAGAATAATAATATCAATTACTAAAGAGTAAATAATAAAGAAAGTACAATAAGTATATAAACGACAATAACTTAACATTAGAGATTATAGAAAATAAGTTTTAGAATATACCTGCGGATCTTGTATTTGATGGAGAACAGGCGTTTCATCCCCACTACGTTGTCTTATTTGTACGGAAGATCCTTCGGAAGAGAGGTCTCTAATCACATGAAAAGAATAAGCAATTTATATATGGGAAAACAAACCTAAAATTAAATTAATAAACCCTTATGCCCAATTCAACAAATCCAAAATAAAGTATCGATATTCATGCATTTTAGACTTGCAAAAATAAATTACGTTTCGATCAAGGATATTCTAAAGTTCGCTTGGGGTGTACTTTTTCAACCCTATTTGTATTGAATATACATTCAGATTTCAGAATGCCTGCAGTATTTAGGTAGGGGGAAAATCAGTTTTTTGTCAGGGATAATGTAAACTGTAAAGCAATGTATTCATGAAAATCAGTTTTTTGTCAAGTATTATTTACATTCATAAACATAATGCTATACACAACATACTCATGGATGGATAACAGCTGATTCTGTAACAGTAACACAACAGAATCATGGATGCATAACAGCAGATTCTGTAACACAGTAGATTCATGGATGCAAATGCTGTAACATACAAATATCCAATAACACAGTAGATTTTGTAACATGTAAATATCAAATATGCAGATTGAGCAACAACATAAAATCTGCTGTTAAGGCAACATAAAATATGTTGTTAAGGCAACAACAACATAAAATCTGTTGTTAAGGAAACAACATGTAAATATCAAATATGCAGATTGAACAACAACAACAACAACATAAATATCAAATACAAATATCCAATATGCTAACTGTTAAGGCATAAAAACTTGTGGACTTGTGTTATCTGCTGTTAAGGCATATGAATAACACTTTATTAAGGTAAGAACTTGTGCCCAATTCAACAAACCCAAAAGAGAGAGAAAAAAAAAAGAAAAAAGAAAAGAAAAGATTCAACAAACCTTAGTAAGAACTTTTCCATCAATTGATGATGATGATGATGAAGAGATTCAACAAACTCGAAATGGGATCTAATTCGAAGAGATCAGATGGGATGTGTTGCCTTAACAGTAATGAAGGATATTCAAAACAAAAGATGAGATGATGATTAGGTCAAATCACAGAGGGAACCAAACATCTTAGAGAGGGGATGAGAACCAAAACAAATTTAATTCTTACCTATGTTACAAATCAAAAAAAATTAGAGAGGGGATGAGAACCAAACATCTTCAAATCCCAGAAAGATTAGGTCAAATCTTTCCACCTACATAAACAATCAAAATCTAGGGTTAGATCAGAAGAAGAAATCGAAATTGGGGAAGAGAGATTCGTAAATGAGATGATGATTCGCAAATGAAAGAGTGATTCGTAAATGAGATTAACTCATGATGAAGAAGAGAGCTGACTGCTGAGTGAAGAGAAGGAGCTGAGTGATTCGTAAACTCTCATTTGTAAATTAGGGATTGAACAACAACATAAAATCTGCTGTTAAGGCAACATAAAATCTGTTGTTAAGCCAACAACAACATAAAATCTGCTCAGTGAGAACTGAGAAGGAGATAATGATCTTTTTTTGTTAGAGATAGAGAAGAGAGCTGACTGCTGAGTGGGAACTGAGAAGAGAAGGAGCTGAGGAGTGAGGAGGTAAGGTAAGGTAGGGTTATTTTTTTGTTATTAGGTTAATAGTCAGTTCGGTTTGATTTTGGTTCGGTTTCTCTGTAGTCGAACCGAAACTGAACGGTTTTTAGTTTTTCAAATTGAAACCGAACCGAACCTTATGAAAACCGAACCAAACCAAAAAAATTGATCGATTTCAGTTTGGTTTTTCGGTTTGGTCGGTTTACTGCTCACCCTTACCTAGTTCTACCAAGAATAGGTAGTTGTAGCCTACGCGATGAGGCATGAGTTGCAAGTGACTGTGGGTTAGTTTGATTTAAATAATGAGTGGGGCAAAAGAACACCGTCAGTTATCTTAAAGCAGCATGGGGATAAACAAATGTAGTTAGAGCATATGTAGCAGTAAAGTCAGTTTAAACCGACTAAAATGCCTCAATAGTAGCCCACCTTAATTTTTATACAGCAGTGCCAAACCGATCCAGGGTTGTCTGAGCCCGACACAGTTCAGAACTGCACGGCTGAAATGAACGACCAAGATGTAGCCACGCGATTAAATCTTAACACTAAGTTTTTTGTTGTTGTCATTCCACCTTCAAAAACTCTTCCCTCCAAAACTCAACTCCCAGCCCAACCTCATAAGTTTGGGTTTTCTGCACCAATTTTGTTATGTAAACTCCGATCATAATGTTAGGAGAATCGTCATTGTAACCGCACAACAAATATCCCAAAGCAAACGCAATGCTTACACCGAAGTTACGTGGATGGGTAAAGACATATTTATGAGTGCCTTACCATTATTGCTCATCATTAACGATCCCATCCCAACTATTGATGATTTATACCGAGTGGACGTTCTTTCGTAGAATTGGGTGTATATTAGCATTGAATCGGAGGACAAACCGGTAAGATTTCTTTGAAATTCTCATATTAAAACATGGTTTTACAAATATTTGATAAAATGCCCGAATAAAATTCTAATGTAATTTTTTATGTTTGAATGTAGACTCGAGATAATATAATATGTCATGGATCGCTAGACAAGGTATTGAAGTGGTACGAGCTTATCTCCAACTATTCGTCGATAAAGAAATTGATTGACGATATGGGTTTCGAATAATTTTTATCGATTTAAGGTGGGAAATAGCGATAACCAATTGATTCATGTTCTTGTGAAGTGACGTGGTCATGCCCACCCATACATTTCATTTCCCCTGAGGGGAGCTTGGGTTTACAACATTAAACTTTGTGATGCTAACGGCTCTCCTTTGTGGAATGGGAATCAGACTCCCTTATGACGATAAATATTCGAATGTCGATGAAGTTTCTAAGTTGTTTCCTAGGATTATAAGCAACGATATAAAATACGTGATATCACGTATGTATTTTTGAAGTCGTATATGAAGGATTTGAATCCAAGAGAAAATAATTATACTTAGAACCTGGATTGGGATATTGTGTATGTTACGCCCCAAAATCCAATAATCGATAGCTAGATCAATTACTGAGATTTGAGGATGTGCAGGTTGGGGAATCCAATCGATTCGCCCCACAAATTCAGGCTCAGTTACTCACAATAGCAATATCATCAGAGTAAAAAAAATAAAGCGGAAGCAAAAGATATATAAATATTAAACTGAGAATATACATCAATATCTCGAATAATATACAACGTCAAAAGCTAAGATCGAACAAGAAATGCTATAACCAGAACAAAAACTGCAACAGCCAAAACTGTAACCAGCACAGCTGAAGCCCTCAACAAAACTTGCAACAACCTGCCTCTGAAAGGGGGGAAAGCGAGAGTGAGCAAAACCACGGCTCACTAAATGCCCAACAAGGCTAAACAGCCTACTAATATAACAGGTGCAGAGAAAGAGGAAAGGTGAGTGAAACAGTATTCGTAAAGTAAAGTAATATATATATAAGTGAGGAATAAAAGTAAACTGAATAGAGATAAGAGAAACAGGAATATAGTGTGGTGATGATATGATATGATGAACTAGAATAATCCCATAATTAACCCTAATGTTGGATGATATGATATGATGCTGCTAAAGTCCTAATGTTGAATGATTATGATGCGATGAAGGCCAAGGAACAAGACCCTATAAATCAATATAGTGGGTTGATCAGCCGCTAATGCACAATACAACAACCTTAAAGAGATCTTAGTTGGATAGAAGGGGTATAATTTTCTGTCCAAGCTCGGCCATTCTAAAGGATATTACCACTTGATCAGAGTGTTTCGAGCTTTGCAACCCATGGAGCCAACGTCCGAACTGTATTTACATTCCAAGGAATTTCAACCTCACAGAGGATAAGACCGGTACCTGAGGAACTATCACATACCATCCCACACTCCCAGATGGGTAATAGATATGATACTACCTGTCGTCAATGACTCACCTACTATTTTAACCTGATATAGGAATCCTGGTAACCTCTCGAGGGTCAGGCGATGTAGAGTTGGTTTATGTATCTGATCCCATTAAGGTAAAATAACACAAAAACTAACAGATCCCAAGGATCAAAACACAATAGCTGCCCATGCGACCAACACACACACGTACATAGGATAACCAAATCTGCCCATGGTAAACAATCCTAACACCACACACATAGGGTAACCACCTGCCAAAGAGAATGGTAAATAATCCTAACACACACACACATAAGATAACCACCTGCCAAAGAGAATGGTAAACAATCCTAATACCGATGCAAACAGTGACTCAATCACACCATCTAAACATAGATGAAACAACAACTTAACCGCCACAACATCAACCCACAGATGAACAATGACTAATTAACCAGTCACGCATCCAAACACAATAACCCCAGAAAGACTGAAACAACCAATCAAGAACAAAGCCACGAGAACCACATGAAAAGCACCACTCCTAAAAGACAAAGAGAATACCACCCAACATGCGAAACAACACCAACAAGAATCCGACAAACCCCAAGAGCAGAGTTGCAACCCACTCTCTAACTACTATGCACTTAAATCTCCACAGGTGACAGTACAAACGTAGTAGAAACCTCCTGACACCAAGGGGAAGGCCACGAGAATGCCACCTTGATGCACCACTTCCTGGATGACGGAAGGGAACACAGTCCAAAACAAACCAACAGATGCTCAACGCCTACAAACAACTACAAATGATAACCGCTAATTCACCCCGAACGGCAAAACGATCGAGATAACCCACACTTGATAACGTAACCCAACGTTCACGTATCGCAACCGAATCACGACAGTGCTCCAGAATAAAGCCACAAGAGCACAAAAGAACAAAATCCTAAAAAAACCCTGAAGCCCAAGACAAACCAAAAGGCTAAGCTACCGAAGAATCAAACTAGACTATAACTAAATCACAAACACTACAATGCCAAATGCTCAACTCTAACTAACATTGATTAAATTAGTAAAGGAATTTAGCAAGGAATGGACACTCGCCTGATAAAGGAATAAATTGCAAACCAACAAGCAACAGAACAACCCGCCTCAACACCACAGGTTTAACAATCACGCCAACGCCAACAGCCCAACATCTGCAAGAAATCACAACACCACAAGCACAACGAAACCCCAAATCAACCCAATGATCGCAAACCCTAAAACACAAAGGATTCCAGCCGAAACTGAAATAGAATCAACCACGAAGGAAAGGAATAGGGGAAATCACTTACCGGATGAAGTAATGAAGATCACGGCAAGGAATCGCGACAAATTGGCGAGCAAGAGAGGATTTTAATTTGGAGAGAGAGAGAGAGTGAGTGTTGAGTGAGAGAGATAATGAGAAAGGAATGGATAATTAAAACCCTAAAAATACAATACTCATCTCGAGGCAAACCAATGAACGAGATCGTGAAGAAAAGACCCAACTGGTCGACTAAACACGCCTCTGTTCGAATATAACATATTCCTATTCGAACAAAACAAGACAGGTAGAAGTCTATTCGATCAGAAAAGATGTTGTTCGAATAAATGAAATAGGTAGAAATCTATTCGAACAGAAAAGATATTGTTCGAATACAATGAAGCAGGTAGAAGTCTATTCGAACAAGAATGAAGTTGTTCGAATAAAACCAAGCAGATAGAAATCTATTTGAACAGGAACAAGTCTGTTCAAATACAACAGGCAAAAACTGGATAAAAACTCCGAAAATCAAAAAAGATTTATCCCAAGGGAAAACTGGAGAAACCCAAGAATCCTAGCACATATCCCCTTCGGATCCACACTACATAACAACAACAATAATACGCCCAACCACGGACCCCCACCAAGCTAACCACAGGCACCACAAAGCCAACCACATGCACCCACCAAACCTCAACACTACCTCCTTTGCCCAACAACCACCGAAACACAGGAACCACAACAACCACCAAAACCATCGAAAATATAGCAACCACCGAAACCACAAAAAAAAACACAAGACCTAAGAAATGAAATAGTCTGAAGATGCATGATGCATGGAAATGAAATGCAGAATGATAATAATGAATAATCATAAAAATAAAATAAATGAAAAATCTGGGTCACTACAGTGTACGCGAGGGTTTTCTTGTATATATGATGGGAAACCTATTCTTTACAAATGGCAGTACCTCGCTTGCAGCGGGTTATCTTGCCGCTATGGAAGACGGGCATATTTTAGGCAGGGCAAAGTATGATTGGGGATCTCCAATCATGACTACATTATATTAGGGACTGGACCCAACATCAATGAAGAAGAATGAGCATGATATGAACTCGTTGTTTGGATTCTGGTAATTTTTGGAGTTTTGGTTCTATGAGTACTACAGAATGGGGATGTACATTATGAAGGATCCTAACTTCTGACATATTTATCCCGTATGGGTGCGTGGGCGAAAACTGAAAGGAGTAAATCGGGAGCTAAAATCTACCATTCGTTTGAATTGATAAGGAATTTGATCAAATGGAAGGACAAAGAAAACATTGATTGTCAACTGTGGTTGAGGTCCATAAATGGAATCTATAGGGTGGTAAAATATATAAAAAATTAGTGCAAAAAGGGTTTCATTTGTATTAGTCTCATATAAGAATGAGACTTTTTGGTATTTGGGAGAGAGATGTACGCGTCAGATATTAAGGAGTATCTAGTGTTTCTTATGACCCCCCCCCCCCCCCCCCCGCGTGTGTGCAATATTATGGAGTTCCCACGTTTCAATCCTGCTGTATGGGCGTAGTTAAAGAAAATCGAGTACTACAACGCAAACCACTATATCGTTGAGGATGTGGATTATATGATGTATTGGAGGCACGTTCACCCAAATCCTAAGATAAGTTGTACTTTAGTGAAGAGGGCTAGAAATATGTGGATGTTCGGACACGATCTAGTTTGACCCGATGTACGTGTACAAACTTTAAGTTTAGGTGAATCGTCTCAAGTGGAGAACTATGGAATAGACGTGACATCAGATTATCAAGATATTGGATGGTTCATGGATATGGCGGGAATTGCCGAGAGTGTAGACGGATACCGATCCCAGCCATCGAGGTCCAACAGCCATGTCCAGCCAAATATACTGTGGATGAGCTATGGCAGCGATAGGATGAACGAACAACTGCGACGGTCGTAGAAGATTATCCAACTCACGGGAGAGAGGCTAGCTGAGATGTCTATCAGGTATGAGACTGAGCCATATGTGTAGTGTACCTTAGATGATAGTCTCGCACGTGGGCATAAAGCGAGGAGTCGTCATGATTATGACTATGTTTATTTAGTGCATTTTTACTATTAGTTTAACAATGTTTTATGTTATTTGTGTTAAGTTTATTTCAAATGATGTTAAGTTTAATTTGGATATGTTAATTTTATGTAGGATGATGTTTAATTTTATGTTATTTGTGTTAAGTACCTAGTATTGTGTATATTCGAAGGATGAAAAGTGTTTGATTAAATGCCGCAAGAGATTTCAAGAAAAAAACTAAGTGCTGAGTATATATGCCACACCTAAGAAAGTGTTTGATTAAATGCTACAAGAGATTTCTAGAAAAAAAAACTAAGTGTTGAGTATATATTACACACCTGAGAAGGTGTTTGACTAAATGCCTCAAATGCAAATCTCCCAAAAAAAAAAAACTAAGTGTTGAGAGAGAGGGGAAGTGATAAGTTCCATATGAGCCATACACGTGACAACATCGCAGTAGCTGGCCTGCCGCACAGTTTTGAACTGCGCTGCATATTCAGCCAATCAGAACATGACACATGGTGTTCCCTTATTGGCTGCCTTTATGATTATTTTAGCAACCCACCCTTTGGGTCTCTGAACCGACCTTCAGGGTGGGTTTTTTTTTGTTCAAAAACATGCCAACTAGGCGATACGACCCAACTGGGTGGTCGGTTAGCAAAAAACAAGGTCGGTTACCTCCACCTAAGCAACCGACCTTACTGTTGTGGATGCTAAGAGCATCCACAGTACTCTCTCTATGATGATAGGGTATGTTTTTGTAGAGTTTCAACTCAAATTTGATGTGACGGATAAAAAAAGACTCCCTACAAAAAGGAGTCACATCACAAAATTAACTACCTAAACCACTTTAAATTAGCCACCTCTTAAAACGAATAGGTGAAAATTAAATATCTTCACCTATTTTCTTTACTTCCAGATCAAAGTAACTTTCCATGTAATATAAAAGGCCTACGTGGCTGACTAAAATTTTCTCTAGACTCCCCATCCCGAGGAGAGAGAAAGGAAAATATAGGGATAAGGAGTTGAATAGGTAGTCTATAAAAGCCATTTTATTACTTTTTGCCTCCCTAAAACAAGTTTAGGGAGGCTGCTCTGGATGCTCACGTTGTACAGATTGGGCACATTGGGACATAGGTACTAATATAATTGGTATTTCAATCCTGCATGAACCTACCTACAAAATCATAAGCTTGGTCATCAGACAGTTTCCATTTCATTCACATACATGAATGGTTACACACTTGCATTAATGCAATTGGTATTGCATTAGGTTTCTAATCCAAGTGGAATGTCCTAAGCATAATTGTAGGGCTAGTCCCAAACGTATTACACTGTAACGGATCTATGGCATGAATTTCATAGTGACTTATTCCAATTCCTTATATTTTTCTGCATCATAATTCGTTTTTGTATAATTATCGAGGGTATGTAAGCACGTTCTTCCTCGCCTTTTTATAACTCTTCAAAGGTTGTAGACATAGTGGAGTCATGTACTGGCAAAGCAAGGTTTGGTCTAAAGCTTGCAAGCAACTTTTGTCGGTATCTATATTTTGCATGATAAGAAAATATTTTGCAGATTACTATAAAGTAAAGGCATTAAACTGCATTTATAAGAAAAACAAACGAAAAATTTTCATGATCACATTTGATAAGCTCATTGTTGAGAGAATTCGTAAGACGAACAAAAATCTCACAAAATGGAAGCATTTATGGAAGAAAACGGGGGACTATAATGATGTTATTCTTGGAGTTACATCAGGAGGACAAAAAAAATAAAAATAAAATAAAATGGTACTTACACGAGACCTAAATAGACAGAAAATAAAAACATCTCTGATAATCTTTTTGTAGTCATAAGCTTCAAGTAGCCAATCAACCTTCTAATTGAAAGGTATAAACATCTCTAATTGAAAGGAAAATTAAGAGCTTCAAGAACTACATTAATATATAGTATCCCATCGAATCAAATCATAAGCTTTTCTCAATTGTTATCTTCGAGATTGAGTCATCTCTATGATAGTTTCTCATGAGCTACTAAGAGATTATCATAGATGTTTCTACCTTTCAATTAGAAGGCTGGTTGGTTATCACTGATAAGAGGACTAATCACATACTCGAGCCTAACTGAAATGACTTTGGAAATAATTTTGTATAGCGAATTATAACAATAAATTGGTCTATAAAATCATCAAAATTTGTAGGGTTGGGAAATAATCCTATATATTTATTAATAGAGGCATTACTTGAGAGAATTCGCCTACATTTTATAATGATTAATATTTTTTCCTTTAATGTTTTGCTAGGGAAGAATTTCTATAAATTCCCTACCAAGTGTGACATCTTTCCTAAAATGCTCACTATCTTTTATGCATATACGAGCAAATATATCGCGCATGCAAACACGTTATTTATGGGATTAAATTTGGGTTTTAGATTATTTTTTGAGATTTTAACTTAATGTTTATATCTGGATATATGTTGACTGGTAACTAATATTTGAATTGATTAATAGTATAAAATTTAAAACAATAATCAGTTATGTCCATGATATTTTATCCTTCACAGGCATGAACAGATACAAAAGATTTCTTATGTGAATATAATCTCATTCTTTAGATATAGTAATATGGTATTTGCAACAAGAATAACACATTTAAGTCTAACACTAATTTTATTGAAAGTGGTAAGCAGTGTATAGGCCGATATACCTGCTAATTAGTGTAATACATTATTATTTGTGATATTTGGGCCCTACTAGGCGTAGGCCGATATGCCTTGCTTGAAGGGATGGATGACAAATATAACTTGAGAAGAAGCAACCCTTAAGAAATTGTAACAATTGTATGGAACTCTTTTTTGTTTTAACTTTAAATATATACATTCATATAACTTGTTTTGCTTAAAAAATATAAAAAAATTCATTCCTCCTTAATATGATTAGATACTTTTAAATAACCATTTATATGCATCATATTTTCTATAGCTACTTATTTCATCATTTTTCTCCCCGAGTAAGAACTGATCTATCATGGTCATTAGTTGGTTTTTTCAGTTAGGTACTCTGTCAAATTACATAAAACAATATCATCAATCTTCTTTGCTTAAACCTATAAAGACCGTCAAAAGGTTTCAAACTCATTAAAGCGGAACAAAAGGAAATAATGAAATTCCAGAGTTCTTTACGACCATCTCACCTGAGGTAAGGCATCTTACACAAGGTCAAATTACATATATAAATATTCTTTACATGACTTTTAAGTTATTTAATTTCCTTTACTTGTTCCTACAAAGATGGGCAAATCATTTTAAAACCAGCCAGAAACCGAAAAAAAAACATATAAAATAATTCAAGATCTCTTATAAGATTAGTTCACCTCATACACCACTTCCCGTTCAACGTCACATTGTTGTTGCAGTAGACATCATTCTACTGCAAAGTTATATTCGTTGGTGTTTAGCCGAGAAAGTTGCGATGTCGAGACTACATCACTCTGAAAATGTGTAAGCAGTGAGTTCTATAATAGAATTCAACGAAGAGATCAAGATATCTATTAAGGAGGGAATATAGAAAAGAGCATAAAAGCTGCCCATTCTTGTTTCCTTCGGAATTCGAATATGGGGAAAAACAGATGACCAGGAAACTCTTTTGGCGATGCAGGCTTCAGTAGATTATCTTTCTAACCAAGCAGGACTTTGGAAATAGTAAGAAAACCTAAGTGCATAGTTGATCACATATTCGACAGCGCAGGGGCGGATATAGGGGGGGGGGGGGCTAGGGGGTGCCCGATACCCCTGCTTTTTGTGTAGATTTCCCTCTTATATAATATACCCATAAAATATATATATATATATATAGCCTAGCTAAAGTATAGCTAGCAAGATGAGTTGGAAAGTGATATTTGAAAAAGTAAAAAATAAACTCCTCAAAAACTACTCCGTGTCAAAAGAAAAGTATGACGTGTAAGAAAAAAGAAGTTTAAAAAAGTAGTTTTAACTTTTCCAAACACTTTCTGCATATTGATTTTAGTTAAAAATAAATAAAAAATTATACGTAATAAAGTTGTCTAGGTGGCTATCCAAGATTTCTTTCTCCCTCCTCATTGTTGAGGAGGGAGAGTATTGAAACACAAAATAACTACCCTCTTGGGGAGTCTAAAAACTTAATTTTTAACATTTTTTCCTCTTTATTCTAACTATAGGGAGTCTACACTAATGCTCTAACAGCTTGCAGATTTCCATCCAAGGTGAAGCCCACAAGACAAGAGTTGAAGGCTTGAAGCCCAGCTCCACAACAAAGTGACACCCTGACTCTTTGGCCCCTGATAATCCTCTCTTCATTATCATCACTCTCTCTTCATCAAACACAAACCTTCGACCTGGCACCCTGACATTTAAATATCTGGCTCCACCCTTGCAACAGCGAATTCTCAAAACATGTATGAAAAAACACAACTCTTAAAAATACGGTATGTCGCCTAGTTTTCCTCATGCTAAGAATAACAATCATAGCTGAGTTGTAAGTATGTTTTTACCATTTGGATTCTTACTTGAAAGTATGTCGTACTGGATAAGGTTTTTTCTTCTTTCTTTTTTTATTTGCAAATATGTTGCACCAATGAAGATGTTCTTACAAGACTGACGGTCTCTGTTATCTTTGAAGAAGCTCTTGGTATTTGTCATGCTTGCATTTGAAACATCATATTATTAAAATAAAGTATAAAATCGTGCATAGTGAAAACTTAAATACCTTCTATTTGGTAGCACTAGAACTCCAGTATGCACAACCTCGGAACTACCATGTCAACTATTTCTTTTGATTGAAAATGACAAGAGCTTGGCCTAGTAGGACAAAAACAAAAACAAAAACAATTTACAAGCCTATTCTAAATATGAAAAAGATAGATTAGTTAATTGACTCACATTACTGAATACATATGATTAAGCAGTAAGGGCACTGCCTAATAATGGTCCATTTTCTATATATAAAATATGCCCAGGATCTAACTCAGAACTAAATAAAGATTTAAGCAGTAAAAGCACTTACTAATAATGGTCTTTTATATATATATATTAAATATGCTTGGGATCTAACTCAGGCTACTCATACTAAAATTGTTGGTTTGAAATGTGTTTGCATGAAGTAAATCCTTCCTAGGCAGGCCCGACCCTGGGTATAGACCTATGAGATGGTCGTCTAGGGCCTCCAATTTTAGATAAAAATAGGGGCCTCATAATATTACTACCTTCATATGTTTGAGCCTCCAAAATACTGGCCTCATGCAATAGTAAAACCAGCCCAAAGAGAGTTTTAGGCCTCATGTAATACAAAAAAAGAATTTGGGGGGGGGGGGGGGGGGGGGGGGTCATTTTTTGAGTTCTGCCTAGGGCCTCCAAAACTACAGGGCCGACCCTGTCCTAGGTACATGTACTATCTTGGCAGGTATGGTGCAGTGCGATGGTTGTAAATCCATTGATTTAGAAGATTATATAACATTGCATCCAAGTGCCAATGTTGTGTAGGAGGTGGCCACGACGACTTGCATATTTATGGTTTGGTGGTGAAGTTCCACCTACAGTCTTGATATATTTTTGACATGCTTATGGTATGGTTTGCCTTCTTTGTATTCTAGGAACTCTAGCTATGTAAAGATCGAGCAAAACATGGTGGTATACCCATGGCCATGAATGGCCATGGTTGCTAAAATGATTTGACATTTGGTTTTTAAGTTTGACATAAAAAAGTCTGTTTAGTTTGCCAAGTGCTCTCATCAAAAGTGTACGCAACCTGCCTAGTGCCGAATATATCTTCAGTTCGATTAAGTTTTGGTACATCTTGTTACAAGTAGGCTCTCAAGTGTAAATATATCGTTGATAATAGTTTATTTATTTTTAAAAGGATAAGCATAATCTTGGCCAATCTTAATAGCCCAAGACATTAAGAAAAACGAAAAGCAGGCTCAAAATAAGGAAATATGGGATCCTTGCACAACAAACTAAAACAACATACTTAATTCACCAAACTAAGAACATCCCAACATCCTTATTCGCCCCTGCTTATACTTTTCCATGGATACTGATTATGCAAATTAGCATCAGCGAGAACAACTATAGTATTTTAGTTCCCACTACACCTAAGATATCATATCTCTGCCTTCTTGCATATCAAATATCAAGCAACGCAATATAAGATCGTCATACATGTAGTGTTCCTTCAAATTGATTATATTTCTCTATGTAGCTAATAATCATGAAAAGTAGATGGTGGATGAAGATTAGAGTCCCGAACTGTTGGAAACCGAGGAAGAAAATTGTAATGCGGAAGCACTATACGATTTAGCAAGAACTTAAGATCTACTCTAACAACTGAGAATTCAAACAAAGGCAATTAAAACACATACACAAAGTTTAAATTAGGTGGAAACCTCAAAGGATCAAAGCCACCCCCGACAAGCACGACGAATATATTATCACTCAGGGTTATAAGAAGTTACAGAGATCACTCAACCTCACCTCTACACTTATAGATAATCTTGAGCAAGAAACCCTAGAAAGAAAACCCAAGAAATCTCTCCAGAGTAAAACCTTAGATTTCTCCATTTTCTCTCTCTAACCCTTTCTCCCTGTATAGAGGCCCTTAACATACACTCTATATTTATAGACTTTTCATTAGGTCATCTCCAAAGCACGCATCATGAGATAATCTATCACTTTGGAATAAATCCCCTTCAAAATGAACTTAGAAACAAACAAACAGACCATTTTTCGTTCGAACGACCTAAGGCTCGTTCGAACGACTTCAACGTGAACTTTCTTGTTCGAACGACTTAGTGACTTGTTCGAACAACTCCCATGTTTTTGAGTCGTAACCTAACACGAACATACTACTACATTTAAACAAAATTTCCATATATAAAGTCCATGTATAACAGTATACTTATATGCATCAAAATTATGCTCAACATGGATAATATTTGGAAATGCCACAAAACGAGACTGACTGGTGGGATGTATCGTTCATATAGAATATCAGAGGACGTTGTGTCCAATCAGACCAAATAAAATTGATTACTGTCAGTAGAAGCTAACTTTGAGAATAATCCACAATTTGTAGAAGAACTCTAAAATAATCGAAGAACAGAAATAAGAACAGTTTGAGATTTCGAGGAGAAAAAGACCACAACTCAATTAAACAAGTTTCTTTGGTTGTCTCGGTTAATTATAAAAGATTCTAAAGTTTATTAAGATGAAATTAAACTCAAATATATACCTTACAGCCACAGAGACCTTTGAAGTCACTGCTACCAAGGTCAGTAAGATACCAATCCCTAATATATTGGGCAATAAAAGGCCAAAGGAAACCACAAGATATAATTGCCCCAAAAAGAATAAAGCAGTTGACTGTGTGATGGCAAATAAGACCACATTCAACATAAATTGGACAAAAGTCAAAATAAAACCTGCATCATGAATAAAGATATAAGGTTAAGTAATAACTATCATTATCAGGTTCATGACACCATATATTATAGGGAAAAAGGGACTTGAAAAGTGCAGTGTAAAGGATAGAAAATAAGAAATGCAGATGTTCTTATGTGTTTTTGAATGCTAATAGGCCAAGTGAAGGGAAATTGTCAAATCCGCAAGAATCCCCAACACCACTTAAAAAACCACTTAAAGAAACTCCAAAAAAGCTTATGCTCAAGTATTTCCTAAGGCACATTACTTGTTTTTTTGTAATAAAAGAACAAAATAAATGTTATCTCAATCGAGGAAAAAAAATGGACAGCACATGCATTCATAGTGGATCAACTTTAGAAGGAATGTGATAGGAATCGTGGAAACTCCAAACTCCCCTTTTCTTCCATCCTATTTGGAAACTGTTGGGAGATGATAAATCTAGAGCAAGATAACACTATGACATGAGCAAAAGAGAAAGAGATTTATTGATTATCATAACCGTGTTCTCTGTAAATAGTATATTGATATTTATAGACAACTCCCTAATCTACTCAAACTCTCCCCATAACCCTATCGGGCCTATGGGTTTGTTAGGATTTTGTATAGGACATCCCAACCCTGTTGGGTTCCTTGGGCTTGGACCCAACTCCTAACACTCCCTCTTGGGGTGTTCCATACTAGGACGACTTGCCTCATTAAAACCTCTGCCTAGCAAAACCCTTTAGGCAAAAAGCTGTGTAGGGAAAGAGTATAATCATATGCCCTGTATGGGTTATGGATGCGTATACGTTGCCTCATCAAAACCTCCAGCCAGTAAAACCTCCTAGGATAAAAACTGGCTATCAGGAAAAAGAGTACAACATGCATGTGTCCACGTCAGGCTGGGACAACTCTCCCTGATATCGATCTCCTTGAGATCTATCTCTCTGAGATAATAAATCTTGCAAACTTCGCATGCCAATTCCATGAACTAATCTCTTGAACGTAGGATATGCAAGGACCTTTGTGAATAGATCAGCCAGGTTATCTTATGAATGGACTTGAACAATGTTGATCTCATTCGCCTTCTGCAACTCGTGTATGTGGAAGAACTTTGGTAAAATATGCTTGGTTTTGTCACCTTTAATAAATATGCCCTTGACTTAAACGATACAAGCTGCATTGTCTTCATAAAGTATTGTCAGTTTATTTTGGATATAACTCAGACCGCAACTCCCGTTAATGTGGTTGTTCATAGACCGCAACCAAAAATATTTTTTTCCAGCTTCATGTAAAGCAAGAATCTCTGCTTGGTTCGAGGTATAGCTATCGCCGTCTGCTTCACTGATGTCCATGAAATTACAGTATTTCCATACAAGAACACATAATCCATTTGACAATGGTCTCTATGTGGGTCTGAGAAGTATTATGTATCGATGTACTCCATATTTTAATATTTATAATTTGGAGTAGAACATACCCTAACCTTTTATACCTATCAGATACCTCAGAATGTGCATGATCTAAATCCAGTGCCTTTGGGTAGGAACAAAACTATGGCAAGCCAAATAGTTCACTGCGAATGAGTTATTGGGTCTAGCATACCCAGCTAACTATAACAAATCACCTCCTAGCTAGCACCATGGCCCTAGGAGTTTCTTCCTCCATTAGGATGGTGGAAGATGTCGTTATCCACACCCAAGTGCTGGATGTGCAATAAACGACTTATCATCGTGTGCTACATCCATATCGAAGTGTTAGATAACTCTTTTAATATATATTGCTTGGTGTACGAGTGCCACTATCAAGATGTTCGATTTGCAAATCAAGACACTCTTGATTTCACAAGGTCTTGTATTTCAAATTCTTTCCCAAGGTATTTGGTGGCTCTCGCAATCTCCCCCAGAGGTCTAATGATATCCAAATCATTTAGTGCATTTTTATGATGATAATGAAGATAATTTATGTGTTCTAAATAAGAACACATGGATAAATAATGATATTTGCAAAGTCCCCGACCTTCAAATACTCAGTCAACTTACTATGTCTCATGGGCCCTGATTGCTTCAAGTCAGCCATAATTTTTCTAATTTTATTATGTACACACCTCGTGTGTCGGGCTTAATTGCTTCCGGAAGCTTATACCTTCCCAGGTAGCTTCATATATATATCTAGTTTCCTATATAGATATGCGGTATTTATATCAGACGCATGTCTAGGTTATCCTCGACAACTTAACAGACTGATCAGTACCAAAACATTATAGCATCCATAACTGGGTAATAGGTCACACTGCAATCGATGCCAGATCTCTTAAAGATTTCCTGGGCAACTAGTCTTGCCTTGACCAAATTATATCTTCCAGTTAATTGTGCTTTTGTACCTTATCCATTTATAACCAATAGGCGCAATTTTATCATTTTGTATTATGCTAGCAATATGAGCTCCATTTGGATTCCAGAAGCCCACTTTGGTCAATGCATAACAACATACAGTTATTTACAATAAGTGGCTTTAAATCCTCATCCTTGATGGCGAACACAACAACGAATATGAATACCTTGTCAACACATTTCTACTAAGCGATCCTACGTTGTACAATTACAGACTTTTAATAGATTAATATCTTATTATTATCATACGTATGTGCCACGCTGGGCTAGTCTCGTAATGCATCAACTGGCGCGTTACTACTATTACCTAGTCAATGGGTGGTTCCATCCTCATTGAATCGACTACACCATTAGTCATATTTGTCCCTTATTCTTCAGTACCCCAGCTCATAATACTTTCTTCCAGCGGTGCTTCACACTAAGTGCGAGCCTCAAATTCGTGTGCGGTACTAATTCTCCTGGAATGTTTTGCTGCAGTACTAGTTCCCCCAGAACGTTCTACTGTGTAGGTGTATTACTTGCAGGTACATACACTTACGGTACTTCAATAGTGCCTATAAATACGTCTAGCAATTCATTTACGACCTATTGGAGATTTATAATCCATTGAACCTTATTGTCACCTAACTTATGTATATGGATCTAGATGAGACAACGATGGTGTTTTCCAAGACCTCTTGGAAACATCATCAGCATTGACTGTCATATCTCTTCCCAATGCTGGGAATATCGTCTCATCAAAGTGACAATTATCTGCCATGCAGTATATACGTCGTCAGTGGGTTTTAAATATCTAGTGATAGATGTGAATCATAACCCACTTAATACTAGGCCGAAGTTGAGGGTCCCATCTTCATACATTGTGGTGCGATTTGCATTTGTACAAAACATCCAATGTTCGTCGATAGGCGACACAGGGCTCCGACCCAGTTACTAGTTGCTTTTGGGAAATAATAATTTGATGATTTACTAAGGGACGAACCCTAATCAGTGTTGTGGGAGAAAAAAATGCATATCCTACACACTAGCCGGAAGCTGTAATCGTAATAATAGTGGCCTAACGATTGTCCTATATCGCTTGATTAGGTTATCCGCCAATCCCGAGATGGGTATGGTATGGGGTACTCACGATGCTCAATCATCTATCCTATTTAGCGGTAAAATAATCATCAAAAGCCTGTGAGTCCAACTCCCAAGCCCCCATCAAGTCGCATCGATCAACTTTGATCGGTTAATCCAAGAACTGAGCCTGCGATCGAATGATCTAAGTGAGAAGTCTTGCTAATATTGCATTCCTAGATTTATGAGTAGGCAAACATAAGACCATCTTCTAGATGTGTCTGTTATGACCATAGATATTCAAGTGGGCCACTATGTGGATGAAAATGTTCACATGTGTCTCTATGGATGTGTTTGGAATAATAGCCGGAGATCCCACTCTACCTTGGACATACTAGGACGAAATAATAAACTTTCCTTGAAAGCAAGCATTGCACGTACACTCTCTGGATCTTCTCTCCAATGAAGAAAAGTTGAGATGTAATCCTGATAATCCTCCTCACTATCCGAGCCCTGAGGAGTGTATTGGAAACTATTCCAATAACGTGTGCTAACCTTTAGGGATGGAGTGAATGCACAAGACCTTGTCAGTCATTATCTCCGATAGTCATTACATGATAAGTATTATTATGTATTTCCCTAAACTCAGTAAAATCTAGCTGGATTTACTAGTTTATAAACTGGATTAGATATCGTACTTGTAGAGAGTAATAGCGTAACGTACTCAGTACGTTCTATCATGTTGGCCGTGCTAATGATATTCGTGCCATCCATGATACACAAGGTTAGACAAGAAATATAATCATATCTCAAAATGATCGAGTGTGTGGTACTAATGTCTCTTATACATGTGTCGTCACTCATCTGATTATCGGTCATGCTCAATGAGCAGATAGATCCATAGGCAGGTTGTATGTAGTAGATCAACTATCATACATAGAATTTAACTACTTCCCAAGCAATAAATTTATAAATTAAAATTAAAGAACAATCTCACATAGATGGGATACCAAACCAGTACATGTCACGAGCATTCTATTAAACTAAACACTGAAGAGTTCCCAACTCAGTTAATGATAGAACTAATAAAGCAAAACTACTACTTCAACAAGTAAAGTTACTACTTGGAAATGCTCTTTAGGTAACATCATTCATCTATTGAGAATTTACTACTATTCATTTTTAGAACTTGATTCAATGCTACATTGGTATCATGAGAGGAATCCAAAGCTACAGATGCTGCCGTAGTGTGGTCTGTGCTAGCTGCGATCACATGATAAGTCCAGGGCTGGTCTTTTTGGATCGTCAGGGGTACATTACAATCCCGTGCTTGACTATCTTTTATCTATTTTAGAATTCTTCCTATTCTATTTTTGTCTATGGGTAAACTTCTTGTTTTCCTTGCCTTAGGTTACTGATGGCTGAAATTGAATCCTGTCTGCAACTTCCCCTGTCACTGGACCTAATATTGTGTGACCTTGTCACATACTTACTTTTAGTAGGCATAAGATTGAGGTTTGTAACCAATAGCTCATTGTTTTGCTCATAAATGAGGAAAACGTGAATAAGGTCTGCATGCACAGTGATCTATCAAATGTTGTCTTGGAAGCACAATATTTGAAGCGCAGAAAATATAATAGAATATTCCTAATATCTCTATTTACATCAACTATTTCTCCATGTGAGATTATAGTGGAGTTGCACTACCGAATAATTTTTTTGCCGCAGTCGTATAATATTATCATAGTATAAGTTAATTCATTATCAGCTCTTCCTGAATATGGAGGCGAGGGTGCCAAACAAAGCTCCTACTTTGTTATTTAGAGACTTATTGTTCTCAACAATAGTCTTGTCCAGATTCTGCAAGAGCAGATGGATTTCAGTATCCATACAGGTCAAGTTTATTGGTACCTGAAATAGAAATTACAGTATGAGAAGTACTTAATGTTCTAAGTGTTACCAACATCTATTATGTATGTAGATTAATACCAGTAGTAGTACTTGAAAAGCATTCCTTGCACATATGCGATTCATAGTATTCAAGACAGTGATTCTCAATCATCACTTGTAGATGAACCCTGTTCATATCCTATTACTTATGAAATCATATTTAAGTACATGATTTCCAATCATTATTTGTGGTTTATAGTATATAGCGTAATGAAGTACATGATTCCCAATCATTACTCGCAAGTAAACCCTGTTCACGACTCTATACTCATGAGATCCTATTAAGCATCAAATCCCAATTTTACCCTGTAAAATGGTGATCTTAACCTTAAAGTGCATTTGAATAGAGTCTTAGCCAAGATACCTATTTAAAACCACTAGATGTTGTGTTTCTTATTCTGAGAACTAGGGTGTTCTAAGCCCCCGAGTTTTCTAAAGGTAGGTATATTCTAGTCAAATAAATTATTTACTACGAATATGAGGGGTACTAGATGTTTAGCTGACAAGTGGTCCCATCCTGAAGTCAGCTGGGTTCACAAGATAAGTTGATTATGCCTGTCTTTGAATTAACATTCTAGGGTACTATAAGTTGCTATTAATGCATATATACCTCTAAATGTTATTATGTAACATCTAATTGCACCTAGATACAAAAAATTGGTTTCTTAGACACCAAGTTTTTAGAAATAAGACTAAGTCAATTCCCAATTGAGCTCTAGTTAATTGTCCTTGACAATTAACTGTGATTTAGATATGACTCACAGTCGTATGCTAAATTAGTCTTGGTTTCGTATTATTTATGATCCTTAATTATTATAATTAGTATCCTAGGAGCATACCAGTAATATCCTATTAGCTATCGTAAGATACTTAAATAGGTATTACACTATTTACTTATATCACATATAAGTGAGCCAATGTTCCTATACGAGACACTTATTCCCAATTTTTTTTTTATAAATATTTTGCATAAAAAAAAAGGTCCCCCACGGGGTAGGTCCAGTCAATAAGAATTTTTCAAAAAAAAATTGGGCTCAATTTGACCAAAAATTGGGATATTTATAGCCGTTTTAGTGTTTGGACGAGTCATATACCGGTCATATTTATAGACGATTGGGATATCTCCCATAGACATGCCATATACCGTTGGAAAGCTCTCGGAGTAGGCTATCCAATCGAAGTAGTCTTGGCTCTATCCGATCTACACAAAGAAAAATATACATGTTTGAAAACAGCCATTTATCAATGGTAAAAAACACCAAAAACCATAATTTTTAATCTGAAAAAAATAGGGAAAATTTGGTTTTCGAAGCATGATGATCTATTATATAGCATAGATCTGAATATAGGTATACAAAAAAATTGTAAAATACCTCTTCTCCGCTTGGTTTCTCTGAAAACTCTGATTATAAGGTAAATTCCTGCTCTCCTCTTTCCTAGAGCGTGCATGCTGATAACGTGTTGAGAGATGATAAATCTAGAGCAAGATAACACTATAGCATGAACAAGAGAGAAAAAGAGAAAGAGATTTATTGATTATCATAACTGTGTTATCTGCAAACTCTAGAAACTCCTCATCCTTCTTAGAGTCTGTATTTTCATTTGAAAACTTTGACTAGCTCCCTCAAAACTAAAGACATAATCTCCTTCCTTCACTACTCTGATGATGACTTATGCCTCTTTTGTAAACATGAAAAAGAAACCATTGTACATGTTTTATTCTATCGTAAACCATTGTACATGTTTGATCAACCAATTTTAATTCCACAATTTTTTATATATGCAATTTTAGTCAAAAATAAATAAATAAATTAATCAATTAACACTCTCTTCGTCTCTCTCTTCTCTCCAAAATGAGATTTTGCAGAGGTTTTCATCTCCAGACCTTCAAACACAGCATCAAACTCCAGAATCTGAGCTCCATTAATGAGGGTAAGTTCTTCGCCACCCAAACTTCTTCTATCCCAATTTCAGAAACCCCACTTTTAACAAACAACAACAACCAAACCATCACTGAATCTCTACTAGAACAAACCATATTAGCTTCTAAATGGAACCAAATCAAACAAATAGCCCCAAATCTGTCACACCCCATGATTCAAAATGTCATCTTTAAGCTCCATAAATCACCCAACTTAGTCCTAAGGTTTGTTCATGAAGTGGGGTTATCTCAGTTTGACCTAAAATGTTTCTGTTTGGCGGTAGTTGTGGTGTCTTGCCTAAAGGACAATGAACCCACTCTGGAATTGTTGAAACATGGAGTGGGTAGTAATGGGTTTGTGGTGGATAAGCGGATGTTTGACGAAATTGGGGTTGCTTGGGAGAAGTTGGGTTTTCCGGAAACGACGATATCGGCTTTTGATTTGGTGATTAGAGCATGTTGTAAGTTGAAGAAGTCTAATGCTGCATTTGGGTGTTTTTATTACATGAAGGAGCGAGGGGTTTTGCCCCAAATTCGAATTTGCAATGACTTGTTGAGTTCACTTATAAAGCAGAATGACACCGAGAAAGCGTGGGTTTTGTATGCTGAGATGTTTCGATTGAGGATAAAATCGAATGTGGTCACGTTTAATATAATGGTTAATGTATTATGCAAAGAAGGGAAGTTGAAGAAAGCCAAGGAATTTATTGAATCTATGGAGTACATGGAGTTTAAACCTAATGTTATCACATACAATACGCTAATTCAAGGGTATTGTACACAAGGAAAACTGGAACAAGCTAAGGAGGTCTTTGATACTATGGGAAGTAAAGGTGTTCATCCAGATACTTTCACGTATGGCACTATGATAACTGGGTTGTCCAAGGAGGGGAGGCTCGAAGAAGCGGTGATTTTGTTTGATGAAATGCCAAATAAGCAGTTGCTCCCTACGACTTTTACTTACAATGCTTTAATTGATGGATACTGCAACAAGGGGGATCTGGGAGTGGCTTTTATGTATAGAGATGAGATGGTGAAGAAAGGTATCCAGCCGTCTAGTTCGACCTATAATATGTTAATTCATGCCGTTTTTATGGAAGGGAGGATTGAAAAAATTGAATTGCTGATTAAAGAAATGAAGGAAAGATCTCTAGGTTTGGATGAGATTACCTATAACATATTGATTAATGGGTATTGTAAAGAAGGGAATGCCAAGAAAGCATTTGATCTACACGCAGAAATGTTAAAGAAAGGAATACGTCCTACAAAAGTAACTTACACGGCCCTTATTTACGTTCTAGGCAAGCAACATCGGATGAAAGAAGCAGATAAATTATTCGAGCAGATCATTGGTAAAGGTGTCTTCCCTGATCTTATAATGTTTAATGTCTTACTTGACGGTCATTGTGTGAACGGGAATATGGAGCGCGCGTTTATGCTTTTAAATGATATGGATAAGAAGAAAGTTGTTCCAGACGAGGTGACCTATAATACATTAATGCAAGGGCTTTGCAGGGTGGGGAAAGTCGAGGAAGCTCGTGGGCTTCTCGATGAGATGAGGAAGAGGGGAATCAAACCTGATCATGTTAGCTACAATACTCTCATCAGCGGGTATAGCAGGAAAGGTGATATGGATGATGCTTTGAGAGTTCGCGATGAGATGTTGAGTAGAGGGTTTAACCCTACGCGTCTTACTTATAATTCTCTTATCCAGGGGCTCTCCAAAAATAAGATGGGAGAGCTTGCTGAGGAACTCTTGAACGAAATGATAAACAATGGGATCAAACCTGATGATAGCACGTATTTTTCTTTGATTGATGGGGCTGCACCCGATCGAAAATTGGAGGAGACTGTTGGTAACTAATCTTGTAAAACGGTAGCAGATAACGTAATGCTTCTGGAAAAAGTTTGTGTAGCTCTATCCTCAAAATCGATTTCGGTAACCTGCCTGGTTCTTATGGTTTGATATTTCTTCTGGATTGGTAAAAGCATATTATTCTTTTGAAATTGGGTGTTGACGTCTTTAATAGAAGTTGGGGACCACTTGATTACTTCTACTTCCGTCTCCAAAGTTAAAATTCCGAATAAACTTTCAGGTGAATTCATTATCTTTAATTTCATTGGAGTTGTTATTTGTATGCATTTCATTTCTGATTTATATATCAAATTTAGTTAATATCATATTTGCAATTCGGTTTTAGATCTATGAAAATTTCAAGTTACTCTAAATGTGAAAGGGGAACAAAAGTAAGAGTGGTATGAAAATATGTGATTTTAATAATTAATATAATGAGTTGATGACGATTTGGGCAAAAGTTCAAAAATACAGCATCTTCTTCCAGCAATTATCTCCAAGATCATTTAACTTCTAGCATTTCAGTTCTTCTTTTTGGAATTATGCATGGTCGATATTGTATAACCCCGTAACTGTATATAAAGGAGTGAATTTAATCGATATTTACTTGCCTCTGAAGGTATATATCACGTAGTTTCTATATCTTATTTCTATTTAAATTTCGTGGAGAAACTGGGGTAGATACGCCGACCGTGATTGAACATAGTAGCTAGGATTATGTAGAAGGTGCAAGCAAGGAGGATCCTTTGAGTGGTTTGATGCATGAAGAGGAACTCGAGATCAATGTGGAGAATCTGTCTAGTAATAAGGAGCATGGAAAATTTGAGTTACAATTGCACAGAGAAGAAGAAACTGGGGTAGATACAACAGCCGTGATTATGCATAATAGCAAAGAATGAAGGGTTGATTTTGTAAAAGAGGCAAGCCAGGAGGATCCTGTGAGTGGTTTGGTAAGTGAAGAGAAACCTGAAAGCAATGTGGAGAATTTGTCTAGTAACAAGGAGCACGTGAAAATTGAACCACAGTTGCATAGAGAAGAAAGAAGTGAAGTAGGTACGCCGACTATGATTGAATATTATAAAGAGGTGCAGGATTACATAGCAGATAAAATAGTGAGGCGCTTCACTCGTTCAACTTTGATATCTAGTGCAAATTTTATGGTGGTACATGACAATAGCGAAGTAAAAATAGTAAAGAACACATTTAAGACATTCATGAGGAGATGTACTTGGTCTAGTTTCGAATCTAAGGTCAAATGTTCATTAAAGGATGCTACTAGCGAAAGGACAATAAGGCAAAATCTCCCACGGAAAAGTAAACTGATGGAAAAAAAACTGAGCCATGATCCTTAATACAGAAACCTCTTAAGCGTTTTACCATTTAACTTTGAAACCCAAGGCAGAATCTATGCCTATTGATGTAAATAACGAGGGACAAAAAATGTTCAAAATAGGAAGTAGAATCTATGGTGCTTGATGATGACAAAGGGGAACATGATACTATGCTAAAGGAATTTCTGAAGCATTTTACTCATTCGTCCTTGGAATCGAATGCACTTGAAGATCTTTGCAAGGACGCACTGATTGTACAATCTTGTGGAGAAGCTAGTTATTTAGATTGCTCTCATAAGAAGCTTAAAATGAAGATGTTGATAAATGTTGCTTTTACCAAGCATGCTACTAAGGCAAATGAGCTTCTTAAGACTGGCATGTTTGAAAGGTTGCCTATTAAGTACATATACCAGAATAGGAAACGACAAACGACGGTGTAGTTTTTTGTTTTTGCTAATTTTGCAATGGATGCAGGGTAATTACGACTAGCGAATTTGAGCGATATTTTCATTTTAGAAATGAACATCATGCCTATTATATTTATATAGAGAACGAACATAGTCTATGTGACGTGTTGAATACGTGCAAGCAGGGGCGGAGCCCCCCAATTTTTTTTTTTGGTGTTCAAGGGTATTTAAATAATTTTAAATGCTATATATAAGCTCTTTTTTGGTGTTCAAGGGTATTTAAATAATTTTAAATGCTAGATATAAGCTCTTTTTTGGTGTTCCAAGGGTATTTAAATAATTTTAAATGCTATATATAAGCTCTTTTTTGGTGTTCCAAGGGTATTTAAATAATTTTAAATGCTATATATAAGTTCTTTTTTGGTGTTCAAGGGTATTTAAATAATTTTAAATGCTATATGTAAGCTCTTTTTTGGTGTTCAATGGTATTTAAATAATTTTGAATGCTATATATAAGCTCTTTTTTGGTGTTCAAGGGTATTTAAATAATTTTAAATGCTATATATAAGCTATTTTTTGGTGTTCAAGGGTATTTAAATAATTTTAAATGCTATATATAAGTTCTTTTTTGGTGTTCAAGGGGGGGCTGTAGTAAAGAAGTTATGTATAATTTTAAAAAAAAAAAATGCTATATATAAGCTTTTTTTGACAAAAATCTAAGCCTATAAATCCGCTCCTGCGTGCAAGCATGCTCTTCTGGCCATGTTGGATGCAACAATTCCACATGCCATCAGTTCTTTATCAGCAGAAAGTGCTTACATCTGTTTGAAATGCGAACAGGATCTTCCTGCACCCAGCACCAAGAAGGTGATTCGAGCTTGAAAATTTGAAGAAATTCCCAGGCCGAATATATCTAGTAGGAATCCTCAAGAAAGCCTAGCGTGTTCATCTGTTACTGATATTAGGCCATTGGAGCCATTATCTACTCGAAAGTTTTTTGATGTCTGTATCGCTGCAAAATGATAGTAGTCAAGGAAATCTGACAAAAAAATCATCAGAGATTCAGAGTCAGTATCTACTAGAAAGTCTTTGTGAAGTTCTTTGAGGTCTGCATCGCTGCAAAATGACTGTGGCTAATGATTTTTTTTTTTAAGTCACTAAAGCCAATTTTGACTCCAAAGTCCTTGATCGAAGTCAATTCAAATAGTATCACGGAACATAATAGGAGTCATGGAAAGCTAACAAGAAACTGTGACTCCATAAATTGGAACATATCTGTGCTGCCTTGCATTAGATCCTTTCTATTCAGGGTCAACTGCCGAGAGCTCGCGATCCGCATGTCAGAAAATTTTGAAGTACAGAGCTTTAGTTTACCAAAAAGTCCCTGACCAAGTCCTTTCTAAAAAAAGTTTCTAACCTTTATCACGAAATTGAATTCCGGATCAATGGTGAAAACTGCATCTCTAATGTTTCGATTGAGGGCAATAAGAAAGAACCAGTTGAGGAAAATAGCAATGTGAAGATTGCTTTCTCAACTCAGTTGGAGGATCTTTCTGCTGTTGAACCACTAACTAATTACGCCGTTGCTTTGAAAGAAGCTACTCATTGCTGTGACCATGAAACTGAAATCAACAAGATTAAAGAAATGCATAGGCCTGACTTAGTATCACATCCTGGAAATGCTAGCATTGTAACACTACATGGAGATAATTCTAATTTTGAATACCATAAAAGCCATGGATCTAAGCTTTCTTCTGACGTTCTGGAAAAAAGCGTGGATGATAGGAGTGGGGATATGCAAGTTGATTGCGAATTAAGATGTTTTCCAAGTGGAGATATCTTGGATTCTAAGGGTGATGTTGGCGTTACAACCAAAAAATCTCCATCTTTATCTCATCTTAGTGATAACCCTAGCAAAGTGGATTATGCAAATGATGCAACATATAGAGTGAGTTTGTGGGCAGTTTCTAAAGTTATATCGGACGAATATGGCCCTCAAGGGTTTCCCATTAAGTTCCAAAAAAAACATTGTGTGTGCACACGGAATCTTGTGTACTCAAGTTCTTGCAGCTCTGTCAATATAGATAGCAACTCCGACCACCCTGTATCCTTGCACGTGAAGTTTCCAAAGGATTTAAGATTGCCTTCCAAGGCTAAGTTAGTGAAATAGTTCCCTCCATTTGGGCCATTGGATTATGCTAAAACTAAGGGTTTTTCTTACGCAGGTGTTTTTCTTACACCAGCTTGATGCAGAGGCAGCTTACCGTATTGCAAAGAAAATATTTATTATTATTTTTGTCGAGCGATTCCCATGATTCAGTAGCACGCGACTTAGATTCGCTTTGACGCTTAGGACTTCCTTTTGAAATAGTCGCACTTGTTGGGCAGGTTACAACAAATAGGTCATTGAATGTTGGTGCTTTACTTCTGTTGATAGAGTCCCCACTTGTTATTAAGTGAGGGTAGATAGATCATCTGGTTGTAAGAGCGGTAGGTCATTTGATATAGTCCTAGATGTTGATTAGACAGGGGCAAACATATCATTTGATTATTCTAGGATTCAAACCTCTTCATCTCCATTCCGTTGGGCGACTTCGAGTTAATGTACACAATAGAGCTATGCTGTTATGGTCCTTGGGTTCTATTCCCTAAACAAAAGATTCGGTTACTACTAGTCAGTGTCCTAGGATTGCAAGCCCCTAAATTATTTCCAGTTACGTATTAGCCTTGTTATTCTGTGTGAATACTCCCCGTGGGCATAGATCCCTAAAAATGAAAATAATTCGGGCTTTAGACCTGTAGGTTAAAACTCTTTGAACACTCTGATCATATGCATTACTCGCTAATTCCTAGCTTACTAAAAAGGAATCCGCCGATCTCTGGCTCAACAATAAGGGATACGTTTCTGTTAATTACAGAAGGGTAGAGTGTGGTCCTACTGAATTAAAAGTGACCCTGTGTACTTGACTTCCTAATTCTCTTACCACTTCTACCGTACCTTTTAGATTGTAGTAATTAGATTTAGTTTAGGATATCTCATATCTTGCTAGAATTCTAGTTTTACTTAGACCGCCTTATTTGGGACTCGTAGCTTGGTTGATCTTCTCTTATAATACCCGTAGGTTCTTCATGTCACTGTTCTGTGATTATCGTGGTCTATTATATCTTATGACCTTGGATATTTGTACTTGTTGGGCGTTGCTTATTGACACCTTGCGCATATACTTTTTCAGGTGAATCATTGCAGTAGTGATGGTAGTGAGTTGGAACGAGCTGGACTTGCCAGTTATGGAATTCTAGTAACCATGTGGTAATATTTCTGGTTATATCTCTTTTTAGATTATTCTTCCGCTGCACAGTTTGATAGTGTTGTACATGTATTTACGATTTGTTTTAAATTGTAGTACGTCTTTTGGGGTTTATCTTTGGGATGCCCGACGTTACACCTCAGAATTCGTGTTCTTAATAGATTATTTAAGAAGCGAATTTTGGGGGTGTGACACCAGGTAGAAGGAGATTATCTCGGGAGCTCTGTGAAGATTTCCACTAGTCGTCAGAGGGTGTTGTAGTTTCCAAATTTTCTAGCTTTCTCTTACATACCTTTGGTTTCTTTTAGTATGTTGTATCTTCTCTATTTCCTATTTATGAAATTATATATATATGGAAAATTTGCCAAAGTTTCTAATATATTTCTGAAAATTAGGTGAAAGTTCTGTTATGAAAAGATGCATCAGGGAAAATAGTATCTTGTTATGGGCCAATACATTAGGCCAAAACGATATATATTTTATATTGTTTAGGTTTATGATATGGACCGATGCACCAAGCAATATGAGTAATTGAACCTGCTGTACACGCGTCTTACTCCCACAATCCAAAAAATGTTTTTTCAGTCTTTTGGTGGCAATTGCTACTCTCGTCGCAAGCATAAGCTGGTGACTTTAGCCAATTGATGAAGCTAAGTACTGCTCTAAACCCTTACGTATGCTTCATATTAACTTTTGTGTTTCAGGTATACCAATACTGACATAATGATGACCTTGAATAAAGCGATTGGGAGTCAACGTGAGTAAAGTGACGTCTTTCAGGTTTATAATATAACATGTTATCTTTTTTATATTCCCATGTGATGCCAAGGGTTCAAAATATTTTGGAGGTTTCAATATATGTATTTTTCTCTATCCATCTATATAGAAATGAAACTTCATGCTTTCTTACTCTCCAGTACTCTGATTCTTATGTTAGCGCTTGTATTGGTGCATCTCCTTTGCTTCTTCTTTACCGTTCAGTATTCCAAGTCTTAATGGTAAAAACTCATGATACATGTTATCATGTTAAAAAAAGCTCTAGAAAATGGAAACAATATAGTGGCCCATATAAATTGATACCAATAAAGATATAATTGCTGATAATGGCTGAAACGTTTAAGCATAATTATTAAAACTGACGTATAAACAAACCTCGTGGGAAAATTTGTTGAGTTTGCCTGATATTCCTAGAAGCCATAAGAATTTAATTAGAGTGAAAAATTGGAAAGAGCCGTAAACTTGAGCCAGCCTATATGAATTCCAAGTGCACCAACTTAGTAAATGTTTCCCAAATATGTCAAATTGGAGTTAATATTATTTATGAGATTAGTGTCTTTTTTCGGAAGAAAATGTACAAGCGGCAAGAACACTTGATTCGTGGCTCACGATGCACACTTCCGTGTAAATTTAGTGAGGTGACTACACGACAATAACTGCACTGGCTCACGTTGGCCAGAGCATACTACTAGACAATTATTTTAATTGCCACGTGCTGGTATCGATATCATGTGCCACCACAATGATATTTCCACGCGCTATATGCTCGTCACGTGACCTGCATTGCTTATCTTTGGAGATCAGATAGACTCAATTTATTTGCCCTTAAATACCCCACACTCTACCCCTCTCAGCATTACCACCCCCATTTTCACCGTGAGCAGCTCGTTAGTCAGTGTTCTCCCCCTCCCAGTTCTAATTCGTAATGTCTGACAAATCTGAAGCCAGCGGTTTGCGGCGCAAAAGGACGACGGGTCCCTTCAAGGGTGTCAGAATGAGAAAATGGGGGAGATGGGTGTCCGAGATAAGGATACCCCAGAGCAAAACACGGATTTGGTTAGGCTCATATGACGCTCCAGAGAAGGCAGCACGTGCTTACGATGCTGCACTGTACTGTTTACGAGGTTCACAAGGAAAATTTAATTTTCCAGGTGGTAAAAGGCCAGAAATTCCAGCTGGGTCGCCGTTTTCTATATCAAGAGCTGATATTAAGGCAGTTGCAGCAAAGTTTGCTTCCCCTGACTTTACACCATCGTCTTCGGCATCTTCATGCACGCCCTGTCAAACAACCTCTCTGGATCTGCCTCTGCCGTTTCCAGGAAACACATATGCGGTTAATGACTTGCATTTTGCAGATGATCTGTTTCTATCGGATGGTTTCCTCTTGGAGGAGCCAATCATGCACGAGCCTGACCTATGGGATATATTTAATGATACTGATCTTTTCGGAGAATTTACGGTGTGAAAGCTGTAGGAGTCTATACATGCACATGGTGTATATGTGGATGAAAAATATA
Organism: Kingdonia uniflora; assembly: GCA_014058105.1. NCBI lineage: Eukaryota > Viridiplantae > Streptophyta > Magnoliopsida > Ranunculales > Circaeasteraceae > Kingdonia > Kingdonia uniflora. Next base: position 290,340 of record JACGCM010001796.1, on the reverse strand, counting down.
TGGTTTGTATTTCATTAGTATATCAGCAATTATTATGATCACTATTATATGTAAATAGCATGAACTTAATATAAGATGTTCTTGCCAATTTTAGATATTTATCTATATCAACTTGTAGAATGTGATACTTATGGATCTTATGATGTGAGTGAATGCTGCATATTTACAATTTTTTTAGTAGTTATATAGGCCAAGTTGGTATCAATTCTAGATTCATTTATGCTTAGTAAATCTCCTCAATATACGGTATATATAGAATAAACGTCATGTGCATTAATATTTCTTCTTCCTTTTCTTCCTCTTTAGTAAGCAATTCTTGATTCAATTTGAGGTGACTAAATAAGTTGTGCATGTGTTACTATTTTGCAGAGGGAATAAATCTGATTGTAGCACTGTAGGCTGTAGCGTCATCTCTCTACTCCCATGATAAGCTCTTTGAAATGTTATGTCTTGAATCTGTGACTGAAAAACTCTTACTAGTATATTAACTTTTGGGACTGGACTATCTTGGATGGCATAGAAAATTTGGATCAGTATTTTCACCTGCCAATGCTGATAGGTTGTTAGTGCTTTTAGGAATTCATGTAACCTTCTAAACAGTGAATTGTGTATCATCATCTCCAATGTGATTTCCTTGCATAGCTGCGATAAGGATTTTGCCTGTGCTACTAATTTTAAGTCGAGTTGATTGAGTTTTTTTGTTTATTTTGTGAAATGATATTCATTAACATCATCTTTTTTGAGGAAAATGGCAGCCTGTATTATGTGCATTTTCATCTGGGAAGTATCTGCATGAAAAGAAAACCGCTTTAGGAAAGAAGAAATAAACGGCTGCTTGAAGATGATGTAGCCTGGTCTCTTCAGCGGAAAACGTGTCAAATAACATGGCAGTAGTTGGAAAGGACTAAAAAATGGTTGAAAGGAGCCAGCCAGTCGTAAAATGTGGCAGAAAAGGTTGACAAGCTTCCACCGGAGCCAGTCTAAAAGTAGACATAAAAGGAGACAAGTTTTCAACAATGATCACCGACTCCAAGCATAGCACTCTGTTGACAACTCTACACTAAATGGTCACTTGATGCCTGAAAATCTATTCTTAGCCTCTGTTTGCATTTCTGTTACTGAACATGACAGTTGTTTCATATATTAAAGGGAAAACCTGTTAATAACATAAGGCAAGTTGTAAAAAACTAATATGTTATTTTGTTTCGGACTTGTTTAACCAACACAAGGTTAAAAAAGTTTTCTCAATTTAGTAGATTTCTTTTTGAATTAGAATTAGGGCTACTAATTTTAGTTCCCCTTGTGTTTTATAAAATGGGGGCTATGTTCTATTATTTTTCATTTGATGATTTGAAAAGAATTAAGTTTTATATTTCAGTTAAGTTTTGATTTGAGTTTAATTTTTGTTTAGAGTTGAGAAGGTTAGCGTAATCTCTCAAGTTTTTTGCTTCCGCGACTTGATTTTACGTTAGTTTCACTCTCATGAGTCATAACTATAGCAGAAGAGTTAGTCATGCTGGTTAACTTGTTGTATTTCATATTTCTCAGGCACAAGTGGAAATTAAAAGACAAATATCTGAGGGAAATTTTGTAAAGGTCATAGACAAATACTAAGGCTAAGTAAAAAGAGGTAAACATATCTTGTCATCAGAGAACGGGGCTGGGATTTTGTATGAGTGAATTGTAGAAGTTACTAGCTAAGATTGAGTATGCAGCATTTGAACTCTTTGATTGCACTATATCCAAAGCTTATCCTTAGTCCTCTCAGTTTCATGATCCTTCTTACCCCTTCTGCACCTCTCCAGTCACCCCTTTTTGCATGTATCATACATAGCAATGAATAGTTGGTAGCATTATCAGGTTCTAAATTAATAAGTTCATGCGCCAGCATCTCCGCTATGTCCAATCTACCATGGCCCTTGCAAGCTGATATGAAAGAGCTCCAAAGTGCAGTGCTTGGTTCCATTGGCATACTACATATGACCTCACATGCATCCTCAAGTGTTGAGTGTGAATTCGAATTATCGAAGAGCTGGAATTGTCGAAGTCGTTCGAACGAGATTATAATTTTCGCGTTGGAAACTTGATTATCGAAGAAGTCGTTCGAACGAGTTGCATGTTTTATAGGGTTGGAGATTTTATCGACAAAGTCGTTCAAACGAGTTGAGCGTAGGTTTGCTTTAGAAGTTATTCCAAGACGTTAAAGTTTGATTCGAGATCCGTTCTACTTTTAATTAGTCCTCTAGTATATAAAGAGGAATGAGTTTATTTTGTTTCATATCTTTTCTCTGTGAGTGTAATTCTAGAAACCTAGAATTTGAGAGACTCTATTACAAAGCTTGAGAAGCTTGGAAAAATCGTGTAACCTATTTGATCATAGCGAATTGTTCGTGGGGAGTGATTTTTTATCCGCAAGGGTTTTCCACTTCTCACCTTTGGGAAAATACCTATGTTTTTTATTGTTCCTGCTTGATTGTTCTCTTGTTAAACTTATTTCGCGTATCGTTATTGGCGTAGAAGAGAGAGTAGCTACCTCGATTTTCAACAATCGGTGTCAGAGCAAGTGTTACAGGGCTTGTGTGGTGAAGAGCGATGGCCGATCAAGAGACACTGGGTAGAGTTGAGATGAAGCCAGCAGATTACGATACTGTTAAGTGGGTGCAATATAATTCAAGCATTGAGCCTTGTTGGAAGAGATCTCTCAAATGCTTTTTAAAAATACTTTGGTGATTTTATTTAATGCATCTAGACTTTATGCTATCTTTTGATTATGAAGCATTGAGGTATATGGATCTAGATTTGCAAAGTGAAATTGGAAATTATCTCGCTGTTTGTATTATGAAGGACTCCCCATCGAGATCATTGTCCAAGAAATAAGTTGACAAGTATAAGATTAAGAGTATCATAATTTTTAGAGACATCGACACACAAATCACAACATGAAATGGAAAACAACTTGGAAAAGAAACAATAAGCTGGATAACTGTGAAAAAACAGAGTAAAGCAGGCAGGACATAGATCACTGTACGCCAAACCAAAAAATAAATAACTGGTTTCAGTCAAGATTACAAAAGCTAGTGTAGCAGACATAAAAACACCAACGCTAAATATATCACAAAACCAAGATGAACCAAACTAAAACCAAAGATGAGAAGGTTGCTGCCAGAGACTACAAAGATAAACTTTCCACCACTTTGCACAAGAATGGAACACTTTTTCTCTTTTATCTAATCACTTCGTCAGTCAGTATAAATCACTTCACATGTCTGCCAAGTCACTTTCACCGGCGTTATGAATCTACAATAAGCATATAATTTATGATGAGTTAAAATCCAAAACGGTGCAAAAAGATATGGTATGCCTTAACAACATATAAATACTTCCAAGTAGCTCACAACAATCTGAGAGTGAGGTATAAGCCTCACCCCGCTGTAATTGTGAGGCACAACCCGGGGAAGTTCAGTATTTTTATAACGCTAATCACCAAGAAAAATATATACCTGCTTTGGAAGTACTCCTCTATGGGGGGAAGTTCAGGAGTGAAAGCTACATTGTTGTGGAACCTTGTAGACCTAATCAAACAAAGAAAGAAAAAAAGTTGAGTTTGTAGAGGATTTGAAAACTCTGATGATCATCAAGAACAATCCATAAAATAAATAAAAAAAACAAGAATTTTAGTGAAATCGAAACCTTAATAACCAAAAATAGACGAGAATTTTGGGAAACCCTAATCAACAAGAACAACAGAAGAATTTGGGGGATGGGATTTCAAAACCCTAATAGCCCTACTTTGAACATCTAAGGGGCAGTTTGTTTTTTTTGGGTCTGAGTGGATCCGAGTCCACTTAGAGGTGTTTACTATCTGAGTGGATGCCTTGGAGTGTTTATTTTTTTTCTTCTAGTTAGATCTGACTAAAATAAGCAAAACCTAAAATACCCTTCTCAGTTTATAAGTAAACAGCCCCCACCTATTCATCACCACCACCACCACCCCCTCTATCACCAACGCCAACACCACATATACATACCAAACACAAATACATAGGAAATAACCTGTATATATAACGAACACAAATACATTAAAAAAATAACCTGTATATATATTAAACACATACATAGGAAAAATAATCTATATATATGGCAAACACAAATACATTGGTTCATAGGCTCAGTTTGGTTCGAGGCAAACTAGATGCAAATGCAACAGTTTGCATTTTCAACCGATTGTAGGTATTTGATTCAACTTAAATTCAAGGGGAATAAGTTGTAGGTGTTTGGTTCGTTGTAAATGCAAGTTAACTACAAGCTTGACCACTCACATGTGTTTGGTTCGTTTTCATAAAGCAAATACAATCAGTTTGCAACTGTCTGTTTCAATGTTAATTATCTAATGCAAAAGCAAGGAATTTGTATTTGGTGTAAAATTGACTCATTTTCTTTGCATTCTGTTGCAGCCAAAAATCTATGTAACAAGACTTGCATCTCTCTCTTCCCACCAAAAATATCTCTCTTCCCGCCAAAAGAGTGCCGTGATCAAAAACAAAATAAAGCCTTTTAAAACCAGTTATATAATGGAAGTAATCTATATTTCTATTTCCTGATTGTAGCCATTTGACTTTTGATCACTGCCTCCATTACATTTATTCTATATACTCTATCTCCTTCGGTTGTTGAACCTTGTGCAATATAGTATTTTGTATCTGGTCATTAGTGTGATCTTGCTCTAACTGGATCTGATACTTTAACTTATCTTTTTTCAATCTCATTCTTTTTACTCTTGTCTGTATCATTGGCTATTCTTCTCCATAGATTAATGTCTGCCTTAAGTCTCCTGAGCTTTAACATCATTACAAATAAAGGTTCTGCACTTAGAGGTTTTTTCCAACTATTCTCAACTGTGCTTCTAAAATCTGCATACTCACTCCATGACTTTAAAAAATCTGAAGCAGACATTTTGTGGTTTTGGGATTTCCTTATACTCACCAAACAAGAAAGAGTGATCTAACTTTAATTTAGCAAGCACTTTGATACTCCACCATTTGTACTTAGATATCCACTATGAATTGTGAAGACACCTGTCTAATATACTTAAGATTCTATCATTGTTATTTTGGACATTACACCAAGTATATGTAAGACCAGTTCATACACTTTCAGTTAGTGCTACATCATCAATAAAATTTGCAAAGTCAAGCATTGCTCTAGCCAAAGGTGGCCTTCCGCCTTTCCTTTTAGAGGCTCTTAAGACTGTATTAAAATCTCCAAAACAAATCCATGGGAGGTTATTGCACGGAATTTGTTTATTTTTTCTATCTTATCATTGGCTATATTCTTCTCCACACTAGCTTTGTGATTGTTCTTGGGTACAGACTATCCAGTCTCAGGTATCCTTTCAATCTGTTGTACATGGCTAAAGGGCTTTGGAATGCCTGGAAAATAAATAATGGGAGATTCACTATCTGCTGGTGACACTTGTTCAAAATATGGTGCTTATTTGGTAGTAGATCCCCACCTTCGCTCATATTATTTGTATTATTTTTGCTTTGGCCTTCATGTATTGCTACAACTTGGTTCCTTTCATCATTCTTCACCAGCTCTTTAGAAGGTTTTCTAATCTATTTTGCTCCCTGATTCTGCTTCACAACCCTGCATGCCTTTTGAATAATCATACATTCTGTTAACACATGCCCAATGTTGTTATAGTAATTGCAGTATTTGGGGATTCTGTGAGACTAGTTAGATTGGGGTGTGAGATTCTTATAAGTACTACATCCATAAGATCTATTAATTTATGGAGCAGATTATGTACTCTGTTCAGAAGGAGATAGGGTATTGGATGGTTGTGTTTCCTTGCTGTTGCTGCTTGAATAGCTGTTGCTTCTGTGTCAGCTTTCTTTTAGTTTTTTGGCAGGGGTCAAGTGTTGGTGTAGAAATCTTGCTGTGTTGGTCTTTTAGGCCACTCCAGCTTGCATGTAGGCTGAGGAGTTTATGATTGTGAAACTAATTTTGTTGATGATCATATTGCTGGAATGAGACCTGAAGTGGCCTATCTGAACTTGGAGCTGGAAGTGGATTTGTTTAGTGAGGAGGGAAGATCATGATCACTAAGGATGTTATTGGGCATATTTATGAGAGTGTAGTTTGAGGGCAGTGCTCTTGTGGCACTAATTATATATGGTACTAATTACGCTTTCGATTTCGATTTCGGGGTCCAAAGTTAAATTTGGATAGCTTGACTATGATATGTGGTACTAATTACGTTACAGGTAATTATTCAATTGGTAGAGTATACATAGAGGACATAGATGATGTTTATCGTCCTGATATGAGTGGGTTAGTGGATGAAGATGAGTACCTTGAAGATATATAAGAGAATCCAAGCGTCCCCCTAACCGATTATACTAGGAAAAGATCGGCTCCTGCTCCTCCATTGGAAAAACGACAACATGGAACTAAGGCAAAGAAGGCAGATAAGTTGGAGGAACTACTTGAAGGTCTTTCGGGTACTCTCGGAGGGCTTCACGCCTTAATTGATCATGGGAAAATTTTTACAACCCTATGTGAAGAAGTTATGAAGACGGAAGGATATAGTGACGCCTATTTACGAGGTGCATGGTACAAGATAATGAACTCTTCCACTGAGACACAATTTTTCCTTATTGGTGATGTTATAGATCGGAAATCATGCTTAGATAAATTGAGGGAGAGTATTGGAGATGTTTAGATAGAGGCTTAGGGCGGTTTAGTCACATATTAGTGAAAATAATTGATCAAGTTGATCATTTAGATTTTTTATTCATTTTTCAGTTGGACATTGTTAGCGATAATAATGTAGTTAATTATGTTAATCAATGAAGAATAAAAGTTTTATTTGAAATAATTAACTTGTATTTGCGTACAATGCCTCTAACCAAACACGAGCATTTGTTTCCACTTCACTTGTGTTACAGTAAACCAAACACATGTTAACAAGTTGCATTACATTACTTGCAACATATTGTAAATGCAATTAATTCGTCTTGCATTTTAACCAATGTTTTGTAATGCAAGTGGTGTGTAAATGCAAGGGAATTAAATTCCAGGTAAATGGTTGAAATGCAATTGCAAAGTGTTAATTTTCCGCCTCATGATTTGCATTGCAACGCATTAGAAAATGTATTGAACTTGCATTTGTATCCAGTTTGCCTCAAACCAAACTGAGCCATAAAATCAAATTGGTTCCTAAAATTAAATAAATAACATTGGTTTGAAGTTAATACAAATAAGCAAATATCAAAGTCTTAAGAGTTATTACAAATACGCAAACAAATAAGTTCCAATCAACTTAAAAGGGCTTCAAGGAAACCAATACGCTGCTCTGGATCAAGCCTTAGAAACATCAACCTGCAGTTGTGCTCATTGGATCCTCCCAAGAACTTCAATCTCTTAAAAAATAATGCATTATCCATCTCATATGAACTGACCATATCCTTCAATGCCTTTAGAACTTCAGAAGTGGTCTCATCATTGCTAGTAGAAGTAGAACTTGCTTCTTGGGCAGTGAATGCAGATATCAGAGATTGGACCAACTTTGTTGGTTCTAATGGTTGAACTGCCACAATTGATGAGTTCGTACACCAACTTGAGACACATGGGTACGAGAAGTACTACCATGGTTACTAAAAATGAATTGCTTAATGATTTTTAAGAGATGCTTTAGACTTGATAAAGTGTTAAAATGTTATGTTCAAATTGGTTACAAGTGTTAAATATTGTGTTAGATTTGGTTACAAGCAGATGGCTAAATACTTTATTAAGCCTTACTTTTAAAAAATAAAATCACACGAAGAAAAGAAAAAATAGCTCAACTGAATTGTTAGAAAATCCAGAGTACTTTTTAAAAAGTATATCCAAAATTAGATTAACAGTATCATAATTTTTAGAAACATCAACACAAATCACAACATGAAATGGAAAACATCTGGGAAAAGAAACAATAAGCTGTATAACTGCAATAAAACAAAGTAAAGCAAGTAGAACATAGTTCACTATATTCCAAACCAAAAAAGAAAGAACTGGTTTCAGTCAAGATTACAAAAACTAGTGTAGCAGACGTAAAAACACCAACGCTACATATAACACAAAACCTAGATGAATCAAACTAAAACAAATATGAGAAGGCTGCTGCCAGAGACTACAAAGATCAACTTTCTACCACTTTGCACATGAATGGAACACCTTTTCTCTTTTCTTTAATCACTTTGTCAGTCAGTACAAATCACTTCCCATGTCTGCCAAGTCACTTTCACGGGCGTTATGAATCTACAATTCAAATAAATAATCACTTGAGACTAACCGATTTCGATTAATTTAGGTCAAAAACAATAGGTCCGAAAAACCATGAATCAACGATCTAACCCTAGCCATACTCAAGTTGGTCCAATGTTCTAGTGATAACAAGCACAAATAATTTTAACCCAGTGGGAAACCTTTCTCAGGAGAAAAACCCACAGGTCACTGCCGAATTGCCCGAAAGTTAAACTGTTGAGAATCCGAGTTAGCTACTCTCTTCCTCTCGTCAAGAACGATTATGCGGAAACACCAATATAAGAGAATAAACAAAAATCAAGCAAGAACAATAAGACACACAAAAGTTCCAGATGATGGAAGTGGAAAATCCTTTCGGATAAAAAATCCACTCCCGAGCAATTCACTATCTAAATCAAACAGGTTACAATGATCTCTCAAACCTTTCTCAAAGCTTAATGATGGAGTCTCTCAAACCTTAAAGCTTCTCTAAGATTAAACTCTCACAAGATGATTAATACAATAACCTAACACCCCTTTATATAATAGAGGGCTCACACCAATATTAGAAACTTCTAATTTACGTGGGTACAGATCTCAAGGCAAACTCCTACGTCTCACAATTAAACTTCTAAACCGGAGGGAACTTCTAAAAACGTTAAACGCCAATCTTGTTCGAACGAGTCACAAAGTCGCTCGAACGACTTTGTCCTTTTGGGCCAAATTCCAGCAAGCTTGACTCTTCGTTCGAACGGACAGCAATATCGTTCGAACGAATCTAACCAGTTTCTAGTCTTGACAAAACATAGCTTCGAGTTCATATCTTAACAATCTCCCACTTGAAATCGAACCTATTGTAGCCCATCTCCAGATCTCCAAAAAATAAATTGCTCAGTACCCGGATCTTCAACCTTGAAGACCTACAAAAGTTGTACATGTTGTCAACTTCTGAAAAGTCACCACCTTCATAAACTTATCGGTCGGATTCACATCAGTAGGAATCTTCACGAGCTTCAGCACACTGTCCTCGAGGAGCGAGCGAATATAGTGATATTGAATATAAATATGCTTGGTCCTTGAGTGAAAAGCTGAGTTCTTCGCTAAGTGTATAACGTTTTGACTATCACTATACAACATAGGAGAACGTTGTTCCTGACCGAGCTCTTTCATCAACCCTTTTAGCCAAACCATATCCTTGCACGCTTCTGTAGCCGCAACATATTCTGCCTCCGTCGTAGACAAAGCTACAATCTTCTGTAGCCTAGAAACCCATATAACCGCACCACTTCCCAATGTAAAAATGAAGCCACTAGTACTCTTCCGCTTATCAATGTCTCCCGCCATATCAGAATCAACAAAACCTTGTAAGCATATCTGAGAACCCCCATAACACAATGCCATGTCTTGAGTCCCCTTTAGATTCCTAAGTATCCATTTCATAGCTCTCCAATGCTCTTGGCCTGGATTACTCATATACCTACTCGTAACTTCCACTGCTTGGGCAATGTCCGGTCTCGTGCAAATCATAACGTACATTAGGCTACCAACCACGGACTAATAAGGAACCTTCCTCATATCATCACGATCCTTCTACGTCTTAGGACAACAATCCTTTGATTACTTGAAGTGACCTCCCAATGGTGTACTAACGACCTTAGCACCATCCATGTTAAACCGCTTGAGTACCTTGCCGATGTACTCAGCTTGAGATAGCTTCAGCTCTCGCTGTTTTCTATCCCTTGTAATACGCATACCACTGTCTCGGCGCTTGTTTCAAACTATATAAACTCTTCGTGAGGCTACATACATGATCTTTCTTCCCCTTGACTGATTATCCTTTCGGCTGCTTTATATATATTTCTTCATGAAGATTGCCATGAAGAAAAGCTATCTTGACATCTAATTGCTCAAGATGCAAGTCTTCAACAACAACTATATTCATCACAACCCAAATAGTAGACATCTTCACCACAGGAGCAAAAATCTCACCGAAATCAGCGCCCTCTTTCTGTTGAAAGCCCTTCACCACAAGTCTGGCCTTGAATCTTCTTAAACCATCAGATTCCTGCTTTAGTCTGTATACCCACTTGTTGTGTAATGATCTCCTCCCTTTCGGTAACCGAGCAAAATCCCAAGTTCGATTAAATGACAATGACTGCATCTTATCATCCATAGCAAGCTCCCACTTACTTTTGGCTTCCACATCTAAAGCCTCCTTGTAACTTTTAGGTTCACCACCATCTATAAGTAACAAGTGATTTAAAGAATTTACGTACCTTGCCGAAAATCTCGTAACTCTCGGCTCCTTTCGAAGTGCTATTGGAATGTCTAGAATATTAGGTTCCTCGTTCTGATCTGGTGCATCAGACTCAACAACGACTTCTTCATTATCCTCTCGAGAGGGTTCATCATCTTCAATGTCGACACTTTCCTCTTCTTCACCTCGAATCCTTTTCACAGGTACTTTGAAATCTTTATATAAGACTTCCTCATTGAATGTAACATTAAGGCTCCGGATAACTTTCCTATTCTTCACATCCCAAAACCGGTACCCAAACTCATCACCACCGTATCCAATGAAAATGCACTTCGTCGATTTTGCATCTAACTTGGTCTTTGTATATGAATTATCAAGCACATATGAGATACAACCGAAAATACGCAAGTGATTAAGGTTCACCTCTTTACTGATCCATGCTTCTTCAGGAATTCCAAAGTCCAAAGCCGTCGAAGGCCCTCTATTAATTAAGTACGTCGCCGTACTAACCGCATCCGCCCAAAAACACTTTGGCAATTTAGCGTTGAGTCTCATACTCCTCGCTCTTTCGTTTATTGTTCGGTTTATGCGCTCTGCAGCACCATTTTATTACGGTGTTCTGGGAATAGTTTTCTGCCTCCTAATCCCGTTTGATGCGCAAAAGTCTTCAAACTCGTCACTACAGTATTTGCCCCTGTTATCCGATTTGAGACACTTCAGTTTCAACCCGGTTTCATTTTCAACTAAAGCCTTCCACCTCTTGAATTTATCGAACACATCTGACTTGTTCTTCATGAAGTAGACCCACAGTTTACGAGTAACATCACCGATAAAAGTAAAATAGTAATGAGAACCACCAAGAGAAGACACTTTGGTTGGCCCCCAAACATCCGTATGTACAAGATTCAGCTTTTCGGGTTTCCTTGATCTTCGAGATAATTTGAAACTGACCTTCTTCTGCTTTGCAAGAACACATTCTTCACAAAACTTGAGATCAATCTCAGCAAACCCTCTAGCTTTCCCTTTGTTACCATTATCTTCATCTCCATCTCACTCATGTGACCGAGCCGTTTGTGCCACGTACTTGTATCAATCCCGAGGATAGCCGCACAAATAGTAGAAATTGTGCTTTGCGTTGTATACAATGTTCCTTGTCGCAAGCCTTGAGCTACCAACATAGCTCCTTTTGTAACCTTCCAGAAGGTTGCGCCAAAGGTACACTCGTATCCGACATCATCCGCCAATTTGCTAACCGATATAAGGTTACGCACCAGTTTAGGTACAAGTTGCACATTCTGTAAAACTAATGTTCCCCCTGAAGGCAACAATAACCTAGGGTTTCCCTTTCCAGGAATATTGCGTGCACTTTTATCTGCAAGAAAGACCGTACCGAAGTCGCCTTTAACAATATTGGTAAGAAAACCTATGTTCGCAGTAGCATGGAAGGAAGCGCCCGAATCAACAATCCAAGATTCCTTAACATCGTCACACGATAGTAGTAGAGCCTCGTCAGAACTAACCTCCTCAGTAAAGTTCATTGTATCTTTCTCTTCATCATCAATCTTCTTAGAAGAAGAAGAGTTACAATCTCGCCTGAAGTGACCCTTCTTTCCACAAGTCCAACACGCACCGGGCGGCTTAGACTTCCCTCTTGACTGTGGTCGACCCCTTCCAAATTTTGGCCCCTTTTTGTAAGACCTCCCTCTTTCCTCGACGTTCAATATACTGTCGTTTGAACTCAAAGAGGGTTTAGATGTTTTACGCCTATTCTCTTCACTCATAATCAACGAGACTATAGTGTCAAATTTGATGTCTTCCTTCCCAGATGAGTTCCTCACTGTTGTAATGAATCCTTCCCAGCTTTCTGGCATCTTTCCTAGAAGAGCTCACGCTCTCACCTCCTCGGTAAAAGTGATTTTCACAGATTCCAGTTGAACATGTATGGTATTGAACTCACTGATATGAGCTTGCACACTACCATTGTTCTTCATCTTCAAAGTAAACAAGCACCGTAAAAGATGCACCTTGTTTGCCCCAGACGGTTCTGAGTACATAGCGGACAACGTCTCCATCAATCCCTTCGTCGTCGTAACTTTGGAGATCATGTGTAGAATTTGAGATGATAGCGCTAACCTAACGGTTCCAAGCGCTTTGCGGTCCAATCGCATCCACTTTGCTTCATCGAAATCTACTGGCTTCATCTCAGCTCCACCCAGCGGTAGATCAAGATCCTTCTGATAAAGGTAATCTTCTATCTGCATCTTCCACACTCCAAAATTAGAACCATTGAACTTCGTGATCTTTAACTTCTCCTGATCGGCCATCGTTATTCACCACAACAAGCCCTAAACGCTCGCTCTGATACCAATTGTTAAGAATTTGAGTTAGTTACACTCTTCCTCTCATCAAGAACGATTACGCGGAAACACCAATATAAGATAATAAACAAGAATCAAGCAAGAACAATAGGACACACAAAAGTTCCAGAGGATGGAAGTGGAAAATATTTTCGGATAAAAAAGCCACTCCCGAGCAATTCACTATGTAAATCAAACAGGTTACAATGATATCTCAAAGCTTAATGATGGAGTCTCTCAAACCTTAAAGTTTCTCTAAGATTAAACTCTCACAAGACGATTAATACAATAACCTAGCACCCCTTTATATAATAGAAGGCTCATATCAAGATTAGAAACTTCTAATTTACGTGGGTACAAATCTCGAGGCAAACTCCTACATCTCACAATCAAACTTCTAAACCGGAGGGAACTTCTAAAAACGTTAAACGCCAATCTCGTTCGAACGAGTCACAAAGTCGTTCGAACGACTTTGTCCTTCTGGGCTAAATTCCAGCAAGCTTGACTCTTCATTCGAGCAGACAACAATATCGCTCGAACGAATCTAACCAGTTTCCAGTCTTGACAAAACATAGCTTTGAGTTCATACCTTAACATAAACAATCCAATATTGAAACTAAATTACAAGAATTTAATTACTTACAGACTCGATAAGCACATCATGTGGTTACCTTTCTTCTAACAAAATTTCCAATAATAAATTCTACGTTCTCGCTACGCCCCTCGTTCTCGTAACACCTCACCTCGGATAACACACCAAAGCTTTAGAGCTTGAATCGCTCAAACTCACAAAATCTAAAATTGGATTTAGGTTTCTCAATCTTCGATTGATTCAATTTAAGTTTTACTTCGTATTGAATCGCTCGTTGAAATTTATATTCTCTCCAAAATCTCAATCCCTAGAAAAAGTACTTTTGGAAGAAGTAAAAAAATGAAATAAAAAATGATGTCTTTTATTAGAAAACTGAAAGCCCGAAGTCTATTCGAACAGAGAAATAGTTTGTTCGAATAGACAGTGTTTTATTCAAACATAGCCAAGATAATATTCGAAGAAACAAGGTTTTGAGTAACTTGTTCGAACAGAGAAAAAGTCTGTTCGAACAAAAAAAAATGTTCAAATATGGTTTGTTCTAGCAGAAAAAAGTTTGTTCTAACAGGGTATGTTCTAACAAAAAAAAGTTTGTTATAACAGAAACCTAATAAAATAACATAATTCTTTTTTGACCTTTTGTAAAAAATTAATGGCTTGATATTTTTTAGGGAAGAGGTACAAACCCACGTAACTTTTCAGTATCAGTCTAGCTGTAGTCGCTTCATGTGCAATTTCTGACGACGAGTAACCACGAGGAAGTTCTGACATCTATTCTAGACACGGAATGAAACAAACTCAAATATGGATGTTTCAAAAATAATCGTATAATTTATGATGAGTTAAAATTAAAAATAGTGCACATAATAAATGCATACCAGAAAAACATTACAAAAAGATATGGTATGCCTTAACAACAGATAAATATTTATAAGTAGCTCACAACAATCTGAGAGTGAGATATAAGCCTCACCTCACTGTAATTGTGAGGCACAACACTCAAATTATAGGTTGGTGTGAAGATCATTAATTCCCACCAACTTCACTCTCAACAGAACACTAATCTATAACTTTTTATTGTACAACTTAATCGCTTTTGAATGATATGTATTAAGAAACTTACAGCCAACTTCTTCTTTTCTTCAGTCTTTTACGGTCATAATTCAACAAGCGGCTTAACAACCGCTCTGATGATTTACAGGGCTGTCAGACCGTGTACAAGTAAAGGGTCTCTCCGCGTTCCATCCATATAGGTTGTTGTTGAAATACTAAAATGGTGCATAAAAACTATATATGGAGGCTTGTTTGAAAAAGATGGAGATATGAAATACTTACAATAAGTGATGGGTCCCACGTCGAACCTAAAGGTTGTCGCAACCCTTACAACATTTATAGCGAGTGTTAGAAGTTTTTCTTCATCTTTTTCATTATAAGTATGACCATATAGGAACCTCTCTACATGAGGCATGCCACTTCCGATTAAAATCACATTCTCCAATCTTCGAAAGAAAGTATTATTGCGATACTCATAGTGGTAGATTCTGGAACCGTCAATTTGTTCGCATATTAGGAGCTCATAATGTCTTTTTGGTACGGGGTTATATCGACCCCTAATAGCTAATAATACTGCAGCTCTTAAGTCGTTGAAATTGTATTTCTCTTGTAAAGGTAGATCTTGATATTGTAACATAAACAATGTGAAAAATTAAGATTAATCTTAAATTTGGAAAAAAAAAATCACTAGCATTTCGAATGGAATGTGTTTAAGTAAACTTACCTTCTGTTGTAAGAATTATATAGCTAATATCACCATCTGGACGTCTCCAAAGAGAGCGCATGTCACAGTGTCTGATAGATAATATATATATTTTTACAGCATGTAGACTCTGAAATAACGTTAATTTTATTAAAAAGTTTTTTTTGTGCAGTGGGGGGGGGGGGGGAGAGGGGAGACAGAAATAAGAACTTACTTATGAAAGCATACTCATCTCGTACTACGGTGATATATGTATTTGCAATAATCGCAATCCGCTGTGCATTGATTTGCCGGCTGAAATGAGGGATCACGACAATGCACGTCGATGTCTTTACATGAATACGTGTACTAACTTTTAACAAAACAAACTAGCTACCGATTTTAAAAACGAGGTTCTAAGTAACTTGTTCGAACAGATAAAAAGTCTTTTCGAACAGTAGTTGTTTGAACAGAGAAAAAGTTTGTTTGAACAAAAAAAAGTCTGTTCGAACAGGATTTGTTCTAACAGAAAAAAGTATGTTTTAACAAAACCTAATAAAAAAACATAATTCTTTTTTGACGTTTTGTAAAAAATTAATGACTTGATATTTTTGAGCGAAGAGGTACAAACCCACGTACCTTTTCAGTGCCAATCCAGCTGTAGTCGCTCCATGTGCAATTTATGACGATGAGTAACCACGAGGAAGTGCTGACACCTATTCTAGACATGGAATGAAAATAACTCAAATATGGATGTTTCAAAAATAAGTATAATTTATGATGAGTTAAAATCCAAAATAGTGCAAATAATAAAAGCATACGAGAAAAACATTGCAAAAAGATAAAGTATGCCTTAACAACAGATAAATATTTATAAGTAGCCCACAAAAATTTGAGAGTGAGATATAAGCCTCACCTCACTGTAATTGTGAGGCACAACACTCAAATTATAGGTTAGTGTGAAGATCATTGATTCCCACCAACTTCACTCTCAACAGAACACTAATCTATAACTTTTTGTTGTACAGTTTAATCGCTTTTGAATAATATGTATTAAAAAACTTACAGCCAACTTTTTCTTTTCTTCAGTCTTTTTCGGTCATAATTCAACAAGCGGCCTAACAACCGCTCTGATGATTTCGAGGTCTGTCAGACCCTGTACAAGTACAGGGTCTCTCCGCATTCCATCCATATAGGTTGCTGTTGAAATACTAAAATTAGCATAAAAACTATATATGGAGGCTTGTTTGAAAAAGATGGAGATATGAAATACTTACAATAAGTGATAGGTCCCACGTCGAGCCTAAAGTTGCCGCAACCTTTACAACATTTATAGCGAGTGTTAGAAGTTTCTCTTAATCCTTTTCATTATAAGTGTGACCGTATAGGAACCTCTCTGCATGAGGCGTGCCACTTCTTATTAAAATCACATTCTCCAATCTTTAAGGAAAGTATTATTGCGAGACTCATAGTGGTAGATTTTGGAACCGTCAATTTGTTCGCATATTAGGAGCTCATAATGTCTTTTTGGTACGGGGTTATATCGACCCCTAATAGCTAATAATACTGCAGCTCTTAAACCGTTGAAATTGTATTGTTATTGTAAAGGTAGATATAGATATTGCAACATAAACAATACGAAAAATTAAGATTAATCTTAAATTTGGAAAAAATTACTAGCATTTCGAATGGAATGTGTTTAAGTTAACTTACCTTCTGCTGTAAGAAGTGTATCGCTAACATCGCTATTTGGGTGTCTCAAGAGAGAGCGCATGTGACAGTGTCTGATAGATAATATATTTTTTACAGCATGTAGACTCTGAAATAATGTTAATTTTATTAAAATGTTTTTTTTTGTGTAATGGGGGGGGAGACAAAAATTAGAACTTACCTATGGAAACATACTCATCCCGTACTACGGTGATATATGTATCTGCAATAATCGCAATCCGCTATGTATTGATTTGCCGGTTGAAATGAGGGATCACGACAATGCACGTCGATGTCTTTACATGAATGCGTGTACAAACTTTTAACAAAACAAACTAGCAACCTATTTTAGAAACAAGGTTTTGAGTTACCTGTTCGAACAGAGAAAAAGTCTTTTCAAATAGGGTCAGTTCGAACAGAGAAAAAGTATTTTCAAAGAAAAAAAAGTCTTTTCAAACAGGGTCTGTTCTAATTGAAAAAAGTTTGTTCTAACATAAAAAATTTTGTTCTAACATAAACCTATTTTCTTCAAAAAAACATAATTCTTTTTTGACCTTTTGTAAAAAGTTAAGGGCTTGATATTTTTGAGCGAAGAGGTTCAAACCTACGTACCTGTTCAGTGTCAGTCCAGCTGTAGTTGCTCCATGTGCAATCTCTGACGACTAGTAACCACGAGGAAGTTCTAACACCTATTTTAGACACAGAATGAAACAAACTCTAAATATGGATGTTTCAACAATAAGCGTACAATTTATGATGAGTTAAAATCCAAAACAGTGCAAATAGCAAAAGCATACGTGAAAACCATTGCAAAAGGATATGGCATGCCTTATCATCAGACAAATACTTATAAATAGCTCACAACAATCTGGGAGTGAGGTATAAGCCTCACCCCGCTGTAATTGTGAGGCACAATACTCAAATTACAAGTTGATGTGGAGATCATTGATTCCCACAAGCTTTATCCTCAACAGAACACTAATCTATGACTTTTTGTTGTACAGCTTAATCGCTTTTGAATGATATGCATTAAGAAACTTACAACCAACTTCTTCTTTTCTTCAGTCCTTTACGGTCATAATTCAACAAGCAACCTAACGACCGCTCTAATGATTTTCAGGTCCGTTAGACCGTGTGCAAGTATAGGATCTCTCCGCGTTCCATCCATATAGGTTGTTATTGAAATACTAAAATTAGAATAAAAACTATATAAGGAGGCTTGTTTGAAAAAGAGGGAGATATGAATTACTTACAATAAGTAATAAGTCCCACGTCGAACCTAAAGTTGCCGCAACCTTCACAGCATTTATAGCGAGTGTTAGAAGTTGTTCTTCATCCTTGTCATTATAAGTGCGACCGTATAGGAACCTCTCTGTATGAGGCGTGCCACTTCCCATTAAAATCACATTCTCCAATCTTCAAATGAAAGTATTATTGCGAGGCTCATAGTGGTAGATTCTGGAATCGTCAGTTTGTTCGCATATTAGGAGCTCATTAATCCACAATATGAATAGAGAAACCCTAAAACAAATAATTGTACGAAGAACACAATAATTGGTTGGGAAAATCCCTTTAAGATCTTCAATTTCTTAATCGAAGTTAATTACAATTAAATTCCTCTCAAACCCTAAGTCTCTATCTTAGAATTGCATTAATCTAACCTCTAAGATCTTGCCTAGCCTTGCTCTTTTTATAGGGTTACAAGTTTCTAGTTACAAAATAGGACAAATATGCCCTTAAACGCCTAAAAAAAAAGCTAAATCGCACCTCTGTTCGAATAAAAAACATAACAGAAAAGTGTATTCGAATAGACTTTAGTTGTATTCGAATAAAACACCTCAGGACTTAATCTATTTGAATATAATTTTATTTTATTCGAATAGACTAGATGTCGTTCGAACTACTCCAAATCTCGTTCGAACGACTTTGGTCAATTTTCATCAAAACTTCTCGAGATCCTTCTGGATCATGGCACCCCCATTTAGGAGCCTTGAGCTCCTGCTCAAGCTAGAATTGGAGATTTGGGAATACGGCTATTCCCATTTCCCTGCTGTACCACTTCGACTAGAATACCATTCTCCTGCAATGGATCTTCTCTTTCCATCCATAAGTCATCAACTGACGGTAAGCGAGCGTCAATTGTAGAGTCTTCATCTAAAAGAGATGGCTCAAATAGCTTCAAATGCTCGGCATTAATCACCGAAATTATCTGCATAGAAGGTGGAAAATCCAATTCATACTCACATGTCTTGGCTTGCAGTAACTTTTGGCAAAACACACTACGCCCCTTGGGATCATCATATCCTGCAACATACTCTGACGTAACAATAGGCTATATCTGCATAGAAACCAACATAGCAGAAGTAGTTGGTAATAGGGGTTGAGATAACCTATCAGCCATTTTGTTGTCCACATCCTTCTTATATTGTATAATCAAAGGGAATTATTAGAGATACGACATCCCCTTCATCTGACGAGCTTGCCGTAGATTGGACTGTGTAGCTAAAAACTGGAACAGTTTGTGATCAGAATGTACCACAACCTCCTCTTGCAACTTCCCTATGTCAAATTATTGCTTATAGGACGTTGTCATTGTAGACAACACTCTAGCCGACGTACCCTCTTGAACCACTGGGTGGAGTTGAGATGAAGCCAGCAGATTATAATACTGCTAAGTGGGCACGATTGGATCACAAGGCACTTGGAACCGTTAGGTTAGCGTTGTCATCTCAGGGTTTACACATGATCTCCAAAGTTACGACAATGAAGGGTTTGATGGAGGCTTTGTTCGCTATGTACTTGGAACCATCCGGAGTAAATAAGGTACATCTTTTACGGTGCTTGTTTACTTTAAAGATGAAGGAGAACGGTAGTATGCAAGCTCATATCAGTAAGTTTAATACTATTCATGTTGAGCTTGATTATGTAAAAATCACTTTTACCGAGGAGGTAAGAGCGTGGGCTCATCTAGGGCAGATGCCCGAGAGTTGGGTGTGGTTCATTACAGCTGCGAGCAATTCATCGGGGAAGAAAGACATCAAATTTAATACTATAGTCTCTTTGATTATGAGTGAAGAGAATAGACATAAAATATCTTAACCTTCTTCGAGTTCAAATGGCAGTGTGTTAAACGTCAAGGAAAGAGGGAGGTCTTACAGATAAGGGCTGAAATATATAAGGGGTCGATCACAGTCAAGAGGAAAGTCTAAGCCACCCGGTGCGTGTTGGACTTGTGAAAATAAGGGTCACTTCAGGCGAGATTGTAACTCTTCTTCTTAGAAAGTTGATGATGAGGAGAAAGATATAATGAACCTTACTGAGGAGGTTAGTTCTGACGAGGCTCTACTACTTTTGCATGACGATGTTAATGAATCTTGGATAATTGATTCGGGTGCCTTTTTCCATGCTACTGTAAACGTAGGTTTTCTAAACAATATTGTTAAAGGCAACTTTAGTACGGTCTTTCTTACAGATAAGAGTACACGCAATAATGCTGGAAAGAGAAATGCTAGGTTGATGTTGCCTTCAGGGGGAACGTTGGTTTTACAGAATGTGCGACTTGTACCCAAATTGGGGAGTAACCTTATATCGGTTAGCAAATTGGCAGATATGTGAGTACCTTTGGTGCAACCTTCTGGAAGGTTACAAAGGGAGCTATGGTAGTAGCTAGAGGCTTGCGATAAGGAACGTTGTATACAGCGCAAAACACAATTTCTACTATTTATACGGCGACTCTGGGGATTGATATAAGTACTTGGCTCAAATGGCTCGGCCACATGAGTGAAAAGGGGATGAAGATGATGGTAACAAAGGGAAAGTTAGAGGGTCTTGATAAGGTTGATCTCAAGTTTTGTAAAGAGTGTGTTCTTGTGAAGCAAAAGAAGGTCAGTTTAAAAATAACTGGAATATCAAGGAAACCTGGATCTTGTTCACGCAGATGTTTGGGGGCCAACCAAGGTGTTTTCTCTAGGTGGTTCCCATTACTACGTTACTTTCATTGATGATGTTACTCATAAACTGTGGGTCTACTTCGTGAAAAACAAATAAGATGTGTTCGATAAATTCAAGAAGTGGAGGACTCTAGTTGAAAATGAATCCGGTTTGAAACTGAAGTGTCTCAGGTCGGATAACGGGGGTGAATACTGTAATGACGAGTTTGAAAACTTTTGCACATCAAACAGGATTAAGAGATAAAAGACTATTCCTAGAACACCCAACAAAATGGTGGCGTACTTGATTAACGAAAGAGCGAAGAGTATGAGACTCAACGCTGAATTGCCAAATTATTTTTGAGCGGATGCGGTTAGTATGGTGGCGTACTTGATTAACAGATGGCCTTCAACGGCTTTGGACTTTGGATTTCTTGAAGAAGTATGGACCAGTAAAGAGGTAAACCTTTCTTCCTTGAATATTTTTTATTGTACCTAATATGTGCTTGATAATTCAGATACAAGAACAAAGTTAGATGCAAAGTCGACGAAGTGCATATTCATTGGATACGGTGGTGATGAGTTTGGGTACCAATTTTGGGATGCAAATAATTAGAAAGTCATCCGGAACCGTAACGTTACATTCAATGAGGAAGTTTTTTATAAAGATTTCTTAGTACCTGGTGAAAGAAATAGAAGTGAAGTAACGGAAAGTGTCGACATTGAATTTGAACTCTCTCGAGAGGTTGATGAAGAAGTCGTGATTGAGTCTGATGCACCGGATCAAGGAGAAGAACCTAATGATCTAGACATTCTAATAACACTTCGAAAGGAGTCTAGAATTTCAAAAGTTTCGGCTAGGTACGTTAACTCCCTAAATTACTTGTTACTTACTGATGGTGGCGAACCAGAAAGTTACAAGGAGGCTTTAGATGTGGAAGCCAAGAGCAAGTGAGAGCTTGCTATGAATGATGAGATGTAGTCATTATCAGATAATCGAACTTGGGATTTAGTTCGGTTACCGAAAGGAAATAGAGCATTGCACAACAAGTGGGTATACAGACTAAAGCAAGAATCTGACGGTTCAAGGAGATTCAAGGCTAGACTTGTAGTGAAGAGCATTCAGTAGAAAGAAAGAGTTGATTTGGTGAGATCTTTGCTCCTGTTGTGATGATGTCTACCATTCGGGTTGTGATGAATATAGTTATAGTTGAAGATTTGCATCTTGAGCAACTTGATGTCAAGACAGCATTTCATCACGGTAACCTTAATGAAAAAAATTATATAAAATAGTCAGAAGGGTATTCGGTTAAAGGGAAAGAAGATCTTGTGTGTAGGCTCACGAAGAGCTTATATGGTTTGAAACAAGCGCCGAGACAGTGGTGTTTGAAGTTTGAACAATTCATGTCCAGAAATGGTTATTCGAAAAGCAATGCGGATCAATCTTGTTTTATCAAAATACGGGGAACTCATATATTATTTTACTTATGAATGTAGATGATATGTTGGTAGCAAGTGTTGACATGGGAGAGATTGTCAAGTTGAAGAAACAGTTATCGCGGGAGTTTTTTTATGAAGGACTTGGTTGCAGTAAAACAATTTTTTGGTATGCGTGTTACAAGGGACAAAAAATGGTGAGAATTAAAGTTATCTCAAGCTAAGTACATCGGCAAAGTACTTAAGCGGTTTAACATGGATGGCTCTAAAGTTGTTAGTGCACCATTGGGAGGTCACTTTAAATTGTCAAAGGATTGTTGTCCGAAGATGCAGAAGGATCGCGATGAGATGCGGAAGGTTCCTTATCAATCTGCGGTTGGTAGCATAATGTACGCTATAATTTGTACGAGACCATATATTGCCCAAACAGTGAGAGTTGTTAGTAGGTATATGAGTAATCTAGACAATGAGCATTGAAGAGCTGTGAAATGGATACTGAGGTATTTAAAGGGGACTCAAGATATGGCATTATGTTATGGGATTTCTCAGATATGCTTATAGGGTTTCGTTGATTCTGATATGGCGTGAAACATTGATAGACGGAAGTGGTTTCGTATTTTCATTTGGAAGCGGTGCGGTTACATGGGTTTCTAGGCTACAGAAGATTATATCTTTGTCTATAACGGAGGCGAAATATGTTGCGGCTTCGGAAGCGTGCATGGATATGGTTTGGCTTAAAGGATTTATAAAAGAGTTTGGTAGAGAACAATTTTCTCGTAAGTTGTATAGTGAGTCAAAGCGCTATACACTTAGCGAAGAACTCAGCTTTTCACTCTAGGACTAAACATATTTATATTCGATATCACTATATTCGCTCGCTCCTCGAGGACAGTGTGTTGAAGCTCGTGAAGATTCATACTAATGTGAATTCGGTTGATATGTTTACGAAGGTGGTGACTTTTCAGAAGTTGACGACATGTACAACTTTTGTAGGTCTTCAAGATTGAAGGTCCGGGTAGTGCGAGTAATTCATTTGGAAATCTGGAGATGGGTTAGGGGATTCGATTTCAAGTGGGAGATTGTTGAGTGTGAATTCAAATTTTCGAAGAACTAAAATTATCGAAGTCGTTAATTCGAACGAAAATGGAAGTCGTTAATTCAAACGAAAATGGAAGTCGTTCGAACGATAATATAGTTTTCGCGTTGAAAACTTGATTACCGAAGAAGTCGTTCGAACGATTTGAGCGTAGGTTTGCTTTAGGAGTTATTCCAGGACGTTGAAGTTTGCCTCAAGATCCGTTCTAATTGTAATTAGTCCTCTAGTCAATATAAACATATAATAGCAGAATCACTATAGAATTAAACCATGTTCCGCCACGTGGCATATCTGAATGAATGACACATCAGCATTTGAGCACCCTATTTTTTTGTTGTGAACTCAGCCAAGCCAATTCTCTCGCGTCTCTTACTTTCTCTTTCATCTAAAGTCGCGTCTATTACTCTTACTCTCTCTCTTGCTCTCTTTCTCTCTCAAAAACATCAAATAAACTACGCCTACATCAATCGCAAGAGCAAGATCTTTTGTCTCCCATTCTCTGGTGTCTCTTTGCTCTCTCTCTCTCAAGAACAACAATTGAACTACGTCTGCTTCAATTGAACATGATCTTTCTTCTCTAATTCTAGAATCCAAATACTTCAAACGCCTCAATTGCTCTTGCGATTTGTCATTTCTTCCTCGACCTCTGACTGCAATTGAACTACGCCTTCATTTCTTTTGTGATTTGAGATTTCTTTCTCCGCCTCCGCATCCGACTGCATATTATGAAATTCTAATGGTATGTATAATCTATCTATCTGAAATTTGTGGATTCTGCAGTTCTGATCTCATTGTTGCTAGAGTTACCTAATGGTATGTATGATGAAGAGTTAGTTTTAACTTACAAAGCATTAGTATATTTCTTACTTTTATAGCAATTGAAACAATATGTTATGTTTTATTGGTACAATCACTGTCGTTCTGTTATAGGGGTTGACTTACACTATAATTTCTTCGCAATACCGTGATCATATTCGGATAATATATTTTATTGAATGTTTTTTAAGACGGTATTTTACTGAATTACATTTTTTTCCCATGGAATTATTGCATTCGTCTTGATTTTAATATTATACAGTCACTGTCATTCTATTATAAGGGTTGACTTACACTATGATTTATTTGCAATACCGTGATCATATTTGATCTACATATTTTGCATTAGTATCGTTTTTACTTAAAATACAGTTAACAAAAAAAATTTGCTTAAAATTTTGATAGGGTAAACATATCAATACTTACAAACAAAATTTGTACTAATTGAAATGATATTTATAAAGTTAAACATATTTGTAATTTCTTAAACATATTTATAAAGTTAAAAATTTCGCCTATCTAAAGATATCATCATTATCACATTTTGCTTAAAATTAGTACTTATGAGATGAAGTAACATGAAATGATATGTTTTATTGGATATTTTGAGTATTGTATTTTATTAAAATAGATTTTTTCCAATGGAATTGTCATATTTGTCTTGCTCTCAATATCATACAGTCACTGCCATTCTATTATAAGGGTTGACTTACACTATGATTTATTCGCAATACCGTAATCATATTTGGTTTACATATTTTGCATTAGTATATTTTTTTACTATTATAGCAATGAAATGATATGTTTTATTAGATATTTTGAGGACTATATTTTATTGAAATAGATTTTTTTCCCATGGAATTGTCACATTCGTATTGTTCTCATTATTATACATTCACTCTGTTATAAGGGTTGACTGATTCTATGATGTCTTAGCCATCTCTCAATATCATATAATCAATTGTTATTCTATACTTAGATGGAAACAAAGCGTACCGTGTGAATCGCACATGGTTGTGGATGATTTAGATGGCCAACTTATGCTTAAATTTTGTTTCTCTCCATTATGAAAAAAACTTATATTTATAGTTCAAATAAATATTTTAACATAATGAAAAAAAAGTATTATAATTTGTTACGTTTATAATTTTGAATACCCTTGCCCTTCTAATTCGGTTAAAGACACACTAATATAGATTAATGGGTTAGTGAGGCTCAGTTACAATGTGTAACTTCATTAAAACCACCTCAGAGACGAACGGTTCTACTCATTCTTCGCATCTATCGTTACAAAGACATGGTAATGTTATACACATGCATCTTATAATACCATGGAATTCAAACGTCTAGCTGTTGCCGAAAATAATTTATATTTACCCATTAATTACATATACAAGCATCATGCTTGTGATTGGAAAAAATATACATAATTTATATTTACCCATTAATTACATATACAAGCATCATGTTCGTGATTGGAAAAAATATACATATAAAATCATCATGTCGTACGCGTCTTCTTATATTTTGCCTTCACTTTGTTAATAATTTTGTTCTATTTTAATACAAAAAAGGGCTCACAATAAGAGGTAGCTTAGGACTTCCAAGACCCTAGCGGCCCTGCTCTCAGTCCAAGAACATTTCCAATCATTTAATGGGATAATATTATTTGCAATCACAAACGGGCTACTTTCAACAACAAAATAACTGTGGGACCCATAAGTAGTTAAGAATAGATAAAAACAACTTCTAACCAACAAAACCAGTTATGTAACCACCAAAACCACTACCATTTTCGATAAACTTTATGAATGAAACAAACTTCCAAATAACTCTTCCCATTTTAAACTTTGTTCAATAGTACAAAAAAGAAGAAGGAATAACCAAGGAGAGAATATTGAAAATCTAGAATTCTTCAATAGAACTGTTAACAGAATAGAGAAAACTTTGAGTGGAGTGATAATCTCAATGGAAGAAGTGAAAATGTCAATTGAAGAATTGCAAAAGATTGTAGCGGAACTTAAAATGCCATTTCCAACATCAACGGCAAAAATGATGAGCGCTACTAACAATATGTCATCATCATCACATAACATTCATCCTGTACGTCGACCAAAGCAAACGGCAAGGATTTCAACCGGTGGGAAAGCTCCTAAACATATCCTTGCATCGAAGTCAATAAGTTCTTTGAAGAGTGGGGAAAAATCTTCTATAACATGAATCAAGTGAGATTAGAAGATGTTAATTTATGTTTTAAAATAACCAATTGTTTATATCTAATTCAAATAGACATATATATTTGTGTATTAACGTTTTTATCCTAAGACAATGTTATGGTGCTTATTAATTCCTATAATATTTGTATTTGTGTATTTGTGCTTATTAATTGTTAAAGCATAATATTTGTATCACCACATTCATAGGCCGTTTAACCAATATGAAGAGTTTAAGAGACTTCAATATATGTCTTTTTTCTTAAGTCAATATATGTCTTATACTCTTATTCATTATAGTTGTTCAAGTGGCAACGAATCAACAACCTACATTCCACAAAAGCACTCTGATAATTTTTCATTACAACAATAGCAATAACAGCATTGTATTCAAGTACTCATTTGAATTCGGTAAATTTCACAAAGTGGGGTTTTTCCCATTCAATCACGTGCCTCTAGCTCAATGAACCCCCAAACCCATGCTCAATTTCTAAGTTTGCTCACACGAAACAAAATGTGATAATAGTAGAAGACAAAATTAGAAACTCTGAACCGGAGAAAGAGTTGGAGAGAGAGATCAATACCTTCAAGTGACAAAGAGAAGGAGAGGAGTATCAATTCTTAAAGTCCAATGATTACGAATGTCTACAGACAATAAATGACCCAAGAACTATGAGAAATGGACCATGTGAGAACAAAAAAATGTTATAATGATGATCTTTGAAATAGAAAAATTGTTGGTAGAGAATCGTTTGAATGTGAATGGATAGGAATGGGTACAAAGTGAGTTTTTGGGGAAGGTCGTGACTCTTGAAGAAATGGAAAATATATTTTAGCAAAGAGTAGAAAGAAACTGAGGTAAAATAATAAATACCTACTTGGGAGACATAATGAACCTTGGGTTTGGTATACTTTGCCTTTTGTCTTCTTTAGATTGACACTTGAGGATTATTTGAGTAGACCAAAAACATCAACCAACCTACAAAGTAATCATAGTCAAAACATTCAACTTCTTTATTAAAGAAAAGACAAAGTAGAAGCTTAGTTTGGAAACAATAAGATCCAAAAATTAATTAAATTTCATTAGTGAACATGCATTTGAAGTTGATGCACTTCAATAGTGTCTTTAATCATGAATACTTGAGTGCTGATAGAATTAGCCCAAGTACAGACTCGATACATAGCCAAGATTTATCACATATATTGTTTTACAGAATCACATTATGTACTACTTAACTCAATGAGCCCGTGCGAGCACGGGCTTTTTGCTACTAGTATATATATTAAGAGGACTTAGTTTATTTTGTTTCATATCTTTTCTCTGTGAGTTTAATTCTAGAGACCTAGAATTTGAGAGACTCCATTGCAAAGTTTGAGAAGGTTGGAGAGATCGTGTAACCTATTTGATCATAGTGAATTGATCGTGGGGAGTGGTTTTTTATCCGCAATGGTTTTCCACTTCCCTCCTCCGGGAAAATACATGTGTTCTTTATTGTTCTTGCTTGATTGTTCTCTTGTTAGGCTTATTCCGCGTTCTTGGCCTAGAAGAGAGAGTAGCTACCTCGATTCTCAACATCAAGCTCCCCAGACTGCCCAAAAAGATCAATATAACTTGCATAATGCTCTACATTCAGATCTACTTTGTTATCTCGTGATTGAATAGTTTCCGCCCCTCTTCAATTAGACCGGAATGCGTACATGCTGATAAAAGGGCAAGACAATATTTGCCTCTTGCATCTCCTGAAAAAGTTTCAGAGCTTGTATCCCGTAACCATGAAGACTATAACCCCGAATCATAGCAGTCCAGGAAACATAATTCCTTTCTGGAATCTCTCTGAACATCTGATGTGAAGCCTCCAAATAACCACATTTTGCATACATATCAATGAGTGAATTCCCAACGAAAACATGAGAACTGAATCCAGACTTCACAATCAATTCATGGATTCCACACCCGTGAGATTCGTTGATACATGCAGTGATCATTCGCAATAAAGTTACAGAGTTAGGATTGATTCCTTCCATCCTCATTTGATGAAAATGCTTCATTGCACCAGTGATGTCCCCATTACAAGAATAACTCCCTATGATTGAACTCCACAGCACAACATCCCTGGTCTTCGAACATTGAATTGTTACACATATATATTAGTGCTGCTGCAGCCTGCAAGGTGTGATTCAGTCTCAAATCCAATACGAAAGGTAATCGAGTTGGGTTTAACCCCTTGAACCTGCATTGCTCGAAGATAATCAAGTGACATACAATACTTGTCTTTCATAGCGCAACCTGCAATCATTGCTGTCCAAGAAACATGGTAACTCTCAGTAATGTCGTTGAATACAAGCAAAGCTGTAGACCAGTCAAAACACCTTGAGTACGTATCCACAAGAGCGGACATATTCAGTGTCTCATTACATGCGAGGAGAGCATGCATCTGTCTCCCTAATTTCAAGTTCTTGCCACAAATCGACAGAATGGCAGAAGTTAACTCGGGTTTCAGTTCAAAACCCAGGGAGTACATGTTACTGAACATTTCCAGCGCTTTTACGTGATATCCATTATTAATGTAACAGTTAATAATGGAATTCCAAGTGATGGCATCTCTATGAGGGTCGAGTCAAGGATGTAACCAGGGAGGACTTATCATAGAAAGTGAGGCTGTGACGAGGTTCGCATCATTGCCAGTTTTGATAGCAACACAATGGAGTTAAACACCAAAATGTATATTAGCTAAAGAAGCTGCTGCTTTGATAACTGAAGGAAGTATGAGTGTTAATGTTGGCATCAACAAATACAAATACAAATACAATGGTGTTGTTTGTAGAATTGGAGTGTTTGGTGAAACAACTCCTTTGACACCATATCGTTGACAATCGTAGGGCCTCCATTTCATCATATGGTGATGCCCAAAACATGTCAAGGTCAAGGAGCAATAGGGATGGGGCTCATAATGTATTGCATGGGTACCGGTCAGGTTTATATATAAATACTGACATATTCCCATTAGGGAATTCGTTTGAGCGAAAATCTGAAAAAAGTTGGATTACCTGTATTGAAATGAGTCTCATGGCAAGGGTGTGTGTTTTGCATTTCCCATATTTCAAGAGACATATTGTTCCGTTTGAACCACTCTTACTCGCTTTAAAACAGTATTCCCTGAGAAACAGTTCCCCCTGAGCTTTAAACCAGCTGTTCTCCATGCTTTCACGCGCAAAGAGCCTCTTTTCAGTTAAGCACAATGATGTATTGTATCTTCATAAATATATTAGTCTTCCGGAGTTCACAACTTCTACTTCTTCACATAATATATTGCTAACAAAGAAATAACATGGCAGCAAGTAAGCACGAGGAACTTCTATCCACCGAGATCATTAACCGGGGTGTCGAGGATTCTGGTCCCTATGCAGGATCTTTAAGTTTCTCTGTCAGAGTACGAAGGGGTTTGCCTGACTTTCTTAACTCTGTTAATTTGAAGTATGTTAAGCTGGGATACAAACATCTAATCAATCATGGATTGTACCTTAACCTTACCATTGCACCCGTTTTATTACTGATTTTGGGGACTCAGCTGGGCAAGTTAACATGGGATGAGCTAAAGTCTATATACGATTTGGCCGATGCCATTTCCTTAATAGGGTTGTTGGCTACGATCGTTTATGTTTATCTTCACATAACACCGCGCTCTACTTATCTTTTAGATTTTGCTTGTTATCTGCCACCCAACGACTTCAAGGTAACCTCAACTCTTCTTACTTTACACAATTATGAACCACAAAGACGATATGATTTCTTATCTACAAAACTGATACACATATATGACACAGGTGTCCAACGCTGAATTTATCGAGCTTGCAAAAAAATCTGGCAACTTTGACAACACTGCAATTGAGTTCCAGAATAAAGTTCTCAAAAACTCGGGCATTGGTGAGGAAACTTATTTGCCAAAATCAATATTCATCCCAGGGCACAAGATAAACCTGAACGACGGCCGAGAAGAGGCAGCGATGGTGATGTTTGGAGCCGTGGATGACCTCCTTGCTGCAACTAGAATTCGAACAAAAGATATCAAGATCCTTGTGGTGAACTGTGGAGTCCTAAACACAACACCTTCATTATCTGCAATGGTGATCAACCACTATAAGCTTCCTCATGATATTCATAGCTTCAACCTTGGGGGAATGGGTTGTGCTGCAGGAGTTATTGCTATAGATCTAGCAAAGGATCTATTGGCCGCACACCCTGGTTCATACGCACTTGTGGTGAGCACGGAGGTTGTAAGCTTCACTTGGTATAACGGTAAAGACAAAGACATGCTCTTTCCCAACTGTTTCTTTAGAATGGGTGCTGCCGCTATGATGCTCTCGAATCAACACCTTGATAAATGGCGTGCAAAATATGAGCTCAAACAGGTAATATATTATTAGCAACACTATCAATAACACCGACCTCATTATACATTTTAACAAACACCCAGCATCAATATCATCAAGCCTTGACATAACGTGCAATATCAGCAACACTAACGTCATTATAAATTTTTTACATTTCCATGAGCGCAAAAGAAATGCCCTTTGCAAAAAAAAAAAGGTAACAAAGAAAACTGTGTTCAAAAAATTACAGGTAGTTCGTACACACAAAGGTATGGATGATCGTAGCTTCAAATGCATTTACAAAAAGGAAGACTCTGAAGGGAAACAAGGCCTGTCATTGAGCAAAGACTTGTTTGAAGTTGGTGGTCATGCACTGAAGGCAAATATAACCACACTCGGTCCCCTCGTACTCCCCTTCTCCGAGCAGCTTCTCTTCTTCAAGACCTTGCTCTCCAAGAAGGCAAAGCCTTACATTCCAGATTACAAGCTTGCCTTTGAGCACTTCTGCATATTAGCTGCAAGTAAAAAAGTCCTGGATGAGCTCCAGAAAAACTTGGAGCTTACAGATGAGTACATGGAAGCATCTAGAAAGACTCTTGAAAGATTTGGTAACACTTCAAGTAGCAGTGTTTGGTACCAATTAGCTTACTTAGAAGCAAAAAGAAAGATCAAGAAAGGCGACAGACTTTGCCAGATCACATTTGGATCGGGGTTTAAATGTAACAGCATTGTTTGGAAAGCTCTAAAGAGCAATGGGACTCCAAAGAAGAGCCCATGGCTAGAGCCTTTAACATAGAGAGCCAAAGTTTTAAGAACAACTTGTGCCGTACGACAGATGGTCGCGAGACAAATTCAATCTTTTGTTTTCTGTTGGCATTTACTAAAAGAAATATTTGCTTTTACTTTGTAGTAAAGCATTATTTCTTATGATAAATTATGTTATTTGGGGGGTTCTTGAAAGGTAGTCATTTCATCAGAAAACGTAGTTTGTCAACTATATATGCCATGTATCCACGAGTTTGCCTTTAGAAAAATCTTGGTTTACAATGTTCAATCAAATGTAGGACCTTTTCTTCTCTTGAATTTTACCATCAACGATGTTGATTAAGGTGTTACTTTATTCCTCCATATTAAGACATGTTTCCTTCTTTAAACCGTCCGTTTCAAACCTGATCATGGAAGTTTGAATTACCTTGCAGGTATAATAATCTTCATATATTAATTGATCCAATACAGAATTCTCATTTAGGTTTGTTAACAATGCAACTCAAGTTGCATTGTATCATGGTCCATTTTAAGCTTTAACAGGCACGCTTTTGGGTCAATAAAGTTTGATGCAACATATCAGTTTAATTTATGAAGTTTCAGCTTTGAAATGGTCATAATCCTGCATTCACCAAAAAGCAGATGCAGATGGAGCTGGCGTGGGAGTCACCATCAAGAGATCAACTTCGTGAAGCTTTTGTTGGTTTCAGCATTGAACTCATTTTATCAGACTAATCTATTAGTCATTTTTTTCGAGTCATATTAGTTGGTCACAATGATGCCAGGAGATTCTCGTGGACTCTTGTTCTGCATTGAATATCATCAATTGGTTGGTTAACCCAAGAAATATTTGGTGGACCCTTCTTACGAATTAAAATGCTGTTTGTTTCTTCTGATTTCGAGGGTCTCTGGCCTGTCGAGCCCTCATTTCTTTGTATAATCTTTTATCCCGGGGGTCTTTAACATATTAGAGAAAAGATAAGCAGTAGATTTTCAATATTCTGACTTTAGTTAAAACCATCTTTACGGTAATGAACTCAAAATTGGAGGACATTTTTATCTTTTTCTTTAACTGTATGAATCCGGCAGGGATCCACACAACAGCAGACTACTTCTCAAAAGGGGGGAGACATTATCTAAATTTAAATACTTAATAGGTTTTAATACCAAGAAAAAAGTACTAACACCATACATGTTCTTGTTCTCCTCTCTTCTTAATAATCTAAGAGTTGCATAAAATAAATCCACCTCTAACAGCATTGTATTTTCAGTAAAAAAGGATCTACTGAAAGCAGATAAGATCAGAGTAGACAGACAGGAACTGGGGGCTGTATTGGGGTGGAGGTGATTGTTTACCTAGTACCGGTAGCTGCTGTAGCCTCCAACACCAGAAGACCCATATCCCCCCAGTGGTAGTTGTGATGAAGGATAAGAGCTATTGCCGAACTGAGAATAAGATGAACTCAACCCCATATCAAAATTCCCGTAGCTGCTTCTCACTGGCTCTTTGTGGCCAGCCATGAACTCCTACACCAAGTTAACAGCAAACTTGCATAAGAAACTATCTGAGAAAGATACCAAAGCTATGACTTTAAGCCAAAAATATAGAATAAAACATATTACTTGGATAAGCTGCTGAGCTGTCTGAACCTGCGACGAAGTTCCCTTAATTTCAACAGTTATCTCATCTAAAATGCCCCTACTCTCTTGAACGGTGAGAACAGCTCCACTTGTGCGCCTAATGTACCCAATATTTGTTCCCCCAATCCCAATTATGTCCTCAGCGTACGAGAGCGGTATCTGCATTGTCTGCGTAATCTGCATGAAGAATACAAATATAGAGGATGGAAGTAAGGTTAAGAAGATATTTAGTGCATGGATATAGGAAATTAGAAATGAAAAAGGAAACTTAACTCTCAACAGCTAACATTGAGCATAATCAACAAGCGAAGTAGAAAATAAAGATAAGGTAGAGTAAATAACCACCAGAATTTAAAAAGAATTTGAGGTGCAGATGGCAACTCGTGATACTGGTGTACTCTAGCATCAGCTATTCCTTAGGGAAGAATAAGTATCATCCACAGCAACAATAAAATGAAAGGGATGAAGAGATGTCGAGTAAATTCTTCAAAACCCTTAAATAATGGCCTGCCTAAATATTAACTTCACTGCTATTGGTAATTCAACCTAGTAGAAAAACAAACCTGAGTAACTATAGGAGCAGAAGCCCGACTTAATCCTGAAGGGCGTGTTCCAGCAAGTGCAGGGTCTTGTCCATAAAGAGACAGGCCATGATGTTGGATTTGTGATTCCATGTGAGATTCGCGATCAAGATATAAAGATTCCCTCTTTGGTAAGAGAGGATAATCATTGGTAATCCCACTTTGAGAAGATGAGAGCAACAAAGATTGTGTTTTATCAGACCAGGTGTCGACAGCGCGATCTTGAGCAATTGTTCCAGTAGGCTGATAAATAGATCCATGACAAACATTAGGAAACTGTTATTCACTAAAATGCAAATTTGATTGACTGGGTTCATGCAGACTCACACTCTTCTCGAATAAAGCAACAATGCTGTGATCAACCAAGAACTTTCTTAGGTGTCCAATAACAGCCTCTAGTGCCTTAAGAACCTTCTGGCCATCCCCTTGTATCTCTATGATCCTCTCATCTGATGTAGCATAGAAAGGCACTTCATCTACTACAGCATAGGTAAACTTCATTAGTCATAGCAAATTTTAATGGACTCGGTATAAGATAATAAGTACTCAAGTAGAAGGATAAGAAAGAATTATATATGAGCTCTAGGGATTGAATAGGATTACAAAACATTCTTAAGATATACAGTAAGCCATCAACAATGAAAAAACCTCTCTTTCTTTTTCTTTTTCCATCCAAGAGGTATAAGTGCTATTAAGTCTCCCAAAAGAAGATGCCATGCTTTGTATTTTCTTTTGATCTATTTCAACTAAAAACAAGATAGGACCAAACAAAAATGTATTACATGTTTTATAAGAACCAAAAACCTTCTATTATCTATTAGGCTCATTTTTGAGATTTGAAACAAAAAATTTCCTTTAAAACAAGTGGCTATCCGACTTGTAAGTATCTCAGGATGGTTCTTCAGAGTTACATAGTTGTTCGAGATGTCAGGATATAGCCTGCCACTCTCTTTTTTTGTTTAATAAATAGTATGTTACTCTTTTTTAAATATATAAATAGTATCTCACATTCTCACTCTACTTTAATCAAGTCATTTCTCGGTAATCATATAAGTTTTTCCATAATGGGAATAAAAAAAACCCTTTAGTTGGTTCCAAGTTTAAGGCATTTGTTTCTTATTTAGTGAAATGTATTCCCCTTATTTTTAGTGTTGATCACATCTGGGGATACCAATCATTGTTTAGCAACTTCTGAAACCATTGCAGACCCCCATACCCAAACTAGAATTCCCAGATCCGTGACCTAAACTGAAAATAAATAAACTCCTATAACTTAGCGGAATGGAAATGGGTCTGCAGGAATAATAAATCAGCTTGCATTTTTGAGAATACCAAACAAGCTAACATATAATGATTAAAGCAAGTAATAATTTCTGTTAAGACTGCTACATTGTGCATAGGTATGAATAACGAGGGGTATTATGAGAATTCAGACAAGGACAATATAAGGTTTACATATAACCAATACATGATTCATTCTTAATGAACAATCACGTTACTTGAAAGCTCATCTCATTCTTAAGGGACAATATGACGTTCGGAAGCTGCGATTTCAACCAGTATGCTTAATCTCTTTTCTTCTTTCCAATCAGATTTTTTTTAACTTTTTAATGGTTATTAGAGCTCTGCTATTACTCATTGCTTATTTGATTTCCCTCTTTTCTACTTTGATTTTTAACAAGGAATTGAATTTTAACGAATAATCCGAATTTTGTTAGAGTGCTTGTAAGTATAAGCAATAGACCTTAAGACATGCAACAAGTTAAAAGTGTACCTCCAGACAGAACACGGACAGACGCGCCAGTTCCTTCTTGAATAGCCTTAATCTGAGAACCTTGTTTTCCAATCAAATTAATAGCCTGCGAAGATGCCACCAATAAACGAATTGAGCAGATTGGAATTCCAGCAGCTGATGAACCCGAACCATCATCTTCAGTCTCTATCCCAACAACACGTTTGAATATTTTCAAAACGCCAACCATGGCAGGGGATATCGCTGCGTCTGGTTCTTCTTTACCGGACACCAAGACCTAATTGAGCAAGCAATGCATATGAGCAATTGGGCATAGCTATAACTACTAATGCATGTAATACTTACAATGCGATCAGCAGTGCCGAGAGCGCCTTCAAGGACGCGAATACGAGCTTTCGTTTCCTCACACATCTTCTTGATCAGTTCACCCTTTCGCCCAATGATGCTACCAACCTTCAAAACAGGAACGATCATACGAAACACGTTGTCTCCAGGCCATCCTGGCCATTTCTTATCTGCTGCTGCTGCAATCACACTAGAATCCTCTTTAATTGGTACCTCAGATGTTGTATTGGTCTCTGTTTTCACCGTCACAGGTGTCGGCGTTTCCGTCACAGCTGATGAGCCGTTCTCAGTGGTTTCGGCAGCCATTGTTTGATTGATTACTCTGGAAGAAGAAGTTGGGGAAAGAGATAGAGAAATAAACCCTAATTTTCAACTCGCTGCTGGGAGACTCTTTGCTACATATATCAATAACCGTTACTTAATCACACGGCCAGGAATAGTTGGAAGAGAAATACATCTCCAACAATGACTATTCACTTGAGCTAGAGCTCTTTCAACTTTCAACTTTTAAGGATTTCTAGAACAAGAGATTGTACAATACAAATTTATTTTGTTAGAAATAAAATAAAATAAAATCATGTTTAAACATGTAGGATAAAACATTGAGGACTTACACATACAAAGACAGAGATACCTGATTAAGATTTTACCGCGAAATAAAGTTTTGAAGAATAAAGTAAATTGAGTTTTAAAAAAAGTAAGAGTAGGCGTTATAACTGCCAGCCTG
The DNA here is from genome assembly GCA_014058105.1 of Kingdonia uniflora. Classification (NCBI taxonomy): domain Eukaryota; kingdom Viridiplantae; phylum Streptophyta; class Magnoliopsida; order Ranunculales; family Circaeasteraceae; genus Kingdonia; species Kingdonia uniflora. Next base: position 253,732 of record JACGCM010001796.1, on the reverse strand, counting down.
GGTATCAAAGTAGGTGAAGTGGTAATGTACGTTACACCAACTTGATTAAGTTTTCATGCGAATAAAGGCTTTAACCAGTTGCCAACAATACGAGAAACCAAGAGTTTACAAATGTAAGAGAAAGCGTTAAGGGTCATTTTGAGTATCAGAATTAGTAAAACATTTTTTTAGGTTATCAGAGCTTTGGTGCCAGGTCAGGTATCATCATAAGTAACGTGTTAATATATGTGCATAAATTTAATTTAGTTTTAAAAGAAACAAACTTTAATCATTTTCTAAAAATAAATAATTTTGCGCCAATTTTTCAATGTAAAAGGAGATTGACGAGTAATAATGAGAGTTTCACGTGTTATTGAGACAGCAACTTCAATTTCTAGTTCAAGTAATTCGTAATAAGATACTCTGCTTATCCGAAATTCATAACACTGTAAGGAATACTTTATAGAAAAATAAAACTTTATTAATCCATTAACATCATTAAATAAAGTTTAATACTTAATTAAGGTTGGTTGTTCTTTAAAGTAACTCGAAGCAGTATTGATATTATAGATGATACGTCATTAGAGTTATGTTTTATAGTGTAAAAACCCAACAAAAAGGCATGGCGAGCCCAATGGACATGCCTGGATCATGGGACTTTGACTGAGTCCCAAATATGAGGGATCTAATTAGACCCAAAAGCAAGAACCATACCCGGGGTAGAAAGTTAAACTAAAATACAATGGAACTGCCCCGAGAAATTTATACCCATCATTGTCTGAAAAGGGGGTATTAGGACTGATATATTTTCGCAAGCCACGTGATAAATGTAAGATATACAAAAACATATTCACTAGTAGCCTTAATACTTGAATTAGAGGGTGCCACATATGATTATTCAAGCCTGAAGCCCCTAACATTAACCTCAATACTTGACTTTCAAGCCCGATGCTTGAGTTTTAAGTTGGGCGCATACGCCTCGCTCTATCTAGTTTTAAGTTGCTTACACGACCCAACCTATGACCCACCTAGTCTATTTATAAGTCGATACTTCGGCCTTGGGGCCATGGGCTCATGGAGATTTCTAGTTTACACTTAAGTCATTTTTCGTTTCTGTTTTCGAAGTGTTTATTCTGAAGTAAGTTACATTTTCTTAAAGAATTTTCGATCACCCATTACTCAACAAAAACCTGGATCATCATATTGTCGACATATCTGCTTGTCGACAATTCCATAGGCAGTTAATGATACAATTCCTCTACCGGAGAAAAGATTAAAATTCCCACAAAACCTTAATTTTAGACTCCAATGACACCTCAAACACTCTCCACAAACATAAGGGATTCTCCAACAAGAGCAAAAGATAAAGGGAATTCAAACCCCAAACGCAATGATGATTCACAAAATTGCTCAACCATGTAATCGACACCTTTGTGGCTACTCTGGATAGTGTTCCTCACAAACATAAAGACAAACTGAAAACACTACTTTCGTCATAAAAATTAAGGTCTTATTCTTCAGCGAGTGTGAGAGAGAAAGTGAGACACAAAGCAACCATCTTCAATTTATAATTTGTGATTTGTTCTTGATTGTAATGGAGAAAGAGAGAGGCTTCAATTTATGATATGGACCAAATTGAGCAAAAGTACAACCATCTTCAATTTTTGTCATTGTTCTTCAGTGAGGCGGGTTGAGAGTGAAAGAGTCAAAGATCTTGACCAAAATGGGTGAGAGAGATGTTTTGATTGAAACTAGAACTATAGAGAGGAGAGAGAGAGAGATGGGGTGTCTTGTACCTCATTTCCACCTAATTCTTGGGGGTTTCTATTTTTGATCTCCTCTATTATGTGAACCACCTATCTCTATAAATGAATGGTTAAAAATGAGTGTTTGTAGAGCGTCCCAAATGTGAGTGTCCACGAATAAGTTACCCACGGTTAAAAACAAATAGGCCATGTTCGTTTTTTGGGTGTGATCTTTTGGAAACTTCTCACCCTTGATACGTTTGTTTTATTATTATAATAGTTGGTAATCTCTCCAGGAAAAATAAACCCCCCCCCTGCGTGAAGTTTTTTGGTTTGTCCTCTAACCAAAAAAATAACTTATAGTTTTCCTTTGACTAGTTGTTTCGCCGCTATACCGTGGTTTGGTCGTTTTCCACCCATTACCAGTTTAAGAGCATCTCCAACAGAGAAGGTATGCTATTTCATTTTTGTATACTATTATCCGGAATAGCATACTACTTTGCTACAACAAATTTCTCTTCAAATTCAGCTTTTTATTAAAATTGGGATCCACAATATTATTTTATATAAGAGAGAAAACATTTTTATTAAAAATTGGGACCCACAATGTTCCGAGAAAAGAAAGAAAGAGAAGAAATATTTGTAGAGGACCTACAAAAGTAGTATGCACATACCACTCTTTAAGTTCCGGATTTGCATACTTTGGAGGGGTATGGGGGTGAGTATGCTGAACACCATACTTTTTGCAAAAGTATGTGAAAGGTGTAACAGCATACCATGCTGTTGGAGATGCTCTAAGTGGGGGTTTCAACCCCAAAATACTCAAATCTGTTGAATGAAAAACCACCGTTACCTCCCCAAATTTGCCAAATCATAACCCAACAAATAAAACAAAACGCAAAACAAATCGCTCCTCCGTCAGCGCCTCCTTCGTCTCCCTCCCAACACCTCTTCACCTTCTCTCCACGCCTCTTCTCACCCCCCCCTCAAAAAAAAAAAAACATGGCATAATGTCGGGCAAAATGTACATTTATCTGTCCCTCTTTTTCTTCATCATCATCAACTTCTTCTCCACGTTTCTGTGAATTTGATTTGTTGGAACATATCCCTCTCTATCTCTAAGCTCTAAGGCGGAAATTGAAGTGTTGGATCATATCAGATTTGTTTGATGGAGACATCAGCTACTACAGATGAGCAGCAGCAAATCAACGACTGGATTGAGTAAGAACGCTTGTATTTATTCATTCATCATCGATCATTTATAAATATTATTTTGATTTCAGAGCTCAAGAGTTGCTTAAGAGAAGGTTAATCCTAGAGGATGACTTCAGCTGGGGATTAGATGTTGAGAAACTGAGATATGTTGGTGGGGTTGACTTGAGTTTCTCAAAGGATGATCCATCCATCGCATGTGCCGCACTCATTGTTCTAGATACCATCACTCTCAAGGTTGTTTACCAAGATTTCAGCATTGTTCGTCTTCACATTCCATATATTCCCGGCTTCCTCGCCTTCAGAGAGGTACTTCTTCCTTACCTGCCTTTAGATATATGTTGTTATGTTGTTGAGTTGAGTTAGTTTCATTCAGGCTCCAGTTCTCCTAGAGTTGTTGCAGACAATGAAATGTAACACTGCTGCCCATCACTTATACCCTCAGGTCAGCCTCCCTCTCATCTGCTTTACATTTTTAACAGTGCCTCACCTGTTGTAAATCTCAACAGCTACTTATGGTTGACGGAAACGGTTTACTTCACCCCAGAGGCAAGTTTTTCCTTCTTATTCTTGCACAACTCAACTCGGCTCGGCAGACACTTTATCTCTAGGGGGCCTAAAAATGTAATCCTCCTCAAATGGAATGGATACATCTAGATCATCCTAGACATAAGTTTATTATTTAGAGTTCTTGGCTAGGAGGAAGAGCTCAAGTATAACTAGAATCTGTAATAAATTCCATTAGTGTTGCATTGTGGGATTTTCGTTATAACTATTAAATTGGTTTTATTATCTATTGAACTTCGTGTTTGGATTTCTATTGTAGGTTTTGGGTTGGCCTGCCATCTTGGAGTTCTTGCTGATCTGCCTACAATTGGAATAGGAAAAAATGTGAGTTTTATTCATCTTAAACCCACTACTTCATTAAAGACTACTTCAATTTATGTCTCTATAATTTATGTTTATGTTAAGATGTCCATTGGGTTTTATAAGAGTGATTGTTATTTGAAGATCAGTCAAGTAACTTTCGGAGACTTACCATATATGTCTCTTCTGTTTAATCGTGACAATCTAACTTTTTATCCATGTCAGTTGCATCATGTGGACGGTCTTACCCAATCTGGAGCAAGGCAATCTCTCAAAGCACAAAATGACTGTACTAAAAATCTGGTTATCTTAACTGGAAACTCTGGGAATATATGGGGAGCGGTAAGGATTATAAATTAGTTGGTTGCTTCGTAAGTAATTTTTATTATTCAATGTCCTGTCATAATACCGATAAGGAGTATGATTTAGAAATTGCTGTAAAATGATTTTCTTCAGACACCGATTGTCCAATTAATTAAAAATATTCTGAAAATTCAATCGTTCATGTGTCTGGGAAAATAACTTTATTTTAGTTTTGAAGAGTTCCTTAAAATATTGATGTTGACTGAACAGTTTACAGGCTATGCGTTCCACTGAGTGTTCTTTGAAGCCCATATATATTTCAACTGGTCATCGTATATCACTTAATACAGCCATCAACGTTGTTAAATTGTTGTGCAAACACCGCGTTCCAGAGCCCATTCGACAGGTAAAATCCTGTGTTTCCTTCCAAGGAATTAAAAGTCTTTGTGGGTATTCATAAAGCTCATTGATGCCATTATACTCGTAAAAGGATAAATTAACCGCTTATGGCAAGCCAAAATATGACAAGCAGATAAGGATATTTAGTCTTATGCTTAGCGGATTGAATGCCTGTAATTGCAGGCTGATATACGATCAAGAGAGTTCCTACAGAAGCATCCAACAGTCATTAACAGTAATCTTCCTGTTAAACGTTAAGTATTACTAAGAGGTAAACTGGCTTGAGTAAGACTTGAAAGTGTATGTTGCTTAAATCTGCCTCTGAGGGATGACGAAACTCACTTCAAGACTTTGACATTGTTGAAAACGGCATATCCAAGCTTATCACTGGTGTATTTTACAAGTCACAACAATTGGAAAAGTTTGAGAAGGACTTGAAATTTTTATGTCCTGATTGTGCATTTGTGAATCATAATATGTATGTATGTGCCGCTCTTTTCTCTTTCCTTTGAGGATCTGCACTTGTATATAGATTTTGAAATTTATCTGAAGCTCTATAGGAAATTGATTTGCAGTAAGGTTTTCATTACATTAGTCTTTCTTGGTTATTACTCAAACTGGTCATAGAACTTTGTTGTCTGTAAAACAAAGGCGTTTAATATCTCTCTATATATAATATATGATGCCGGGGAACACCGAACATCAGACCTGTTCGGAGATTTTTTTATCCGTGATATTATAGGCACAAATATGGTGTGTTTATTTCATATTTGTGACAAAAGTGCAACTGTGCAAGTTAAACCTTAAGTAGCTTTTGACTGACGTCAGGTTGGGACTACTCCTCCTAACGTTGGTCTCCCCCGAGATCTATCTCCCTGAGATATTGATAAATAAAACTCTTTATGTATCCCCATACATAAACACATAATCCATTTGACAATGACCTATATCTAGGCCTGACAAGTATTTTGTATCGGTGTACTCTATAATTTACCGTTTACCATTTTGAGTAGAACAAACCCCAGTTTTTCATACTAATCAGATACCTCAAAATGTGATTGATCTCATTTCAGTGTCTTTGGGTAAGAACAAGACTATGGCAAACCAAACAATTCACTACGAATGAGTCATCGGGTTTAGTATACCCAACTAACTATAACAAAACGCCTCCTAGCTTTGACGTTATGGCCCTAGGAGTTTCGCCCCCCATTAGGATGGTGGAAGGTGTCATTGTCCATACCCAAGTGATGAACGCGCAATAAATGACTTAACACCGTGTGTTACATCCATACCGAAGTGTTAGATTAGTAGGAGGTGCTTTGCTATAGTTAGCTGGGTATATTAGACCCGATGACTCATTCACAGTAAACTGTTTGGTTTGCCCATAGTTCAGTTCCTACCCAAAAGTACTGGAATGAGATCAAACACATTCTGAGGTATTTGATTGATATGAAAAACTGGTGTCTGTTCTACATAAAATGGTAAACGTTAAAAATTATAGGGTACACCGATACAAAATATTTGTCAGACCCACATAGAGGCCATTGTCAGATAGATTATGTGTTTATGTACATGGATAAAACAAAGTCTTAGAGATTGATGAAGTAGACGACGTTAGTTACATCTTCAAACCATGATAAAATTCTTCCACTTCATGAAGCTGGCAGAGAATAATGGTTGCGCTCCAAGATACATCATATAAACTAAAGTTGTGTCATGTTCTATCTAAGATAAAACATCGACTATGTACGAAGACAACTTGGGTTGCATCATTCAAATCAATGACAATTTTATCAATGGTGATAGAACGAAGCACATTTCACAGAAATCATTCCATACTTATGAATTACAAAAGGCGAATGAGATTGACGTTATTCAAGATATTTCAGAAAATAACTTTACAAACTTATTCACGAAGACTCTTGTACCACTTACGTTCAAGCAGCTGGTATACGGAATCGGCATGCAAAAGTTTTATTAATCAATATCTCGGAGAGATACATCTCAGGAAGATAGATCTCGGGGGAGATCAGCATCAATGGGAGTAGTCCTAATCTGATGTAGACACATGTGTGTTGTACTTTTTTCCTGATAATGTAGTTTTTATCCTAGGAGGCATTATTGACTAAAGGCTTTGATGAGCCAACGCATATGCGTCCACAACCCATACGGGGCATATGATTGTACTTTTTTCTTGCACAACTTTTTGCCCAAAGGGGATTTACTAGGCAAAGATTTTGATGAGGCAAGTCTTCTTGGTATGGAACACCCCAAGGGGTAGTGTTAGGAGTTGGGTCCGCCCCAAGGTGGGAGCCCATTTGGGTTGGGGTGTCTTACTGGACTCCTAACAAGCCCATAGACCATTAAGGTTTACGGGAAGAGTTTTAGTTATTGTATATAACCTAATAGGGGTTAAGTCTTGTAACCTAACCTCTGAAAACACATAAAGATTTCAATTAGCAATTATCAATAATATTTCTACTCTTCTCTCGTGTCTATTTCATGCTAAACTGATAGAATATAATATTATCCAACAAAAAATTATTTTGTTAGTTGGTGGGTTATTTTTTATTCTCTCTTGACACGTGGTATAATTTGGAGGCTGAGAGATCTACTATTTGATGGCTCCGGAGATGGCTAATTCTTTTTTTTCCGGGTCATGTATATTAAGTAACATAAGGTAGTAGAGAGGCAGAAAGGCTTGTTATATCACACAGATTTGGTAATGTGCGCATATCTTGGGCCAGAGGTATTGTATTCGAACCGACATGCAAGGGAATTTTATGTAGCCTTTTGTCGCGCAAATAGTTAATAGTTTTATGTCGAAACAATGTTTAGCTTGTTAGAGTGGAACCTACTTTTCTCTGTCAGGTGTTTGAGCTAAATACGAGTTTTAGGAATTGATCAACAGGGTTCCAAGTTTTGAACTTGACCCGATTGTTGTTGTTTCGGGTTTCTGGTAGTGTAAGGAGCTTATTCCGCATCTTGGACTCAAGCTTCATCTTCGACCATCATACGACTACTCGACCTTGTCAACATACATGTAGCACATTTATGGAAGACACATTATGGAGCAGGAGTTACTCAAGCCGTTACACAATCATTATGAAGACTCATCAAAACCATATATTGTAATGTTCGTCATTAAAATAGATAACAGTCATATTATAAGACCTATAAATAGGACCATAGAGCTACAGAGAAAGGACAGACTTTTCCTATAAAAAAAGTCTTTATAGAACATCCTTGTAATAGCTAGCATTCTCAATAACATCTTTCTCTTTCTAAAATTCTCAAGAGAGGTCATGGCTTTTAACTTATTCAAAGGTTTTCTACGCTAAACTTTTGTGTTAGTTATTATTAGCGTTCTGATTACATATGGTGTAAAAGCTAAGTCCGAATCCCGAAATTAGGCTATTACATGAATCACATACACGAAACAAGAATCACAGGTTACAGTAGAGTATAATTGGTTGAGACTTACACTTGAGAGATAGTTTTAAGACAAAATTTCTTAAATAGTTATAATTACATACAAACTAGTATATGAAAATTTAGAGAGAATGATAGAGAACATTATCAATAGCGAAAATAATGCGGGGGAATAAATAAACTATAATGAAAAATACGCTTTTTATTGTAATTTCTCCATGCAGTTGTTACAAAATTGGAAACATACTTGAAGGGTTTGCTAATGGACTTAACATGAATTAAACACGCTATCGACTAAACAAAGTATTTAAGTCGTGAATTAAAGCCTCAACTTACTCAACATTCATCAAGCATGCTTTCTCTAGCGTGATTGTACAATTTAAGCTTCAACTATGTTAGCTCCAATGGTTACTTACATGCTAATATGTTGCAAGCCTAATCAATGTTTTGTGCGTCCTAGCAATTTGAATGAATCCATAACTCATAAGTCCACCTAGCAAAATCTGAATTGAGATATGAGCTTATTATCTCTAAAAACTAGAAAGAAGAATGTATACACAATCAAATACCTATTCAACATCAAATTAACAAAAGAAAAGATAAGGCCAGTGCATGTTAAATTTATTTTTTTGAAACGTTCTAGTGAATATTTACACGCGCTTCATATGAAGAAAAACACAATAGCTATTCAACATTGTATAATTTAACTTTTAACCAAAGCGAGGAAGTCTAAGTCGTGCAGGATTTTCGTTCACTAGGGATGATGAGATCACAATATTTGAACTTAGATGAAAACTGGTGGAAAAATGGAATTGGATTTGTAAATTTCTCCACTATCTTCCTATTCCGCTCACATTTCAATGAAAATATATGTAAATATTAACTAGAAGAACCAAATTTGTGGGTTTTGACTCGAAGAAGCGATGTCTCATTCTAGAACAACAAAACTAGAAGAAGCCATGTCTCATACTTAGTTGGTTTTGACTCGAACAACAATACCAACTTCTATAAATTGACTACTCAGAACTACTTCTCCTCTCATCTTCATTTAAATCTCCCGCCTCCTCCCTTCAACAACAACAATGGCATCTCCAGCAGTTCCCTTCTTTCTTCTTCTTCTCTTCGCCATTTTATCAAACACCTTCGCAGATCCTGACCTCCTCCAAGACACCTGCGTTGCCGATCTCTCTTCAGGTAAAACTAGCTCTAATTTAGCTTTCTTTATCTAAAAACACTCAAATTTGACTAAATTGAAAATTGGGTTTTGATATTCAGGCGTGACGATCAATGGGTTTGTTTGTAAACCCTCAAACAATGTGAGTGCGAACGATTTCTTCTTCAACGGGTTGAAGAATCCCGGATTCGTCAACAACTCACTGGGTTCACTCGTTACAGCTGCAAATGTCCTAATGATCCCTGGGTTAAACACTCTTGGAGTGTCTCTAGCTAGGGTCGATTACGCACCGGGTGGGGTAAACCCGCCCCATACCCACCCAAGGGCCACCGAGATAGTTTTTGTCCTTAAGGGAAAACTAGACGTTGGATTTATTACAACCGCAAATGTGCTCATCTCGAGAACGATTAAGGTGGGGGAGGTATTTACTTTTCCAAAGGGTTTAGTACATTTTCAAAAGAACAATGGGGTTGGTAACGCGGCGGTTATCGCCGCGTTTAATAGTCAATTGCCAGGGACCCAGACTATCGCTGCAACACTATTTGCCGCGTGTCCACCGGTCCCAAACAATGTGTTGGCTAAGGCGTTTCAAATTGGGACTAAAGAGGTTGAGAAGATAAAGTCAAGACTTGCTCCGAAGAAGTAAAGGGTTTTTTTTGTGTGGATTCAGGTGGTCAGATTAGGGGGAACATGTTGTATAATTGATTACTTGTTTATGATGTGATTTTAATATTTAAATAAAATGTGAATGGGTAAGAGTTATACTCATTATTAGCAATACTGAGCTTTATCTTTTTGGAATGGGGACTTTTGGTTGTAGATTTTGCCTTTTAAAGGTCAAGATCCAATCTTAAATGCTAATGAAGCTTATTTTTCTTATAAGCTGGGTGACTATCTGATAATTACAAAATCAATTGAGCAGAAGGTAAGGTGGTGACTGTATGATAATTACTATATCAATCAATAGATTCCTCTTGTCTATGTTTTTCACCTATTTTTCTTATAATTTCAGCATCCTAGCCAACAACATGGTACGAGAACTAAAAATCACATTAAATCTTATATTCGCATTTTATTTGCTAGGAAAAGAATCAAAACTGTGGTCAGCAGCCAAACAGGAAAAAAGATTGCGGCAAAACAATACTTCAGTCTATGATGATATGCTAAATGAAGCAAACAGAAGTTGAAAGTTTGAGAACTTGAAGAGTTTGAAACTACCTGTAATAGCCTAATTCTGGGATTCGGACTTAGCTTTTACACCAGATGTAATCAGAACGCTAATAATAACCAGGGGCGGAACTAGTAGAAGACTGACCCGGGCTATAGCCCAGGTCAATTTTTAAAAAAAAAAATGTAGTTTCATTTGAGCAGTGTTTCTTCTCTCACACCTCTCTAACTATCTTCCACTCCCACACTTCTCTAACTCTCTTCCTCTCTCATAAGACAAATCTGATTTCGAGTCTTTCTTCCACAAACAAACAAACTTGACAAATCTGATTTCAAGTTCTTCTACAAACAAACACAAGCCTTGTATCGCAATGAATTTGATGAATTGACAAATCTGATTTGAGTTGGGTATAACTGCAAACAAACACAAGTTCTTATACAAATAAACTAGGTATACCTTTCTATCTCTCCAATTTTGCATGATTATGTTTGGGTTTTACTTGTTTTTGATTTCTAGGGTTATTAATTAAGTTTTTTTTTCATGGTAATTTACGGGTTTTAGTGCGCTTGGATAATTGGATTTCTTCATATTACTGACTTGAATTGAATATCATAATTTACTGATTTACTTATTTAAATACCATAATTTACAAGATTTATCTGGGGACTCCCGAAAAGGGGGTGAGGAAATTACTCAATATAAGGAGAAAATTGGGGTTTTTACTGATTTGAATTGGTGTTTGGGTTTAATTATTACTGATTTGAGTTGAGAGTTTATATCTTAGTGATTGGAATTTGGGTTATCTCTTGACTTTTACTGATATCAATTTATGTTTATATTTAACTGATTGAATTGGGGTTTGGGTTTATCTCTTACTGATTTGAATTAGGGTTTAAAATGTATTTCAACTTCTAATGTTCTTTACACCGTTTAGGCTTGTATCTTATTGTTGAAGGTTAGAATGCAGAGAAAAATTTCATCATTTTTCAAGAGACCAAATGACAATTAATCGAAAGGTAATACATCTTCTGCATTTGACAATTCTGAGCAACGTCCTTTTAAATTGCAAAGACTTGAATCAGAATTTGTTCCTCCCGCTGAACTTGAAGAACATGTTAAACCAATTGAAGTTGTTGTTGTTCCTATAGAATTGGATGGAATTGCTTCTCCTATTGAACCGGTAGAAGTTGTTGTTACTCCTATTGAATTAGAAGAGATTGTTTCTTCTATTGAACCGGTTGTTGGTGCTCCTCTCCAAGTAGAAGAAATAAGTTTACATGAAGAAGAGGAAGAAATTGTAGTTATTCCAGTTGAACCAGAAGATGTTGTTATTTATCTTAAACGTGATCCTGGACTACGTGTTCTAATTTGGCAGCATAATGTTAACCAACGTGATGAGGTTCGACGAGCATACATTGGAAAATGGTCATTTCAGCCTAAATGCAAAGTATATCTACCAACAAATCTGGAAGACAAAATCGTCGCTTTAAAGCTTTTTGGTTCGCTCAATTTTCTTGGTTAGAGTATTCTCCCCACAAAGATAGAGTATTTTGTCTTCCATGTTTTCTTTTTGAAACAGATCCAACAAAGCGTCCCACATTTACTGTTGAGGGATTTAATAGTTGGAAGAGGGTAAATGATGGTGTGATGTGCGCTTTTTTACAACATATAGGAGGTCATGGTTCTCCACATATGGCTGCGCTACATTCTATGGAAGATTTAAAGAAGTCGTCCAGACACGTTGATAAAATGATCAATATACAGTCTAAGGATGAGACTTTGAGGATTTGACTTCGACTCAAGACTACAATTGAGTGTATGCATTGGCTAGCACTTCAATCTTGTACTTTTAAAGGCCACGACGAATCCATACATTCAAAAAATTGTGGCAACTTTCTTGAATTGCTAAGTTATACAGGAAAATGGGATAAGAAGATTGATGATACTATATTGGAAAATGCCATTGGAAATGCCAAGTACACCTCGCCATTGATTCAAAAACAAATTTTGAATATTATTGCCGACAAAGTGAGAGAAAAGATTTGCAAGGAAATTAGAGATGCGAAATATTGCATTCTTGTTGATGAAGCAAAAGAAAAATCCGATAAAGAACAAATGGCCCTTATTCTAAGATTTGTTGATAATGTTGGTTGTATACAAGAGCGGTTTTTTGAAGTTGTAAGTGTTAAAGACACGACCGCGGCAACTCTTCAAAAGAAGATAACTGATATTCTTACTCGAAATAACCTCATACTTGAGAATATGCGGGGTCAAGGGTACGATGGTGCTAGTAACATGCGTGGTTCATGGAATGGGTTACAAGCGTTGTTTCTTAGAGATTGCCCATCAGCATATTATGTGCATTGCTTTAAATATAGATTGCAATTAGCATTAGTAGCGGCAGCTAAAGATGCCCCTGAGATTTTGCAATTCTTTTCAAAATTGAATTTCATTGTCAATATCTTTAAAGCGTTGTTTCTTAGAGATTGCCCATCAGCATATTATGTGCATTGCTTTAAATATAGATTGCAATTAGCATTAGTAGCGGCAGCTAAAGATGCCCCTGAGATTTTGCAATTCTTTTCAAAATTGAATTTCATTGTCAATATCTTTAAAGCTTCTCCTAAGAGAAACAACAAGTTACGATCTGGTCACGCAATAGAAATAAGAAGAAAATTAGCTACTGGTGAGTTAAAGACGGGTAAAGGGGCTAATCAGATTGGTTGTTTGCAGCAAGCGGGGGCTACTCGTTAGGATTCTTTTTTTTTTTCTTTTTCTTTTTTTTCTGTGAGCAGCATGATTGATAAGTTTGGTGCTCCAAGTGAGTGTCTTAACAACATGATTACAAAGGGGGGGGGGGGGGGGGGGGGGACTAGTAAGATACGTAGCGAAGCTAGGGGGGCTTATGATGCACTTATGTCCTAAGAGTTTGTCTTTAACTTGCTTTTAATGAATAAAACCATGGGTATTACTGACATGCTTTGTCAAGCTCTACAAAAGAAATCTGTAGACATCGTGAGGGCAATGAGTTTGGTTTCAAGTACAAAAAAGCTTCTTCAAAAGTTGAGAGAAGATGGTGAATGTGATTTTTTTTACAAGTGTAGAATCATTTTGTAAAACGCATGATGTTGTTCTACCATATATGAATGCTTATCATATGATAGGCAAAGGTCATTCTAGCAAGCAAAAAGATCATACTACAATTCAACATTATTACCGCATGAATATATTTTATCCCGTAATAGATTATCAGTTGATGGAGTTAGATGATAAATTCAAGGAGGGGATGGAACTTCTTATTCTAAGTGCTGCCCTGGATCTAAAAAATGGTTTTGAATCATTTAACATCGATGATATTTGCACTCTCGCCTCGAAATTCTATTGCGAAGATTTTACTGATCACGAGCTACGGATGTTAAGATGTCAGTTGGAACACTATGAGCTTAATATCCTTTCTCACCAAGCCTTTCAGAATATGTCTACCATTTCTGAGTTATGTCGAGGGTTAGTAGTAACAAAATTGTCGGAGGACTACATTCTGGTTGATCGTTTGATTTATCTTGTGTTGACACTGCCAGTTTCTACAGCGTGCATTTTAAGCTATGAATTTAATTAAGACAGTTCTTCGTAGCAAGATGGAAGATGAGTACCTCACAGTTGTCTACATTGAAAGGGAATTTGCACAAAGTATTTGTTCAGATTCGATAATAGAAGCGTTTTGTTTAGCGGGGAACCGTATGGAAAATTTTTAGTAGTATCTTGTATATTGATATTTTTGCACATGTCTATGTCACTCTTGACTAGATTTTTTATGAAAATGCAAGGACACTTACTTTTGTGCCTTTTTGAATATTGATCTATATATTTCTACTATGAAGATTAGTTTTATACTTTTACTGAATGAATAATAAACTTATGGAAGCCTCTTGTAAGCTTATATATAAAGATTTGTTAATTTTAGTTTTTAATTTTTAGGTGATACAATTGTTCATGGTTGCTAAATTGGTTATGGATCTCTCAGGAATCCCTAGATTTACCAGGTACTTGCTTATATATTTTGTTCTTTAGAATAAATTATTTAAATCAATAATTTTGAGATATGTCAATAACTTGTTTAGTAAACGTAAAGAAATTACGTAATTAATCAATAATATTAGTAAATATCCCTTTAAAATTACTAATATAACATGTTAGCCCCCCCAACTTAGAATCCTGGTTCCACCCCTGATAATAACTAACACCAATGTTTAGCGTGGAAAACCGTTGAATAGGTTAAATACCACGACCTCTCTTGAGGATTTTAGAAATTAAGACATGTTATTGAGAATACTAGCTATTACAAGGATGTTCTGTAAAGACTTTCTTGATAGGAAAAATCTGTCATTTCTCTGTAGCTCTATGGTTATATTTATAGGTCTTATAATATGACCGTTATCTATTTTAATGACGAACGTCACAATATATGGTTTTGACGAGTCTTCATAATGATTGTGTAACGGCTTGAGTAGCTCCTGCTCCATAATGTGTCTTCCATAAATGTGCCACGTGTATGTTGACGAGGTCGAGTAGTCGTATGATGGTCGAAGATGGTGCTTGAGTTCGAGATATGGAATAGGCTCTTTACATAAGATGGCTCTCAGCCAATATCACGAGAAACATCATGGGTGAGTGGTGTTGGCTGAGAAGGTCATTCTCTAACCGTTACCTAATGTTGTTGTTGTCTTGATTCAGATGCAGTTTATTATCGATAACGTCGATACCTATTTTTGGGATTTTTGACCTGTAATATGCAGTCCGTTTGGTTGAATTGGACGAACCAATAACCAACATGTAATGTATTAGATGGGTTGGTCGAATTGGGATGAACCAATAAGCGACCTATAATATATTAGAAGATTGAATTGGCCGAAGCAATAATTCTGTATATAGATGTGTCGGTCGAATTAGGATGAACCAATAAGCGACCTGTAATGTATTAGAAGATTGAATTGGCCGAAGCAACAATTTTGTATATAGATGTGTTGGTCGAATTGGGATGAACCAATAAGCAACCTGTAATGTATTAAAAGATTAAATTGGCCGAATCAATAATTTTGTATATAGATGTGTTGGCTGAATTGGGATGAACCAATAAGTGTCATATAATGTATTAGAAGATTAAATTAGCCAAAACAACAATTCTGCATATAGATGTGTTGGTCGAATTGGGATAAACCAATAAGCGACCTATAATATATTATATGGGTGGTCGGGGGATGAACCAATAAGCGACATGTAATAGATTATGTAATATGTTGGTCGAATTGTAATATGTTGGTTGAGTTAAGTCGGTAATGAGGTCGAATATTGTGTCTGAAGCTGAGGTCAAGCTCACCCCAAGTATGATTTAAGAATAGTGGATCAATTTTGCTTTATAGGCGTACTGGTCAATAGATGAGTAGAGCCGAGATTCCAGTCAGTACACAAAAGTTGCTAGGAATAAGGCACAAATTGGGATGAGCAAGTAGGAAGCAAGACCGACTCCCTCCCATCCAAGGAATAAGATTAAAAAAATCTCCCCTGTTACCAGCATTAGTATCGTCAAGGCGATTGTTCGTATCGTCAAAGCGATGGAGAAGTTTGTTGAATGCAAATCAAAGAGCGAAACTTCATGATCAAATTTTTGAAAAATCCAAATTAATTACTCCTACAGAACGGAGCCAATGTGCACTCAAGACAACAACGCAACCGCGAGAAAACCCATGAAGGGATTGATATTGTTTTACAAGAAAAAACCCAATCTTACATATCATTGCCGTCGAAATAAAAGAAAATCAATACGAGTATAATGCCCCTGTAATTGAAACCGTGGATTCGCAAACTGATGAACAACTTGGTATTGTTGTTGTTGGAAAACAGAAACAACGTCTTCTCGTTGTTGATGTGGCTTGTTGTATATCAAGGCTTGACCAAGCTGAGCTAAGACGGAATAAGAAGTGAGAATTTATCTATGGAGATGGAACTCTTCTAATGGCTATTTCGACAGAGCTGAACCTTGTGTACGCCATTATGTTGTGTACATCATAATACTTGACGATTTCACGACGAGTTTCGGCCTCCTGTAACGAGATTTGTTGTCAAGCTCGATTGAGCAAATAACTGGAGCTCGCATTCGAGTTCGTTTGCGAGATCTAGACCTCCCAAGCTTGATGTAAAAAGATTTTTCGAATTGTGAAACGATCTATCTCGTTACTGTGAAACAAACTGCTTCGCAGTGGTGATACAAACTTCTTCTGACTTGTGATACGAACTGATTCATAATTTGCTTTTAAAAACTGAATACCAATCTTATTTTGATAAGATTTGCACAGATTCAACGCTCATGATTATTCTCATCGTAAACAATTTTTGAGGGTGGATTCTTCACGGCGACAACAGTAGTAGGGGGATCAGAAAGTATCCCAAAATCTGCCCTTGCAGCGGTTCCTTGGATAACTCCACAAGATAAAAATTTCTTGATTTTTTATGAAGTGGAGGAAGGTGTTGGACAATTAATATCTCCTTAGGTTGAGATGGATCATGAATTTCGATTGCCACAACAGTTCCTTTTTTTTATTCATGCCATGAAACATGCCCTTATAACAAATAAAAATCCAAATTTTTTTATGGTTTAATAAAAAACCATTCTTTGTCACCGGATTTGAAGAGAGAAAACTCGTTATGATTTTCTGTAGATTCCCATAACGGCAAACTCTGAGAACTGGGACGGACCTTTTGGACATACACCGGTGAACTTGAAAGAGTAACCATCCGTAGCTTGAACCACAACACCACATACCATGAGGAACTGATAACTTGAATTCAGGATTTCCATACTCAAAATCCTGAAGGTATCTAGTGTAGAATAACAGTCTTAGTAGGGGAACTCTTGTTGAGAATTGAAGTAGCTACTCTCTCTTCCCTTACAAGAACGATACGCAGAAATCGCCAACCCAAGAAGTAAATCAAACAAAGAACAATAAATGACATAAAGAATTTTCTCGGATGAGGGAAGTGGAAAACCCTTGTGGATAAAAAACCATTCCCCACGAACAATTTACTATGATATCAAATAGGTTGCAATGATCTCTCAAGCTTCTCAAGCTTTAATGGAGTCTCTTCAAACCCTAGCCTCTCTAAGGTTAAACTCACAACAAGATTGGGCTAACAACTAACCCTAGACTCCCTTATAGACATGGGAAGTTATTACATAAGAATAGGCTCGAAGTACGGATTACGAGACGGACCAACGTCCCCAAAAAACACCTTTGATAATTTGAAGTGACCTCCTAATGGTGTACTAACAACCTTAACACCATCCATGTTAAACCGCTTCAGTACTTTGCCGATGTACTCTGCTTGAGACAACTTCAATTCTCGCCGCTTTCAATCCCTTGTAACACGCATACCAAGAACTTGTTTCGCCGCACCCAAGTCCTTCATAGAAAACTCCTGAAATAATAGTTCCTTCAACATAACTATTTCTCCCATGTCAGCACTTGCTACCAATATATCATCTACATACAGAAGTAGAATAATATATGAGCTCCCCGTATTCTTAATAAAACAACAGTGATCTGCATTGCTCTTCGAATACCCATTTCTGCACATGAACTGTTCAAACTTCAAATACCACTGTCTCGGCGCTTATTTCAAACCGTATAAGCTCTTCGTAAGCCTACACACAAGATCTTCTTTCCCTTTAACCAAATACCCTTATGGCATCTACATATAAATTTCTTCATCAAGGTTACTGTAAATAAATGGAGTATTGACATCAAGTTGTTCAAGATGCAAGTCTTCAACAACAACTATAATCATCACAACCCGAATAGTAGACATTTTCACAACAGGAGCAAAAATCTCACTGAAATCAACGCCCTCTTTCTGCTGAAAGCTCTTTACTACAAGTCTAGCCTTAAATCTCCTTGAACCATCAGATTCCTACCTTAGTCTGTATACCCACTTGTTGTGCAATATTTTCTTCCCCTTCGGTAACCGAACTAAATCCCAAGTTTGATTAACTGACAATGACTGCATCTCATCATCCATAGCAAGCTCCCACTTACTCTTGGCTTCCACATCTAAAGCCTCCTTGTAACTTTTAGGTTCACCACCATCTGTAAGTAACAAGTGATTTAAAGAATTTACGTATCTTGCCAGAGTTCTTGCAACTCTCGGCTCCTTTCGAAGTGGTATTGGAATGTTTAGATTATTAGGTTCCTCATTTTGATTCGGTGCAACGAACTTAACAACGTCTTCTACATCATCCTCTCGAGAGGGTTCATCATCTTCAATGTCGATACTTTCCACTACTTCACCTCAAATCCGTTCTACAGGTACTTTGAAGTCTTTATATAAAACTTCCTCATTGAATGAAACATTACGGCTCCGGATAACTTTCCGATTCTTCGCATCCCAAAACCGGAACCCAAACTCATTACCGCCGCATCCAATGAAAATACACTTTATCGACTTTGCATCTAACTTGGTCCTTGTATCTGAATTATCAAGCACATATGAGATACAACTAAAAATACCCAAGTGATTAAGGATTACCTCTTTACTGATCCATGCTTCTTAAGGAAGTTCAAAGTCCAAAGTCGTCGAAGGCCCTCTGTTAATCAAGTACGCCGCCATACTAACCGCATCCGCCCAAAAACAATTTGGCAATCCAGCGTTGAGTCTCATACTCCTCGTTCTTTCGTTTATTGTTCGGTTCATACGTTCTGTAACACCATTTTGTTGCGGTGTTCTGGAAATAGTCTTTTGTCTCCTAATCCCGTTTGATGCGCAAAAGTCTTCAAACTCGCCACTACAGTATTCACCCCCGCTATTCGACTTGAGACACTTCAGTTTTAAATCAATTTCATTTTTAACTAGAGCCCTCCACCTCTTAAATTTATCAAACACATCTGACTTGTTCTTCAAGAAGTAAACCCACAGTTTTTTATTAGCATCATCGATAAAAGTAACATAGTAATGAGAACCACCAAGAGAAGACACCTTGGTTGGCCCCTAAACCTCCTTGTGTACAAGATTCAGCTTTTCGAGTTTCCTTGATCTTCCAGATAATTTGAAACTGACCTTCTTCTGCTTCGCAAGAACACACTCTTCATAAAACTTGAGATCAACCTCGGCAAGACCCTCTAGCTTTCCCTTTATTACCATTATCTTCATCCCCTTCTCACTCATGTGACCGAGCTGTTTGTGCCACGTACTTGTATCAATCCCTGGAGTAGCCGCACAAATAGTGGAAATTGTGTTCTACGTTGTATACAATGTTCCTTGTCGCAAGCCTTGAGCTACCAACATAGCTCCCTTTGTAACCTTCCAGAAGGTTACACCAATGGTACACTCATATCCGACATCATCCGCCAATTTGCTAACCGATATAAGGTTACGCCTCAGTTTAGGTACAAGTCACACATTCTATAAAACAATTATTCCTCCTGAAGGCAACAACAACCTAGCGTTTCCCTTTCCAGTAATATTACGTGCACTCGTATCTGCAAGAAAGACCGTACCGAAGTCGCCTTTAACTATATTAGTAAGAAAACCTATGTTCTTAGTACCATGGAAGGAAGCGCCCGAATCAACAATCCAAGATTCGTTAACATCGTCACACAATAGTTGAAGAGCCTCGTCAGAACTAACCTCCTCAGTAAGGTTTATTGTATCTTTTTCTTCATCATCAATCTTCTTAGAAGAAGAAGAGTTGCAATCTCGCCTGAGTGGCCCTTCTTCCATAAGTCCAACACACACCGGGTGGCTTAGACTTCCCTCTTAATTGTGATTGACCCCTTCCAAATTTTGGCCATTTTTTGTAAGACCTCCCTCTTTCTTCGACATTCAACATACTGTCGTTTGAACTCGAAGAGGGTTCAGATGTTTTATTCCTATTCTCTTCACTCATAATCAACGAGACTATAATGTCAAATTTGATATCTTCCTTCCCAAATGAGTTGCTCACAACTGTAATGAATTCTTCTGAAGTTTTTGGCATCTGCCCTAGAAGAGCCCACACTCTCACCTCCTCGGCAAAAGTGATTTTAACGGATTCCAGTTAAGCTTGTATAGTATTGAACTCACTGATATGAGCTTGCACGCTACCATTGTCCTTCATTTTCAAGGTAAACAAGCACCGTAAAAGGTGAACTTTATTTTCCCCGGACGGTTCTGAGTACATAGCGGACAACGTCTTCATCAATCCCTTCGTCGTCGTAACATTGGGGATCATGTGTAGAATTTGATATGACAGCGCTAACCTAACGGTTCCAAGCGTTTTGCGATTCAATCGCGCCCACTTAGCATCATTAAAATCTACTGGTTTCATCTTAGTTCAACCCTGTGGTAAATCAAGATCCTTCTAATAAAGGTAATCTTCTATCTGCATCTTTTACACTCTAAAATTTGACCCATTGAATTTTGTGATCTTCAACTTCTCATGATCGGCCATCGCTATTCATCACACAAACCCTAACATTCGCTCTGACACCAATTGTTTAGAATTAAGGTAGCTACTCTCTATTCCCTTACAAGAACGATACGCGGAAATCGCCAACCTAAGAAGTAAATCAAACAAAGAACAATAAAGGAAACAAAAAAAATTCCCGGATGAGGGAAGTGGAAAACCCCTACGGATGAAAAACTACTCCCCAGGAACAATTCACTATGATATCAAATAGGTTACAATGATTTCTCAAGCTTCTCAAGCTTTAATGGAGTTTCTTCAAACCCTAGCCTCTCTAAGGTTAAACTCATAATAAGATTGGGCTAACAACTAACCCTAGACTCCCTTATAAACATGGGAAGTCATTACATAAGAATAGGCTCGAAGTATGGATCACGAGATGGACCAACGTCCCCAAAAAACACCTTCTAAAACTGACTTAACGAAGTCTAGTCGAATAGACTCTGAATTTATTTGGATAAGATGGATTCTGAACGTTTCTGTTCTAATAGACAAAAGTCTATTCGAACAAACATGTAAATGTCTTCTTTTATTTCAATAGACATGACTTCTATTCGAATACACTTTTAACTGTCTCCTTCTGTTCGAACAGACAAAGGTCTATTCGAACAGGACTTTGAAAAAAACCCTTTTTCAAACCGTCTTCGATCCTCGCTCGTCCCACGAGCTTCGTTGAACTTCCTCTAACACGATTCGAGTTCATATCATAACAACTCTATATATCACTCTATTTTGTAATGATAACATATTTCAGATGAGATCGTGAGGGCTAGTTATTTTATCAAAAGTCAAGGATAGAAGATGGCACAATTTGAATCGGGTTTCGAGATCGAAACATAGTAGAGAGAAGGGTTTTTGCAGGTATGCAACCATTATTTGCCAACGAAGATGGAACCTTTCCGTCGTTCTTCTAAACTGAGTCAAGATAGTATGTCTGTTAAGTACTCACAACCCCGGCGAGCGTATCCATCTTCGACACATAATTCTCTATCGAATTAACCCCACAAGGCAAAACCAAATTCGACGACGACGATGACAGCGAATGAAATTTATTCGACATTGTTAGATATGTTGTAGCAAGACTATCTGAGATGTTCTTGATTGTTTGATGATTTGTGTAAATCTTTGAATACCTGCAATTTAAAAATAGTTAAGCATCTGAGACACCATTAAGGGATTGATATTGCCGATCAAAGACTTACCATTATTTAGGTCGAACAAAACTCGAACTTGATGCAAAGACCTTTTTTCGAATTGTGGGTATGAAAATGTGGAGCTCAACTTTGAGGATTGTAGTTGCAGGAGTATAACGACCTGCTATTGTGGAGGTCGATCAAAGATCTACCATTGATGAGGTCGAACGAAGACCAAGCTCGATTCAGAGAGAGAGAAAGACTTGTCATTCTTCGGCCTACGTCGACCATTATTCGCTGCAGCTCGAGTGAGCAATTATTCAGAGCTCAATTTAAATCAGATGAATGAGCTCTTTGTGTTGGAGCTCGAGTGGGCCATTACCCATACCTCGAGTATGAGAGGGTACGCGAATCGAGTTACGGATCTGAACATTGTATACGCCTTATTACTCGATAATTTTACGACGAGTTTTGGCCTCCTATAATGAGGTTTGTTGTCAAACAAACATAAATTGGCAGTGAACATGCTGCCAAACACCAACGCAATGATACGTTGTTTTCAAATCGATACCAATCGTTGGTCCTTCACCTTTTCCACAAACAGCGCCAAATGTAATAGCCTAATTCTGAGATTTAGACTTAGCCTTTACACTAGATGTAATCAAAACGCTAATAATAAATAATGCAAAAGTTTAGCATAGAAAACCTTTGAATAGGTTAAAAACCACGACCTCTCTTGAGGATTTTAGAAAGAGATATATGCTATTGAGAATGTTAGCTATTACAAGGATGTTCTGTAGAGACTTTCTTGATAGGAAAAGTTTGTCCTTTCTCTATAGTTCTATAGACCTATTTATATGTCTTATAATATGACCGTTATCTGCTTTAATGACGAACGTTACAATATATGGTTTTGATGAGTCTTCATAATGATTTGTATAACGGCTTGAGCAACTTCTTTTCTTTGTAACTGTAACATAAATGTGCCAAGTGTACGTTAACGAGGTCGAGTGGTCGTATATTGGTCAATGATGGGGCTTGAGTCCGAGATACGGAATAAGCCCCTTACAGGATGAGCTCATGGTTTTGGGCTATTCTAACTCATATTTTATAGGGAACAAAGATGACAAGAAATCTACTTCTAGTTATGTTTTTATGCTTGCTCATGGCGCTATCCCGTGGAGAAATGTCAAACAGTCTCTTGTAGCTTCCTCGACTATGGAAGCATAGTATGTGGCTTGTTATAAGGCTTCCTGACAGGCTGTATGGCTTAAGAAGTTTATTTATGAGCTGAAGGTTGCTAATTTGATTTCTAGACCGTTGTGAGTTTTTTGTAACAATGATGCCGTCGTCAAGTATGTTAAGAATGATAACATGACTATGGATAATAGGTATATTAACATTAAGTATCACGTAGTCATTGATAAAGTACAGAAACAAATTATCGAGATTTCTTATTTGTCGGCACTGGAGATGATCGTTAATCTGCTTACTAAGGGTCTTTTGATACCAGCCTTCAGGGGATATGTTACGCGTATGGGATTAATGGAGTCTTTGCTGGATTTTCCATCTATACCAGCACTACTTAATGTTTTATCTTCCAGTTCACGAACACACATGTTAATAGGTCGTAAGATGTTATTGGTTGTACCCAATTGTGACAAAAATTAAGGTTGGTGGGACCTAGTGTTACTCTTTCTATTAGGGTTTGAGGGTATAATGAGAAGACTATTGAAACTCTATCAGGTTAAATAGAGGGAAAGTCCCTCTTGGAGGCTGCAACATAGATAACCATCCCATAAAGGTCTGTATCTAATCCAAGGGAAGACTCCACTCAAGCTCAAGAGAATTTGCAAAAGTAGGAGAAGAGGTTAGTAAAATCCTTTTCATATCCAATTCATTGATAATAGTAACAGTTTAATGCAACTGTAGTTAATAACTCTCACTATAAAGATAAGAGATAATAACTCTCACTATAAAGAAAGAAAATCAAACGATTTTATTATTTTAACACAAAAACAATGAAACAAGGAACGACTGATTTACAGTTCATGAGAAGATTAAAATTCATGAACATCGATGGTCTGACGACGGCAATAGCCACCGCCAGCAAAAACAAAGCAAAAACGACATCTTCAAGAACAAAACTGCCCTGATACCATGTATAATTAAATAAGAGGAGGAAGTTTATTCACACTTAAGTTGATTTAATTATATTACAACCAAGCATCATTATATAGGAAGGGAACATAAGTCTCTAGCCCTCTTAGTACCCGATGTGGGACTAATAGAGTATATGGTACTCCACGAAATATCGATGAAGAATGGTTCAAAAAATGTGTTGTAGCGATATGTCTCTGGCCGGAACTTATGATACAATATGGCTAATCACCATGCACAGCAACATAATAACATCATGATTACTTCTATAATCGCAATATTTCAGTTATAAAGAGCATATATAGTAGTACATGTCATTTTTAGTTTAATTTGCGATATTGAAAAGTACCGTAAAATATTGTATGGCAATGCAGTTGGAAGAAGGGGAGGATTTTCTTGATGTTCTTAGTCACTGTAGGAGAAGAGATACTTCAACCTTTGGAGATTCAAATATGTGCGATTTGAAGCCCGGGGAGATACTGCAGCTGGAGAGAAAAGGATATTTTATATGCGACGTTCCTTACTTTAGACCGTCTAACATAGTTCTGATTGCAATTCCAGATGGTAGACATCAAACCTAGTTGCGGTTAGCTTTCTCCTTCTTTATTAGACTTCTATTGTAATGAGTCCTTCTCACTGTCGGCTTCACTGTATTGGGGAGTTACTACAAAACCCCGAATATAACTTGTTAGCCATATTCCTTTCAAGAGGGTAAAATGGTATGCAAATTGATCAACAAACAAGATAGAATCTTAGTCGGTAGCTCCTTTTAATCCTTCATGCCGCTTGGATTTTGAAATCTGGAGTACCAGGCCGCTTTGATCTCCTCAGTCAAACAGCGACAGTATGCAAGATTCTAACTAACTGGTGTTGTATCTCATATCTAGTGCATGAATATCAGTTATCTCATTCATTTATGTGCAACCAAATGGGGATACTGGAACCAATAATCCATCGGTTCTGCGTATTTTTTCCGGAGATATAGCCTCCTATCACTAGCAGTCTAGCAGCCTTGTGCACATCCTTGGTGGGATTGAGATTGCCACCAAGAGGCCATGTCAAATGGCGATTACTATATTTTGGGTCATTTGGGGAGTTAGATAAAGGGATCTGGTATGGAGTTTTACGTATCATTTGGGAGTTTGGATGGAAGTATCTGTTATGCCATTTGAGGGTCATTTCGAAGGTTTGGATTTGAGGATCTGATATGCCGTTTACAGGCAGAGATAGCATTGGATATATTATACTTGATGTTAAAACCCTCTATCTTCCATCGAGTAAAGCTCATGCAGATTAAGTAGGGGTCATGCGTGATTTTGTAATCGAACTGGACAAGCAGGGAAACTTAAAACCCATTCACATTTTATTTTAATATTAAAATCACATCATAAACAAGTAATGGGAGTTGGAGGAGTATATCTCCAACTCATTCACATTTTATTTTACAATCACTGGAATCCGCTAAATCCCACTTTAGTATTTCGAAGCAAGTCCCGACTTAATATTATCAACCTCCATAGTCCCAATTTGAAACGCCTTAGCCAACACATTGTCCGGGACCGGTGGACTCGCGGCAAATAGCGTTACTGCGATAGCCTGGGTCCCTGGCAATTGACTATTCAACGCGGCGAGTATCGCCGCGTTCCCAGCCCCATTATTTATTTGAAAATGTACTAAACCCTTTGGAAAAGTAAAGACCTCTCCAACCATAATCGTCCTCGATATGAGCACATTCGCGGTTGTAATAAATCCAACCTCTAGTTCTCCCTCCAGGACGAAAATTATCTCGGTGGCCCTCGGGTGGGTATGGGGCGGGTTTACCCCGCCCGGCGCAAAATCAACCCTAGCTAAAGACACTCCTAGAGTGTTTAACCCAGTGATATTTAGGACATTTGCAGGTGTAACGACTGAACCCAGTGGGCTGATGATTTGTCCCGGATTCTTCAACCCGTCGAAGAAGAAATCGTTTGCAGTCACATTGTTTGAGGGTTTACAAACAAACCCATTGATCGTCACGCCTGAATATCAAAACCCAATTCTCAATTTAGTCAAATTTGAGTGTTTTTAGAGAAAGAAAGCTAAATTAGAGCTAGTTTTACCTGAAGAGAGATCAGCAACGCAGGTGTCTTGGAGTAGGTCAGGATCTGCGAAAGTGTTTGATAAAATGGCGAAGAGAAGAAGAAGAGAGAGGGGAACTGCTGGAGTTGCCATTGTTGTTGTTGAAGGGAGGAGAAGTAGTCGATTTATAGAAGTTGGTATTGTTGTTCTAGAATGAGAGGACACACAAATTAGGTTATTATAAGTTTTGTTATTTAAAAAAAAAATTCATATCAATTTGTGACAAATTAGGTTATTATGAGAGGAGAAGTATTCCGAGTTGGCGGCGGCGGAAAGACTAGGGAGAAGAAGGGTGATATATATATTAATTTGTGACGTCTTCTGTTTTCAATCTGCATTTTTTTGGTGATAAATGTACGTGGTATAAAAAAAAACCTTAATATTTGCATTTTTTTGGTGATATTTTCATGGTATATTTATTTTGGATATATATCAGGATAATATATCATAATGCTAATAGACCAATTTTCATTGAAATGTCGACAATATTTTTGGAGCGGAATAGGAAGATAGTGGAGAAATTTACAAATCCAAATTCATTTTTCCACCAGTATCATTTAAGTTTCAATATTGTGATCTCATCCTTAGTGAACGAAAATCCTGCACGACTTAGACTTCCCCGCGTGGATTAAAAGTTAAATTATACAATGTTGAATAGCTAGTGTGTTTTTCTTCATATGAAGCGTGTGTAAACATTCGCTTGAACGTTTCAAAAAAAAAGTAAACATGCGCTAGCCTTATCTTTTCTTTTGTTAATTTGATGTTGAATAGGTATTTGATTGTGTATGCATCCTTCTTTCTAGTTTCTAGATACAATAAGCTGATATCTCATTTCAGATTTTGCTAGGGCGACTCTTTGTGGGTTAGCGTGCTTATATCATTGTTATGGCATGAGTCATGCCCAGTAGCTCACCGAAAATATTGGTGACAAGATATCCACGACCGTGTAAGTATTGGTGACAAGATAATCTATCTCATTAGGCCATAAAATGATTGAAGGGAAGAGGGCAAAGGATCCTACATTTTTACCTTAATTGCATGCAATTCTTCCCCTGCCCTAGGAATCACCCTCTTCTGGAGGCACTCTCTGTCATCCAAATCCCCGTTAAAAATCAGGTTAAACTGTCCCTTCCCCGATGACTTATGACCTACCAAGTGGTAAACAACTTTCGTATTTCGTAATGGATTCATGCAAATTGCTATAACGCGCAAAACATTGATTAGGCTTGCAACATATTAGCATGTAAGTAAGGCAAGTGAAAGCCGTGAAGATTTTCCCACGGCTAACAGCTGGACCTCTATGTCCTATTGTTCACGGTCAGACCCTCAAGTACAACATGAAGATTAGGGTTGGCAGGGGATTTTCACTAGAAGAACTCGAGGCTGCAAGAATCCCAAAGAAACTTGCTTCAACTATTGGCATTTCTGTTGATCACCGCAGGAGAAACCGTTCCTTGTAGGGTCTCCAAGCCAATGTACAAAGGCTCAAGACCTACAAGAAGAAACTTGTGGTCTTCCCAAGCCGTGTGAACAAGTTCAAAGCTGGAGACTCAACTGCTGAGGAGCTTGCCAATGCCACTCAAGTCCAGGGATCATTCATACCCATCACTGTGAAGAACCTTCTCTCGAGCTTGTGAAGGTCACTGAAGAAATGAAAAACTTCAAGGCCTATGACAAGCTACGTTGGTGTCAGGGCAAAGAGAGCTGTGGAGGCCGAGAAGGAAGAGAAGAAGTGATAGGCCAGATTCAGCTTATGACGATGGTCCTGTTCAAGTTTTGGTCTCCAAATTTAATATCTTAAACATTTATTTTGGAAGAGTGCTCTTGTTAAACTCAGAATGTATCGTTTTTAGTTTGTTTATTTGGGTTTTGTTGCTAGACCTAATTAATACTTGCCTTGTTCCCAGCTTGGTTGGTTAATTTGTTAGCTTTAAAAAAAAAAAAACATGTAAGTAACCATTGGAGCTAACATAGTTGAGGCTTAAATCATACAATCATGCTAGAGAATGCATGCTTGATGAATGTTGAGTAAGTTGAGGCTTTAATTCACGGCTTGAATACTTTGTCTAGTTGATAGCGTGTTTAATTCATGTTGAGTCTATTAGCAAACCCTTAAAGCATGTTTCCAATTTTGTAACAACTGCATGGAGAAATTACAATAAAAGCGTACTTTTCATTCTAGTTTATTTATTCATGAATGAGAAGTTACAACATTGATCCAGGAGAATCTGAAGATCGAGCCCCTTCAAAAGACGCCAACTCGTTCGAACGAACCTTGGAGTCGTTCGAACGAGTTATGAGAGGAACGACCTAAAAGTTCTAAAAAAACAAACTTGAGCCGAGTCTACTAGACCAATTCGAGCTGAGTCTATGCAACTTGGAGTTCCAGCCAATTCGAGTTTAGTCTGTTCAGGCAAAAATAAGCAAAGTCATTCGAACGACACTTGGAATTGTTCAAACGAAACTGGAGTTCCCAGAAGACCATTTCAAGCTGAGGTAATTTTCAGGCAAAAATAGGCAAGTCGTTCGAACAACATTTGGAGTCGTTCTAACGAATTGGAGAACCAGAAGACCAATTCACGTTGGGGTTGTTCTTAGGCTTATTTTGACCAGTCGTTCGAATGACCCATGGCTTCGTTCAAGCGACTATTGTTTCATTTGATATTTTAGGCATTTCAAGGGTATAATGGTCATATCTTGTAACTAGGAACTTGTAACCCTCATAAAGGGGCAAAGCTAGAGAAGGTGAAATTTATCTTAGATCAATCCAAGTTTTTGTAAGAAAGACTTTGGGTTTTTGAGAGTAATTCAATTGGAATCAAATCATTGAGCAATTGAAGCTCCAAAAGGAAAATTCTCCAACCAATTGTGTTGTTCTTCATTTTATTTCTTCATTTAGGTTAATCTCAATTCGATTGTGGATTAAGTGGTATAAGATTTCTAGTAACGATTCTCAAGGGGATTGTGGTTTATGGTCTCTACTCGCGACTGACTCAAGCAAACGAAGGAGAACCTAGTGAGTCCATTGGAGATTCACCAGAAACCTTACTCGAAGGAGAAGACAAATTTAGAAATGGGCAATTCTAAAAATTAACTCACGAAGTTGGAAACTAAAGTTTCTGACCTAACTACTACTCTAAATGAGTTAGTAGAACAATTATGTCTCACGAACCACGCGACATCTTCCGCTTTGAAAAAATGGTGAGAGCGCATGAAGAAGAAAAGGATTGCGGTGGAAGAGAGTAACGATATTAATGGGGAGGTAGATAGTGATTCTAGTGATGCCAAATAAGTCGAAGAGCGATCGGTTATTGGCAAGTCAATGAATCTTATGCGTAATCTTCATATCGATTTTAAAATTGAAATTCTGTTATTCGACGGTTCAATCGATGCCTAGAAGTTGGATAACTAGTTAGATAGGTTGGAAACCTATTTTTCAGTTTACGAATACTCTAATACTCATAAAATATGTTTCTCGACATTAAAATTTGCAAGTCATGTACTCACATGGTAGAAGTCCTATCGAAAATGTTACGAAGTATGAAGTTTGGGTAGGAAAGAGTTCAAGGTGTTGGTGAGGAAGTAATTTTATCCTATTGAGTATGAGCAAGAGAGATGGTTCAAATGACACAGTTTGTGCCAAAAGTATGAGCAATCCGTACAAGAGTTTGCTACATAGTTTCATAACCAAGCGTTGGCTTTGGACATTAATGTGGATGAATACGAGGTGTTCATGAAGTATACAGGAGGCTTGTCAGAGTCCATTAAAAGAGAATTGAAGCTATTTACTGTGGTAAATATCGAGAATGTTACCGTAAAAGTAATTGCTATTGAAGGCAAGTACTTGAAGAGTGACAAGAAAGACGACAAGAGCAAGTCGGGGTACAAGTCTAGTTGGAAGAATAAGTACAAAGGGGAGTCCAAAGGAGAGGGGTCTTCATCCAAGGGGAATTACTACAGTCATTGTAAGGCAAATGGGCACATTTCAGATAAATGTTAGATACTTCACCCAAAGCTTAGGTCGAAGGAGGAGAGGAACAAGAGAGAAAAATGTGTACTAGACGCAAAGATTGTTGATCTTCTAGATTTAGCTAGAGAAGCCAAATCCTAAACTTCTTCTTATGTTGCAGCAATATATGGCTACCGAGGAGATGAGTAGGGAAGAATTTTTTCATGTTAGCATTCAAGTGAAGCAGAGTTTAGTAGAGGCCATCATTGATTTGGGTAGTCAGAAGAATTTAATCTCAGAGGCGGTGGTAAAGAAGATGGGTTTGGCTATTATGGCTCATCCTTAGCCGTATGGTTTAGGTTAGATTAATAAAGACGCAAAGTTGAAGATCACGAAGTAGTGTATGTTTAAGTTTGCTTACTAAACAATTTATTGATGAAGTAACGTGTGAGGTGGTTCTTTTAGATGTGTGTCAAGTCATCTTGGGTAACCCTTATCTTTGGGACCGAGATACGATTATTTACTGTAGAGTTTGCAAGTACTGTCATGTGAAGGAGGGGAAGGAGTTTCATATAAATGTTTGTAAGGAACATGTCACCACCAATAATTTAGTAACGGTGACTCAGGCGAAGAGGTTGGTTAATGCGAGCTGCAAGTTTGTTTTGTTGTTGGTGCAAACAGTTAAGGAGGATCCGTCAGCTAAGGTGTTGTCTACTTTGACAATATCTTCTAAGTAGCAAACCAAAATGGGTGAGCCACTACCCAACATTGGGTTGTTTTGGACTTCTGTAACCGAGTTTGATGAGATCAAGAAATAGGTATAAGAACTCCATGAGCAAGGGGTTATTAATCCGAGTTGATTGCCTTGTGGTTCACCAGTATTATTGGTACCGAAGAATGATGGGTCTTAGAGAATATGTGTAGATTATCGAGCGTTGAACAAGATTACTGTAAAGAATCATTATCCACTTTCACGGATTGGCAAGCTTTTAGATGAGTTACAAAAAACTCAGTTTTTCACCAACCTAGATCTTAAGTCGGGTTACCATCAGGTTAGAATTTGGGAAGAAGATACTTGGAAGACTATTTTCAAGACCAAATAAGGACTCTTTGAGTGGCTGGTAATGCCTTTTAAATTATGCAACACTCCAGCAACTTTTATGCGGTTGATGAATGGGAAACTTTGTGCTTTTATTGACGATTTCATGGTTGTGTATTTATATGACATCTTAATATATAGTCAAACATGGGAGGAACACCTCGTATATATTTGTAAAGTATTGGAAGCATTGTGGTCACAATAACTCTTTCTCAATGGGAAGAAGTACGAGTTTGGAAAGGAGCTAGTATACTTTGGATTTATTGTTGGTGGCTGTGAGCTTAAGGTAGATCCAGAGAAGGTCTCGGTCATTACTGATTGGCCTAGACCCTGTGCAGTAACGGAAGTGAGAAGTTTTATGGGTTCTTGTCAGTATTTAAGAAAGTTTACTAGAAATTTTTCACAAATAGCCTCACCGTTGTATTCCTTGATAAAGGCCGATATAAAGTTTATGTGGGAAGATCACCATGAGAAGACTTTTCAGTTGCTGAAGCACAAGATTACGGATGCGCCAGTGTTAGCGTTGCCTAATTTACAACGGATTTTTAAGATTAAAATAGATACGTCAGACTATACATTAGGGGCAATTCTATTACAGGATGGGATGCAGGTTGCTTACCATTCTGAAATACTAACAGGAGTAGTATGCAACTATCCTACCTACAATAAGGAGTTCTATGCATTATATCAATCAATGAAACATTGGCGGAGTTACTTATTAGGGGAGGAGGTTGTGGTACATTCTTATCACAAACCATTACAGTTCTTATCTACACAGTCCAAACTACAGCAACCTCGCCATATGAAGTGAATATCGTACCTACAACAGTTTACCCTTATGATCAAGTATAAGAAAGGAGTGGACAACAAAATGGCTGATATGTTATCTCAACCCCCATTACCAACTATTTCTGCTTTGTTGGTAGCTATGCAGATACAGCCGATTGTTCATTCTGATTATGTTGTATGGTATGACGATGGCATGGAGCTCAGTGTGATTCACCAAAAGTTTTTGTAAGGTAAGACATGTGAGTATGTATTGAAGGATGGTTTGCTTTATAGGGATAGTTTATTATGTATTCCAGAGGGTGGAGATCGTTTGCATTGGACCAGAGAGGCACATTGTTCACGGGTGGCTAGTCATTTTGTGATTGTGAAGACTCAATAAAATTTATGGTAGTATATCTATTGGCCAAAGATGCATGTGGATGTTGGCCGTATGGTTCATGGTTGCGTGTTATGCAACATATCGAAGCCTTCTAATCATAAGTTATGACTGTAGTTACCATTACCAGTTCCTAGCCGACCTTGGGAGAGCATTTCGATAGATTTTTTGGGTGGTTTTCTCATGACCAAGTATAAAAATTACTATTTGTTTGTGGTGGTAGATTGATTCAGTAAAATGATTGTTCTTATTCCATGCCAAAAGATGGTCACCAGGGAAAGAGCAGCGCGATTATTTTTTAGAGACGTTTGGAGGTATTTCAGGCTCCCTTCTTCTATTATTTCTGATAGGGATAGCCATTTTTTGGAGCATTTATAGAGATCGTTATGAGGGATGATGGATACTAAGTTGAATAGAAGTATCACTTTTCATCTGCAGACTGACGGGCAAACAGAGGTAGTTGATCGCACTTTGGTTTACTTATTATGGGGATTCCATTCTAAGCATCCTGAGACTTGGGATGAGAGTTTACCCTATTTTTAGTTTGCGTTTAACAGGGCGATTCATGGTTCCACTTTGAAGTTTCTATTTGAAGTTTATTTGGGTTACTTGTCTCATAGCCCTTTTGATTTGGTTTTTAGTCTTGGCGACAAGATGGTATCAGGGAAGGAAGATGATGAACAAGTTAAAGCTTAATATTTTATTGAGAGGATAAGCAAGATTCATGAGGTGGTTGAAGTGCAATTGTAAAAGACTCAAGCGAAGTATAAGGCTCTACACGACAAGCATCGGGTTGAGTACACTTTTCATGAGGGCGACCTAGTTTGGTTACATTTGGGTAAGCAACGGTTAAAGGGAGAAGGTAAGAAACTCAAGCCTATCCGTTATGGCCCGTTCACTATACTCAAGAATATTGGTGACAACGTATTCTAATTGGATTTGCCACCTTTCATGAAGATGTATTCGGTAATTAATGTCGAGCATTTAAAACTGTTTGAGCCATCTCTTTTAGATGAAGACTCTACAATCGACACTCACCTACCGTTAGTTGATGACCAATGGATGGAAAGAGAAGATCCATTATAGGAAGATAGTACTCTAGAGAGGAAATTTCATACCACAAGACAAGGTAGTATCGATTCGTTTCGAGTTGGGAGGAAAGGTCAACTACCTAGCAAGTCAAAGTGGTACAACAAGGAAATGGGAACAGCTGCATTTCCTCATCTCCAGTTCTAACTTGAGCAGGAGCTCAAGGATCCTAAAGGGTGGAGCCATAATCCAGGAGAATATAAAGATTGAACCCCTTCAAAGGATGTCAACTCGTTCGAATGAACCTTGGTGTCGTTCAAACGAGTTATGAGAAGAACGACCTAGAAATTCCTAAAAGACCAACTTGCGCTGAGTCTAGTCGACCCATTCGAGCTGAGACTATAGAACTTGGAGTTCCCAGAAGAGTTTATTCGAGCTGAGTATATTTGACCAATTCGAGCTGAGTATGTTCAGGCAAAAATTGGCAAAGTCGTTCGAACGACACTTGGAGTTGTTTGAATAAAACTGGAGTTCCCAGAATACCATTTCAAGCTTAGGCAATTTTTAGGCTAAAATATACAAGTTGTTCGAACAACATTTGGAGTCGTTCGAATGAACTGGAGACCCATAAGATCAATTCGCGTTGAGGTTATTCTTAGGCTTATTTTAACCAGTCATTCGAATGACCCATGGGTTCGATCAAACGATTATCGTTTACTTTGATATTGTAGGCGTTTCAAGGGCATAATGGTCTTATCTTGTAATTAGGAACTTGTAACCCTCATAAAGGGGAAGGTTTAGGCAAGGTAAAATTTATCTTAGATCAATCCAAGTTTTTGTAAGAGAGACTTTGGGTTTTTGAGAGTAATTCAATTGGAATCAAATCATTGAGCAATTGAAGCTCCAAAAGAGAAATTCTTCCACCAATTGTGTTTGTTCTTCATTTCATTTTATTTCATTTCTTCGTTTAGAGGACCAGCAATATTTCTCACCGCAACATGATGCCCTTAAACAACATTCATATTGTTAAACATTTTAATGTTTGGGGCATAGATTTTATGGGACTTTCTTCATCTCGCGGAAACCTTTATATTCTAGTCACAGTGGACTTTGTCTCCAAATGGGTCGAAGCGGTAGTATGTCTGATAAATGACCATAAGCCTGTGGTCAAATTTATAAAAACTATTTTTAATCATTTTGACACTCCTCGAGCAGCTATTAGTGATGGTGAGAAACATTTTTGTAATCATGTTTTTAAAACTTTATTAAAAAATTATTCCATCACTCATAAAGTTGCCATACCTTACTATCCATAAACAAATGGTCAAGTAGAAGTTTCCAATCGGGAGATTAAAAGAATTTTAGAAAAAGTTGTTTGAACTGATCGCAAAGACTGGTCAGATTGTCTTGATGAGGTTCTTTGGGCCTATCGAACAGCTTATAAAACCCTAATTGGAATGTTACCCTATAGACTTGTCTTTGGGAAGGTTGCCACTTGCCTGTAAAACTAGAACACAAAGCTCTTTGAGCCACAAAGGCCCTTAACTTTGAGATGGACCAAGCTGGGTCTAAGAGAATGCTTCAACTTTCTGAGTTGGATGAACTCTATCATGAGGCTTATGAAAGTTCAAAATTTTACAAGGAACGTACAAAAGCTTTTTACGATAAATTAATTATTCGAAAAACCTTCGAACCCAATCAAAAGGTATTACTTTATAACTCCAAGATTCGTCTATTTCTCGAGAAACTACGAACCCGTTGTCATGGCCCCTTTATGGTTAAAACTGTTTTTCCCCATAGGGTCGTGGAGGTGGAGGATCCTAAGAACAAAAATATTTTTTAAGGTTAATGGCCAACGATTAAAACCGTACTTAGAGTTCTACACTTTTGATTAAGAGATAATATTTCTAAATGATCCAGTATATCAGAGTTGATATTGTGTACCCCTATAGTACTATTGCAATATCATTAAAATATATGGGTATATTAGTTTGGCTAAAAATGGTAAACTTAGAGCTTCTTGGGAGGTAGCCCATGACACATTCAGGTAAAAAAAATCAGTTTTCTTCTTCCATTTATTTTCTTGTTCTCAAACATTGAGAGCAATGTTTGATTTAAGTTTGGGGGTAGAAAATTATTTCTTCAAATGCTTTTTGAAGAATAGTGATATAATGGCATTTTGACAATTTATGATATATTTTTGACGAATTTCCAAACACTTAAACTGATTTTACCTTGACATAAATATTATAGAAAAGCCTAAATTTTGAAATTGTACCAAGTATACACTAGAATATTTTGGACTATCTTAAGCTAGATGTACTATCTTTTTATTAGTGATTAATTCAAGTTAACTTGGCATATTTTGAAAATATGCACTTCACTGTAGTTTTGTATTTAATACCTTCAATAAATTTTTGCTCAGTATATGAGAAATTAAGCATTTATGTTAAGAATAGTTTGCTACAGGGAGACAACTATCTAAGAATAAGTTCATTCCTATGGAAAAAAAGAAGCCAAATGTGCTCTAAAAACTTTTACGCTACAAGGCTACTCGCATGATTAAGAACTGAAAGAGGAAAAATTATCACCAATCTTGAGTTTGGCCATGAACTATGTGAAAGGAGCACAAGAAAATGTTACTTGTGAGAATCCTGAGTCTAGGTCATGGGGTACCACACCCCGGCAACCTTAGACAACTAGCAAGGATTATCGACCAAAAACTCCTTGTTACGGAGGTTTTACTAAAAAATAATATACTCAAAAGAAAAGGCTTGAAAGAAAAGAAAAGTAAAATTCTATGAAGATAAATTGACTAAGGCACTTATCGAACTAACCGTTGAATTTATTCCATAAATAACTTGACTGCCGAAAAAAATTGAGTAAATTATTCATGATAACGTATTAGGCGATAAAACTATTTTCATTATACACTCAAATATAGCTAAAGCAAAATACTTGAATATATTTCTATTCTTGAGGTAGTACCTCTAGTTTCGGATAAGCTTAAAATATTATTTGGTATACTCGAAAGAATAGCAAGTTCAAGGATTTTTTTCATTGGAATATTTTTGTCACAACTAAATAAGGATAAGTTCACAGGAAATGAGTCATGTATATTCTAGAATTGTTTAAATGGTCATTATTGACTTTTGTGGATATAGCCACTGCAAACCCTTACGAGACAACACTCATCCATCAAGCTAAACCTGGAGGTTTAACGGCTTGTTGTATATGCTAAATGCAATCGCACTTTCTGTGATAGTGGTTATTATTTTATTTTACTCTGGACGAGCAAAAGATAAGTTTTGGGGTATTTGATGAGCGCGTAATTATGACATTTTTAATATACCCGAATATATATTTTAGTCGTCCGTTATATTTAATTTTGGGTACTTATGTACGTTTGTTTGATTTAAGCTATTAGAGATGGATATTTGAAACCAAACTCTTAAAGTTAAGTAAAAGTATCTCCAGGAGTTCATAGCACAAAAAGTCAAAGATACAATATATTTGGTCTCAAAATTGAAGAAATATATGTACACATATTCTTAGAGAATAAGATCAAAGAATATATATTGCATCCAAGATCCTTAAAGATATTTTATATTGTAGATATATGCAAGAGTTTCCATGAAGAAAGATCTCTACATGACTTAAATGAATTATATGCAAGAATCTTAGGTGATTGGTTGTAAAATTAGAAGATATTATTGTGAAAATAATCTTTTCAATTTAATGTATAGTTTCTAAATTTTGGGTTCCCTTTCCTATAAAAGGAACCCTCCCCTCCATTGTAATTGGGCATCTCATGCTCTTGCTTCCAGGAGAGCCCTCTCCTCGGATTTTTCTTCCTTTGTGTCGTTGGAGGCACTATCTTTTGTAAACTCTATTATTCAGTAATGTATTCCTCTTTCTTTAAATAAAAAATAAAAAATTGGGCATCTCATATAGAAGCAAGTTTAAAAGAAATAAAGTCATAGTTTTATTTAATTGTCTCTTCTTCTCTTTTAGTTTAATTTTTGCTAATGTCTTCATTAATTATTAATGCGATGAAGTCCGAGATGAATGGTTAATCTCCTAGCTAAGGCTAGAATGAGGCATCTTCTTGAATGAGCAATAGTTGGTATTAATTAGGTTTTAATTAGTTTTCTCTTAGTACTTTATAATTGATAAGTTAGTGCATCGTATCTATGGCTTGACCATAGCTTCGATTTGGTGTACGATAACTTTGGATACATACAAGTGTTACTAACCATAGACTTTATTTGGAGATCTAAACAAGAGGAAACACTAGAGATAACTCACTCAAGCCTAGTCATGGTTGAGTTGATAATTCTCTAAGATACTCTTCACCATCTCTTAAAAGCATAACCACTAAATGCTTGACCATAGATTTAGTGGTTTATTTTACAACATCGTATGTGTCTCAATACGAACATATGATAGGTGTAGATATTAGGATCTAGTTATATATCGATTAGTGCTTTGAAAGGTAGAGGAGAAGTCTGAACCTTAGTTCTCTCCCTCATTAAGTTTTATAATTAGTTTTTATTTATTCTTCTTAGATTTATCTCATATTAAATCGTAATTCGGCCTAGAAAGTATTTGTTTTCCCAAACCACCTTGTGGATTTGATCTCACTCATCTGTGCTACAATTCAATAACCTTACTTTGAACGGGTATTTTGCTAGAGGCTCTAAAAACCTCTTATTAATTAGATTCACTCTTTGAGACACCGACTAAAGCTCACCAAGATCCCACGACCCTTTCCCTTATTTTTCCATTCGAAAGACATAAATCATCTAAGTCAAAGATGGCCAACTCTTTTGATAGCCCACACTGGTGAGGCAGCGTACCTCATTGCCCTTCAGGTTGGTTCTTTTGATAGCCTAAGCTGACAAGTTAGCGTACCCTGCTGTCATATAAACCGTTTCTTTGTCGAAGCAGAGTACTTATTATCTTAATAGACCGTCTATTTTGACAGCCTATGTTGATGTGGCAGAATACCTTGTTGCCCTTATGGAACATTTATTTTGATAGCCTTTGTTGCCAAGGAAGAGTACCTTGTGTTGTTATACCTGTAGGGGCCTGGTTTTGTAGAGGGGAAACTTGCCTCTTACACCTAGAAGGTAACCCTCAGGCTAAGGGTCTTTGGCAAATATATAGGACTATAAACAGCTAGTTTACTATGCTAATATATTTGCGTGGATTCTTTTAATTGGGTTCTCCATGACCTGTAGCGAGGATTTGAATGAATGATGTTATATATCAAGTTAGAGGTTCGAGTTAGGCGAAGGTTACAGGGTATTCGAAGATAATCTTAATGGAGGTTGTAGGGAGATTTTTTCTAACCCTTTCATAGTATCTCCCCCCTCCTATTTATAGGAGATAGGAAAGGAGTGAGTCACCATGGGAGGTCAGATTTCATGTATATCCTTTGGGATAGCTATTCTGTACGTTGAGTCGGTTCTGATAATATAGTTGTCTGGCTGCTCGTTTTTACTGTTCTGTCTGGTGAGCTAGCTGTCAGATATATCTGCCGTTAACCATGTATTACTATGGTCAAATTCTCTCTAGTACTGGTTCTGGTATTGGTACTGAGTTCTGGTGCTGACCGTCTATCTTCGGCTTCGACTGTGGTAGTTAGCTTTGATGATGCATTTGAGTATTTGATTAAACTCAGAAGGCTTCATGGAGTTCGCTGCTAGTCTTGCTGGGCTTCGAGTCTCTAGGTAGGCTTCGATGTAGCCTTTGAGTATTCGACTGGTGCTGGATAGCTGCGAGTAGGCTACTACAATACCCTTTTTAGTGGCCTTCTATAGAAGTAAGCTAGGTTGAATCCCCTTGCAATACATCAATGTGAATTCCTAGTTACTACGAGTTCTTTGAACCATTGCAGTGACAACTTGTGGCTTGCACGATGCTCAGTTTATGTTCTAACCCCACTCTTGTCCAATAAGCATTCTTTGGTTTCCTCGTCGGCCAACTTAGATTCCTTTGATTGAAACCAGATAAGTCATGTTATCACTTGGTCATGTTATATCTCAAAACATTTACGTCGTATCCATATATTACTAGCCTGAGCTTCTATTCTATGTTGTCACTCTCCCCAGACTATCCTAGTACATGTTGTTGATAAGACTAGCTTCTCACCACACTATATACATCGATGAACTTCAAAGCCCAATCCTAGTAAAGTAGAACGAGACAAAAGTAGTCTTATCTCACTCGATGTAACTAGTCGCATCTCACCCCTCATACAATGTAAATAGAAAAGATATTTCCTAATTTACTTGTCCAAACATTCCCAGTTTTATAAAACAAATTTCTCGTTTGAAATTATTTTTGAAAAACCTCACTCGTTTTTCAACCTTGAATTAATCACCAAATACCCAAGGTAAATTTTCATTTATTTTTATAAAACTAAAGGTAAGTTCCAAAATGACTCACGATGGCGTAAAAATCCAGTTTTTAGTAGTTCTTGTAAAACATGCATATCCCGTTATGTAAAACTCCATCGAACAGCTGTCAAATTCTACAGAACAAGAAAACCCAAATCTATGATTCATCAAGCAAGACCAATTATCAAATCAGATGGTAAATGAATCAAAACCTGCTCACAAAAGAGATCCAGAAACTTTCCCAACAAAGCATAGCTAATATACTCCTCCATTATGGGATTAATTTTATACTCAACCTTAATCATATTTTCTGAAATTTATACCACAACTTCCTAACACCTTAATGAATCTTTATCCAAAATTTAAGCTTCATAAATGAAAATTTCCAGGAGTTCAAATTCCAGCAACATAACAAAATATTCAAGTTAACTATATATGCAAGAATTTCATAAAAGCAACAAACATGAATTGTATACTCAAGCGATAATTTTACCAAGCTACTATCAGGAAAATGAACCTACAAGATCATTCATACAGTTATGAGATGGTATTACTTTTCTCTTTTGCGAATTTTGTTTTACCCGTGTTTTCCCCAATTTCAAATGCTTCCTCGATTTCTTGAAACCTCTGATTCTTCATTGCTTTTCTTCTATGTTGCTTGCTTGTTTAGCCTTCAATCATCCTTATATATGGCTTTAATTTTAGCTCTTATACCTTTAATCCAAAGCTTCCTCCTCAAAGTATTTCTCTTCTTGAAGATAGGTGGGCTATGGGATGGATTAGGCATAAAGGATAATGATATATATGATTGTGAAATTTTTTAGATCATAACTCTCCTTTTCTTTAAGCATCAAAGGAGTATGAAGTGTTGGTGTAAGGTAATCTATAGTTGTTCTTACGCATGAGATGTTTTACTTAAGCAGGAGGTGTTTTTCTTAAGAATGAGGTGGTATTAAGCTAAGTATGAGGTGTTAAATACCTTTATTTTTATGAAGACACGTTGGTTAGGTGATGGAAGCTCCTAACTTTAACACGTGGTGCTAATAATCGCACGCCAATGATAATATTTTTCACGCGAAACTTCGCATATAAGCTGTCCAAATTACTGTTTTATCCCTTAACTTCACTTGCCAATAACTCCCACACCCAATCTCCGATTTAAATTCTGTAAAATCCTATGAGTTCCTAAGATCGTACTCTACAACTCTTATTCAGTAACCTAGGTTCATTTCTAAGTCTACAATTTACTATTCATTATTATATCAGTAGATCTCTATGTTACTTAATGTAAGGGTCTAAATTTTTGGGATGTTACACATCGTTCTAAATCAAGCTTATGAATGAAAATT
The DNA here is from genome assembly GCA_014058105.1 of Kingdonia uniflora. Taxonomy (NCBI): domain Eukaryota; kingdom Viridiplantae; phylum Streptophyta; class Magnoliopsida; order Ranunculales; family Circaeasteraceae; genus Kingdonia; species Kingdonia uniflora. Next base: position 212,555 of record JACGCM010001796.1, on the reverse strand, counting down.
ATAAGTGAAGAAAACCATTTTTTATTTTCTTGAGGCAAGCATATAGTTCATTGTTTTGGTACTCATTCAATCATTCCCTACAAAAATTCCCAAAAATCCATGTTGACTATTTTGCAGCCATCACTAGAGTACCTTTGATTGAATATTTATTGTTTTTAAAGAAAACAACCAGTACCTATGCATTCGTCTGCTGAATATCTATTTTTTCAACTTCTATTTATAAAAATTTTAGTTTCTAAAATTTGTTATCTATGGACTATATAGTGTTGTCAATGTGAAGATACATCGATATAAGATTAGTTGTTTACCCTTGCTTTGATGGTTTGATTTTTTTTACCACCATGCAAATTATTATAGAAACTTTCTGTCTTGGACTAATATCATTCCATCTTTATTTAGCGGGGCAGAAGAATGTACTCAACTCGATGTTCTATTGGCAGTTTGTTTGCGTAGAGAAGTTGTGTCTTATAACCCTTGCTAAGTAAATAATGAGATTTCAAAGACAATGGATTTAAGGGATACTGAGCTTCTAAGCATGTGTATGATTTATCCAAACACTCAGCAAGTGAGTACTCTCTTGGATATCAAGTACTCTTTCTCATCACCCAATATTCCTCTCTTCTTTGGTACTAGATGAAGGGTTTCGACAAACAAGGCCTAATTCAAAGTTCAGGTAATTAATCCAACTATCTCATGCATAAATATTATTTTGTTGGTGTAAGAAGACCCAATCAAAAAAATTGATCAGGGAAACCATGATCTCGAATGATTAATGAACCTTGAAAATAATCGTTCACACAATTTTTGCTTTAAAACCCCGGGGCAAAACAAATCAGTCCTGGTAATTGGAAAGTAATGACTAACTTTTGAAAGTAGTATCGACTTTCTACCCTAATTTTATAACATCCTTCTATTCTGAATACTTGGTCTTACCTCTCATGATGATAAAAGGTTTGTTTATGAGCGGTGGTGGAACCAGGAATTTAGGTGAGTGGGGGCAAAAATGATATAGGCATTGGAGAATGGGGGTTTGGGGGAGCGAGCCCGCGATTTTTTTTTGGCATACGGTAAATATATACATGTGATTTTCCCTTCTCAAGACTAGGAACATGAGAAAGAAAATAAGAACCTGACAAGTGTTCCTATAATATATAGGAGTCTAGAGTTGTGAGATAAGCTATATAGTATCTACTAGTGGCATCTATTGTTGCTGCCAATGTATTTAAGGTTTACCATTGGGCTCTTGGCCCAGTGGTGGTAGTACCTCTCCACCTAGTGAGAGGTCGTAGGTTCAAAACCTCATGGGGTTGGAAACTCATGGTTGCGGTTCCCTATAAAAAACCAACTTAAAAAATATATATTTAAGGTTTTGTGGAATCCATTGTTGTTTTTAATTGAGAAAAAAAAGAAAAATCTTTATAGAGAAGAAAATGACAAGAATTACTGAATATATTCAGCCTATTTTATAGAGAGAAAGATACTAAGAGAAAATTTTGGGGAAAATAAAATATAATAATTAGGAAATCTTTATAATAACATCAAAACTAGTGAATATAGGCAATTTGGAGGCTCCCAAATTCATCACAGTTATTTCCAGGTAATCTTCAGTATAGTTATTGAAGATTTCATAAAATATCAGTGGGGACAACTGCCCCCTCTCGTTCCTACGTGGCTCTGCCAGTGTATGAGAATTTTATATCATTATAATTACTTTAACCAAAGTCTAAGCAATTTCAGTTACAACTCGATCTGCATGCACAACACAAAAAACTGTATGAAATATCTATAACATAAATGATATGGATCGTTCAACCAGTAATTGCCGAATTGAATGGAATTTTTTGGTTTCTATCTCCTTCTCTTTGATGTTGGAGATCTACTCAAGTTCAGGGTTTAAGGTATTGTTGTTGCAGCAAAACAAACGATTCGAACTTCAACCTTAACTCTTCTACTACTACTTCTTCTTCTTCTTCTTCTTCTTCATCTCAGTGTTTCAGTCCAATCATGGAAGAAGGAAGAAATTTAAACTTGTAATCAATCCCCCTTTGCATATGAGCCTATCTCCTCCGTGATCAGCAGCACGATTAAACTTTTGCTTTGTGGATTGATCTCTTGTTGTCAAGGTTGATTTCTGAGTTATCTGTCTTTCAGATACCTTCCTTTTGAGATTGATATAGCCATTAACCTTTTCGATCATATCCTCCAAATTTGTAGGTTTATTTAGAATTAGGTACTCCTTCGCTCTTTTATCCACGAGCAAAGCATTGGTGAAGGCCAAAATAGTAATTTTCTGATCAAGTCGATCCACCTTTTTGGCCAACTTCAAAAATATATTAGTAAACGTTTTGAGCTTCTCTCCTGGCACCTGCTTAAGGCTAAATAGAGAATACAGATTCTCCTCTTTGTCTTTGTTGTGCGATTAACGAAGAGTTTCCACAATTGTTCAAACGTTATAATGGACCCTTCTTGTAATGAGTGGAACCATCGCAAAGGTTCACCTTACAGGGTGGTAGGAAAGAGATGGCATAAAATGTGGTTGGATGTAAATGCAAGCCTAAAGCGTCCTAGAATTCTTGAGCGGACTCCACGGGATCATATCCCCTATTTTTTTTGAATTTTTGGGGTATGAAAATTGGTAAAAACTTTGCCATCCAATAGTTCATTAGCAATCGGGCTCTTCTGTAACCTGTTGCGAATGCCTTTAGCGGTTTGAACCTGAGCTTCGAACAATTCTTTGATATGCTTTTCAACATGTTCCTGAGTCATATATTGACAAGCTGTGATGGTCTGGCGTGGGATGCTTCCTTTGCAAGAGTTGTGGTCACCACTCCCTTCACATAGTCGCTCGCGTGCTGGAATACAAACTCTTCCATGGAGTGGATCCTCTACTAACCTGACTTTAGCAAAACCGCTATCGACTTCTTGGTAAACTTCCTATACCTGGGCTGGTTCGACCCCAGGTTGATTATGATTAGATCGAACGTCACCTCCCAGACAGTTGGCATGAGGACCAAGCCTGTCTCGAATGAAAACTCGTGAAGCAGCTGGCAGCGTGCCTTTGCTCTTCTGGGTTACAATCTGTTATCCTTGAATAACTTTTAATGCATCTTGTATACCTGCCAGCTGATTCTCCAGAGTGGTTCGCCTTTCTATTTCAGAGTTTAGAATAGCCCACAATTATACTAGTACGGTGTTTCCTTCTACTGGAGTGATTGGTGTACTCTGGTCTGGAAGTAACATTCTGTAGAGAGATAATCGGCTATTTCTGAGATAATGGGATTGAGAACTTCGTTCCCACAGACGATGCTAAATGTAATAGCCTAATTTCATATTTTGAACTTAGTCTTTACACCAATAATAATCAGAGCGTTTAGATGAACAATGAACGAATACTAGTACAAAGTTTAGTGTGTAAAACCTTTGAATACGTTAAAAACCACGACCTCTCTTGAGGATTTAGAAAGAGATATGTTATTGATAGTTGCTAGTTATTATAAAGGATGTTCTGAGTATTTTTCTATAGAGTGTTTGAGTGTGGATTCATCCGTCCTTCATCTAGAATTTTCTAATCCTATTTATAGGTTTTATAATATGGTCGTTTGACGACCATTATTATTCTTAATGATGAACGTTATAATATATATTTGATAGTCTTTGTACCGATTCTGTAACGGTCTGATCTTGCTATCTTGTAACGGATTCATTAATAACGGAGTGTTTGTTGACTCGAGCTATTGATGCAGAGGACGCAAATGATGAATAGAACTCTGTAGCTATTTCGTAATGTGCCATAAATTGTGACACGTGTATGTTGACGAGGTCGAGTGGTCGTATGATGGTTGAAGATGAAGCTTGAGTTCGAGATGCGGAATAAACCACTACAGCGTCTATCTCCCAAGATACAACGATCGAATCGTACATACTTGAAGTACTCAAGTAGATACGCCTGTCAAACTATTTATAATATAACTCTCAAGAAAGAAGCAACATAAAATGAAAGAATTCGTGTATTTTTCTTTGTTTCTAACACTGTAGAAAAGAAATATTTATAGAGGAGAATGTAACTTATCGAAGCACCTATTGACAGGGTTGTTCCCCATGAAACACCTCTGTGAAGAGTTGTAACTCTTGGAGAAAGTAACCAACTCTTGAATAAACCCCCCCAAAACAGACACGAAAAATGACTAAGTGTAAACTAAAAATCCCCATAAGCCCATGGTCAAATCGTAGACTTAAAAATAGTCTAGGTGGGTTATGGGTCGGGTCGTGCAAGCAAGCCCATGGGCGTCCCCATATAGCAAGCCTTCACACACTCGCCTCACACACGCGTGAGGGTACCATCTACTTATACATGCTACACATGATAGTAGTGTACAACCTATTATAAAGTAAAAATCCTTTTTTCACTTATCCAATGTGGAACTAAAAAGAAACACCAAGTTTAACATTCAAATCAAAGAAAACATTTGGGGTTTTTTCCAACAATTAATAGTTAGGCTATAACAATACTGTGAAGCGTGAAGCGTGAAGCGTAGAACTAGACTTTTTTCTTCTTCTTTTTTGGTAGCAATCCAAAGGCAGAGTTTCATACTAATGTATGATTTGGTAAATCTCCATTCTTATGGACTCCTTTAACATATAACGGGCAAAGGTGGATGTCTATTGGAAATCATGTAGGATTATTCTGTAATATGTGATAATACCAAAAGAATCACATATTTGAGGCACATCTTGTGGTAAATAAATACTAGTCATAGTTGAATGGAAGAAAATAAAGGTGAAATGAATTAATGAATGGTTACCTGATGTTGACGCACTCACCTCAGCATCGTTGATACCCCAGCCAACGGCATCGCCGCTTAATTGGCCCTAATAAGCCAGCAGTTCGCTCAAGAGGAATAGCGTCGCACTAACCAACTTTGTCTCGAGCGTGAAGATCGCCGTCAAGAACTTGAATCCGAAAGGCAACGCCATCTGGAAAAAACAGCCATATAGCACCGAGACCTCGATAAGCTATGCCACACGGTTTGAGGACTCCAGCAGACACAAATTCAGGATGCCCCCGTTCGCTCTCGAGCGGCGATACCTTTGTGCGTGTCTACCTACACACGTTTAGGCCCTCACCCCCAGGCTGAGGTACCACCGGTCCACCTCGGCACCGAAGGTGCCCCCATTTCTTTACCCAAAGGCTCGATCCACCTCGTTGTCCCCATTATAGAAGACTCGAGCGATTCTACACTACGTCGTTAACACCACCACATTATTGAAGTTGCTTGCGCACTTCTTTTTCAAGCGCAATTGCCATTAAAAATTTGGGGTGAGTGCGTCATAACTGCAGTTTATCTTATTAATAAATTGTCTTCTTCTATTCTTATTCTTTTTGGTAAATCCTCTTAGGAGCTCTTATTTAGTACTATGCCCTCTTATATCATTCTCCGAGTCTTTGGTTGTTTATATTATGCACATAATGCTAACATTAAACACAAATTTGATCTATATGCTAAACCAGGAATTTTTACTGGATACCCTCATGCTAAAAAAGGTTAGCGCATTTTTTACACTGAGTCAAAATCTATATATACGTCTCGCGACGTCATTTTTTATGAAGATTTTTTCCCATTTTATGACATATCTAGATAATGTTTCGGTTTCATCTCATGTCATTCCATTACCTATAGAAGATACAAGTAACTTTGAATATCCGTTTGCTGGAAATAATGGCTCTTATAAGAATATTGCCTCTCATGATTTACTTTCTCCACCCATCAACATCCCTGATATTGTTGATGCTTCCTCATCCCAAAATGAGGCAAATATAAATACAAGTGTACCACTTTCTCCTCCCATCAATATCCCTGGCAATGTTGATATTTTTTAGGCCTGTTTTTGGATCGGATCGGATCGGAAATAGAGGGGGTCGGAATTTTTTCGATTTTTTTCGGAACTATAAAATTTATTCCGATCCGATTTTTTTCGGAACTGTAAAAATAAATCCAAATTCAGAAATTTTTAAAATTTTGGAATTTTCGGAATTCCGACAATTTCGGAATAACAAAGTTCTTACTTCTTCAAATCAAACCATAATAATAGAGTTCTCACTTCTCTAAGAATCAAAAATTCAAAATCAAAGTCAGAGGAGAACAGAAGCCAGTGAGGAGATTTAACTTTTCTTCTTCGCTGCGAATCAAAATCGAGGCAATGGAGAATGAAGGCAGTGGAGATTTAACTTAAGAGTAGAGGGAATAGAGGCGGTAGAGATTTAACTTAAGAGTAGAGGGCAGTGGAGAATAGAGAAGAAGAGGCGATGGAGAATGCCCTAGGTTAAGAATACTAAGGTCTAATGTTTTATGTTTCAATTCGAATTATTTGAAATTAAATCGGATTAGAGGGATATTCGGAATATTTTTTGTAATAATCGGATCGAAAAATTCGGAATAATCGGATTGAAATAATTCGGAATAATCGGATCGGAAAATTCAGAATTGCACACAGCTATCCAATTCCGATCCGAATTTTTTTTGGAAAAATTTGGAAATCGAAATTGCAAAATATAGTTCCAAAATCGGAAAAAATCGGAAGTTCGAACAAAAGTTGCAGCCCTAATATTTCTCCATCTTCCAATAACATATATAAATACAAGCCTTGACATTCTTGCCGCAGCTCCAAAACCCAACACCAAACCCACCCGAAACCGCAGACCACCACCCTATTTGAACTATTATGTTTATTCGGCTATTACTCATGATTACTCGCTCTCTCTGTCGGATTCTAGGGTGTCAGGTACACCATATCCCCTTCACCATTATATTAATTATTCTACTTATTGGGGTTCACACCAAACTTTTTTATCTGCCATCTCTTTTACAGTTGAGCCTCGCATCTTTTTTCAAGCGCCAAAATTTCTATCACAACAAAAATATATTCTTGATATTCTTCAAAATACTGGTTTTCTTGGTGGTCGCATCTCGCCATTCTCTATGGAACAACACCTCCATCTATCACCGAAGGATGGTACATTATTACTGGATCCAATGCCATATCCTCGTCTCGTGGGTCGCCTTATTTATCTTTCTGTGACGCGGCCTAACATAAATTATGTGGTTCATGTATTGAGTCAATTTATACACTCTCCTCGTAGTGCTCATTTGGATGCAACTCATCGTTTGGTACGCTATTTAAAAGGTTCAGTCGGTAAGAGTATTTCTCTCTCTTCTTCTAGTGCTCTTTGCGTGGGTATGGTGATTCAGACCACGGTGGTTGCCCTCATACTCGACGTTCAACAGAGGGTTATTGTGTATTTTTGGGTTCGAGTCTTCTTTCATGGAAAACTAAGAAACAAAGCATTGTTTCTCAATCTTCCGTTGAAGCTGAATATAGGGCTATGGCCACTTTGACTGCAGAGTTACAATGACTGAAGTGCGAACAATCCTGTTTTTCATGAACGAACTAAACACATCGAAATCGATTGTCATTTTGTTCGTGAAAAAATTCAGTCCAAGCTCATTCTTCCACGTTTTGTTCCTTCGTCTAGGCAATTAGCAGACGTCTTTACCAAACCTTTTGGGAAGGATCTTTTCACTTTTTAATTGTTGGGCGTTACTTATATACATGCTCCAACTTGAGGGAGACTGTTAACGCAAGCATGACAATGGATAGCCCTTAGTTTGGATAGATTGTTCATGCTAGTTGAAGCCTATCTCTTTGGTAAATAGGACTCTCTAAACTTTATCTCATGAAGGGTTCTTTGTAGATAAAGATTTATCACATGTTGTAATTCTTCTTCTATATATAGTGGAATCACTTAGTCTCCCCTCACTTAAGAGGAAGACACCAAAAAAATTTCTTATTTTACAAAAGCAAAGAACTCTTTGTATACAGTCTTTTATAGTTATTGTTTTTTTTTTCCCGGATTGATAGCATAATGGTAGAACTGTGTCTTGTGCATGTTAATATAAATAAAGCACATTCGCGATTTCTTAGGTAATTGTTGTCAAAAAGTATCAATCAAATACACCATAATTGTAAGATAGACATTTCATGAAAAGACAGTTAGAGAGAGTTTTTGTACCTGTAAGCACTACAAATTTGAGAAGGGGTGGTTGTGATGAGAGAAGAAGAGCTAGAAAGACGATGTTCTTCGCCTGTTGTTCTTGCTGTTGTTGAGTAAGAAAAACTTATCAAGGTTAGGGTTTTAGATTGAGCACAAGAGTCTTATGTTGAAGCCACGGCTCTCAGGTTACTTTAATAATGCGAAAAACATAGATTAAATAAAAAATTTATCTAATAAAGTTGGTGTTGGAAGCCTAGGCTAGCCTATTGATCGATTGCTTTCACTCAGGGATGCACAATTGACATAGGTTACTCTATTCCCTTCCCACCGCCTCCACCATCTTTTATCGTCCGTGAGTTCGACCTCCATGGCATTAAACTAGAAATAATCCAATATTTTCAAATGTTATTTTTTTTAAATAATTCTCTGTTCGTGGGTTCGAACCCCGTGGCATTGAAAAACTCTTAATACCATATCAACATTACTTATAAATAATTCAATATTTTCCGTTGTTTTTTTCTTTTCTGATTCAGTTATATATATATATATATATATTTTGTGGGTCTAAACCCCTCGTAGCATTGAAAAACTCATAATGCCAAACCAACATTACCTAGAAATAATCCAATATTTTTGTCTGTTGTTTTCTTTTCTGATTCAGTCACAAAGAATAATAAAAACTTTGTTCGTGGGTTCAAACCCCCGTGGCTTTGAATAACTCGTAATGCATACCAACATTACCTAGAAATAATCCAATATTTTCGTCTTTTTTTTTCCTTGATTTAGTTAAGAAAAAAATATTTCTGGTCTTCGAAGATGCCAAAATGCCAAAGAAAAATCGACCACGCACTCTTTCAGTAAAGTTATTGTACGAATATGTTATTTTGAACAATCATGCCCCATTTTCTAGTCCCCGTGCAATTAATGTGAGCTAGAAAGCTTGAAAATTTTCAAAAAACATTTTGCTAAGATGGAAATTATATTCATATGTAGCAAAATTCTTCCTAAATTGGAAAAACTAACTTAACGCTTAACATTTGCTTTATCACCATGAATGATCAAATCGGGCATGTTCACGGAGAGACAAAAACTGGGATGGTAGGTGATGCAAGAAAAACTCGGTCTTTAAATACCCTGCTCAAAACTACGGGTGTCGTAATATAATAAGGGTAAGCGGGGGTCAAACCCACGGGGAGTAAACGTATTAAAAATATGTTTTCCTAATTAACTAATAAACGAATCTAAACTAATTTTGATAAAAAAGTTTTGGACTAAAACATAAATCTAAATTACTAACTTTCGGTACGATTATAAGGAAAAAAAAACCTAGACTTTGGATCACCTCTGACTTAGTTTACTAAAACGATATGAAAACGGTAGCTTCTATCCGCAAGTAATAGCCATGGCTAGGTCTATTCGGGTCTTAGATCTAGGATTTGTGGCTAAAACCCTAGGTAAGAACTTCGTTGTTCATGGACAATCGGATCTAGGGTTTATAAACTCCTTTCCATGGCTAGGTAGAAAGTATTAACTCTAATGATCTAGAATTCTCTTTGAGCGTGAAAACAACCGAATATGGCTAATTCGACAGTTTCCTCATATTCGTAGTAACTTAGAGTTGTCATGGTTAGATCTACTCTTCGTAACTACAAATCAAAGAATTGAAGATTAATTTTAGATCTAAACTACTATTAACATCAATTTAACTCACTTCACCGGAGGTTCAATCCTTAGCCTAAGCTAAGAAGACTAGCTCTCCATTAATGGTGTTGATCACAGCTTAAATTAAATGCATAAAATAAAATATAGAGAAAAGAGAAAGATATATATACTAAAAATTGCAAGCTTTATTCCTTCCTGAGATTGAGATATGAAAAATACATAGAATTGCTCTCCTATTTATAGGAGATAAGAGAGACTTGTTTACAACTCTGAAACTCTATCTCTAAGTAAAGATAAATCCTTGTAAAGTCATTCATCATCTTTATTCCATGGAGAAAATCTACAAGTACATTGAATGTAGACATCTTTCTTCTACCTGAGAAACTGCTGGAGATGCTTCAGCTTTTTATACCTTCTATTAGATGTTTTTTTCTACTTATTAGCTCCAACAGTAATAAGTATCTGAAAATAAGAAAATGTTACTAACATTAGAAAATAATAAATTGGGATTAACAAAACGATACTTTTAGGCGTATTAATTATACGTATTTCAACGTCTATTAGTAGGCAAGGTCCAAATTATCTCCAGGATTACCAATTATGATCAAATAGGTGCAAGTGAAACATAGAGCTAGTGTGAACCCTTAATATTTCCTTGGGTTTGTACCCTTAACATTTCCTTATGTATTCTATATTGCGTTTATTTTTGTTTTGATGATGAAATGATCTTATAAGAAACTAAAGAACCTCAAAATTTTCAATTTCTACAAAGATAGAATTTACAAGAACATCTTATATATAGTTCAGTTCTTAGTACCACTTCAGATACCCCTGACAAATAATTAATATTTTAGGGGTTACAGGCTACAGCTAAAAGTACAATTTTTTTGTTAAGTTTCAGATGAAGCTTCAAAAAAATTGAGCTTCTTCGAATTACAAAAAAACTAGCGGAAATCTTATGCTAACCCCTCAAAGACCTTTGGCATTTTAAGTACCATAATTAATAGATAACACATAGCGGATGCGATTTGAATCGAGAAAATAAAAGAGATTGCAAAGAACAAATAATAAAGAGAGAAATTTTATTGATCTTGATTGAATGCATCTCTCAACTATTGCATGCCAATTTATAATAGAGCTAGAGGATTCTCATATTAGAAGGATCATATTATTTAGACCTAAGTTTAATCTATAAACAAATAAAACTAGAAAGAAAATAAAACCTAATGAATTTAGAAGTATGATAGTCCCCCGTAGTTGTAAATACTTTGATTTATTGTAGAACTTTAAAATACCCTAGGAGAGGGATGAGATTAAAATCATTTTTTGGTTGTGATGATGTATGACCGGTATTAGGGCTTTGATGGGTTGAGATGATTTGAAGTTGGTATTGGGTTATTTTGGTAGGGGTTTCATGGGTATTGGGGGTAAATGTAAGGTCAGAATTTTGAGAAGTGAAGGATGGGGTGTATATAGGTAAAGTTATGAATGGTGAAAAGGGTACGGAAGTAACGGGGGTCGAGGAGGGTGATAGATTATTTACTTGTATAGTGAGGTTGTTGATGGTTACGGCGAGTTGCTGAACTTTTCGATAGGAAGCTTCAATTTTATCCTCCAAACAATTAAGTTTTTTGGCGAACTCTTCCCTCGTCACAAGGTTTCCAAGATTTTAGCCTTGGGCACGGTCTTCATTGTTGTTGTTCACCATCTTGGTTGTGCCTACGACTGAATCTAATACTACTTAATAGAGAACACGTAGCGAAAGTGATTTGAATCGAGAAAATAAAAGAGATTGCAAGGAACAAATAATAAAGAGAGAAATTTTATTGATCTTGATTGAATGCATCTCTCAACTATTACATGCCTAATTATAATAGAGCTAGAGGATTCTCATAATATAAGAATCCTATTATTTAGAGCTAAGCTTAATCTAAAAACAAATAAAACTAAATAAAACCTGATGAATTTAGAAGTATGATAGTCCCCCGTAGTTGCAAATACTTTGATTTATTGTAGAACTTCAAAACACCCTATGAGAGGGATGAGATTAAAATCATCCAAGCCTTTGGGCTTAATCATTTAAAGGCCCTTCATCAATAATGTACCTTCTGCCGCATGCCCTGCAGCCGCTTTCTTTTTTCGTCGGGGTTCGCTAAAATGCTTTATAACTGTACTTGTAGGTTCATATATTTTAAAAGTAACCTTGAAATTGAACCTGCATAGAAACATTTTTTTTACCAATTGCGAAAATAATATGAAATGAGAGCTAGTGGTTTGGGACCACCTCTTAAAGAAATGAGAGAGAGGTCACGAGTTTGAAACTCAACACCGATGAGTCATCCGCCAAGATTTATCTTGACTTAAAATGAAGCGTGCGGCTTGCAGAGGTACTGTTGCGAGCCCCAGGATACTAGTTAGGAGAATGGTAAAATATGATGAATCCGACGAACTTCCGAATTCCAAAAAAATAATAATAATAATAATAATAATAATAAATGCTTCAAGTTTTTCTAAGGGTTGGAAATTTCATAACAAGTATGGTGTTTGATTGGTTGTACAACTTGGGCTTTGAGTTGGGTTCATGCTTGAGGATGGATGGACCTCATTTCTATCATTTTGACTTTAATCTAATATAACTTAATCAACCTAATATTTGCTTGACATTATAACCAAAAAACTTAATAGACCAGGCTTGGGCTCATCAGTTCGGCAATGGGTGTTGTTCGTGCTCGGGTTGAACAATAGCCCTAGCAACAAGGTATATTCCTTTGGATGAATGCATATCAGGAAAACACATATTTCATATGTACCTGTAGCCGTAGCTTTTACATTTCTAAGAGCACAAACTATAAGGATATATGTAGAAATAATTAAAGGAAACTATAAAATAGCTTTCCCCATAACATAACCGTAACTTTGTATCGTAGCAATAGAGCAGCAATAAAGTACAACAACAACAAAAGAATAGGTCGGAAGTATAGTAGCAACAAAACAACAGTGAAAGAAAGGCTCAGAGGCGTGGATCGCACTTTCTTTAAAGAGTATTTCGACCTACCTCAGGTACAGGTAGTAGCAGTCTAATCTCTTCCCATGATACAACGAGCAGTGACCGGTGATTATCGATACAGTAGTGTTAGTACCGAAGACTACATACTATTATAGTATTACACACCTTAGCGAAACTGGGAGATAGAAAGAGAGTTGAACTGCCAAGAATATTGACAGAGAGGATAAGAGAAAGATGAATTGATTTTTTGTTCTATCTTTTTGAAGTAAAATACGAAAGGTATTTATAGAGTTTATTTACAGCAGTTATATCCTGGCTTTACTCCAACATGCATGAACTTTGAACTCGTTCGTGAGTACGTGTCCCGAAGGATCAGGTCTAGTATCCGTTGTGGTTGTGGAGAGAAGAACGTGTACAAGACCAAGCTAAGTTAAAGTTAAAGCCCAAGCCCAAGCCCAAAATAAATGGATAAATTTTTAATAAAAAGAATAGGGTGGGCCTAGCCCATGCCCAAAGGGCCCCAGGGACAGAAGAGCCAATTGCCCAAACCTGGATCCTGAGCCAGCCCACCGCCCTAGAGAGGTCAAAGTGTGTCAAGGGTATAAAATCCCCTCACACATATACACTCTCTCTTAGTCACATATTATACACATGTCATGTGAGTACTACCTTATATGTTTAGTTCTATTTACAAACAATGTGGGACTAAACTCTTAGGTTATAGTTTGGGCACAAGAGTTACATGGTTATGAAAATGACCAAGAGGTCAAGGGGTCAAACCCAAATTAAGTAAACATTTGTTTTATACTTAAAGATTTTGAAAATCCAAAAATCCCTCACTTTTAAAAAAATTCGAGAAGGAGAAAGGAATAAGAAAAGAAATGAGAGTACGGCTTCGATATATAGATATGTACTTAAATAAAGGTATCCTTAGCCTTAAACATTTACGTAGTGGACAATTTTTAACGTATAAGAATAATAAGTAATCAGAGTCTTGAACTCATTACTCATTTTTATACAGTGAAGAAAACCACATACAACCCTACTAGGTGCAAGTTTTAAATGCCAGTACATTTCGGCCATGTACTTAATCCCAGTATAGGTGATGGCTTTAGAGAATTAGCCCAATTCTCATTGGAACACTTCAACAATCACCTTGGTGATTCTATTAAGAGTGTTCTTGCAGCTGGACACCCCACTTAAAGAATGAGATATATAACTCATTAAGAGTTTAAGAAACTCAGCCTCACAGTCGCTTCAAGATGGCATATATATATATATATATATATATATATATATATATATATATATATATATTATGTATAACGAAATGAACTCTGAAGTGACAAGCTCCGTGGTTACATGATTTTATATCATAATGATTTATTTTTCTCATTGAACCTATTTCTTGGGATTTCAAATCATTTAGGTTGGGTTCCCACCATTTATGATTCTATAACGAGCTTTAGTCTCATCTTTGAGGATGTGCTCCAAACTTTTCCATGAGACAACCCTTTCATCAAAGGATCTGCTAAGTTGTTTTCCGATCTTGCAAAGTCTATCGTAATAGTATTAGATGTGAGATATTCTCTCATTGTACTGTACTTGCTACGTATCACTAACTTTTTACCATTATAGTAATTGTTTCGTACTCTGGCTATCGCAGTAGTATTATCCGAGTAGATCAAAATTGGTGGTATAGGCCTACTCCATAAAAGAATATAAGACAAAAGGTATTTCAACCAACTCGCACTACTAACTCGGGCTTCATAGTCGACTGAGCTAGAATCGTTTATTTCTTGGATCTCCAAGAAACCGCCCCACCAGCTATACTAAACACGCATCCACTGTGGGCTTTGGAATCATCCAAAAATGAGTTCCAATCTGTATTGTTAAATCCATCAGGGACCGCGGGAAAATTCTTGATAGTGTAAAACCCAAGTTCATGACCCTTTTCAGGTGCCGCATAACTCGATCAATAGCACCCCAGTGCGCCAAACCTAGTTTTCTTGTGAATCTACATAGAACCCCTACAACATAAGCTATATCGGGTCTTATATAGTTTGTAGCATAGCGAAGGCTACCAATAATATTTGTGAATTGTTTCTGTCTAACTGCCTCCCCCAAGTTCTTTAAAAGTTTAACTTGAAATATCCATATTTCGAGTTTGTTTCATTCCGTGTCTAAAATAGGTATTTCTCCTGGTTACTCGTCGTCAGAGATTACACATGGAGCGACTATAGCTGGACTGACACTGAGAAGGTAAGTGGGTTTGTATCTCCTTGCTCTAAATGTCAATCCCTTAGCATTTTACGAAGTATGTAAAAAAAATTTTTTTTGAGAAAAATAGGTATTTGTTCGAACAGGCTTTTGTTATGTTCGAATAAGACCCTGTTTGAATAAAATTTAGTATATATTCGAATATTTTCTCTCAGAACAATATTTGTTCGAATAGGATTTTGGTTCTGTTTGAATAAAACTTGTTCTGTCCGAATAGAATATTTCTTTGTTCGAATACATTTTCTAGGAACTTTGTTGTTCGAAAAGATTTTTGTTATATTCAAATAAAACTTGTTTTGTACGAATAGACTTTTTTCTATTCGAAGAAAGTGCCTCAGGCTTTTATTTGTTCGAATACATTTTTGATGTATTAGAATAATAATTATTCTATTCGAATAGATTTTTTTTCTATTCGAACAGAGGTCAGATTTTTAGTTTTCTTATAAAAGGCATCCTTTCCTTTTTCATACTTAATCTCTTCCAAAACCTATTTTTGAGGGCTTGAATTTTTAGAGAGATGAGAGATTTCTTTGTGAGATTCAAGAGAGAATTAACAACTCAAACTTGAATCAATCATTGATCAAGAAACCCAAATCATGATTTGAACAAATTGTGGGATTCAAGATTGAAAGCTTCAACGAGAGATTGGAGCGAGGTATTGCGAGAACGAAGAGGCGTTGCGAGAATGTGGAATTGATTGCGAGGAGTTCAATTATAAGAAAGGTAACCACGGGATGTGTTTATCGAGTCTGTATGTAATTGAATTCTTGTAATTTCTTTTCAATAGTGGATTGTTTAGCTGTCGGGTGATTCGACAGCGACCTGTAGATTTTTCTCCTGAGAAAGATTTCTCACAGGGTTAAAATTCTTTGGTCTTGTGCTTAATTTCCAATTGTTTGTTGACACTAGTTAATCGAATCAATTTCAACTAGGTTAAGGTTGGAATATTACTTCAAAAGAATTCAGACCTATTGATTTAGACCTAAATTAATCGAAATCGGTTAATCTCAAGTAATCAAAACTTTCATAACTTGTAGATCACAAAGAGTACAAGTAGGTCTACGGTCAAAATATTTATACTTCTTCAAGATCTTCTCAATATAATGAGATTGATCAAGAGTAATATTAATATCAGTGTCTGTGTGTGTGTGTGTAATTTTCATGCCTAAAATTACACTAGTCTCGCCTAGGTCCTTTATATCAAAGTTATCATTAAGCATGCTTTTGGTCTCTAAAATAATATCAAGGTTAGAGCCAAAAATAGAAGATCGTCAACATACAGACAAATCATTATACAACTTTCACCAGATACTTTATAATATAAGCATTTACCAACAGCATTAATCTTAAAACCATTTGAAAGAAGTAATTAGTCGATCCTATCGTGCTACTGTTTTGGAGCTTGCTTTAGATCGTGTAAGGTCTTGTTCAGCTTGCAGACTTTGTGTTCCTCACCAGGTATCACAAAGCCTTCAGGCTGATCCATATATAATTCATCTTCAAGCTCTCCATTTAAAAATGCAGTTTTTACATCCATTTGGTGAATAATCAAATCGTGCACGGCTGTAACGGCCAATAATACTCTAATGGTTGTTACACGAGTAACTGGGGAATATGTGCTGAAGAAATCAATATTTTTCCTTTTGCACATATCCCTTCGCTACAAGTCTTGCCTTATATTTATCTATAATACCATTTGGTTTAAGTTTTCTCTTTAAAATCCATTTACACCCAATAGAATGACTACCATGAGGTAAGTTAACTAAATCCTAAGTTTCATTTGTAGTAAGAGAATCCATTTCATATTAATAGCTTCTTGCCACAAATCATCGTCACTTGAGGTTAACGCTTCCCTGATAGTGTTGGGGTCAGATTCTAAGGTATGTACAACATAATCATTACCAAAATCCTTAGCAATCTTTAAAGGTTTTTTGGTTCCCTGTAATAATAGATTTTTGGTCCCCTGCTATTTAAGGTGTAATAATGAGAAGATCTCAGAGTCTAGCTACTTATCTCCTTAGAGCATGGGCAACATGCTCACTATCGCTACGATAGCGATCCAAATGAACGAAAAATCACTTTTGCAGGCTCGCCGTCACTCAAATAGGAATCATATCGAGAAAATCAGTGGCTATTTGTGGCGAGTCTATTCCAGGCAGGAATTGTCAGTGGGACCACTTGTGAACCATTAAAAATGTTTTTTTCTTAAAACAAAACTGATTATTAAATTCAAGAGAAGAGTTGTGCGCCATTAAAAATGTATTTTTTTTTATTTAAAAAAAATTAAAAAAATGTTGTGCGCCAAACATTTTTTATTTTATTATTTTAATTTAAAAAAATCAAAAAAATCAGACATCCATCCCCACCCTGAAGAAAATTATTTTTCTACCACATTTTTTATGATTTTAAGTCTACGTGGCTCGCTAACTTAGCCAGCCTGCAGCTGATGCTCTTAGAGGAGCGACTGTTCCTGCAGCCATAGATGTTTGCGCTGTCTCTTTTGTCACCCTAAATCAACAGCAACACAGTCTAAGACAGGTGGCGTTGTATAGCAGCAGAAATAGTCGCTTTTCATGGTGGTTTTCTCCAAAAACCTCTTTTCCTTATTCTGGATGTCATAGTGGCTCTACCATGTCTTCTAGCTTCGCTAGAGTCGTATCGTTCT
Organism: Kingdonia uniflora; assembly: GCA_014058105.1. Classification (NCBI taxonomy): domain Eukaryota; kingdom Viridiplantae; phylum Streptophyta; class Magnoliopsida; order Ranunculales; family Circaeasteraceae; genus Kingdonia; species Kingdonia uniflora. The sequence continues at coordinate 194,891 of JACGCM010001796.1, read as the reverse complement.
CCGTTGCCGCTGCATCATCATCTGTGTATGCTAAGGAAGCACCATCTTCAGAACTAAATCCTAAAGATGTCATTCTTTATCAATATGAAGCTTGCCCTTACTGCAACAAGGTCAAAGCTAACTCTTTCCTACTTTTCTTTCTTTTGAAAATTGTTTTTCCTTACAAAAATTTCTACGTTGCAGCATTTCTGAACTATTACGATATACCATACAAAATAGTGGAGGTTAATCCAATCGGTAAGAAAGAGATCAAATGGTCCGAGTACAAGAAGGTTCCTATATTGACAGTCAATGGTGAACACAAGGTTCATTCTTCAGGTTCTCAATTTACTTGAATTATGCTGTTGTAATATGCTTGGCACCGTTGAACATTGCCTTAATTTATTTATTCTCTATAGTTACCTTTAGAAATGAAATTGTGTTACACTAATTTTGCAGCAATAGTTAACAAAATGGAAAGTCGCATTCATCCTGAACGATTAGTTGTTTCTACTCCTGATAAGGATGCTGATGAAGAGAACAAGTGGCGTAGGTAGATCGAGATAGATCAAACATTATGTCACTTTCTTTTCTAGATCCATGTGTTGATATACTGCCAAATTTTTGGATCTCTTCCATTGAAGAGCTTAAATTTATGGATGCATAAGCTATTTCTATACAGTATATGTTATTGTAATACACAAATACATTAGATGCTCAACATCAAAACATTTCTATAGTGAGAGATTATAAGTCATGAGGTGACCCGCACTCAGCTCTTACTAGCTTCACCCCTGTGCGGGGAACAGGAAAGGTCGCAATTCAAACCTACACCCAAACTCTGGTGACGTATTTGCCTTAAGAGCATTTGTAGCAGCTAGGTGGGTGTACGGGATACCAGTTCAAAACTGCTGTGAGATTTCGTGGTCAATCAGTATTTAGGTGAATCCACTTGGCTGCTGCATATGTTCTAACACCATAACCGGCCATTTCTTCGGGCAACGACAAGAAACAACAAGTTCCCTGTAACAATCATTGGCTCGGCAACAAACAAAAAACAAAATCTCTGAATAAGTCATTTTTCGGCGTAAATAGCTAAGAGAACGCTTACCGGTACATAATGTGATCGTAAACGTCAATATAAACTCCTTATAAGGAATCCCAGTTTTGGTCTCCTTAGAGCATATGCAACAATAGGGTCGGTGAATTCAAATGAATCAAACAAGTTGAATACTACTCACCGCAGTTCATAATTGCGCAGGACAACCAACGTCTGAGATCTAGCCACGTGTCAAGATTGCTTTGATTTAATAATTAGCTTTTATGCCCCGCAATTCAAAAGTGAGAGGCACGAGAGCTACTAAAATCTTGACAAGTATCATTATATAATTGGTTTTTGATGCCCCGCAGTTCAGAAGTGCGGGGCATCAATAAAGTAAAAATCCACCTTGAGGTGGTATAGATTTTGGGTTGCCACATAGGCTAATCCACCTAGCTGTTTGTGGGTGGATCGGAGAGAAAAGATGGTGAATTCACTCTCTCTCCTCGCTATGTCATCCTTCACCTAGCTACTGCATATACTCTTACCTTGATTAATCTTACAACCCGGGCACCCTCTCCCTCTCTCTTTGAGTGAGTGTCACCAGGGAGGAGAACAGAGAAGTGTTGTTGAAGAAGAAGATTGTGTATTATGACGCAATCTTCTTCTTCAACGACACTTCTCTGTTCGCCTCCCTCGTGACTCTCACTCAGGGAGTGAGCAAACGAGTGAGCGAAAGATCGATGTTAACGAGTTTTTTGATTGGTTCAAAAGCAGAGTTTTGAGCAATGTTTTTCACTCATGCATTAAAGAGGTTATTATAGCCACAAGAATAAAACATAAATTAAATTGGTAGATGACCTTGCAAATGACTATTTGAATAGTAACAATTTATGGGCACTTATGCAAAGCTACTCACGCCCGAGTACAACGTGAATAACATTGGCCCGATCGCGTGGGCAATCTCACAAGACAGAGTTGACTATTTGAATAGTTACCAATCTCTCATTTGGTTGATTTTTTATTTTATTTTTTTATAACTAGAGGCATCCTGGCTCACTCACCATCAATTCCTGTTGGAATTTTTCAAAACTTATACCTCTTTTGAGCCTTGAACCCATGACCTCTTGGTCATCTATTTTATGTGACTCCTATACTATAGCCTAAAGCTTAGTCCCACATTGTTTATAAACAATAGAGGAACTAAACATATAAGGTAGTACCCATGTGACATGTGTGTAACATGTGACATAGAGAGAGTGTATAGTTGTGTGAGTGTGTGAGAGGATTTTATACTCTATACACACTTGGACCTCTCTCAGGCGGCCCGGTAGGCCGGTCCGGCTCGGGCTCGGACTTGGGATTGGGCAATTGGCTCTGGGGGCCTTGGGTCCTTTGGGCTTGGGTATCCATAATCTTTTTAACAAAAAGATCATTGGGCTTGGGTTTGGTCTTGGTCTTCACTTTGTTCCGTTGGGCAAACTCTCTCTATAAAAACAACTCCTCACCACCTTCAAAAATAACACAGTAACAACACAACTCTTCTCTCTCTCTCTCTTGTACGGTTTACCTGTGGTGCATACTTCATTCTTACGTAGACTTCCGGGGTAACTGAAGTCTACTGTATACGTACGCTCGTTGTATCCTGGAAAGAGATCAGACCTTCGTTACCTTACCCGAGGTAGGTCGAAATACTCTTCAAAGAGAGTGCGACCCACGCCTCGAGCAATCACAACCTTTCTCCCTTGTTGTAGGCGCTGTACCGGTGTCCGGTATTAGTTCTTTCTTGCTGCTGCGGTGTTACGTTACCGGAGTTCACTATCTCTTACTGCTGCTGCGGTGTTAGTTCCTTCTGTTGCTGTTGCTAACGGAAACTGCTGCTGTGGTGTTAGTTCCTTCTGTTGCTGTTGCTAACGACTGCTGCTGCGGTGTTAGTTTTTTCCTGTTGCTGTTGTAAACGAAACCTGCCTGAAACTGACTGCTGCTGCGGTAACAAAAATTGAGTTACTGCTGCTCTTTTCGGTTGCTGCCATATACCGTGTTATTGCTCAATCAAAGGGAAGAACAGACTGAGTTACTGTTACTGCCATATACCGTGCTCGATCAAAGGGAAGAACAAACTGAGTTACTGTTGTTGCCTGAAAACGTTGTTGTTGCTACAGGTTCATAAGACTTTACCTAATACATAATATTTTACAATTTTGAAGAGTATAATTTCCTATAATATGGCTCTTTCCTCAGAAGTGCTGAAGTTTGATTCCAACAAACCCTCTAGGTTTGATGGTCTCAACTTCAAGAGGTGGAAGAACAAAATGTTCTTCTATCTCACACCTAAGGAAGTGGCGTATGTTCTGGAACAAGAATGCCCTGTTGAACCTCCTGTTCCCGTACCTGCAATAGACCCTGACCTGATTACAAACGAATATGACAAAACCTTAGAATCAATTTCGAACTGGACTGAGGCTGACTTCAAATGCAGTAATTTCATCTTGAACGGTCTAGCAGACGAACTGTACGATTACTATCTACAGTCCGAAACTGCGAAAGCCGTTTGGGATGCATTACAGAGGAAGTATGATACGGAAGAGGCAGGCTCTAAAAAGTTTGCCGTAAGCCGATATCTCAAGTTCACTATGGTCGACGATAAGCCAGTAATTTCCCAATCACATGAGTTGCAACGAATTGCACATGAGATCGTGTCCGAAGGGATACCTCTTGATGAACAATTTCAAGTTGCCGTGATGATTGACAAATTACCGCCTAATTGGAAAGACTATAAAAATATCCTGCGACACAAGTCAAAGGAACTTACCATGGAGAACTTGATTACTCGTCTTAGGGTTGAAGAAGAATCTAGAAAACAAGACCTGAAAGAGGAAATCCTTTTGGTTCAAGCCAAAGGGAAGGTCCATCTGAAACCTAAAGGGAAACCTTTCAAGGCTAAGAATGGCGGTAATCGGAACAACCGTCTTAACGGTGGTAATCCGAATAACCGTCAGAAAAATGGACACCAGAATCCTAATAAGGGAACGAACCAAAAAGCCCCACCATATAACGGAACAGTTTCTATTGTGTGTTTCAACTGTAACAAGCCTGGACACATATCTAGAAACTGCCGGAACCGAAAACCTGTTGCTCAGGCCAACGTTACCGAAGAGCCCTTAGTGGCTATGATCACGGAGATCAACATGGTCGGTGGAACCGACGGGTGGTGGGCTGATTCGGGCGCTTCTAGGCATGTATGCTATGAACGCAATTGGTTCAAGACCTATAAGGAAACTGAAGACCAGAAGGTGCTACTTGGGGATTCCCATTGCACCAAAGTGCTAGGCACTGGAGATGTTGAACTGGTATTTACCTCTGGAAGGACAGTGACTCTGAAGGATGTGATGCACACTCCTGAAATGAGGAAGAATCTTGTTTCTGGCTATCTTCTCAACAAGGCAGGATTTCAGCAAACTATTGGCTCAGATCAGTACATTTTGACTAAGGGTGGGATTTTTGTGGGAAAGGGTTTTGCTTGTAATGGAATGTTCAAAATGAGTATTGAAATGAATAAATCTGCTTCTGCTTACTTATTGTCTTCTTTTAATATTTGGCACTCTAGACTGTGTCATGTTAATAAGAAATTAGTACACAATATGAGTAAACTTGGTATGATCCCTAAAGTAGATTTAAATGATTTTAATAAATGTCAATCTTGTAGTCAAGCTAAGATTACTAAAACCTCACATAAAAGTGTTGTAAGGGAAACACAACTTTTAGATTTAGTACACTCGGACATATGCGAAATGGACGGTACATTAACTCGAAATGGTAAAAGATATTTTATAACTTTTATAGATGATCATTCAAACTATACTCAAGTTTATCTGATGCGTCACAAAAGTGATGCTATAGATATGTTTAGGACATATGTAACCGAAGTGAAAAATCAGTTTGATAGACACATTAAAAGATTTCGTAGTGATAGAGGCACAGAATATGATTCACATGAATTTCAAAACTTGTATGAATCCTTAGGGATTATACATGAAACAACTGCTCCTTATTCTCCAGAATCTAACGGTAAAGCTGAACGTAAAAATAGAACGTATACTGAGCTAATAGTTGCTATGTTACTTAGTTCTGGATCACCCAAATCTTTATGGGGTGAAGCATTATTATCTGTATCCCATGTTTTAAACCGTATTCCTCATATCACATCTGAATTATCACCTTATGAAATTTGGAGAAAAAGAAAACCTAATGTTAGCTATTTTAAGGTTTGGGGATGTTTAGCCTATGTTCGTAAACCTGATCCTAAACGGACCAAACTAGCCAGTAGAGCTTTAGAATGCATTTTCATTGGTTATGCTATAAACAGTAAAGCCTATAGGTTTCTTGATATTAAGGATAATATAATAATTGAATCACTAGATGTTGATTTCTATGAGGACAAGTTTCCCTACTTACTGAGGGACAGTGGGGGTAGTAGTGGGGGTTCTCAACCTTCTACGTCTTCGACCCCTAATGTACCTCAAGTAAACGTTCCTAGAGCTGTTGATTTTCATGATACAGACCCAGAACTTCGTAGAGGTAAACGTTTAAAGATTGCAAAAGATTTTGGTAACGATTTTGTTGTAAATACCTTAGAATCGGACCCCAATACTATTAGAGAAGCGTTAACCTCAGGTGATGCTGATTTGTGGCAAGAGGCCATTGATGATGAAATGGATTCTCTTACTACAAATGAAACTTGGGATTTAGTTAACTTACCTCCTGGTAGTCGCTCTATTGGGTGTAAATGGATATTAAAGAGAAAACTTAAACCAGATGGTACTATAGATAAATATAAGGCAAGACTTGTAGCAAAGGGATATGTGCAAAAAGAAAACATTGATTTCTTCGACACATATTCCCCAGTTACTCGTGTGACTACCATTAGAGTATTATTAGCCGTTGCTGCCGTGCACAATTTGTTAATTCACCAAATGGATGTAAAAACCGCATTTTTAAATGGAGAGCTTGAAGAGGAATTATATATGGATCAGCCTGAAGGCTTTGTGGTACCTGGTGAGGAACACAAAGTCTGCAAGCTGAACAAGACCTTATACGGTCTAAAGCAAGCTCCAAAACAGTGGCATGATAAAATCGACCAATTACTTCTTTTAAATGGTTTTAAGATTAACGTTGTTGATAAATGTCTATATTATAAAGTATCTGGTGAAAGTTGTATTATGATATGTCTTTACGTTGACGATCTACTTATTTTTGGTTCTACACTTGACATTATTTTAGAGACCAAAAACATGCTTAACAATAATTTTGATATGAAGGACCTAGGCAAGGCTAGTGTAATTTTAGGCATGAAGATCACACGCACAGACACTGGTATTACTCTTGATCAATCTCATTATATTGAGAAGATCTTAAAGAAGTACAAATATTTTGACCGTAGACCTGCGTGTACTCCTTGTGATCCACAAGTTAAACTTTTAAAGAACTTGGGAGAGGCAGTTAGACAGAAAGAATACGCAAGTATTATTGGAAGCCTTCGCTACGCTACGGACTGTACTAGACCTGATATAGCTTATGCTGTAGGGGTTCTATGTAGATTTACGAGTAAACCAAGTTTGGCGCACTGGGGTGCCATTGATAGAGTTATGCGGTACCTGAAAAAAACCATGAACTTGGGTTTACACTATCAGAAGTTTCCCGCGGTCCTTGATGGATTTAGCGATGCAGATTGGAACTCATTTTCGGATGATTCCAAAGCCACCAGCGGATACGTGTTTAGTATAGCTGGAGGGGCGATTTCTTGGAGATCCAAGAAACAAACGATTCTAGCTCAGTCGACTATGGAGTCTGAGTTAGTAGCACTAGCTGCAGCTAGTGAGGAGGCAAGTTGGTTGAAAGACCTCTTGTCTTATATTCCTTTATGGAGTAGGCCTATACCACCGATACTGATCCACTCAGATAGTACTGCTGCGATAGCCAGAGTACAAAACAATTATTATAATGGTAAGAAGTTAGCGATACGTCGCAAACACAGTACGATGAGAGGTTACCTCACATCTAGTACTGTTACAGTGGATTTTGTAAGATCGAAAACAACTTGGCAGATCCTTTGACGAAAGGATTGTCTCGTGACAAAGTGTGGAGCACATCCTTAGGGATGGGGCTAAAGCCTGTTATTGAATCACAAGTGGTGGGAACCCAACCTAAATGACTGGAAATCCCAAGAAATAGGTTCAATGGGGAAAACAAATCACTGTGATATAGAATCATGCAAATAAGGAGCTTGTCACTCCAGAGTTCAACTCGCAGTACATAAATGTAAATATGCATGATATCTTGAAGCGAATGTTAGGCTGAGTTCTATATCTCATTTATTTGAGTGGGGTGTCTAGCTACAAGAACACTCTTCATAGATTCACCAAGGTGATTGTGGAAGTGCGGCCGCTTCCTATGAGAAATTAGGCTAACTTCTCTAAAGCCTTCACCTATACTGGGATTAAGCACATGGCCGAAAAGTGCTGGCATTTAGATATTGCACATGGTAGGGTTGTATGTAGTTTTCCTCACTGTATAAAAGCGAATAATGAGTTCAAGACTCTGTTCACTTATTATTCTTATACGTTGAAGATTGTCTACTACGTAAAGGTTCAAGTCTAAGGACACCTTCACTTAAGTACAACTCTATAATCGAAACCGTACTCTCGTTTCTCTTTTCATTCATCTATCATTTTTCAGAAGTTTTTAAAAGTGGGGGATTGTTGGAATTTTTCAAAACTTATACCTCTTTTGAGCCTTGAACCCATGACCTCTTGGTCATCTATTTTATGTGACTCCTATACTATAGCCTAAAGTTTAGTCCCACATTGTTTATAAACAATAGAGGAACTAAACATATAAGGTAGTACCCATGTGACATGTGTGTAACATGTGACATAGAGAGAGTGTATAGTTGTGTGAGTGTGTGAGAGGATTTTATACTCTATACACACTTGGACCTCTCTCAGGCGGCCCGGTAGGCCGGGCCGGCTCGGGCTCGGACTTGGAATTGGGATTGGGATTGGGCAATTGGCTCTTCTGGCTCTGGAGGCCTTGGGGGCCTTGGGGGCCTTTGGGCTTGGGTATCCATAATCTTTTTAACAAAAAGATCATTGGGCTTGGGTTTGGTTTATTCTTTAAGTCTTGGTCTTCACTTTGTTCTCTCCACCTCTTGAGGAGACCTAATCCTCAGGGACACGTCCCACACGTTTGAATAAAGAGAGGGCCGTTGGGCAAACTCTCTCTATAAAAACAACTCCTCACCACCTTCAAAAATAACACAGTAACAACACAACTCTTCTCTCTCTCTCTCTTGTACGGTTTACCTGTGGTGCATACTTCATTCTTACGTAGACTTCAGGGGCAACTGAAGTCTACTGTATACGTACGCTCGTTGTATCCTGGAAAGAGATCAGACCTTCGTTACCTTACCCGAGGTAGGTCGAAATACTCTTCAAAGAGAGTGCGACCCATGCCTCGAGCAATCACAACCTCTCTCCCTTGTTGTAGGCGCTGTACCGGTGTCCGGTATTAGTTCTTTCTTGCTGCTGCGGTGTTACGTTACCGGAGTTCACTATCTCTTACTGCTGCTGCGGTGTTAGTTCCTTCTGTTGCTGTTGCTAACGACTGCTGCTGCGGTGTTAGTTTTTTCCTGTTGCTGTTGTAAACGAAACCTGCCTGAAACTGACTGCTGCTGCGGTAACAAAAATTGAGTTACTGCTGCTCTTTTTGGTTGCTGCCATATACCGTGTTATTGCTCAATCAAAGGGAAGAACAGACTGAGTTACTGTTGCTGCCATATACCGTGCTCGATCAAAGGGAAGAACAAACTGAGTTACTGTTGCTGCCTGAAAACGTTGCTGTTGCTACAGGTTCATAAGACTTAACCTAATACATTATATTTTACAATTCCCTACTAAATTCTCTAGGGCTACTGCAATAGCATGCAAACCACACGAATTGGGCAAGCTGACACAAAGCCAACATGCTCATGCCAATCTTGAAGCCCACACTGGAAATTTTATGTTTATGATAACGGGATAAGACCGCTATGGTTTTATATCAGTCATACGGCATCTATCTCCTTTGGCCTAGTAACCTCATAGCCTAGTAGGGTTAGGCCTAGATAACGCTATCAAACCATAGTGCTTAAACTGTCGTTACGTCCAATAATGATACCGCACATTTTTGTTTGTCGACGAAAGAAAATCTGGATGCCTTATTTGACCATCAACAAGAAATAGTTGGGTGAGTGAGAGTCAATAATTTAGTTATGGATGTCGACAATAATGCATTAATGCTTGTGTAGTTCATCGTTGATCAAATCAAGCATATCTTAGCAGCTAACACACGCACAAGAAAAACATGTTGGTTTCGACGAATTCTGGTTTGGGAAATTAATACGTTTGAGTATAAAAACGTAGCTAACTCCAATAATACGATCTTGGGGAGATCGGCATTGCAGTTGCAAATAGTGAGCAAGTTAACGTATCTCTCGTCACATCAACGTCGGGGCTTACTGGCTTTCTCTCGTGGCACTTGTCCTTCCTTTGTAGTTCTGCTATATTTGTTAGTTTCATGTACAAAGCAACAGAACAACCATCTTCAGTCACCTTCAAAGTTTGTACATTGTATTGTATAGTGGCCAGTTTCAAGTTCAAAGATCTAGCAATGCGTTTCGGCATGGGCTCAAAGATCAGAGGTGGGATTCGTTGGACCCAGTATACTTGCAACTTTTTTAAAAACGGAAGAAAAAAAAAACATGACCTATCCTGAGCCATCAAATATTTTGTCCCTCACCCTTACCTAAACGCCACGTGACAATTGATAGAAGAGAGAGTACTAACTGTGACTTAGGTTGTTTCTTATTAATTGATGAGAGAGAAAAGCTTCCTTATTTTAAGGATTAATTGCATGCAAAAGTTGAATCCCTCAAGAACCAGGCTTTGAATATTTATGTATATTGGAAAAGATTATGGCATTTTGTTACTATTCATGGAAAGTGTTTACGAGCCTCTTGTTGGCAAAATGTTTCTAATTGGTTCCAGTGTAGGAGCACGCTCCCGCTAGCCCCGAGGTGGAAGGCCGCTGGACAACCCCTTCATCAAAAGTAGGAACACTCCAACTAGCGTCGACCGCCCAGGTCGTCATGCGAACTCCCTGCTGACAACGAGCACGTCTTGGGCGGGAACTCGCCTAACGGCCCCAGAGCCACGGAGAGCACACCCGACGACAACAGGGGTTAGCCCCTCTGCCCACGTGGAAATGTAGAGCCTACGACCCTGAAGGTACCTTAGGAATTACATAAAACACGTGAGCAGGAGCACTCTTAGGTCAAACCCTCCCTATAAATAGAGGTGGGAAGGTAACCTAAAGTGAATCTTCTTCTTTTTCTTCAGCTTTTTCCTCTTCATCTTCTGGTTCCTAGCTGAGTACTTCCTCTTCCTTTAAAGAGACAGAGTTTAAGGGGAGAAACCCAGAGAGATTTGAATGGTGCCCTCTTCCAGCGGAACGTATCAAGCCCAGAACGATTATACACTTATTGTCGCCCCTGAGAAGAATTATGGGACTATAATTGGCGTCGTCTGCATTCACACCTTCAACCTCAATCCAACCCGAGCAAAGATGGTGGTTTCTACACGAAACCAATCGCAATAGCAAGTTATGACAGAGATGCGAGTTGCGTTGCTGTAATTACAAGAGCAGATGTCCACTAGGAGGACCAAATCTGCCAACTCCAACTGGCCAACGATGAACTACAGCCGTCGCCTAGTGGCCCTGCGGCATTTGCTTATGTCAATGAGTCTACGCCCCACGATGCAGTACCCCATGACAGCTCTTTACCCCCGGTTTACGGGCTGGTATACGAACACCAACCCATGCCAGTTCACCACCCGTACCCGCCGCCTCGAGGACCGCCAGTACCCCCAGTCATCCCATGCCCCATTACACCACAGCCCCCCTACACGCCAGGTGACAGGCCCACCTCAACAGCGACCCGTTTACCGGCTTGGCCGTAATGACCCACCGCCACCTGGTCGTTACGCCCCACAGTATTATGGAATGTGACCCCCAACACCCATAGTGAACTTCGGAGGATGGCCTAGCGAAGGCTATGCAAACCCCCCACAGTGGCACCAACCATAGAGCCTCGATGACCCCTCTTACCCACCTAGGCATGGTTACAGACCTTACACTGAAAGACATCTCGCCTACAACGGCCGATTTTACGAGCGGTACCCCGGCACGCCTCCGTACGAACTACTATACGGGCAGCACCACGAGAGCTACTATGATGAGTCATCTATCAGAGGTGGGGTCGCCACAAGACGGGACGTCGGCGTCAACGACCTACTACCATTAACGGTCGAATCTGTGAAGGTGTTAATCAAGAATTTGCAAGGTAATGACCCTACCAAGCAGTTAATCAAGGATACCCTCCGTTGGATCCACAATACACCTTTTATCGCGGCTATCCGGAGTTACGTTATGGGCCAGAGCTACTCCCAACCGAAGATAGAGGCTTTTACCGGGTATCAGGACCCAGGCCAATACCTCTCCAAATTCTAATATAACATCTACTTACAGCATCAAACTGACGAGCACATGTATCGCTTGTTCCCCTCGACCTTATCCGACGGGGCCCTCACTTGGTTCCAAAGTCTCGAACCCAACTCTATCTCTACGTTTGAGCAACTCTCGCTGGCGTTCATCGAGAAGTACCTACACAACCAGCAATCCAAGAAATAGTTAGCGAAGCTATTTTCTTTGAAGCAACAGGTCGGCAAAACCATCGACTCCTTTCTCTCTCAAGGTTTAAGAGCGAGCTCACTCTCATTGAACGTGTCGACGCCCCGACCGTTTGTCTCGCTTTCATGGGTGCCTGCCTTCCCGGTTCTAAACTTCTCGAGGCCTTGCACATGAAACGACTTGAAATACTCGAGAACCTCTACGAGAAGGTACAAAAATACCAGAACGTAGAAGCAGACAATTGAGCATTCGCCAAGGTGAAGATCTTGAAGATACCGTTTATCCCAGATGCATCGAAAAGGATAAATCCACCACGCATACCCTCTTCTTCTGTAAGAATGTTCAGGATATCTGGTACCCGTCCAACCTTGGGATAAACTTCAGTTCTTTACCTTACTCGGACTTTACCAGGAAGGTGATGTTTTCGCTCGCCAATAATAGTTGTTTAGGGGAAGGCACTATTTCCCGGTGGGGAGCTTCACTTTTATTATGTATGTCATCTGGAATAGCTGAAATGACCTTATTTTTAACAAAAAGAAAAGTCAACCCCAAGCGATTATCTCTAAAGTTAATAGTTACATCTATTACGTCGGAATCATATATTCACCCGTTGATAGGTTTGACCTCCACTAACCCAAACTTTTTACCCTTCCCCCTATGAGTAGAAAATAACCCATAATCAACGTTGATGCCTCTTGGACGTCCCCAACCTCTCCTAGCGAGACTGGCTTTATTATCAAATCTAACTTAGGTTTTGTGTTATGTGCAGGATTCGACTTAACCACTACAGCTGCTGCTGCAGAGGAGGCGGAGGTAGTAACTCTACTTCGTGATATGGAAGCGGTTAGAGATACGGGCATAGGAAAAATTATTATTTTGTTAGATTGTAATCGCCTCGTAGCCTATGAAGTAAAGTCGATTGATCTCACATGGGGAGCACTCAGCCTAGTTCCAAATATTTTGTCCACCGCTTCTTTTTTTTAGCATTTCCAGTTTTTATTCTAATAGAACTTGTAATTTGGAAGCCCATGCTCGCTCCTAGAGTGGCGTTTGCGCTTCCTTATGTTTGTAGCATGCATGAGAAGGAAAAAACCTTGTGTCTTTGTTATTTCTTTATTGCTCTACGTGGCCTTAATATATTTTGTTTTGCCCAAAAAAACAAAAATAAAAAATGAAAATCGATTAATATAAAACCCAAAAGACTATCTACAAAGCGGCCCATGATCCGGCCCAATAGATGTCCCTAATGTTCTCATTTTAGTCCCTACTACATACATACTTTTGTTCCCATAACAAGTTGCATATCGTCAAAAGAGCCAAATCAAAGTGCATCCTTCAATAATGCATGACAAATACATTGTACTCCACCGTAGCATCATTTGACTTCATATCAAAATTATAAGTCCGGGCCTGAACGTACCCCCGCGCGAACCTAAAAAGCCCGCTCCCGCCAACAATCGGCATCTCTCCAACCTTCGAAAGCACCGCATTCCTCCCCATTATACTTATCGTACTCCCGTTATATTTCCCGGTCACAAACGCAAAATTCATCGCCATTAATACGCTCACTTCGGCTTGGCCTGTGAACGCGTAAAGCCCTTGGGCCCGCCCGATGAGCCTCGAGCCCAATGTGGGTCCTTCCGTTAGCGCGTCATCGGTCATTATCACAGTGCCGAAACCTGTAGCGGACATGTTTGTCGATGGAGCCGAGGCAACGCGGATGGCAGTCGGGTTTTTTCCTGCTACTACGTCATGCCAATATACGCGAAAATGAGTTAGTTTTTCTTTCTTGAGGCCGAGGTCCATTGGGCTTACGGTTCGAACATAACCGTGGTGTTTCGCGGAGAGCGCGACGATGAAGTTGAGGGTGAAGATGGTGAGAATTGTGAGAGAAAGAGGAGAGTTTGGTAGAAATGTTGGCATGGTGGTGTTCAAGTGGTACAAATTGTAGAGAAGTTGAGTGCTTGGTTGATATATAAAGCAAAAGAAATGTGGTGGTCGGGCTGAAACTAAAAGGCTTTTGCAAAAGTCCAGGTCCATGAGTACACATGGGGAACCACTGAGGTCCAGATGAAATATTTTAAAGAGCGTTGATCGTAAAATAATTAGGAATACATTGGCAAAAGTACTAAAATGTACAGAAAATACAATTAAAAAGAGGGAAAGAAACCAGGAATAATAAAGTAGTAAAGGGCCATTTTAGTCTTTTTATTTTCATAATTAAAAATGCATGACATATATATCGTACTCAACAGTGGCATCGCCGGACAATAGATCAAACTTATAAGTCCGGGCCTGAACATAACCCCGAGCGAACCGAAAAAGTTCGCTCCCTCCGACAATCGGCATCTCCCTCACTTTCGAAAAAATGGTGTTCCTTCCTAATATACTTATCGTACTCCCATTATATTTCCCTGTCTCAAAAGCAAAGTTCATGACCATTAACAATCCAATCTCATTTTGTGCCGCAGAAGCCAAAAGCCCTTGCCCTCGTCCGATAAACTTTGAACTCAATTCGGAACCTTCTGTAAGTGTGTTGTCGTTCATAAAGACCGTACCAAATGGTGCTGCTGAATTGTTCCTTGATGGTACCGTGACAATTTTGGCTGAAGTCGGGTTCTTCCCACTGGCTACATCATGCCAATACAGATGAAAATGACTTAGTTTCTCTTTCTTATACCCATGTTTGTTCCCCGTGGTTGCAACGATGAAGATGAAGAAAATCGTGAGAGAATGATGAGATTTGGCCATGGGTTCACAGTGTTGCAGATTGGATAGAAACTGTGATCAGAGTTTCTTGTTTAAAGAAAGCTAACTTATAAGGGTTTGGTTGTCAAAACTCGAAAGTATTATTAATCAACTAAAAGGAACACCAATGCTAGCAAATAATGCATGGAGTTGGTGAGGTTACAATTTCCTATTTCAAAGTGCCCTAAAAAAAATTAATCAAACTTTGATGAAAATTTAATGTACATATATTACCTTTTGTTGCAGCCGCTTCCATGTGTACGTAAGAGAACAAACATCCACGATAATCTGAGGAGAGATCTAAGTCGAGGGTGTAATGGCCTAATTTTGTAGCTCGAGATATAGCTCGAAATTAGATCTTACACCAAATGTACATTTGGTGTAAATTAGTATAATTCAATAAACAATACATGTGATTTAGCGTGGAAACTTTTGAATAGGTAAAAAGTACGACCTAGAGTTGAGGATTTATAGTAACTGTAACTTTTATTAATTGGGGCTGATATCTTATTATAAGTGATCTCTTGAGCTAGAAATACTTGATCTTGAAAGATAAAAATTATTGTAGTCTCAAAATGTAAAATTCCTGGTCCTATCTCATCCAGAAGTTATCATTTATATAGATCTTACATGCAGTTCGTTATCGTGTAGAAACATGTTATCCTAAAAATGAGGTAAGTGGTAGTTGAATGTGTAACTGTTAGTTCGTAGGAAACATGTGTATTTTGACTTGTTCATATTTTATGTAGTGCTCCAGTCACGTTCCTTATCAGTTCGTGGTATAGGTGTCAATGTTGATTATATATATCACGTGTATAATGCGTGAGTCTGGTATTGAGGTTGTTCGAGTTTAGACTAGGTCGAGAGATAGGTTCCTACAATCGCCCCCTCGCAACTGAAGACACAGGTGGCTTTAGTTGAGAAAAAATTTATGGAATGCTTGTGTTAGAATTTGGAAAGGTACTGTAGAATTTGACTGGCTGGGGACTTTACATTTCTTTATTGAAGACTTGCATTTAAAGCATGTGAAAAGATTGATGTATTTGGCCTTTGGGTTTCCCAGTAAAGATTGTTTTTGAATGATGACTGCTTTGGAAATCCTTCTTTATATTGAATGCGGGTCTGATATAATTAATAGCGTTTGCACTGTATCAGTTGTCATCGCTGTGAAAGTACTATGTCTCTAGAAATATCTGGTGGTTCTCTGTGTCTTGAGAATGGTGATGACCAGGTGCCAAGTATATGAAGTCAGGGTGATTGTTGAAGTGCAGAAGTTGCAGTTATGCTACTTTGGTAACCAATCTCTTAAGATGCCTCTCATGCCTGTACCACAAACATATTATGGGATGACAGAGGAGGAAGCAGCAGAGGTTGAAGATGACTACTATCACATGTGGCGGTTCCACTATCTCATTTTGTTAGGTGATTAGCGTCGGGTATGTCTTTGTCTGCTTGCAGATTATAAGATTGAGGAGGCAGATGTGAAAATCGGTGTACATACCAGGAAGTACTGTCGTTATCCACCGAGGGATTGGGTTTTATAAAAGTAGAATCATTCTTCTTTTTCTGCTAATCGGAGGTGGTGGGGGTTACGGAAGAAGAGACGGTGGTGGTGGATACGGAGATTGAAATTTTTTTCTTCCGTACAATCATCGCTCTTCTCTTGCAGGAGTGTATTATGCTAAAGATTGGTTCAGGCTCTGTTACAACCATCTTCCTATTTTTTCTCGCAAAAGTGTTTCAATACGAAGCAGTGATGATAAAATAAAATGTAATGTAATCTGTAGATCGATCTGTAAGAAAGCTCTGAAAAATTATTATTTGTAAAGTAGTTTGTAAGCAATATTCGAGTTAATGAAAAATTACTTTTTGTGAAAAATGAATATAGTAATTCGAACTAAAAATACATTTTGGCATACTAAAATGTAATTCTCTGTTTGAGAATGCGAACTAAAAATGAGTATGATAATTCGAACTATGGTTAGTTCAAGTGGGGTGTGATAGAAAGTTGATATAATAAAAATAACGAAAAATAATATATTGCTTGTAATGTGTATAATGTATACAATGTAATTGTTTGTAATGTATTAATCGACGTGCTAGAGATAGATATGTGAAGATGCAATAGGTACTTGTGTCGAACTAAAAGAAATCTATTAACTCGAGCTACAAGACATCACTCTGCAGTAAAAGTGAATTTACTAAAACCAGATAATTGAGTTGTGGAGAAAATGTGGATGTATGTAAAATAGTTGAGAGATGCTAGAAGTGAGTTCGAAAAAAATATGGTCGAAATATAATGCGGCGCTATGGAAAGATAAACTCAAATAAATTTGGAGCATGATCTTAGAGTTGTTAGTTATGGATAAGAGGAATTTTGAGTATTATTCTAAATGCGGAATGGGGGAATCTACTATTATCGTAATTTGTGTGTATAACTAATGCTTGGAATGTGATGTAGAGAGGAGGAAGAAATAAAAAATGGTGAGAACTCGTTCTCAAAGAGTTCGTCATGCATCGGAGGGGCGCTTAGCAATAAAGGTTGCATAAGTTCGGGAGATGATCTTTGGGCAGTTAGATTATGATGTTAACTTGCCGGTTGCAAATGGATACTTGGACGTTAACTCCACCACGGTCTTCTCTAAACATCGTTGGTTGCAAATGGATATTCCGAGTTAAGAAACATACTGATAGTTCAATCGAATGATACAAAGCCCCCCTCGTTATAAAAGGTTACAACCAACAAGAAGGAATTGATTTCACAGAGACTTTCAGCACCATCGTAAAACCAGCAACCATTCGCACAATCTTGTCATTGGTAGTAGGACGTGGTTGGCTGATTAAGGAGCTCGACATTCACAATGCATTCTTACATGGTAACCTTTCGGAATAAGTATATATGTCACAACCGCCAGGATTTGTCGATAGTCGCTTTCCTCATTATGTGTGTCGCTTGTGAAAGTCTTTGTATGGACTAAAACAAGCCCCTATAGCTTGGTTTGAGAGACTAAGCACGTACCTCCCCCCCCCCCCCCCCCCCCCCCCCCCCCCCCCCCCCACACACACACACACACACACACACACACACACACACCACAGAAAATGAGCTCCAATCTTCTTCGCTCGGTCCTCTCTTTATATATTTCGATAAATTTTAATGAGAAACATGTGAAAAATAAAAATACAGCACTATGAAATTAGATAATTTGAAATTATCTTACCTACTTTATGCATTATTGTTTTTTTTGGTATTATTTTGGGCAATGATGCTTCTTTTTATGTATAGTTGATATAAATATAAAATAACACTTTTCAGCTTTATTTAGAAAAACAAACAGTATTTCTTACTCATGGTTACTATCCTCTACTTCAAGTACCAACTATCTAAAAATCATTCGATAATACTTTGATAAGCCAAGTTCTTATGTGTTGAGATACGTCAAATGATTTTGAGATGGATCCTCCAGTTATAGTTATACCAGAGCAAGCAATTTCTTATACGTGCTCTGTGCCACCCAATTATATTCATTCGCATGTTAAGCTTAAAAATTACGACACACGTGAAGGGGTATACTATGAACTCTGTAAAAGTGTGGCCGAATTAAAAAGGCTGGAAATCAACTAAAATCATGCTTTGATAATAGGGCCAATTTCATTCGAATGCATTTTTTGACATTTCAAGAAACAAAGAGAGAAAAATGTGTTAAAGAATAAATTTTCATAATAATGTTACTTGACATTGGGAGTACGAAATCAACACTCCTTCATAATAAATAAAAACTGTGGACCTCTTAGGCGTGCTCTTATAGGTCCAAACTTTTCTTTAAAAAAGCCTTTTTTGAAGTCCAACAACTCCATGTTTCTTTGCTTTATATAGGAACCATGGCTCACTATCACTACAATTTACACCACTGTGACACTATGGCCTTGATTCTCCTTAAATCTCCGCTCACTCTAGCCATTTTCGCCATCGTCGCCGTCAACTTCATCGTCACAATATCCGCAAAACAACACAGCTTTGCACGAACATTAAGCCCAACTACATTCGGGCTTGAGAAAGAGAAACTAACTCATTTTCGCGTGTATTGGCAGGACATACTAAGTGGTAAAAGCCCAACATCAATGCAAATTGTTGCGCCACTGAATAAAAAACCGGCTGGGTTTGGTACTGTTGTGATGTTTGACGATGCACTTACGGAAGGGCCCGAGTTGAATTCGAAACTTATTGGACGAGGCCAAGGGCTTTTGGCTTCCGCAGCCCAAAATGAGATTGGGCTATTAATGGTCATGAATTTTGTTTTTGTAACGGGGAAATATAACGGGAGTACGATAAGTATAACGGGGAGGAACCACGTGTTTTCGAAGGTGAGGGAGATGTCGATTATTGGAGGAAGCGGGCTTTTTCGGTTCGCGCGGGGTTATGTTCAGGCACAGACACATAAGTTTGATCTTAAGACCGGCGATGCTACGGTCGCATACGATATATTTGTCTTGCATTATTAGTCACTACTAGAATGACTAAAAAGTGCTTTTGCTGCCCATTTGGAGTTGGTGCACCCTTTTATTTCTGGTTATGATGATGTTGGGGAAATGTGCTCACCTTGTACTATTTTTTCTCATTTATTTTACTTGGTAGGCTAGGATGTTATATTTTGAGGTGCAAGGCTCCGTGTGTCTGATGTGGGACTATAAATCTCAACCACAAAATTGGACTCTCACTCATCCCTACAGTGATTCCAAAAAATGTGTTAAGGTATATAATATGACTAATAACCTCGTTTCACTGCGATGCATGATACTATTGAGTATTGAGACAAATAATGAGGAGAATTTCGAAAATACCTAAAGAAGTTAGCTTACCTAAACAAATAAGAAAACCATCTAACGAAAATTAAAGCATGAATGTTTTTCGTAGTGGCAAGTGCGACAACGTAACTAAAATTCTCCAAGAAAAAAGCATAATCTTCTCATATTGACATATTGTTATTATCTCGACAATGACGATGGCCATATCATTATACTCTCGGGCATTTGTGGCATAAATTAGCTTAGGTGAAAAGTACATGAGTGGTCTTTGTGGTGTGTGCCTTACTTCTCCAACACTACTAGAATAGCATCATGACTCAAAGTCGTTCTTGTACCAAATTCACCAACCAAAACAGACTTCTGATGTGCATCCACTCACAGGGAAATGTTGAGAAGTTAGTGGAGTTACAAAAACCCATGAGAACTTGTAGTTTGTCGCCGTGAGATTGTCCTCGAGATACCCAATAATTTGAAGGATCATTCATGATACATCATAAAAACGTAAACTATCTTATAAGAAACATAATTTAACCATGTTTTTCTCGTAGAAGATCAATGACGCCAAACATAAAAAGCCTGCTTTTGTTCTGTTATGTTCTGTGCTCTTATCTATTCTGAGAGCATGCGACACAGTTTTCTTTACTCCGTTTTTCTTTCTTATGTGAATAATTTGTTTCTTGGACATCTTGAGGCCAATTTGATCCTTGCATCGAAAATTATTTCTCGATGGGGAAAAAGAGCAGCCAACATGGAAATGTGACAAGTTAGATAAGCTAACATGAGATCGGGATTACACGATCAACGCTCTTTAAAATATTTCATCTGGACCTCAGTGGTTCCCCCCATGTGTACTCATGGAACTGGACTTTTGCAAAAGCCTTTTAGTTTCAGCCCAACCACCACATTTCTTTTGCTTTATATACCAACCAAGCACTCAACTTCTCTACAATTTGTACCACTTGAACACCACCATGCCAACATTTCTCCCAAACTCTCCTCTTTCTCTCACAATTCTCACCATCTTCACCCTCAACTTCATCGTCGCGCTCTCCGCGAAACACCACGGTTATGTTCGAACCGTAAGCCCAATGGACCTCGGCCTCAAGAAAGAAAAACTAACTCATTTTCGCGTATATTGGCATGACGTAGTAGCGGGAAAAAACCCGACTGCCATCCGCGTTGCCTCGGCCCCATCGACAAACATGTCCGCTACGGGGTTCGGCGCGGTGATAATGATCGATGACGCGCTAACGGAAGGGCCCACATTGGGCTCGAGGCTCATCGGGCGGGCCCAAGGGCTTTATGCGTTCGCGGGCCAAGCCGAACTGAGCGCATTAATGGCGATGAATTTTGCATTTGTGACCGGGAAATATAACGGGAGTACGATAAGTATAATGGGGAGGAATGCAGTGCTTTCGAAGGTTAGGGAGATGTCGATTGTCGGCGGGAGCGGGCTTTTTAGGTTAGCGCGGGGGTACGTTCAGGCCCGGACTTATAATTTTGATCTGAAGTCAGGTGATGCTACGGTGGAGTACAATGTATTTGTCATGCATTATTGAAGGATGCACTTTGATTTGGCTCTTTTGACGATATGTAACCTGTTATGGGAACAAAAGTATGTACCCCTTTAAAATGAGAATATTAGGGACATCTATTGGGCCGGATCATGGGCCTCTTTGTAGTAAGCCTTTTGGGTTTTATATTAATTGATTTTTTTTATTTTTTTATTTTTTTGGGGGCAAAACGAAATATATTAGGCCACCGAGAGCAATAAGGAAATAACAAAGTTCACAAGGTTTTTCGCCTCCTCGTGCATACTACAAACACAAGGAAGCGTATACGTCTCTCTAGTAGCAAGAGCATGGGCTTCCAAATTACAAGTTCTACTATAAAATAAAAATTAGAAATCTTGAAAAGAAAGAAACGGTGGACAAAATATTTAAAGCTAGGTTGAGTACTCCCCACGTGAGATCAACCGACTTTACTGCATAGGCTTTAACGGGGCGATAACAATCTGACAAAATGATGATATTTCCTATGCCTGTATTTCTAGCCACTTCTATACCACGAAGTAGAGCTACTGCATTCGCCTCCTCTACATCTGCAGTAGTTAAGTCGAATTATTAACGTGAAAAATATGGAGTCTTCACAACTTTGAAAAGATGAGCTTTACTTATCAGATAGGGATTATAGAGTTGATGTATATCGCATAAACCTCTATAAATAATAGCTCAATAAGCCTCACCAAAGCACGGTGAGTTTTACCTTTGCATGTTCTTATATGGTGTCAGAGCCATAAAGACTCACGTCATCTTTCTTCTTCTTCTTTTTTTCTCTACCTTCAGATTTTCTTCTCTTCCAATTTTCTTCTCATCATAACTGGTTCTAGTGAATCAGATACTAATTTCTCCACCACAACTTCCCCAACCATGGCTTCAATCACCACTACTAATATCACGAAAATCAACCATTTTATATCTATCAAACTAGATAACCACAATTATCTTCTTTGGAAGACCCAGTTTGTCCCTCTTCTTAAGGGATATGATCTTGAAGGTTACGTCAATGGCACGCTTCCATGTCCGGCTAAGTTTCTCCCCTCTACTTCAATCGATCAAAATACTTTGAATTCGGAGTACGTTGCTTGGAATAAGCGAGATAATATTTTACTAGGATGGATCTTATCTTCTCTCGATGCAACTGTTTTAGCTCATATTGTGGGTGCTACAACATCTTCTCAGGCGGTATGGCATGCGTTAGAGCGCAAATTTGCATCCAAATCGCGTCCCCACATCAACACTCTACGACGCGAATTGCAGACTTTGCGTAAAGGTACAACAAAAATGTCTGATTATCTTCAACTTGCTAAAACGTTAACAGATAATCTAGCAGCATCAGGCCAAATAGTCCCTGAACCAGATCTTCAACAACTTATTCTTGGCGGTCTTCCTAGTCCCGAATATGATGCCGTTTACACCACTCTTACAACGACAATAGATGACACTCATATGGAGGACTTTCAGGCTCATCTAATGGCTTTTGAACACCGTCTAGATCGATAAAGTGCTATCGTCGACACCACTCCAATTTCTGCCAATGTTGCCACCTCTTCTCGCAGCCGCCAATCTCACAACCACGCGAGTTCATCTCAGCATCAACTATCTTTCAATAGAAATCAACATTCATATCAGGGCCGTGGGCGAAATAATCGCGGGCGCGGTGGACGATCAGGTAATTCTTATTACTCATATTTTGGTAATCACCCACATGCATCTACATATGGAGGAGCGTGCCAAGTATGCGGTTTGCATAATCATACTACTGCTCAATGTTGGCATCAAAATGATGCATCAAATCAAGGTAATTTTGTGTCCAGCAATGCTGCATTTATGGCTACCCCGGGGATTCCTACAAATCAAAATTGGTATCCCGACTCCGGTGCGACAAATCATCTTACGGCGGATTTGAGCAACTTGAGTTTTTAATCAGAGTATCGCGGCCCTGACTCCATCAAAGTAGGTAATGGTCAGAACCTTTCTATTACTCATAAAAGGTACTTCTTTTCTTCGCACACCTTCCAAAACCTTTACTTTGAGTAATATTTATCGTGTTCCCTCCATCACACAAAATCTTTTATCTGTCTCTCGATTCACAATAGATAATGATGTTTATTTTGAATTTCATCCCACTTATTTTTTTGTGAAGGATCGCTTGACGGGGAAGGAGGTGTTGCGCGGACCGCGTAAAGGGGGACTTTATTCTTTGAAACAATTTGTTAGCCCAAATTATAGTCACTCTCCTGCTTTCTTAGGTGTCAAGACATCAAAAGACACATGACATAAGCGCCTGGGTCATGCGATGATGCGTACCGTCAATCAAGTCATTTCTAGACATGTGTTACCTATCTCCAATAATAAAACTACGTTTTGTCCGTCATGTCAAATGGGGAAAAGTCATTGTCTCCCGTTTGTACCAAGTAGTAGTGTCTATAATAAACTGTTGGAACTTATTTTTTCTGATGCAGATTATGCAGGGTGTCCAAGGCCTTATTTTTTAGACCTTCTATGCCATGGTTAGTGCTTGCATTCTTCCATGGGTAGTGCCTCCCATCGCCCGGACTAAGCGATCCCCATGAAAAATGGGTCTCACTAGTAGTGTTTCCCTTCATCACAGTTAGTGCTGCCTTTTTTGGGACCAAGTCACGGTTAGTGCTGCCTTTTTCTCACGGTTAGTGTTTCCTTTTTTTGGACTGAGTGAAAAATGGGTCTCTGATGCTTGGTGATGCCTTATAGCCCTTCTATGCCATGGTTAGTGCTTGCATTCTCCCATGGGTAGTGCCTCCCATCGCCCGGACTAAGCGATCCCCATGAAAAATGGGTCTCACTAGTAGTGTTTCCTTTTATCACGGTTAGTGCTGCCTTTTTCTCACGGTTAGTGTTTCCTTTTTTTGGACTGAGTGAAAAATGGGTCTCTGATAGTTTGTGATGCCTTGTCTGCCTTTTCTGATGCAGATTATGCAGGGTGTCCAGATGATAGACGATCTACATCAGGTTTATGCACATTTTTTGGACCTAACATCATTACATGGAGTTCCAAGAAGCAAGATACGGTATCTCGGTCTAGCACAAAATCAGAATATCGTGTTTTAGCATTAGCCACATCCGAGGTTATTTGGCTCAATTCTCTTATAAAAGAACTTGGTGTCAATCTTTTGTCGCCCCCAGTGTTATGGTGTGATAATTTGGGGGCTACTTATCTTTCTGCCAATCCGGTTTTTCATTCTCGTGCAAAACATATAGAAGTTGACTTTCACTTTGTAAGGGAAAAGGTTGCCCGCCGGGATCTTCTAGTTCGCTTCATTTCTTCTAAAGATCAAATTGCCGATGTCCTTACTAAAAGCTTAAGTACACCGCATTTTCAACAACTACGATCCAAACTTACCGTCACATCCGCGCCGCTCAGTTTGCCGGGGAGTATTAACGTGAAGAATATGGAGTCTTCACAACCTTGAAAAGATGAGCTTTACTTATCAGATAAATAGATCAGTACCATCTCTTATATAAAACTCTCTTGTACTCATCCACTAGATAAGCTATCTTGTGATCTAGATAGGGATTATAGAGTTGATGTATATCGCATAAACCTCTATAAATAATAGCTCAATGAGTCTCACCAAAGCACAGTGAGTTTTATCTTTGCATGTTCTTATACGAATCTTGCACATAACGTAGAACGTAAGTTAGATTTAATAATAAAACCAATACCGCCAGGAGAGGTTGGGGAGGTCCAAGAGGCATCAACGTTGACTATGTGCCATTTTCTCCAGGACCTCGGTTGAGATTGACCTTTGTGAGAAGACCCTTATACATAGCTTTACAAACAAAGTGTTAAATACAAAAAAAGTATCTTGAGTTTCTAGATTATGCTCTATGAATTGTCCATCTGAGTGTCAGTACTAGGGAGATTGAAGTAGCGAACATCCTCATTTCACCATCGATTGGTAGACATGCTTAACGGTGATGATACCATTATTTTCCTCTCTTTCCCTGAGGACATCGCTAGTCGGGTTCTTACTAAGAGGGATTAAGAGAATGTGGTTGGCTATGGTGTTCGAGAACAAGGCATATTTGATTTCTTCAATGGTAGGGTCTCTGGTGAGATTCTTGTTTTCATCATCAGAGATAGAACTACAAAAAAATATTGAGATCTTGGACCTTGATGTTGGGGTTAGAGCTTTTAAAGATATCAGTGAAGAAATCTACAATGGTTTTACCAATTTCTTTTCTGTCTCTATTTCAGATACCTTCTTCAAACTACATTAAAATTAATTCAAAACCACCCAACCTTATCCCCCAGATCTAATGTGTCGCGTGTGCACAATTGCTCGTTCATCTAAAAAATAAACGACTTGTCTACTTCTACACAAGAAAAGACATTACATCTGGCTGTTCCCAGAAGATTACGGTATATACGGTAACATTTTATTACATTTTATTTTCACGATATCTCGTAAAATGCCACAACTTTAGTAGAGAAGAAGACTGTTAGGTAGGAGAAGTTGGCGGTTTAATTACACACTACTCTTCTTCTCCGTTTTGTTTCTGCCATTATTTTTTGAGGTATTTTTTTTTTCTTCCAATTTTGCCTAATTCAATCATCTCCAGCAGTTCTCAATTCATAAATCATTTTAATCAAATATCAGATAATACTCAAACTATGCTTTAATTTCAGTTTCTAAGAATCTGATTAGGCTTAATATTGTATAATTAGATCAAGCCCTAGTTTTTATTTGTTAAATTAGTTATGAATTTGCATTTGTAGGTGTTTGTTTATTGGTAGATGTTGTGTATTTGATGATTAGTTTTGGATATAAAGCTGTGATTTTTATTAGTTTATGTGAGGTGATGAAGTTTTTGTATTCTGGGGTGGAATTGATTTGGGGTTTTAGCAAGATTGGAGGCTTGAAATGAAGCAACTGTGATTGGAGTTAGAGGGGTAATTTATTTGCTACCCATTAATAACAAACCATTACTAAGTACTGAACTCATTAGTTTTGTATAATGTGTTGTAGTTGTTCGAACAGACTCAATGCGTATTCAAACAAATCAGTCAGATGGCCTGTGTATTCGAATAGACTTTGTATATTTAATCGAACAGAAGTCTGTCTGTTCGACGAGACATCGGAAAAACTTTATTTTGAGTATTGTTTGGAGCCATTGGTTTGTCTCGAGATCGGTGTCGATTGTATTAGGTCTCCCAAGTATATAAGGGAGACTTTGGGATTTTGTAAGCCACCTTTGGTGAGATCTATTTGTGAGGAATCATTGGAGAGAAAAAATCTTGAGAGACCTCAAATTGGTTTGAGATTGTAACCAAAAATCATTGAATAAACTCTCTCTCTAGTTTGTGTGGACGTAGGCAATTCGCCGAACCACGGTAAATGTGTGTTGTCCTTTTGTTTGTGTGTATTCATTTAGATTGTTTGTAACTAATTGGATCGAATCGGAGTTTGGCTTCCGCGGCGCGGCTCAACAGTAGTGGGGGTGGAAGGAACTTCGTGTAGAAATAGCTAAAGTGGGAAATGTGGAATGATCAACTATAGGGAGAGGTGGGAAAGAGAGATGGATTGTTATTAGTAAGCTGTGAGCAGCGAGATTTAGAGACAGAGAGGAAGAGAAGAAAGATAGAAGTTTCGTTATCTGCTAGTAAAAAATCCTTTTTGGGATATGTTGGTTTATGCCGCTATTTGGGGATTCATAAGGCGAAACATTATGTTTCTTTTTGTTTTTTTGGGTAGAAATATTTTTCTGCACTTTGAAAGAGTACTCTTGTTGTAGTGTAGACAATACAGAATTTCAGGGGGTACCTCTTCAATGGATTTGTCTTCGGATGAGAGGTATCTTATAAGGCTTCCCATTTATAAGTGTCTTGTCCAGGTTTACGTAAATGGTAATTCTCCTGCTTACAGACTCAGAGAGAGGATTAAGGCCGATAACATAACTCCCAACAGAGATCTTGGATTACAGCTGAACCGTGTTGATGCCTTCAGAAAGTCAGCAGAGTTCGTCAACTGAATTGGCCTAGGACCAAATACTTTGTTGGACTTGAAGCTGCTAGCTTGTGTTTTCACGAGGAGCGCTTGAATCAATTAGTTGTACAACTTAGCATTTTTAGTGTTGCTCTAATAAACCTAATAATTTTACATGGGGTCTTTGCTTTTACTATCATGGTAGGTTACTGGAGTTTCTACTCAGCTACTTGTATTACCAAAAAAATAAAATAAAAGTTATTTAACTTAACCGTTTTATTGTATAAAATACAAAGTTTGCTTGAGAAGTTTAGCATATGCCATTAGAAGTAATTTGGAATCATGGTAAGTGAACATTAGAACCCATGTAGACAATGTGGACATTGAAGTTTTCCCAAATCCTTGTTTTGTAGAAGTTTTGACTGGTATGACATGACATACTGGTCTGACAAATGTGTTAAACCTGAAAACTCATTTATTGTCATACCTACAAGTTTATATTAACATGACTTCATCTCTATTGACTGCATCTTCATATTCTTGCTGTTTGTCATATCAAACTTGGTAGTTGGTATTGTAAAATGTCTGATAAGGCATCACCATGTTCTACCTTATTATAGGATTTTTCATAATCTAACTACATTCAATCAGCAATATTAGAGTGTAGCTGATGAACATTTGGAATTAAATATATATATTATTGGCTATCCTTTTTTCAGTTTTCTGGATATGAAAGACAGGAAGACTACTTCCACTCTCAAGCGCATTTTGATAAATTGTACATCCCAGGTCAGTCTGCGGGGTACAAATATTTATAGTTCTGCACCATGCACTATACTATTGAGTGGTTTCAATTCATGTTATTCTTCTCATATTTATTTGGGATTTAAACACGGGTAATGCATTGAGTTTATGATGTAGGACAATTAACTTAAAGGGTTCATAGCGAGTCTAGTTTATTGTGCCCCCCCTCCCTCTCTCTCTCTCTCTCTCTCTCTCTCTCTCTCTCTCTCTCTCTCTCTCTCTCTCTCTCTCTCTCCAGTATAGTGATGAAATAGCGGAAAATAGGTATTATGGTTTATAGTGGGATTACTTATAAAGCTAACGGGTCTATTCGTCTTGAGTAGATCGTAGATAGTAATTTTTATGAATCAAGAAATGCTGGTTGGCGTAAGGTTTATCGGTGTATCTTCACCCAAAAATAATAGGGAGGTGAAAATAAATCCGTACCAGTTTTGCTTCTTAAATTTTCAATTTCATGGTGCCCACTATGCATATAAATTGCACGTATCTTGCATCTTAATTGTTGTGCACAACTGGGTGCATAAGCAGACACCTATCTCCTTGAACCTGAGGTTTTCTTTTCAGCTAGCCTTGTAAACACTCCGATATTGTACTCCTATTAATTGCAAATAGAATTTTGGTTTGTGCGTAATTTAGCTGCTTATGCACCTTTTCTTTAAGCTGGAAAATGCTTATGATATCATTTAAATGTGATATTAACTGCAGTCCAAAGAATACGGCAGTTGTGTTGCGCAAAAGGTTCCAGAGATTGAACGTGATATGTGTTTGAAGGAGTTTCTTGCTTTGAAAGCATGCATGCAGAACGTGGTAATATATCTATACTGTAGTGAACCGAAGGCCTCAAAATAAATCTTTTTATGATTATATCCTTATTTAAGTATATGACTATAGCGATGTTAAAACTGCCCTTCATGGAAGGCAGCCGTGTCATTAAGTTAGTCCATCTACAAAAGTCTTTTCTATCACATGTTCCAAGACCTTCTCTTCTATGCCTCTTCCTCGGTTCTTCTTTGTCTCCTTTTTCCCACGTCTCTTCTTCCTCCCCTCCTTCAATCCTCTTCTCATTCCCCGTTCTTCTATCCATGTTTAAGGTTCTTCAGGCTATCTGATAATGCTATTGATAAATTCAGGATCTTACTTTTTTCCGTTGGATATGATTTAAAAGAACTAGTGTTGTGCATCCTCCCTTTTCAGGCGCGCTTCACGCGTCTCCTTCGGTAGATTAACTCACCAAAGTCATTGGACCACCGACCACCACAACGTTGTTGTAGGGGCTCCTTAACATTAAGTTATCAAACGGGGATTGTCTCCTAACAAAAGGCTGTCAAATGGCCATTTGTGGCAACTGATCAAACCCAATTTTACACCGAAGGCTTTACAATAGGTAAAACTTCCTATCGTTCCTCTCTAAAACCAACCACAACAACTCTAGTGAGACCTTGATTTTTAATGTGCAATGAAACCCCCCTTTTAAAGAACCCATCAGCAGGCAATAATCCTACATCTTATCATATACACAAATCCCTCATAGAAAAACATATATCAAAGACAAAGAATTTGAATTGAAAGATGCCACTTTTAGAGAAAATTTCTACATATTCCCGCAAATTTGAAGAACAAAATCAAGAGAAGTGTTTTTATTAGGGAGGGCATATGTGGAATTTGCAGAAGTGGATGGGTTTTTTCGTCCTTTCTTGGTACTACAGACCAACACCCCCGGCTCAAACGGCTATAGTGGGGTGTTTGGCTTATAGATTAGTATAGATGTTTCTTAAAAATAAGTTCTAAAATGGATTTATGTTTTTTCTCTATGGGTACAGCAATCACTTATCCTTTTCTATTTTTGACTTCATGCATGCTATAAAAAGTATTTGTATCTGCATCATTTTTTATTTTGATTATGCCCAAGTAACAAATGTAACGCATGTGCATACTTACTAGCTTTACTAAAGCTGTTCTACCATGATATAGTATTCTGCTGAAAGTTAACTAAGTACTAACGTATGGATCAAAATTCTTTTATTTTCAAATTTCACTTCTAACATTTGTTTCTGGTGCTCAACAGCTAAAAGGAAAGGTTTAAGATTCTTTTCTTCATCTGCCAAGGAATATCGGCATTGTCAAATCGAAAGACAAAAACATTAAAGCATGTTTGGAGCAACATCAAAATCTCAGCCGGGTGTTGCCTCAAGTGGATCTGGTGCTCTGTCACATGTTTATATTCAGCATCCCCCCTTAAGATGCAATACTCCTGGTTCAAGAGGTTTATATTATGACGATGGAAACAAGTTACTACTCTCCCTAACATCTGATCAGGTAATTAGGTAGATGTAACATCACGTCAGTATCTGTTCACGCATAAATATTGAAAAATGTAAAACCTCTCGTGAGACCACACGTCTTTTGTATTTTGATGTATTTTTACGTCATTGTGATACATAGTAATAATTCAGCATTTTAAGTAAATGTGTGTATCTCATGGCACTTTACTGCAAATAGAGGCAATTTATTAGTGAGAGTTTAAAATCTTTCGTAAATGTAATAATTTAGTATTTTTTTTGCAAAAAAAAACTAATTTAGTACTTGCATTATTTATTTTTTTGGGCAGGTTTTGGCTTGGGATATTGCCCAACCTACTTCACACAATGCCCTTAGTGCTGATTCAATTGGCGAAGGACCCGTGCTCTCCATTCGATTTTCTCTAGATCGAAAGGTTATAGGGATTCAAAGGTCAAACCATGAGATTCAGTTTATTAATAGAGAATCGCGGGAGACTTTTACTCAAAGATGTCGGTCAGATGCTGAGTGCATAGTTGGCTTTTTCTGGACAGACTGCCGAACCTGTGATCTTATATTTATCAAGACTAGGTAGGTGTGGGCTAAAAGTTTTTTCCCAATCTGTGTTAGTTGGTGCGAAGTTAATTGTAGGCATACAATTGAGTAGGTGATTATAATAAGCAGATATGGAATATATCACGCCATTGAGTCCACATGGATATGATTTACTGGATTACTGCTTTGAAAAAGAGAGAATTTTTGAAATATTGTCGTGAAAATGAATACATATTAATGTCAACCGAATTTATTTATAAGGATTGCGATTTGAGAATATAAGTAGGATTCCATATCTTAAGATTGACTAAGAGGTTGTTTTTATTTTAGGCTTATTCTACTTATTTTACTTATTTAGCACATATTAAGTGAAATAAGTAGTGTTTGTTTTTTATAATGAAAAAGGGACTTATTGGTATAGGCACCCCCACTTTCAGTGATTTGAATAAGTTGAGAATCCTAGATTATTCAAACTAATTTACTGAAGTTGTGGTGATTCTACGAAACTTTAAGTAAAAATATTTAATTCCAAATATACCCTTGTTTTATTTCTCTCTTTTCTTATCTTCATTTTTTTTGTATGTGTTCTCACTCTCTCTCTCCTGCCTATGCTTGAAGTAATCTTTCCCATCCCTCACCATGAAGTAATAAAGTAAAAATTTTCATCATCAGATCTGAGTTCGTTTTGTATCAAATCTATGTTTATTTGTTGATGGTGATGATCTCCGATCTTCAAATAAGAAAAAAATGGCTTTTGATTTTGATGATTTGGGGATTTGATGAGCTTAGATAATCTAATCAACCTTTAAGCTGATTTCGATTGAGCTAATATGTTTTTCTTTTAACCCTTTTTGTTGTGAATCTCCATGTTAAGCAAACCTAACATCATTGGTTATATCAATAATGTTTATAATGAGTAATGATTTCGGATTTGAGTCTACAATAGATATAGGTTTTCAACTTATTAGCCCAATTCGAGAAATTGTGTTGAATCGTTCTATGGTATTCTTCAATCGTATCGATAGATGAATGTTCTTTACTAGGGGTGTAGAGAGATGATTGGTCGTAGCAAATGGTGTTGTTTTCGTAGATAAATGTATCCATACAATTTTGTTGTTGTTGCATGAAACACTATTTGATCTTTAACTTAAGTTCGTTTATCTCATAACAAATATGCATTTGCATTATTAGTTGTTTTCAATCAATTGAAAGCTCTAGAAATGGACAAGGGTAAGAACAATAAATACAGAATTTTAAGAAATTTCAGGACTTTTTTTTTCAGTAAAAAAAACAAACAAGCTTTTTACAGTTGAGGTTCAGCATTCAGACTTCAGATTCAGAATAAGCATTCAGATTCAGCAAAAAAAAAAACAGCCTCTAAGACATTGTACACAAAATATTACTTAGTCTATGTTTTGTGGATATTTGTGTCTGATTTTGTCCACTTGCTCCTGATGATAGATATAGGATGCTATTCACGACCCTAAATAACTCTAGCTTACTTCTATGTCACTTTAAGTCCGTTGAGCTTGGCTATTACATCATTGCTTTAATCTTGAGTTCAATGCAGTGGTCTGGACTTGTACTCATATGTACCCGAGTTAAAAGCACTCCGTCTGGTGGAGACAAAGAAATTAAGTGTGAGTTGGTATGTGTACACTCATGAAAGTCGGATGGTTCTTCTTGCTTCTGGGATGCAGTGCAAAACTTTTACTGGGTTTCAGGTAATATTATCAACTTCAATCTGTACTTTCAGTTTCTACCATATCGATGGAAATGCCGTATACAATGTTTACTTCTCAGGTGCTTTCTAGGTTTAACTGATCACTATTTTTTTTCTTCTATTTCAGTTTTCATTTGCAGGAGTCGTTCGCTTGCCACGGTTTGAGATGGGAATGGCCAAATACGAGGCAAATAAGAAACCTGTCCTGGCTGTAGAAGATGTGCATATTGTTACAATGTAGGTTTTGCTACTATTCCTTTTTCTTAGAGCATTAGTATCAGTGTTTCTTACATTTTCTGAATGGAAAACACCCACCCTAGGACAGGCACCCTACCAGTTTATTAAAAGCATCAAATTTTTTGTACATCATATTGAAAAACTCTCTTATAGATTTATTTATCAACATTGGCAGCTATGGTAGGATATACAGCTTGCAAGTAGATCGGGTTGCAATGCTTCTTCACTTGTATAGATTTTACCGTGACGCTGTTGTCCAACAGGTATTTTCATGCTCAACGTCAATTCTATTGTTTATTTTTGTTATTTTTTTTCAGGTTTCTTCCAGCTCTCCTAGTCTTTTTTTAAATTAATGGTTTTTGTTGTGATCAATTTGCCTATGGAGTATGAAATTTTTTTACTTCATATATAACATTAACCTTGTTTATCTTCCACGAAAAAGAAGAAGATAACCTTTGTTTATGTGGAGTATAAAAGTATAAATCTTCTGATGTGAATAGAACAAAAGACCTATTTGTACGGCATTTCTACATATCCATCATCTCAAGGGCATTATGCTATTTATAAATCACTTTATCTGTCTCTATGTTTTCTTATCAAGTTGGCTATGTTTTTATTGCATAATTTATCCATATAATTCATGTTTATCCACATTATTTATGTTTTGGGTAAGAACTTTGGAGCTCATATCTATTTGGGAATTGCTCTTTTTGTTGTCTCTTCTTTAACAGTGATCTTGCCTCTGTGCTTAATAACATGGGGGATCTAAATGCCGTCACATGTAGAAATTTAGTTTTAGCAATCAATCTGCGAGAGCTAACTAGTCAAGTTGGAAAAGTAGATGGGTTTTGGACCTTGATTAATGTTGTAGGACCCCAATCACCATTGCATGCCTCTTTTTCATGTTTTTGAAGTTTTAGCACAATATTGGAACCGCTTCAACAATTTCTTTTACCGACTGAGTAATTCTTGCGGAAACATATTCTTATAGTTTGGGTGGTCCTATAATATCGCTTTTATTATGTTACAATGTCGTTCTCTTCATTTCAGGGTTCCGTTCCAATTTATTCGAGCAGGATTGCAGTCAGTGTTATTGACAATGTACTTCTCGTTCATCAAGTGGATGCAAAAGTTGTTATATTATACGATGTATATTCAGATTCCCGTGCACCAATATCTGCTCCGCTCCCACTTCGATTGAAGGGTTACCCTAAAGCTAATGCTTCGTCCTCTCGCACCGGTGGGAAAGATATGATCCACATGGAGACAAATGAAGTGAGTGATCATGAAGGAAACATCTATGGAGATGCCTGGGTCTTTCTTAATCCCGACCTTATATGTGATAATGTTCATGGTCATTTATGGAGGATCCATTTGGATCTTGAGGTAAGTTTGTAGTTCATTTTTTTTTCTGCATTTTATTGTAGCATCTCCAATAGTATTGTGAAAGTGAGTTTTACTATTTAAAATCAAACTCACTCTCCAATGTTATGATACTCAGTTGACGAACCTATACCTGAAACAATTAACCTACTGACCAATGTGCGGAAAATCCCAGGCAAACTTTATTCTCGTTTGCAATACTTCGTGTCGTTTTGGGTTTTATCCAGGACATACTTGAGTTTTTGTTGTTGTTGATAAATGTACTTTATTAATAAAAAAAACGACAGCTCACATATAAGAGAACAAGAAAAATGAAAAATTATTGCCTCTCGAAGAGGTTAAAAAATCCTAGACAAAAGCAACTATGTACTTAAGTAATGTCGATTATACGGCACATCTACTCTTTAGGCGGGACCCTAACACTGGTGTTCATTCACAGTCCAGTTTATGGGATTACTTGGCCATTGGGCTAGTTGCTATTGTAAAAATAATGGTATCGACAAGTTTACCCTATTGTATCGAATACCGTTGGAGATGCTTTTAAGATAGTGACAACGATTTTAGTGACGTGTTTTGTTTTGGTTCATAGGCTATTGCTGCCAGTAGCTCAGAAGTTTCTTCAGTTCTAGAATTTTTGCAGAGACGGAAGTTGGAATCTATTCAGGTATAAATCTTGTAGTTTTTTTGCAGAAAGATCTGTGAAAGTTTTCAAGCATAGAAGGAATCTTTGTAAGAGTCACTTAAGAGTGATGACAGCACAAAAATCTTGTTTATTACGTTGTTGAATGCCAGACATATACAACAGATAGGGACATAATAATTGTGTTTTCACTTCGCTAAATTTGTGTAGAACTTCTCTTTCATAGACCTGTACTTGTGCCCTAAGTAAGCTCATTTTTTGCAGGCTAGGCAATTAAGCTTGGCAATAATGCGCACCCTAATTCTAGAGAGACGGCCAATACCCATGGTCTCTAGAGCAATAGATGTACTGGTGGCTTCTTATTCTCACTCAATTAAAACGGGAAGTTCTCTTCAAGGATCTATGATAAGAGCGGAGATAGGTGGACACGGGGAGAATGGTTCTATTAACCGTGATACATGGTCAACAGTAAATAATAGATCTTCAACATGCTCGGATCCTGGGGAGGATCTAAACAATGATTTGCCTTCTGAGGTTTCTGGTGTCGATGTTGAGCAATCAGCTTTACAATCACAAACGCTTGGAAATGGTGGCAATCTA
The DNA here is from genome assembly GCA_014058105.1 of Kingdonia uniflora. NCBI lineage: Eukaryota > Viridiplantae > Streptophyta > Magnoliopsida > Ranunculales > Circaeasteraceae > Kingdonia > Kingdonia uniflora. Next base: position 159,787 of record JACGCM010001796.1, on the reverse strand, counting down.
ACAGACATCAGTGGGTCTCAAGTTTCTGCAGCAATTTCTTCTGAGGAGATGTACATATCTGTGTTTGCTCTTGTTGAGGAAGAGATGGCAAGTGAACCTGTTTACTTACTAGCCATTATTACTGAGTATTTCCGCAGGTATATTTTATATTTTTAGGTCCCTAAATCCATGTGTTGTGCACTTTAGTAGAATGTGTGTAGCACGTCTTTCACTAGGGTCCTTGCCACTGCGTAATTTATTGAAGCAATACTGTTTTAGTAAATGTTAATTTTCATTTGTTGCATGATAACTGTTTTTTGCCCGCTTAGAAATCGGATTAAAAGCGACATAAAAAGCACACGTGTGTACTATGCGTAGCGTAAGTGCTAGAAATAATTTTGTGGAAGCAACGAATTGAAGACAACATCGGTAATAAGTTGGATTCACTCAAGAAAATAAAATTTACTTAATCCTTCAATGATAATCTATATTTTAAAACATGGAAGACTATATACTTAACATACAAACAATGGACAATATGTGGTTTCATATATTTAGATTGTTGAAATGCCATGGATGGAGGTACACGATGCGGTTTCAGTTCAACAATGAAAATATAAATATTTGAAGGGGTTCTTTAGTCGAGTGGAAAATATGAGGGGTACTTTAGGCTTCTATTCACCAAACTATAAACCATAATATAAAACACTATAGATAGGCCGAAAGCCCACACCTATTATAGGTAGTGCCACGAGCACATCGATTGTTATCCATGGCGAGCCACGGGGGTACACTAGTCAATAACAATGGAGAAGCATAGTTCTATGTAAACGGAAAATAAAGAAACCTAGTCCTAGTTCACTCACTAAATTCCTGGGATTTCTAATCCTATGACGCATATATATAAAGAATCTCTTTAATGTCTAAGCAGGCTATCCACTAAGTAGTACGTGATTTATTTGAAGCTCTATAATATTAAAATAAAAAGAATCGTTAGAGAGGACTGTCATCTGCATGAAGGATATGATTCCCATCACTAAGATTCTTACACGATATTTGCTTTTAAGCCTACAAATTTTAAAAAGATGTTGTCCATCTTTACTTTGACCTCAAGTCACATTTTCTTTTCGTTTCCTCATGAGATGATTTTCTTTTTGTATCGTTGTAGTGCTGCTTCTGAAAAGGTTAGAGTGAACCCAAATCTGAATGTGATGACCGTACAATTGCTAGCCTGCAGTGAACGTTATGCGGAACTTGGACTGTTCATTGTTAACAAGGTCTGAATGAACTCATCTGTGGAAAGTCCTTCTGAGTTCTTAAGCATCTATTCCTCTTCAGTAAAGCATCTGGATATATTTGTGATTCACTAACGTTTCTGACTCGAACACTGTGCCACAAAATCTTCTCATCTTATTTCCATATTTATTTAATGCAGATAGTTGAGCCTTCAAAAGAAGTTGCGTTGCAACTCTTAGAGTCGGGTCGTCAGCATTGTGAGACCAGAAAGTTGGGCATGGATATGCTAAGGCAGCTCTCACTGCATCATGATTATGTTTTGATGCTAGTGCAAGATGGCTATTATCTTGAAGCTTTACGCTATGCACGTAAGAATAAGGTGATTCTTTGCCCTATTTCTTTCTTTTGGGTGAATAAATATATATTTTAGTAGTATCCAGATATACAAAATGTTTAAAGTTGATGCATATTTTAATCCTCGTGCAAGTTATTTCCAAAACTCTCGAGTGGCTTGTTGTGAACAGACAATGACCTTTGAGAATATTCTTATTAATATATCATGAAAAATATCATCATACATTGGTATATTATGTTCTTTTATCATTTCGTACATCGTTATTTTAAAGCATTTCTGTTATATAACGTTGTATTCCATAAAATAATCAAAATTATATATCCAGGATATACCATATGTTAACTCTCGAACTTATATATCCATGATATGCCATATGTTAACTCTCAAAATTTATATATCAAGGGAGTTGAAAATCCCTTTTAAACAATGATATTGGTGGGTTTGCAGGTCAATACTATCCGGCCTTCATTGTTCCTTGAAGCAGCATTTGCTTCCAATGACTCACAGCATCTCGCCGCAGTGTTGAGATTCTTCTCCGATTTTCTCCCTGGTTTCAAGAACACGTCAGATCACAGTACATACTGCCATTATTTGAATGAGATGAACTCCTCATATATAGCTGCTTGAGACAGGGCTGGACATTTTACGACAAATGGAAATCAAAGTAGCCTTTATCCTTTCTTACTGATTTTTTACAATAAAAGAAAGAGAATTGAGTTATTGTATAACATCGGCTGGTAACATATGTAAGACATTATACGCCCGCAATATATATGTTATTATTATTTTTTTCTCCACAGTTTTATCTTTCAGTTAACATTGTAATGGACATCATCTCGGAACCTTTCTAAACTATTTACAGTATCTCTGTCCACAAACATGATGATGACCAAGGTCCCAATGACACGATTAAGCTTGACAGCTTAAGTTCTAAAATTTTAATACATTATTGCAGAGAAAACGATTACACTAAATAAACTCATTCATGACGGCGTGACAATGATGCCGATTCTCCAGTCCTTTTTTTGCTTCCTATCTTCTCAGAAGAGGGTTACAGCGAGCCACGAAGTTGAAGTGTACAAAAAGGGTTCACAGTCCAAATAAAACTCGATAAATCTTGCTGTTGAAGAAATCAAGATACATACTTTTATTGAATGACATTATTTGGATTTAACAGAGTCGTCTGCCGACTACTGAACTTGTACGGGTTGTTCAGCTATCCAATCTTGTTACACTAAACAATACGTCAGTCGACGGTACTCGAGACTTGTACCTGCTTGCCGACATCCATATCGCTCCAGTTGGAGCTATTTTTTTTATTTGGTAGGCAGGCATCCCTTTTCGAAGTGGGCACTGGGCAGCCATTAGAAAAGATTTAACAAGTTTAAAAAAGATCAGAATCCATAAAGCCTTTCCTAACCTTTTTTCCCCACTTTCACCTGCTACAATTTATCAGAGACCAATCTCCAATATCTCTCTTTTCTTATTTTATCTCCTCACCTGCAACAACCTCAGTTTTTTCCTTCTGTCAACTTATATCTAAACAAGATATCAGATATATCTATCTTGCGTATTATTTAGCACACCTAATGATATGGTGGGGGATATCCCTCATATCAAATTCTAGGGCAGATGAACTTATCCTCTTTTGTGTCATGAAATGTTGCTATTGCATTAGGTAGATTAGTTGGGGGTTGTTTGTCGTTCTTAGCCAATCCTTTGGCCTAATCCATCTTGTATACAGAAAAGAAAGCTGTTCGAAATCATTTAGCTTATGACCATCTTCTGCACCAAACATTTCAATGGTCCCCGTTAGCGGGGCATTTGTGTTAGGTCTTGAAAAATATTTTTGCAAAAAAAACTCAAACAACAAAATTCAAACCTTACGTCCTTATCCTTTTCTTAGGCAAAGACGATAAACAGATAGGCCCATGGAGGCAAAAAAATACAACACAGTTAATGAGGTTTAGTGCCTACTAGGATATATAGTGTGTAAAACACTGTTGCAAATATTTCATAGTACTTGGGGGAGTTTATTTGTCTTTCTATAGTTATTATGTATACATACAAGAATTAAATCTTTTTGTACTCTACTATGTTTTATACATGTATGTACACAAAAATCTCATTTTTTTTTAATATCTATATTAAGACCATAGATTCTTTATCTGAGAAATTATAGAAAAATACAAAGAAATGCTTTGTTTATGATAAAAGAAATACAAAATCTTCAATATTTATCACTAGAAGACAGCTTTGGAAAAGAAATAAAGCTAGATAAATGAATGAGAAGTTGGAATGAGACACATTAAAGAGCTATCTCACTAGTTGTCTTGTATGATACATGATTCTCAACCTCAATATTGCCCCCACTTGCAGATTGACTCTCAGTTACGTCTCTTTTCGCATGATCACTACTCATGTGACCCCTGTCTTTACTCGAGTCATGTTTGCACAAGATGTTAGCACCCTTGGGTTAAGACCATTAAATACCGCACAATTAAGGCTTAGATTTTTCTGGTGCACTAGTATTAAGTAAAAAAACAGGTATTAAATATTTCACTACACTGTTGCCAATGTCTGCTTAATCGTGTTTTGTGGTCCACATTATCATTGACGACATTAGTAATCAAATCAATAGTGCTTCCCGTTAGTCGAACAATTTGCCACAAGTAACTCACCTCATTATCGATCGTATAATGAATAACCAGATGTCCCCGACATTGACATTTTTGTAATTCTCATTAACGCTTCCACATGCAAAACATTTCATAGTGAACAAAAATCCCTTTCACTCTCCGTTTATAAAGCCAAAAAACAACTCCCTCTAAATAAAATAAAAGTTTACAAATCACTGTAAACAACATGTAAAAGTACTAAATTACCCTTGATTTTGGATTAACAAATAAGCCAAATTGATCTTACGCACGACCCTTAAAACTGAAAACGGCTTTTACTTCCCGGGAAAAAAAGAAACTTTTAAGCCGTCAGATCCCCTCCACGTAAGCACATATTAGATCCGACGGCTGATATCTAATGATGGCATCAACCCAAGCTGACGTTACTAGAGACATGAAGAAAAAGGCGTTTCACACCCACTCTCTCTCTTTCCGTGAGTTGGATTGAAAATGTGGTTTGCTTTTCATGGTTTTTGAAGGTAAGCAACAATGGAGTTTTTTGAGAGAGAGAGAGCTAAAAACCTAAAAAGAGTGTTTGAGACCTCTTTGATCTCAACGATTTGCTCAAAACGAGAGTCTCAGATCGATTTCGAGTTAGATTGTGTGTTTTTTTGCTCAATTTGAGCTACAATGGCGTGTTTGACACTATGATTGTCTACTTTTTATTGTTTCATTAGGTTGAGACCGTTGAGAGAGTGTTGGAGGAGTCAATTTGAGCTCAAATGGCGTCAAAACAAGGACCGAAATCGAGGAAATTGAGTTCTGATCTTCAGAGTTCGATTAGTTCGCATTCGAATGCGAAGAAGTATTCGGCGAGGCAGAATGTGGAGAGTTCACTTGAAGTTCAGAGTTCGTTGGAGAGTAGTGTGTCTGTTGATACGGAGAGATCCAAGGAGAATGTTACGGTGACGGTCCGGTTTCGTCCGTTAAGGTAATCTTCTTTTAATTTGGTGAATTTAGTGGTTTGCATGCGTGTTGGATAGTAGTCTAGTTCAAAGTGGATCAATTTTGGTAAATTGTGATTAGTGTAACTATTTAGTTTGTGATGATTTGTTGCAATGCGTATTGATTACGGGAAGTATTTGTATTTCAATTTGAACAATTTGCTTGTGGTGGTTTGTTTGTATAAATAGCTAAGTTTTTTGTTTTGAGTAGTCAGAAGGAAATTCGTCAAGGGGAGGAGATTGCGTGGTATGCGGATGGAGAAACTATTGTAAGGAGTGAATACAATCAGACTGTTGCTTATGCGTACGGTATGTGATACATATATGTTATTTACAATTTTTATTGTTTATAAGTGTTCTTTTCTGATTTAGGTATTAATGGGAGATTTTTTAGCGGTGCTGAGGCGCCTTCTTCTAACTTCATTCTTTCTCTTATGTTTCTATTTCCTTTATTAACTCAAATACTTCTTCTGGAGTGACAAAGGGAAATAAGCCAAAGATATGAAATGACATATGGAAGGCCAAATACATACATGTCAAAGGGGAAACAAGTACATGATAAAAAAGATAGAACATGATATAGCATGTGATGTGGAAAGTAAGTTCAGTATGATCACTCAAAATATTGAAAGAGCAAATCCAACGTCTTTCATTATCGCCCCCAGTGAAAACACTTGCTACTTATAGGAAAGAATTGAATAAGACTGGGATAATGATTCATTATAATGATATTAGTAGGCGACAACATTTTACGTTGGTAATCCCACCTTTACAAGAAAAAAAGTAGAAAGTTTTAATCCATTTATGGGGTCAATTTTATCATTGTTGTGATCTATATGACCGAGAGAGTGAGGGAACAGGTTTCATACCAAAATCTCAGGATCGATCTCGATATTGCTAGGATGATTAATCCTACGTTGTACAGCAAGTGCAGGGACATCTTTCAGCATTGTTGTATCTCTTATGACCTCATTCCTACTTTTCAGCAGTTTGGAGTATCTATGTCTTCTTTGTTTGCTCCTTCAGCTTATAGCGAGGCTTTATCACTCCAAGTTAGCGGGAATGCGACGTAAGACAAATTTTTTGTCCCCACCAAGTGTCACTTTATTTTCTTGAGAGTGAAAGTGGCTTGTGGCGGTATTAAAAGGAAGGACTACTGGAATCCAGTCTAATGACACTTGAGTTATCTTTACGTAAAGTGCGAAGAAGAATGCAACTAGATGTTGGTGAGGTTTAAAGTCGAGCCTAATTCAAATTGATTATTTATTGTTTAAAAGACAAACTGGCGAGAAAATGGCTTATGTAGACTTATGGATATACTTTTTTAAAGTCCATTAGGCTAATCAGAAATTTTAAGCACACAGTGAAATACCTGAGGAAATGTCAATTATATTTGGAATCATCCCTACCAATACACTAGAGAGATCAAGGAACAGTTGTATCGGGTAGGCAATTATTAGAGCGAAGGGCAGAGTCCAGGGAGATTTGGTATGTTTTTCAAGATTTTTTCAGTGCAGACTTATGCTATAGATGTCTCATCTTGCTCGCTATCTTAGCGTCAAGGTGAATAACCCGAGTGAGTGAATCATTTCTAGCTTGGTGAAATATCATAATTAAATTAAATTGTCCACTATGAGGGTAATCAATCCAAGAAGGAATACGTATAGAAAAATGATGTCAACTACAAACAGGTGTCCAATATAAATCAAGCCCCGCGAAGTCCCATACCTCTAACATGCGTTATAATTAAATCTCTAGCAATAGGCTTATTTTTGCTTATATTTATTTTTAGTAAGTGAGGGTTTAGGGAGGATGCTTTGTGATAGGGAAATATGAAGATTTTATATTTTAGTTTGTGGATGAAAAGTTTTGTTCAGTTTGGTGTCTAGAGTCCAAAAAGAGCTTCTGTTTTGGAGGTCTGCTCTATCAAAATTATAATCGGGGTGCTTTAGAATTGCACAATTTGTTTAATTCGTTGCTTTAAAAAAGTTTAATTTTTCTAGAGTCTTGGACAAGAGAGTTTTCTTTCGACATATTTTGAGTTGCAGTTAGGGATTCTTACAAATCTAAAGCAATATCGAACCCTATTCTTGACAGTACCAACAGAAGATTGTCTTTATGGAAGATGTAAGTTCCAGATGAGATACAGGAAGATGGTTTATATTAACACGTATTTTGGAGTATACCAAGTTACTTCTTGTTGATGTTCTTCATTACAGTTAGTGTTGCTTACAAGTTGAAATGCACATGAGCCAGTTCTTTTGGTACAACAAGGATATTCTCTAAACTATCACTTTCTCGGTTGGAAAAAATAGAATTGAAGTGCTAAAAAACAAAGTGGTGTTGTGAGCAGGGGCGGAGCCAGGGTTTTCAACTGGAAGTTTTGGTTGAAAAATTGAAACCGAGGAAGTCAGTAGAAGAATTTCCTGGAAAAGAGGTGTTCAGAGAGAACATATGCATTACTGTTGTGCTGACCACAGTGGACCTTGAAAGTTACATGAAAACAATCATGCATAATGCTTTCAAGCTAGGCTGGCTTGATTTGGATGCAAATATTTATGCACGGAAGCTTGTTTACTCTCTCATTCTGATTGGGCATCAAATTGGTGAGAATTGAAGACCTATGGAGAGATTGATAAATGGAAAAGTAAGATGAAGAAGCTCGCTTTCAAAGCGAGGAGTAAATCCTCAAATAAAGCAGCCAACTACATAGTTTGATTAGTTTCATATTGTACAAATCCTCGCCATCTGTTTCCCTTGTTATTTTCCCTTGGAGCTATCTATTATTTGTAAAAAGGACTCCTTGGGATCTTTTCGTTACGTGTAATTATTTTTGTGAAATGAAATGCCTGGTGGTGGTCTAGCTTAAACTTCAGCTTCCTCTTTTAAAAAAAACACACTGACAATTAAAGGGATAAATATCCTATTACAATAATTTATGTGTATTAACGTTGTTCTGGCCCTGGAGCTGAACAATAAAAACAACAACATAGTTTAACTCGCTGTAATACTGAGTTAGAATTCACAGAGAGAAAGGGGACAGAGGGTATGATTTATGTCATTTCAAACATTAATTACACTTCATGGTGCGTTGGACTTAGGCCTCAAGGTGGTCTGGAGTCTTTGTAATAGATATCCCCGTGACACTTTTTTGACGTTGAAGGACGAGAGGAAACAAAGTAATGACTATGAAATCTGTTGCATTGTTTTATTTTGTAGATTTTGAGGACTATATAGTATACCACGTTGTTGACGCTTATGCTATGCCTAACGGATGAAAAAAAGCCTCATATAGGCCCCATTATTTGGAACATTTCTATTTTAAGTATAGTATCTGGAAACATCTAACTTGGATAGAAAATAAGCGTTTCTAGACCGAGAATTGGGTCTGCCATTTAGAGATGTGTTTTTACTATATCTGACAACAAAATGATGATGCATGATCTTTCATTTTCTTTTTTAGAAAATATTTTATGGTTTTGAAACAATATTAGGACATGTCTCTAAAGCGGCTTAATTCTTTGTTACGAAGAACCTCATAAAATTCATAGTTGAAAACTTGATTCAACTTGAGCTGCCCACATTACAATCTTAAACAGTTTTTTTTGTAACATTATCTTTTGTTGTTTGTTTGTTCTAGATCGAGTATTTGGCCCCACAACGACAACTCACCATGTTTATGATGTGGCTGCTCAAGATGTCGTTACTGGAGCTATGGAAGGGATCAATGGTGACTACTAATACTTTCCTGCTTTGTGTTCTATTTGACCTTGAAAATGCGTTCTAGAACCATGTTTACTTTTGAAAAATGCATTGACATATTCGTGGAAAGCATATTGCTTATAAAGAAAGCATACACTTGCAAAACTGTATCTTTTATTTCGTGGACACTAATTATCAAGTCCTTCCAAGGTTGAAAATAAATAAATTGCTAAATCCATTTTAACTATATTTTACTAGAGTTCATGCATTCATGGAGTATGATTGAAGCACAGAAGAGGGCGGACTTAACTAAAGGTCCTTTGAGGCTAATTTTACTAATTTAAGATATTGAGGAAATTCGTTAAAGTTAGATTATTGATAAATTCAATCTCCCCATGACATAAATGAGGATCTCTGGAACAGTCCCGAAGAAGAATCAGAAATTATCCTAAAGATACAAAAGCAAGAAATACACTCCCCTTACAAAAGGAATCTCAATAAACAATAATATTTTAAATCGGCTTTCATTAACAATGATACTGACTATCGTAACATCAATTGAAATTCTAACTCCAAATTAACAATCGCGAACTTTATTTTTCAAGAACAAAAATCTCTAAACATTCAATGCTAAGATCTTCGAAAACAAATTAAGATAGCAGCAGAAAACCAACTGAAGTTGTATTGTCAATTATGCCAGGGAACAATAACAAACATCCTGATAAGCAACCCCAAACAAACTAGTGAGCAACAAACAACGACTAGTATCATGTACCACAATGCCAACAAGCCAGCTAGTATCATGTAGTAGGATACAACAAAGCCATAGATATGATCAAAGATCTAGTATCTAATACCAACCAACTGGTGCATGTACTAAGGCACACCAAAGACACATGCAAAAAGATGCCACTAGCCAAATATTGTTAATATTACAGTAGTTCCCCAAATTCGCAGGAAGTGATGCTGGATAAGTGAGACTAGTGGGTTAAACAAACTGGTCCAATATGGTAATTTAGTCAAACTGGTTCAAGTGGGATTATAATTCCAAACTAAAAGTTTGACTGGATTAAACTGGGTGATTGGGTCAGGCTGAGTTGACCCTGGTCCCTGTACATTGACTCTCTGGAACTAGATTTAGGTATGATTATTAATAATGGGTGAAATTATGAATGCCATTTTGGGTTCTTTTTACTCTAATTATTACTAGTTTTATCGATATTTTTTTTACATAACAAAACAACTGCAAAAAAGAGTTTGCATCTAGATCTCACTTTAGTACTTTCTTGAGACCCAACTTTTTGATAATTTTGGAGATTATTTATTGTATAGATTTTCAATAAGTTGTTTTTCTTTTGTTCTTTGTCATTATAGGCACAATTTTTGCTTATGGCGTGACCAGCAGTGGGAAGACCCATACGATGCATGTGAGATATTCTCTCTCTCTCTCTCTCTATGACATTGGAACGTTTTGTGACACAGTAAAGGACTCATACTTTAGGCGGTCATCTGGAAATATATAAGGTGTCAACAAGGAGAATCTTCTCATTATAAAGATTGTCCTTGCCAAAGTTTACTTGATTTCTAACTTTTTCAACCTTATCAGAAGAGAGATGTAAATTGAATATTTTAGGCTGTTAGTATGATTGAGTACGCTGCACATACTAGCTACAAATGCGATGCGGTCTACTTCTCACTCGTTATTAACTCTAGCTAAGAAGAATATGGCTTAGGCCTTTGGCAAAATCTCTGGATCCCTGGACTAATCCATGTGTTGGGATTGTTTTCTGTATGGAGCAATGAAATAACATTCTTCTTCAACGTGTGAGAACATGTTTAGATCTCTTCAGCATATATTGGGCATTTTGGAGTGATTTTATGATTTCCTTAAAGGGTTAGCAAAAATTTTCAGGGAGAAATCTGGAAGCATTTAGGAATCCTATGCCAGCAACTTTTGTGGAAGGAGCAAAAATGCATGTCATTTTGAGGGGAAGGCAAAAACTCTGGATATGGTTATTTTTAATACTTATGCAGCCATATTTTATCGCGCCTGTACATACAGGTTGTCAAGAGGGGTGAGATTCAAGACTCAGTAGTTAGATGGATGCTTGCCTCCTGCTTGAGGTTTCTAGGAAAAATGAGAGTTAAACTTTAGCTTCTAAAGAGAAAGCGAGTATAGCTTGTAAAGAATAAATTTAATTGCCCTGTTATCGAGCAATTATCACTTCTGTTCTTTGTATGCTTCCCCTGATTTTTAAATCATTGAGGTCTCTTCACAGAATAAATTGTATATTTTGCTCATATGTCCTGTTAACATTTTGAAAATGATAAAATTACCAATATTGAGCTTAAAATATGAACTATATGCTTTCCGAATGCTAACATAGGTAACAAAAAAATTACAGGGTGATCAGAGGTCCCCTGGAATCATACCATTAGCCGTGAAGGATGCGTTCAGTGTCATTCAAGAGGTATTCTAGAACAGACCTTTATTTTCTTTTTTGTGGAAAAATTTGCACGTCTTTGGAGACTTGAAAATGCAATCTTTTCGGGTTTGCACTCGTACAACATCCTCAAGATACCCAAAGAGGGTTCATTTGTGTATATCGATAACACTCTGGTCAAAACATGAGACTTTAGTGTTTTGTTGTCTCTAGAGACGTGCACATCTCTCATTTTTTAGTATTTTATTCACTTAAGTTTATATTTGTTCTAACACATCTAATGACAACGCAGACTCCAAGCCGAGAATTTCTCCTACGTGTGTCATATTTGGAGATCTACAATGAGGTAAATTTTCATTTCCCTCAATGCTAAGTCAAGTTAATGTGTTATTCTTCTCATCTAGATTTAGATTTCATCTTTGGAGTTTACTGAGTTGCAACTCAATGTAAGAGCTTTATGTCACCTCAGACGGGTTCGGTATAGGCTAATCTTTACAGTCGTTTTGGTCAATAATTAAATGCAGCTTCTGAAATTTATATGACTTTAGTAGCACACATACACATAAACAAACCGAAAGAGATTTCCTTGTCTTTCCATTACAAATTCTTTTTCTGCACTTCCATTATGGTATATTGAGATTTTTTCTGAACGCTTAATGCATAATTATCTAATACATACTACCCATGCAAGTGTTCTAAAGGTGCTAAAAGCTGATAAAATGCTCGGTTCTGATTGTATTATCCATATATATTCATTATGATACTTATTTGTTCTTTTGTGACTTGATCCAATGATTTAATTGGATTCTTTTCATTCAGGTGGTTAATGACTTGCTAAATCCAGTAGGCCAAAATCTGAGAATCAGAGAGGACCTTCAGGTATCTTTCATTTCTCCACACTTATCATGCGATATAGGTGTGTTATATCACATACCATCACTTTTTCTCACGATGCAAGTATTATTTGTTGTTGTGTTGAAGCCGTTTAATATACTTAAATTGAAAGTTTTTTCTTTCTCTGCACTCGACCTAAACTGCGCAAATTAATGACAACTCTATTATCTAAATGTTGATAATGATTAGTCAAAATCTGCAGGACCTATTTGTATTTTATTTATTTACTTTAGTTGATGCAAATAAAACACACGAGAAGTCGAGGTGACTAATTCTTGTCAAGATTTCTGTTCACCCCGATCTCTTTTTTTTCTTCTTCCCAATCTTGTTCTACTTTAGACTAAATCTGTCTCTTTCTTGGGTTGACTTGTTGTTGTATTCCTTAATATGTTGACCGAGTTAGGCATGATATCATGATTGATGCTATGCACTTAAGTATGGAATACGATGCACGATAGAAAACCTTGATTGGTAACATACATCAGTCCGTTTGATTGTGGTTAACCGTCATGGTAATTTTTTAAGACATGTGTAGCTCACAAAGCACAACTAGATCGCGAGTGGTTATTCTCTTTTATATTCTTAAGTGGTCCCTTTTCAAAAATCAATGGATGCTATGAGGCGTTTTATATTCAATTAATTAATTAGTGTGGAGCTAAGAAATACTAGAGTTAAACTAGATCAGCTTAAACCTCAGGTAAATGCTATTATTTATTACATGATTGTGTTGCTTGCAGGGAACATACGTTGAAGGTATAAAGGAAGAAGTTGTATTATCCCCTGCTCATGCCCTGTCACTTATAGCAGCAGGAGAAGGTAGAGACATTTCTTTAGTTTTTTGAAGTCCACTAAGTTGAGATACTATGTCTATATACTGTTGAAAACTCGTGTTTGCGCCAAAGGTTAACACTTTTTGATAGGAATCGTGGGCCGTCTCCACAGTCGACCACGACTCCTAAATTAACTACTTTTTTTTACTTTTAGTACTGTTTCCTTTTAGCAGGTCATTTATTCAATAATTACTATTTTGGGGGAAGTTGTGGGATTAGTGGGAATCTAGGATTATTTATTTAAAGAGGCCTAGATGGGAGAGTTAGAGGATAGTTGGAGTCATTAAAAGTTTAGTAGAGAAACCTTAGAAAGGGAGGATAGATTAGAGAGAGATTGTTCTTGTTCTTTTGTCTTTGATTTCCAGTAAATCAAGTTATTCAATTTTTGTTCTAAGTTTAAGGCTTCCGCTTGTAGTTTCTAACAACTTGGTACAAGAGCCACTAAGATTTTGTGGATTTTTTTTTCTTTTGCGTCTAACAAGGAGCTTACGGAATTGAACAAGATGATGTCTAAACAACTTAAGGTGATGCTTGCCAAATTGCGTGCCTTCGCAAGTTGCGATGGTGACGGAAGATTTGCCGACGTCATTGAAGATGAAGTAGAAGTAGGTGAGAAGAAGATTCATGACAGAATATGTGTAAGAACAATCGTTAGGATTGCGGAGAATGATGAGGGTGTTGTGACCGAGGAATTGATGGGAATCGATGGAGTAAACTTAAAGATGAACAACCACGAAGGAACAACGGAGAGTGGGGCTCGTCGTGTGATTGATATCGTGAGTGGAGGAGGCGATAACGCGATGGGGAGTTCACGATCAAAGTCCCACGAAGTGGTCGCGACTTTGGTGATTGAAACCCCTCGATTGAAACCCCCAATCATCAAGAAGTGCAATCATCAAGAAGTGCAACCGAAGAAAACCAACACCGTTGTAGTCTCGATCGGCGTCCTATACAAATCAACTATGGGATTGGTGTAGGTACCCCAGACAAGAAAGGTATGCAGGCCACGGGGAACAGGGCAGTGTCGAGACCCCACAGCAAGGGTGATAGCATTGGCAAAAATTCGATGATGAAAGATGAGTACTTGTTCGTGTGGGGTTGAGCCGAGGATTGTCGACACCGGAACGAGTTTTGCAAATCAGAAACTGGAGGCTTAGGATTTTATCCCTCAAACCCACTCGAATCGAGTTGCAGTCGCGAAAGAGAAAGAACTGGGAGTGATCCGGTGCAACCAGGTGCATCATACCTCTTACAAACCAAACCCAACTTATGTGTTGCACATATGCTAAGCAGTTTAAATTCTTTTGGTCCAGGCCCAAGCCCAGGAACTAGCCAGATCCAACCAGTTCACTCAGACCCAGACCCAGGAATCAGCCAGAACCAGCTAGCTCTACCTACCTGACCCGAGCCGAAACAAAACTCTAGTCAAGTTAGGGAAAGACCCTGCAATGGTGATAATGTTGATCGAGTTTTCGATCACGGATATGACTATGGTCAACTCTCCACGATCAACCGGTGTTCCAACCCCAACATAAGGTCGTGAACCCGGCTAACATTGCAATAGAGGCAAATGCTGGGGACACCACAACCGCGATTTTGATGGCAGGACATCGTTGGCATGAGAGAGGACATTATTGGAAAGAGGGTGGTTGGTATGATGGGGCAGAAGATAGTGAAAGATAAACAATAACAGGGATGAATATCGTAGCAGAGAGGGATTTGAAAAAGGAGAAGGAAAATTTTAGAGTTGTTATCGTATGGAAGAAATAATAGTGGTGATTTGGTACACCCGGGTGTAATACAACCACCACAACAAGCAACTCCAACAGCTAGTGTGGTGCACATGCTTTACTCATTAAAGAAAACAACTCCAGCAATAGCAATAACAAGCAACGTGGAAACAACATCAAATTTGGGTTTTGCCACTTTTGGAGATCCTACATTTTCACAATATTTTGAGGTTCTCCCATTCATTGATTGAGACAAACCTCCTATAATTGATGAGTACAACGATGAGGCAATTATTTGAAAGTCTATTTGTGACGACCTACCGAACGCCGGCCAAATCCACCCGAGCGTTTTGAGTTCTGTCCGAATGTATTTGTTCTCTATATCCTAATATAGCAGCACGCCAAGTTTCGTCGCAATCGGATTCAGTTATGGGGGCGAAAAGGTCCAGTACGCTTCGTCTCATGTTTTAACGTTTCCTTTTGGAAGTTGACTATTTACTTAGTAGCTATATTAAGGAGGAACCTTGGTCCGATCCTCCCCATGACTAAAAGAGCTTTAATGCTTGGTCATCAAGGACCCCGGCTCATGGACTATCTACAAGGGATAGTTATGAGTTCTCCTAGGCCTAGGGAAGGCCAGGGGACATTGCCTCGCAATGCGGGCCGGTTTTCAATAAAGGGCTTCATATGGCGCCGCTATGCCCCGCGGGCTATCCGAGACGCACCGCCCCTTACAGATGAACAATATAATTAGTCCAGGCTCGTCGCCTATTGAGATATGAGTCCGCTATGTGGAAACCGGCATATTGAGCTACCCCGATCCGCTACAGGACAGGTGTGCTTTCCGTACCTCGCGCGCGTCGTGAGAGATTACGCTGTAGGGATTATTGAGGGAACCTTCAGCGTTGTTGCCTATACCGAATACATATTCGATGACCCCTCACGAGTATCCAGGATTATCCGGATGTCGCTCTAGCATCCGTGGGTTGCATGCCACTGGCTCGCCGCGCCAGTGAAGATGGCTAGTGAAGATGGCTGGTACACGCCGACCTCGCGTCCGTGTACGTCGCACGGTCCCTTATTCCGCTGCACTCCGGGGGCCGTAGAGTCGGTCCCGGCTAGGGCCGTGTCACTATTGATCAATTGTTACAAGAGTTTAAAGAACACCCAAGTCAGACTTTTAATCAGTTCTTGGGGATTCAAGACGAAGTCATACACGGGGTTTTCGGCCGAAAAGTTGTGTTTCTATCTGCAAGCAAATCAAGTGGGTACGGCAAGTACCGTGGGAGAATTTGTTGTTGTCCTATGCTCTGGATTACTCCTACCTTTAAAATTTGTCAAAGACGGGGAGATTTGATAGGAATCGTGGGTCGTCCCCAAAGTCGACCACGACTCCTACATTGACTTTTTTTTTTTACTTTTAGTACTTTCTATTTCCTTGTTTTAGTAGGTCTTTTATTCAGTAATTGCTATTTTGGGGGGAGTTGTGGGATTAGTGGGAATCTAGGGTTCTTTATTTAAAGAGGCCTAGATGGGAGAGTTAGAGGATAGTTGGAGTCATTAAAAGTTTAGTAGAGAAACCCTAGTAAGGGAGGATAGATTAGAGAGAGATTGTTCTTGTTCTTTTGTCTTTAATTTTCAGTAAATCAAGTTATTCAATTTTTGTTATAAGTTTAAGGCTTCCGCTTGTATTTTATAACACTTTTCATCCGTATACATATCTTTTGGCACCGTAATTGACATAGCTTCAACACCACCATCTAAAATTGACGTGATTTTATCACTACAATCCCCATTAAACTATAGGTACCGGAATAGGTGTGACTGCCCCCACCCTTCCACACGTCCTACTACCCCTGCATGTCTGCGCTTCATGAATCGGCGTGCCAATGAAGTCATGAGCATATGGTAGCCATAGTTGGTGCTTTGCAAGTCAACAATGATTCTATAGTGAGTTAGTGACCGTAAATGTTAAAGGATCTAAGGAAAAGTAATTCTTGTTAGGGTTATCGTAGATCTAAATTTGTGGTAGGATTCTTCGAAGGAGGTGAGGATGGTGCGAGTCGTACATGTGTAAGGCTCTAATGTGGCCTCTTGATGTGAGTTGTTACAATTAAATGTCGAGGCGTTAGTGAACACTCATATTAGGGTCTTAACACCTTACCATACTTTGAACAATAGGTCTCCTATTGAACCTATCCAACCGACACGTTCCATATCGTATGAGCCCTTTATACCGACGTTTAGGCACCCTTTTAGGCCCGTCGGCCTAACCAAAACGCAGCCGCAAATATTTTTGTTAGAGATATGTATTACATTAAGAGCAAACTGGTTTTTCTCTTTGATTTGGGTATGCTTATTTTGCAATAAGTATGTTTATTGGCTTGATTATATTCTACATTTTTGCAATGGAATAAGATAGTTGTCTTTGCAATGATTTCTAACAATTAGATATTGATATGTATGAAATGAAAACTAATTAGTAACTATTGCACCAAAACTTTGAGGCGTTAGTGAACACACATATTATGGTATTAACGCCTCTCTAGGCATTTTTGGTAAGAGGCATTGAGTAGAGGAAATTGATCGTGAGTTTCAATTGCGTTCCACCTGTTAAAGTAGTAGGGAATTTTTTTTTTAATGTTTTGGTTGTTTTTGATCTATTTTCCTAGCTGGTTTAGGAAGTTAGCTTAGAATTTTTCCCTAAGTAAATCTTGTCGCCTCTTTTTTAAAATAGTTGATTATGGAGAATGAACAAAGTAGAATTCTTTAGTTTTGGAATTAAGGTTCTTGTAATTTTCAAACTAGGTAATTTTCAAACTTACTCTTCCTCTCCTTTTAAGTTGACTCTTCCGTCAAGCTATTCACATCACTAAGCTTCCTTCCGAGGTGGCTTTCTTTGCTGGGACTTTATTCTTGAATAAACCTCTTATTGTTGTCAACCTCCACAAGCATGGATTTATAAGGTCAGCTTTTCTTCTTCTACGTGAGTCTCCATTAATCACATTTTCCTCTTTGTCCCTTCGCTAAGAATATTTGGGCTTAATCATTTACTTAAGTGGGTATTCAGTGGCTGTATTTTAGAAATATCGAGGAACTCTTATTGTATGGAAAATGAGAAACCTTGTGTATCCCTATAAGATATTGCGGTGATTCCTACAGTTAATTATGGGGCAATTTGGCTTGATCACGACGCAAGGAAGTTCAAAGGAAAGGTTAAGATGTGAGAGCTTGTCATTGTTTGCTTGAAGCCTCATATTTTTGTGGAATGAAGCGATGACAGATATGTCTGGGAACCTCCTTTGAGTTACTTGTGGTGAAGTGGAGTAAAATTATCATAACTTCCACATTATGGTGCTTTGCCGTTAGTCGGTGCTTGTTTTTGTTTTCTTTTTCTGTGAGACCTCGGTTTTTCCATGTTAAACGGACGTGAGTCTGTTGTTTGCTTCCTTCTAGTTCTCTTTTTGATCTTTTTAGTCCCCTTACATCGATAAAAATTACATTTATCAAGCAAAAAAGGAAGAGTGTAAGTTTGTATTTTAGTGTTTAGAATACTATAGGGTTTTGAGATCTGTATTATGTTTGTAGTTAATAATTCTTCTAAAGGTAATATGCTGATGGTCGATGATTTTTTTTAACAGCGCACAGACATGTGGGGTCCACAAATTTCAATTTACTCAGCAGCAGAAGCCACACAATATTTACCCTGGTATTTTACGTACACCTATTTTATATTGTAATCTAGTTCCAAACAAGTTCCTTAATAACATTTCTTACTTCTTAAGTGATACTCTATTTATACCCTTCTCAGCTTTGAATAGTAAAATTTTGGTATTTGAGTACAGGAAGCTTACCAAATTGGTACTCGCTTCTTTCTGAGGGCACTTAGCTAATGATTTGGTGCATGACTAGCTAGCATTTATGTCTACTTTGGCTCAATGTCACTCATCACCATCAGCCAAGAATAAAACTAGGATGAAGTGTCAACGAAGTAGCATGCGCTAAAGTCACAATCAAGACGGTACAATGGCTGTACAACATTATATCGTTTACTCGAGGACGACTGCAGTTATCTCTGACCTCTCGCGGGTTTTATGTTTATAAATATGAGTACCAATTTGGTGAGGCGGAACTGAACCCTTAGAAGATAGGTTGGTAGACATAGGGTTTTGCTCCCTCATGGGAACAAGAGTCATCAATGAATGAAACTCAAACCAAGTACATTTGACTCCACTGGCATATTAATAATTGAAAAGCCTTACAGACTTAACAACGCCCAATCAACACCATTTACTCACCTATAGGGGGTCTGATTCCAATGCCATATGGTAATGGTTTTCCTTCACTGTGTTTCAGCTCAGCTCACAATCTCATTCTAAAATGGCAATAAAACATCAAAGAGTGTCATAAACTTTTGTTTTTTTAAGAGATAAAAATAAAAAAAGGACCTGCTAAGTATTACTAACTTTTATCTTCTCTTAAAATAATCCCTCACTGCCTCCACCCGCATGTGTTTTTTTTTCCTCTAGTTGTTTTGGGGTCTTCAATTTACAAGTTGCTTGCAACTTAATAGTAAATCCAAGACGTGTTTTAGGGAATCCCAAAACAAAAAGCAAGTTATCAGGGAATGGTACGCGCAATAGTACGGCGCGCGTCTAACTTTCGAATTTTTTAGATCATCTTCAGTTCTCCACAAATTTGAGTGCGATTTGCTCGATCTGATCTTCTAAAGTGTTTAATTCATCTCAAATCGATCAAATTTTAACCCGAAAATGTAGTTTGTGACCGGTTTTCACTAAATTGGTATGGAAGCTTCGTCTGCGAACGCAAAATCAATTTCAAAGAGTGGTGTGGATCATCAATCAATAGATAAGGAGAAATCAAATGTAGCCTGATCATAATCAATCAAGTTTGTCTAACAATGGTGAAACTTCGTCTTAGTTACAGTAGATACCAGACATGCAAGGTATTTGAGGAAATGTCCAGATGAATTATGCTTTATGCTTTGGCTATTCAGGGCGGTTGATTCTTCAATGAGTGAGGGGATGGTTGATTCTTCAATGGGTGAGGGGATGGTAAGCGATGCCTCGGTGATCACAAACAAATACTCCTCCAAAGAAAAAAATTAGACTTGACTACCATGAACCTTCATTTAGTTTGGATAAGGGGAAATTTGTACTTAAACTACCAAAGGAGGTGATTGATGAAGGGATTTCAAAATGGCAGGATACAATAACTGGATATTTTGTGGGATCAGGGATTCCTTTTTACATGGTAAGAGACAGGGTTAGAGCATTGTGGGGTGTGAAAGACCCTTGAGTATGTCAATGCGAAATCAAGTCTATAATTTCAAATTTGGAGATTTGAAATCAAGAGATAAGGTCATTGAAGGACCTTGGCATATTGGTGAAAAGTATTTTATGGTGCAAAAGTGGAAAGCATTTAGTGATATTGATTTTAGCAAACTTAACACCATACCTATTTGGGTTAAATTCTTCAATTTACCAAAGCATTGTTGGTCATCTAAAGCATTGAGTTACATAGCCAGTGCAATTGGGAAGCCCCTGTGCCTTGATAATGCAACTGAAAGTCAGACAAGAATGTCCTTTGCAAAGGTTTGTATTGAAGTTACACCAGATCATACACTACCTGCCTCAATTTTGGTTGATAGAGGGGATGGTGTCTTAACATAAATCAGTGTTGAATACCCATGGAAACCACCTTGCTGTGAGGAGTGTAATATTTTTGGTCATTACACCAACCGGTATGGAAAAGCTAAGAAACCTGAAAATAAGAAAGCAAAAATACAGGCACAAGTATGGAAGAAGAAAGTTGAACAGAATTTAAAGCAAGGGACACCATAAATGAATGGGGAAAAGAAGATTGATGAGGTAAAACACCCTAAGGAATTAGACAGAGCTGAATCTTCAGATAAAGGTAAAGGACCCACACACATTCAGATCTAAAAGCTCCAAAAAGTCTGATACTAGAGTTGACAAAGGGAAACAAAGTGATACCTCAACAAAAGAGTCTGAATCTAATACACATACAGATAAAGAAGAAGAAGACATACCAAATTCTCCTGAAACACCAAGTACTTCTAAACCTTCTTCAGCTAGCACACCACAAAATCAATGTAATATGGGCCCAAAGCTGGATTTTGACAAGTTAAAGTCTGATGCTGGGGATGCCTTACTAGAGATCAGAGGAAAAGTGCAAAGAAAAGCTAAAATTGGTAGAGAAAAGGAAAGGTAGAGAGTTAGTGGTAAAGTAAAGAAATCTTCCTTTGTTATTGATGTAAGGAAAGGTAGAGAGTTAGTGGTAAAGTGAAGAAATCTTCCTTTGTTATTGATGTCTAAGCTAATAATATGGAATGTTAGAGGTCTAAATAGGCCTCAAATGCAGGAAGAGGTTAAGAATTTTATGAGGGTTAATAAATTTGGTTTTGTGGGGCTGTTAGAGACCAAAATTAAAGATGAAAATTATGATAGATTAAAGAAGAACATAGCCCATCTCTGGAGCAATGTTAACAACTATTTATATTCTGCAAGTAGTAGAATGATGATGTTTTGGAATGCAGAAAAGATGAATGTTGTTGTCCTCTCAATGTCTCCCCAGGTAATTACAGTTAAAGTTACTTTGCATGAATCAAAGAAAGAATTCTTCCTCTCTTGTAAATATGCCTCAAATGTTGCCTAGAAATAGATTGCAACTTAGGGATTACTTAGTAAATCTCAGCAACCAGAATTAGCTGCCTTGGATTGTGGGATTCTTGCTAGAAATTATAATTGTGTGGCTTATGCTAGTGAAAAAGTGGGTAGAGATCAACCAGCTAATGGAGATATGGCTCCATTAAGGGGGCTTATTGATCAAATTGCAGTGACTGATCTCAAGTGGAAAGGAGTTGAATATACTTGGACTAATTACTAAAAAGGAGCAGATATAATCTATGGTCAATTAAAATTGGATTAATGAGTTTGGTACATCTGAAGTGAATAGCCTTCCCTGTAATCTCTCAGATCACGCTCCAATGCATGTTACCATTCTGACTGACATCGATAGAGGAGTTGCCCCTTTTAGGTTCTCTAATGTCTGGGTGCATCATCCT
Organism: Kingdonia uniflora; assembly: GCA_014058105.1. Classification (NCBI taxonomy): domain Eukaryota; kingdom Viridiplantae; phylum Streptophyta; class Magnoliopsida; order Ranunculales; family Circaeasteraceae; genus Kingdonia; species Kingdonia uniflora. The sequence goes on along the minus strand of JACGCM010001796.1, from coordinate 137,887 downwards.
ACTTTCAAAGATTTGGTTAGAAATGTTTGGAGAGCTAAGATTGTTGGCCCCCCAATATTTGTGTTGATCCAAAAGCTCAAGCTTTTCAAAACATATATTAAGGTTTGGAAAAGGGAGGTCTTTGGTGAATTAAATTGAGAATTGATCATGCTAGAGAAGATCTTAGAAGTATCCAGGAAGCTATGATTCAGAATGTGGGTGATGAGGAGCTTGAAGGTAAGGAAAAAACTTGTAAACTACAGTTGAGCAAGATCCTCTTTCTAAAAGACAAAGCAGCAAGCTAGATGTAATTGGTTATCTTTAGGAGACTCTAATACTCACTATTTCCATAATTGTTTGAAAGAAAGGAAGAGTATGAATAACATTACTTCTATCAAAGCAAAAAATGGCAAAATCCTAAATAATTTTGAGGATATTAAAAAGGAAGCTATTGAGTTTTATTCTTCTCTCCTTACTGATTTCTAGGCCTGTACACGGGTTGGATCGGCCCGGGTTTAAGCCTGGACCATATCCGACCCGGAGAAGTCGGGTCTTCAAAATTTAAGCCCGGACCCGAACTGACCTGCACTAAAACCCGAACCGAAACCGAGCTGAATCTGTCGGGTCGGTCCGGGTCCGTAACTCGGGTTTGTATGGTCTGAAAACTCAAAACTGTAAAACCCAACATCATCCGAGAAGAGAAGAGAAGAGCCACATGAGAGTTGGGATTTTGGAAACCTGAATCAACAACAAATACAATCAAAACAAATCCCCATATCTTATAGCACCACCACCAACATTTGCCGTAGTTCTTTTGAGTTGTAACACAGAGGTTGCCTAAAGTTGCAATATCAACATCTTTCATCACCACCAACGATTTCCTCATATTGTCTATCCCACCATTATTGTTAGAAAGGTTGTTTGGGTTTGAAATTTCGATTCCTTGTAGATTGACAAGTTTTGCAAAATTAATTGATTTTAGGATGGGATGTTTAAATGAGATATTTAGGGTTTGTAAATGCAAAGAGAGAAAGAGAGAGAGAGAGAGAGAGGAGACCAAGTTAGAGGAGTCGATTTGGATGACCTAATTGGGGTTTGGAGACTACAGGGGAGAAAAATAGACTCAAGATATTATAACCGGTTCGGGTTTAGTCGGGTTTGATTATGACCGGGTCTTAGTTTCCAGAACCGAAATCGATCCGACTACAAAAAACCAGACGGATCGGTCCGGGTCGGTTTTTCGGGTTGGTGTACAGCCCTAGCTCCAAGTATTGATGGTTATACACGGTGGGTTTCTATAAGCTGGGAGATGTGTGTGTCCCCAAAGCAGGAGGCTTAGGCATCAAAAGGTTAAAGGAGTTCAACGATTCCTTGATGCTTAGAACCTTGTGGAACTTTGTTTCTGGTGTTAAGAATCCATGGACAGTGTGGGATAGAAACAACTATCTAAAAGATTGCTATGTTCGGACGGTAGAGATACCATCTGAATGCTCTTGGGCCTTGGGATCCTTGCTAAAAAAGAGGTATATTGTTATGAAGTATTGTAGAATAATTGTTGGTAATGGGAATGACACTCTTCTTTGGCATGATCCATGGCTGGGTGAAGGGGTTCTGAAGTTGCAGATGAGTAGGAATGCAGTTATGTTACCAGGTCTTCTAAATAACTCCAAGGTAAAAGACATTATTAAATATGATGGTAATTGGTTGATACCAGATGGAAGAATCAGATCTGTTGAGCTTAGAAGCATGTGGAGCAAAATTCAGATACAGCAAAAGCCTGATACCATTGAGAAAGACACTATGATCTGGACACTTACAGCTAATGGAGGTCTTAAATCAAATACTGCATGGAAGGAGCTGAGTACTCATCAAATACCTCCTAGCTGGATTTCTGTTGTTTGGGATGTTAATGCTATTCCAAGGCATTCCTTCATTCTTTGGTTGACTTTAAGGAATAGAGAGGAATATGAGACATTTTCAGCAGGTTAGTAGAACTGAAGACTTTATTCTCTCAAAAATTTATTCTGAAGTCTCTTTTAAATGTGATAAGTCCACATATAAATTCTATGATTCTGCTTCTACTGAAGATATCCTTCTAAGATGGAAGATTAAGTCTATAAATAAGCCAGTCAGATGTATTAGGAGGGTGTTATGGTCTCCTAAAGCAGAGATTGTTGTTAATGTTGATCGCTGTAAAACTTTAGCAAGATCAGCTTTTAGAGGGATTATAAGACTGAAGAATAGCATGCCTGCTCTTGCTTTTAATGGCCTGGTTGATCAGAATTTGGATACTAATGAAATTGCCATTGTGGCTTTTTGTGAAGGTGTGAAAATCATGGACTATCTGGGATTTAAAAGGTATGAAGTTATCACAAGTTCAGTTTATGTAAATGGAGTAATAGATAAAATATGGAAACCTCCATGGAAGTGTTTAACTCAATCAGTTTATGTAAATGAGGTAATAGATAGAATATGGAAACCTCCACGGAAGTGTCTAACTCAAGCTAGACAAACTCTACAGATGATTAACATAATATAGGAGTTTGTGTGCAACCATACACTCAAGAATGGAAATAAAGCAACTCATTTTATTTCTAAGGAGATGAGTATTGCAAAGTCTCATGTTGTGTTCCCACAGGATTTTCATGTAGAATTATCTTCTATTTGTACAGTTGATGTAGATTTTTGTTTTTTTTCCTAGTTTGTAATAGTTGTTGGTGTATAAATATATCGTGGTGGGGGTCTTGCCTTAACCCCAGGTTTCCCCCCAAAAAATAAAAAATAAAAATCCAAGACGTGGAATCAAGATATTGAGTAGTAAGCACTAATTGAAACTCTCAAAGCTAGGGCTTTTAATTAGACAATAATTGACGAAAATAGGGTTTATTCTCACAAAACTAACCAAAGAAAATAATAACCTATGTCCCCTTTAATAGAACACAGGGGCTATTAAATTATAAACCTTACTTCTAATTTAATTAGAAATCCAACTCCTAATAGAATACGTCCAAATCTAGAAAATAGGAAAAGTATCATTTCTTGGATAATAGGAAACTCCTAAAATCGACATTAATTAAATTAAGCATCTCCCATAGTTTTAGCCATACCTAATAAGCTAGAAGAAAAAAAAAAAAACCACCAACGTGTGGGTAGCGTACATAGAGTTGTTCGCATCACTTGAATTTTTACGAGTCTGTGTTTTACATTATCAAACCTTCTCATCCTCTATGAACACATTGCTAGTTGAACAACTTAATGCATTTGCTTATAAATTATCTTTTGTTCATCTCAATATCCTCTTCTCTACTCAAAATGTTTCTTGGTTAGTCAACACTCAACTCCAAATTTTATCTCATTTAGTTTTCCTTTGAACTTGTTAGGATATGCGAGTGTGCATTAAATAGCTTCGGTGATCGATTCCAAGCATAAACTTAAATTGAATAATTTCTTGATTTTCATTTTAGTCTCATCTTGTCACTATTCTTATGATTTTCTGACCATTAATCACTGTTAAGTTTGTGGCGACCTCGGGGTTTACTCTTTCCTCTTCCATAAAATTTTTGTTTGATTATTAACTATTAATTTACCATCTCAAAAACATTAAGTTTTTGGGGGTGCATCTGTACATTTTCTTTTTTCTTGATTGTCTGCTACCATACTTTTTTTCATGCATCCAACATCTTTTTTTATTCAAGACATGATTTGATAATTTAGCTAGTCAATATAATACAATGCTCTTGATACATTTTTATCATTCTGGTTTTAATAAATCTTTTTATACCTCATTATCAGACGATAGAAAGTAGCCCATGCGGTGACAACAGTGAAGGAGAAGCAGTTAACTTGTCACAACTGGTAAACCTCAGAGACTTTTAACCTCAACTTTCTCTAACTGTACTTTTGAACATCACTTTCAATTTGAAGTTCCTTTCTTAGTTTTTTGCTGTTCTTCTATGATTCATGTTTTCTTATATCTTGCGTATTCACTTATATATGCAGAACCTCATCGATCTGGCAGGTTCTGAAAGCTCTAGGGCTGAAACAACCGGTATAAGACGAAAAGAAGGATCTTACATCAATAAAAGCCTACTTACTCTTGGAACTGTGAGACTTCAAACATTGTTAATTTGTAATAGTCGCTATTCTAGCATTATAGTAGTTTGTTCTTGAGTGTCATAAAATCTACCAAGGATGGAAAACATTGAATTCAAGTTACATATTCTTTATATATCTGTAATTCAGCAACAATTGTTTCAATAAATCAAAACTAACTATCGGACAATCGTTAGGTCTTTTCTGTAATAATTTTGCCAATTTTATGTACCCGTTTCAGACAAAGTTATTTCATCTTATTTTCTATACCTTCCTTCATTGTAGTCTTTACCGTGTTTATGAAACATAAACTCAAAGATGTTTACAATTTACCGTACCACTAAATCTTAACAAATTGATCAAGTATTTGTTTTAGAAGACTTTTGTGTGTGCTTTCTTTTGGTAATTGATTCTGAATCTAAAGAAAACTTCTAATATATCGGTCTTGGTAGAATTCCAGGTTATCTCGAAGTTAACAGATGGAAGATCTGCACATGTACCATATAGGGATTCTAAACTCACCAGGCTCCTTCAATCTTCTCTAAGCGGCCATGGACGTGTATCGGTAAACCTCCTTAGGCATTGTGCTGAAATCCCTTTTGACTATATGATTATAATATCGAATTCAAGCACTATTATTCAGCCCAGATCTTGATAAATTGGTCACAGTCAACACGTCTGTTGTTTCAACAAACCATAATATGGAAATTATTGGGAGATAACCTTGCATATATATCATCTTTATTCTATTCTAGTTTGCATAAAAATTAATAAAGCTACACGATATTGCTACTTAACTGAAAAATAGCGATTATGTTTACCACTAATTATTTCCTAGAAATGCGTTATCAAGCCGATACATCTATACTATTATTGTTCTGGTCAGCAATATTGTGATGTATCAGTCCGATATATTAAAATTTCGGGCAACTTTCTGACATGGGCAGGCCATATCGATATACATTTATTTTTATATGACGCTAGAGGAAAATACAAATACATACTTTTATTTGGTTAATTAATTTATTTTGAAACTGCAGCTCATTTGTAACGTTACTCCTTCATCAAGCAATTCCGAAGAGACTCATAACACATTGAAATTTGCTCATCGCGCAAAACATGTTGAGATTCAAGCATCCCAAAACAAGGTATGCTTTATCTATGTTTATTAGCTTCAATTTTGATGAAGATACCCCTACTTTCTTTTTAATTTGTGCCACTTCATTACGAGTGAGAATTTGGTAACCGAAGAGCTACTACATTTATAAAAGCTTGTACTACTAACTATTCTATTCTATTCTATTTCAGATAATTGATGAGAAATCATTGATCAAAAAGTACCAAAATGAGATTTACAGTCTAAAAGAAGAACTGGAACGGCTAAGAAGGGGCATTGTTGCCATCCCTTCTCAGAAAAAAAGGGAAGATAATTTTGTACTCTTGAAGCAAAAGGTAAGCGAACATTGACTTGTGTGGTTTTCCCTTGGGATGTAGGCATTTTAATTTATTTCATATTTTGGGTTGTTTTCATGGTTGAAAGTCTCGGATTTGATAAACCTGGAACGTCCAGATCGGACTGGGATCAGATCGGAATGGGATCCGCCTGGTCCAGTCTGATCTTGAACAAAAGCTCAGCATCACAATGGATTGGATCTGAATTAGTGAAAATGGCCCAATCACCCAAGTTTCCCCCCTAGTCTGGTTGTTTTGAATATAGTGTTTGCATCTTTTATTAATTAAAATGGGTAGATATAACTTAATTATTAAAATGTTAGGAGTATTATTTAATAATTGCAGATAATTATGATAATTTGACATGCATGACTCTGAATCGGTTAAGTATAATCTATGTAACATTGACACGGGTACGCCTGTCGGTGTTCGACACGGATACGAGGTGTTGGACACGGCGGCTTAAAAATAAGTGAAAATGCAGGCACGACCTTATAACGAAAAAGATAGTATGTTTCTTCACATTTCCTGTACTGTGTCTTATTATTATCTCTGTGAATGTATGTATTATATTTGTATACATTATGATATTAACTCATGGGTTAATTTACAACTAATAACAAACATAAAACAATGATAGTAGTGTGTAGGGTTGAATAACATTCCTAAGCATTGGAAACTTCTAAAAGTTGTGCCAAAAAATTGATGATTTAAGCAAGAAGTACCCATTGGAGTGTCCACACGAGTGTCGGTGTGTCCGACACATTTGGATACATTTTTTTAGGAATATGGAGTGTCCATGTTACATAGAGCATAATAATAATATGATATTTATTGCCCGAACTGGATTTGGATTTGGATCATAATTGGCTGATCCTGGTCCCGAACCCAAGGCTTTCGACCATCACTATTTTTGACAAATGTTTCAAGATAAATTATATTTTACCTTTCATGTTTAGTATGTGTGTGAATTAATCAAAATTTGTGTTGGTGTTATGTGATCGTAAAAGCTAGAAGATGGTCAAGTCAAACTGCAATCAAGGCTGGAAGAGGAAGAAGAAGCTAAAGCCGCTTTACTGGGAAGGATACAACGCTTAACAAAATTAATTTTGGTTTCAACAAAAGCCACGCCATCCTCAAAATTTCCTCACCGGCCCGGCCCAAGACGAAGGCATTCTTTCGGCGAAGAAGAGGTTAATGCTTGAAGTTTCTGAACTCATACTTCATGACTACTATAAGATACGATAATAATCCAGTATCGAAACATCGAAAATAACAGATATATATATCGATCAACCAGTATTTCATTGTATTTTGGATGTTTGACTACTAGCCGATATATTAGCTGGTTCAACAGATTGAAACCGCAGGTGTTTTTGACATCTTTCTCAATATATCGCTCATTCGGTCTGGTCGATATTTCACTTCTATTTTTTTGTTTTTGTTTTGACATATGATGAGATATTGGACAATATTGTTACTTTAACCAATATTGCGCTATGCCATATTCCGTTCCTTAAATGTTCCAACTGATATATCTATTGAGATATATGTATTGGCCTGTTTATTTTTCACTATATCGAAAATGTGGAGGATATTTTGAAACTTTTGTGAAATGCATGAAATAGCGATCTGATTTCGTTTAAATTACTTATTTCGAATACAACTCTTAAGTTTTGTGCAATTTTTTGCTATGCAGCTAGCATACCTTCCATACAAGAGGAGGGACTTGATTTTAGATGAGGAGAGCATTGACTTGTATGGATCTCTAGAATGTATTGGTGAAACAACAGATGCTACTTTTAAGGAAGAGAAAAAGAGCCGGAAGCATGGATTGCTAAATTGGTTCAAGCTGCGGGTATGTGGAATTTGGTTCTATTTAAGATTTAAGAGTTCTGAATGTTCTATTTATCAGTGATAATCCTGGAGTATTTGCATGCCTTAAAAATGGAATCAAACAAAAGGATACTACTTGAAGAAAAGGAGAAAGTATTATGAACTTCATTGATAAATATCTCTGACCTTGTTCAATGAAAAATAATCTAGGATCTTCTAAAGTGAAGCAATAAAAGATGTAAGCCAAATAACTAAAAGCTAACTTTTCAAATGAGTCTATGACCTTTTTCTTGAACTAAAGATAACCCTAAACAGAATCCTAATTAAAATACCACCAAAAAGAAATCCTTATTAAGATATAAGTTATAACAAAAAATCTTAAGAGTAATCAATTAGATCCATCAGGGGGTCGTTCAGCCGGCCAAGTTAGCTTTTCCCTTGATAAGTGGATGATCTACTGATGCTCCTGCCTCGTTCTCCCGGGGTTGGGAGGAACTCGACCTTGAGTTTTTTTGGACCCTCATTCCCAGCTTCAGTTTAAAGCTTTGACTCTTAAAGCTTCGCTTTGAAACTCGTCCTTCTTTCAGGGGCATCTGTTTGTAACTTATTAATGGTCACTATCTTTGCTCCTCGCTTGTAGAATTTGGAGTATTCATGTCTATTTTCCTCTATGAACATAAAATATGTATCATGTGATCACCATTCTTCCCATAATCAGCATTCTCGACACAACTATATGATTGAATCAATAATTCACATTTGAGCATTTTATCCTAAGCCGATGTGATCGTAGATTCTAGAATCCATTAAGGTTTTGGATTGGTTTCTAGTTTGCCTCAATCAACCTCATAAGAACCTGAATATAAATGTGTTTTAACTATTAGACTTTGACTACAAACATGCATTATCTTCGGAGTTTCTCAATTTATTTTATAGTTTCCGGATTTAACTTTGTTTTGCATATAAATGTTCTTTAATATGATTGGTCATATTTGGAATTGGAAATTAGTTTGGTATTGGATTCAAATGTTTGATACGTTTTAGAATTATAATTCGTTGTCAGATTTGCAAATTACCCTTTCTGCCATGGAGGCATCATTCAGAACCTACACTGTTAGCACTATGAATTTTATATCACTGGACTCTTATTAGGGCATTAGATGGCGGAATATGATTGAAGTACTATTCTTATATTTATATAATTTTGGTAATACTGTTTTCAGAAAAGAGATAGCCTTGATGGCGACAAATCAAGTGGTACAAAGTCAATTACCTCACCTTCTACCCCTCAAGCGGAGAGCATTAACTGTCCTAGTGAACTACAAATCTCCAATTCCTTGCTTACAGAGAGTACTCCTTCAGCAGACCTTTTAATGGAGGCTGGACAAGACAGAGAAGACCTTGGTGATAATTTTTTTGGTCGAGAAATGTCCTTGGTACGTGCTTTTAATATTCTGATTTTTTGTGGTTTCTATGTCTTCTATGTTAGGTTCGTGGTGGGATTAGATGTTAGGCGAAATATGAATTGGTTTGGGTTTTTTTTTTGGCTTTGGTATATGAATAATTATGAGGCTAAGGATCAATTATCATGGACAATGGATTATAAAAGTCGTTTAGATGTTTCACAAAGCTTCATAATGAATTACATAAGAACTATAAATTGTAGATTAGATTATTTATAACACCTTAGAGAATCTGAATGAAAAGTTTATAATCCACACACTCAGAAATAGGAATCTTGGTAGAGGTATCAGAACTTATAGTCCAAAACTTGATGGCTAGTGGGAATAAGTGGAATTTTGCCATCTTTTTTCTCTATTTTTCATTGGGGAAAGCCGGAAAAGTTAATTTATTGATAAATCAGAAAATAAAGTCAATAGGTGGACATAAAATCTTGCCTCTGAACACCACCAGCTCAATATCTGATGAATACAGTGTTTTGTGTATCCCTATTGATATACACTCCTATTTCTCAAATCACATCGGCTTAGAACAAAACCACACATCCTGCTAAGAACTTCCAAAGTGAGCAAAACCTTCTATAGATATATTTATTAGAAAGTATCATATTCTTACTAGAAGTAAGATTATCTTAATGTAATAAATGTAGGATTATTAGTAATATTGCACACCTGCTGAGATATATTTCCTATATTTCCTACTCAATAGATGTGCAATAAAGAAAAATCAAAACAGAGATCTAATTAAATGAACTTCCTTCCATATCCTTGCCAGTCTCCAAGGATTTTAGAACCCTTTTTGAACCCATCTATAATGCTTTTGGCATCAACTTCCACTTGAAGAGGGAACAGTGAATTTTTGATTCCTTGCTCTAAACCATGAAGAAGTGTTACCAGCTCATCATATGTACTTTACCAACACCATAACCATGAATTGAACCAAATATGAATATTCCCCAATGATATCTGACTACACCTCCCCCTCCACTGGGCCCTGGGTCCTCAAAGATGACTAATCAATATTGAGTTTATAAACCCAACAGGAGGCATAATCCATTTTTACTAACTTACAATATTCAAGCTTCCCATTAGTAGCTTTCTTACTCCAAAAATAAGCAAAGGGAAAATATCTCTAGAGATCCCCAATTGAATTTTGGTCTTTGCATTAACTGATGGTACCTCGCCAAAGCTCACTGTAGTTTGGGGGACCACGTTCAAGATATATCAAAATTGTACTTTTATCCTTATGTTATCCATTTTTATCAAGTATTTTCGTTCCGCTAGTTTTCACTAAAAAATATATATATTATAAAGAGTCTATAAAGATAACGGTTGTTTAAATAGACCCCTAATATCGGGCTATAACTTGGAGATTAATCCTGCATATTGCTGGAGGCTGCATTAATGAAAAGTTTTTTTATGTACCTTTAGGGGTCGTTTGGCAACGATTATAGCAAAAGTACTTTTATTCTTGAAAATGATTTGAATATAATCTATTGTGGGAAAATGGTTAGCAAACACCCAAAATAAAAAAATGATTATGGGTCCATCATATCTGATGTTTTGTCCTCACAACAAAAGTAAAACATTAGAGCATCATATTATGATGCACCCTTCTCACAACAAAAACAATATACTCTGCCGTATCAACTTCATCATTCAGAGAGAGAGAGAGATATCTAATTCACGATGATCTGAAACTCTTCTAGATCTACAATGGGATTCGAGAAAACTACAATCCCCAAGTTTGAAATCGGTGAGAGAGAGAGAGATTTGTTTTTTTCTTTTTCCTCATTCAATTGTTGCAAATCTAAAATTCGAAATCCCGACAACCATAACAATAATCAACTTTTCTAATTGGAAAAACAACTATTTTCTACTTCTCAAAAAAACAGTTTTTTCAATTCTCATTAATCATAATGCATTCACATGATCATTGCCAAACATCTTACAAACTCTCTATAATCAATTATATTAATAATTTGTCGCATTTGTGCTTGATAATCAATTACAATAATCATTGTCAAACAACCCCTTATCACTACCCATGAAGTTACTCTTTTTTTCTTGTTTTTTTTAATAAGTAACCCGTGAAAAAAGCTTGCACAAAAAATCTGGTTTTTGTTATCTAATTAGTTATCAGTTGTTTTTTATTCATAATGGGCCTCTATATGTTTTTACCACTTGTTATTTTCCTTGCACTTTTCATTTTACGAACTATGGAATGCAGTTCAAATTCTATAAAGTTTCAACTTTTATATGTCTACTGCCAGGCTAGCATAAAAACGATAAATCATATTGATTTGCTAAAAGAGCAACAAAATATTTTGTCTGGAGAGGTGGCACTTCATTCGAGTGCTTTAAAGCGCTTATCAGATGAGTCTGCTACAGATTATACGAGGAAGGAACAAGTTCATGTAATATCTCTACTCTTTGTCCTTCTGAAGATTTTAATATTCTTGAGTTATTTGAAGATACTGCCCCCACCCATATCCCAATTATGACGAAACCCTGAAATTTTAGGGGGAACAATACTATAAAATTTATAATAAGGAAAGGGTTGTATTTTCGTCAATATGAGGTTTAAGTCCAAAGTTCACAAATAAGGGAGATTTCTCTTATTTGAAATGATTAAAGAGGGGTGTGGTGTAACGCAGAATCCTAATGTTTTTTGACACTTCAGGTCGAAATGGGAATTCTAAACAATGAAATCAAGTTAAAAAACCAACAGATTTCTTTGTTAGAAAAGCAGATTGTTGCTGCTATTCGAACTTCTGATGAGAAGATGGACACATTGGATTTGGAACTATCACCGGTAAATACTATCTATGCCCCCTTCTAATTTGGTATACTTAATTGTTTATAGTTTGAAAAGAAGCTTAACGTCTCTTGGATAGCAAACATGCGGACCTCATGTATTTTGTGATTGTGTTCATTCAGTACTGAACTTGTGTTTGGTTATATGTAATTCCATGATTCTACCACAATCATCCTCAAGAAGTTCTTATTTTTGCGTCTCTAGAAGTGTGTGCAAGTATCTTTCTTGTAATTCTGATTAGTCAATTGATTTTCTGATACAGTCTTTTGCTGAACTTGTTGGACAACTTAATGAGAAGTCCTTCGAACTTGAGGTGATGATGTAATCCTAGCTAATTGTTCCCATGATTTTGTTTCATGTTATATTTTTTTTTTTTTTGCCTGTTACATTGTGTTAGGTTTTTGTCTGCAAATTTGAAGTTGAATGTATAAAGATCAAAAGAATGCTCTTTTCGTGTTTCTTATTTTTCTACAAAAATGAATTGACCATTATTGTTAAAAACTACGTTTGCGGAAGCTAAATTAATCTCAATTAAAACTGTGATCTCTCAATTGCATAAAATAGAAGGTTAAAAAACCTAGGGTTTATTAGATTTACCTCAAACTCTACATATCTCTCTAAGGCTAAGTCTTTCTCTCTCACTCAAACCAACATAAGAAATAAACTAAGCTTATGCTCTCTTTTATAGGAGAAGTAACCTAGTACAAATAGAAACCTTAACTAGATTCTAATTAGGAGACTTTTCCTAATTATAATTCAAATCAAATAAACTAATTAGAAATAACTAAAATATAGAAAGTGGTCATGCAAGGTGGAGAGACAACCTCCTACGTGGGTATTGTGACGACCGTGTGACTTATCAACTCTCCCTGTCTTTGAAAAATTCGTCCACGAATTTTGAAGCAGAAGAAACAACTTTGAGCATAGGATAACTACAAATCCTCCTACGATACGTGTCGTACCCGTTTTGTTTGCCTGCAAATAGAGAAACTATTGTTTCGCCAAAAATGCCGTGCGTGACTTCATTTTGAATTTCCAAAAACTGATTAAAATCTTAACTTGAACAGTTTTCAAACCTTTGCAAAAATGGATAACTTTGAATTAATTACCTCTTCTGGAGACTCATCAAAGATTGGAGGTTTATCCCAATCAAGTAATGGAGAGGAATTGCGAAATTCAACCTTTAATGGTTACCCATACTCTCTCTAACCCGGTACGTGTCCTCACACGTTGTAGAAGATCTTGTGGTTGTTACTGGTTTTGTGTGGGATTGGCTAATGGCTATGGGTTGTGGAAGGGCTCTTGTGTAAGTCAATGTAACTAGGCTCGAGCTTGGTGTGATTGCTGAGCTTTGGTTATCCCCTTTAAGGGTGACGATCATGGTCTGCTTGGTTATGGCGCTTGGGCCCAAGCCAACATGTTTAAAACTTGTTAGCATGTGTGCAACACATGTTCTTTTTAAAGGCATGCCACTCCACGTGCCATTGTTGATGCCATGTATGCCCCTGTGAGTAACCAATGTGCACCAATGTGCCCCTGCCCAAATAAGTCGTGCTCTGTCCGATGCCATTCTTTTCCCTGCCCAAGCAAGTCGTTCCCTACCCGAAGCAGTGTATGCCTTGTCTCATGCCATCCCCAATGCCTTTTTCCACGCCATTTCCCGTGCCATGCCACATACGGTGTGACCTGTACGTGGGACAAGCTTTCTTCTTCCCCGACTCTTCCTTCTTTAACCTGCCGAAACCCTAGTTTTGATCCGCCATTTTCCGGCCTCCCTCGACCTCGGAAACCTTCCCTGATGATTTCATGTACGATTTGAACAACTCGGTTTGTCGCCAAATTCTCAAGTATTGCGGTTTCTATTCCGTGTTTCCGTGATTTCATCGGCTTTAAGCCGAACCCCGAGGATCCCTCATTATAAGCTTGCTGACCCACTACTCTGGTTGGGCTTGCGAGCACTCCGGTAATGCCCATTGTGTGTTTGTGTATCGTTTTGTCTTCAACGAAACCCCCGAAATCACTAAGAATTTCTTCCCCACTTTCATATGCGGGTTCGTCGTTGCTGATCAAATTGTCGAAACCCAACTTCTCAATTTCTTCGACTATTTCTCTAATTAGTGCGGTGTTAGTCTTCTTCGGTTGGACTTCATGATGATCGGAATCGTCAATTGGGTGAACTTCTCTCATCAAGGTTGCGACCCCTATCGTGGGACTTTGATCGAGAACTTTTCAATACGTCTCCATCTTCCCCACTTACAACATCAATCGCACGGTGACCCTCTCTCTCTTTGTCGTCTCCTTGTAGTGGTTTATCTTAAAGCCTACTCCATCGAATCTCATCGAATCCTCTGTCACAACACCCGCCTCTAATCTCACGATTTCGACGACACCTACACTTATTCGAAACCCATCTTTTCTGACATTAGAGTTCTCAAGCATCTAAAACGCCTTCCGCCTCTAATCTCACGATTTCGACAACACCTATACTCATCTGAAACCCATCTTTTCTGACATTAGAGTTCCCAAGCATCTGAAACGCCTCCCTTGTCAGATTTTTTTTAAACATAAAAGCATTTGCGATCCATGACGATTCAGAATCCATACTTCATTAGCTTCTCTCTATAGAAGTATGCATTCGTCATTTTCTAATCTTTGTTCTATCCAATTTTCCATGTAGTCTTCTACTTCGTAGTCTTTTCACCTGAACTTGTCCCATAATCCTTCTAAATCTTTTGGCTTAACATTGTTGTAGCAGAGATCACTGTAGCAATGTAGAAATCATTGTAGCAGATGCTAAAATCACTGTAGCAGTCGGTGTAATAAAAAATCCGCAGAATCTTGTTAGCTTTGGTACCAAGTTGTTAAAAACTATGTTTGCGGAATCTAAATTAATCTCAATTAAAACTATGATCTCTCAATTGCATAAAATAAAATGTCAAAAAACCTAGGGTTTATGAGATTTACCCCAAACTCACATATCGCTCTAAGGCTAAGCTTTTCTCTCTCACTCAACATAAGAAATAAACTAAAGGCTCTCTTTTATAGGAGAAGAGACCTAGCACAAATAGAGACTCTAGCTAGACTCTAATTAAGAGACTTCTCCTCATTATAATGCAAATCAAATAAACTAATTAAAAATAACTAAAATAGAGAGTGGTCATGCAAGGTGAAGAGACAACCGCCTACGTGGGTATTGTGACGACCACATGACTTATCAATTATCTTTAACTAGAAAAATGCAAATTTGAAGTTGAATGTATAAAGATCAAAAGAATGATCTTTCGTGTTTTTTATTTTTTTTACAAAAATGAATTAACCATTATCTTAAACTGGTATTTTTCAAGAGTTTCTCATGTGTCGAAGGAGCAAATTTGAAGGTGAATGTATAAAGATCAAAAGAATGCGCTTCCGTGTTTCTTATTTTTCTACAAAAATGAATTGACCATTACCTTGAACTGGTATTTTTCAAGAGTTTCCCATCTGTCGAAAGGTCACACGTTTAAAACTCCAGTGAGGGCTAAAATTCGAGTTATTCAGATTTGAACTCCAAATACTCTATCAAAAAAAAAAAAAAAACTTAAATAAATAAGAAGCTGGATATACTTGTAAAATCTGTAATTCTCTATGCTGTGAATAGTACACGAATGCGATGGAATAATATGCTTACTAGTTGTGTTTTATATGAAACTATAAAAGTACCTGAGACTTGATCTAACCTTTAGTAATTGTAAATAAGTTGAACTTATTTTTCTAATAAATGCGTATAGTTAACGTAATAGACATGAAATACTGCAGATTGATAATTAAGTGAAGAACCACATTGTTCTCATATGTTGCAGGTGAAGGGTGCAGATAATAGAATAATTCAAGAGCAGCTGAACCAAAAGGTATTATTATAACTCATAAAAGCAAATTATGTGATGTTTTTCCATTAGTCAAGTACTTGTTGTAACTTCACGTATGTCGTGTAGATTTGTGAATGTCAAGCACTGGAGGAAACAATTTCAGTGTTGAAAGAGCAGCTCTCTGATACATTGGAAGTGAAAAATTCCAGCCATACAATTCATCCTTCACAAAATTTTACCAACGGCAGAGACTTGCAAGAGGACATTTGCATGAATAGAGAATGTAGATTCTCCGAAGATGCAAATGAAGAGTCGCTTCTTCAAACACAGGTTCAATTCTTCAATTATTTTTTGTTGCAAATATCGGTACCTAAAGAGCTAAAAGCTTGTAATGGGTCCAAAAATGCTGAGGTCTGAGCAATTTTAGCATTTGGATTATAATTTAAACATGTGAAAAAGAAGAAAAAAAAAATGCGCATGACTATGTCTTCCCATCCTTTTCGAACTTGTTTTCTTTTTGTCCAAGTCCTTTTTGAACTTGTTTTTGTTTTGTCCAACCAGGCAGACGAAATTGAAGAGCTAAAGCATAAAGTAGATGAATTAACAGAAGCAAAACAACAATTAGAAACACGAAACCGGAAACTTGCGGAAGAGAGCTCATATGCTAAAGGACTGGCATCTGCTGCAGCAGTAGAACTAAAGGCATTATCTGAAGAAGTTTCCAAACTTATGGACCTTAATGAGAGACTAACTACCGATTTGGCTGCATCCAAGAACTCATCTAAGAACTTAACGACCCAACGGCGGCCCAACGGTGTAGCTACGAGGAACAACGGAGTAAGAAAAGATAGTAACTTAGTGAAACGAAATGACCAGGGTGGCTCCCGCCCCAGCCCGGCAGAAGATATAAAGAGACGAGAGCGAGAGAGGGAAATATCATTATCTTTCGAAGCTGCATTATTAGAAAAGGAGCGAAATGAGGAAGAACTTCAAAAGAAAGTGGGGGAATCCAAACAAAGAGAAGAGTATCTTGAGAATGAACTCGCAAATATGTGGATTCTCGTGGCAAACCTCAAGAATGGTCACGAGGTTAACGACCATGATATAAGGGAAACAGATAGTAAAAACAGTATATAGAGATCTGCAACGGTTCAGCAGTTGGTCTAGTGAAAAAGGAGAAGATTCAATTCTAAATTTATCATTTTTCATTTCGGGCTTGGTTCTCTTGGGTGCTAATTGTTGTGCTGTTTGTTCCACGGCTAATTTGCAATTGAAATTAAATTGTTTTTCCAGTTCAGATGAAGGGAAGTTGATTAGAAGCCAGTTCAGCCAGTTGCTATATTTTGTACAGAGGAATGATTTTCTAGTCAGTTTTGTAAATCTTGATCCAGTTTATGTCACAAGTTGCTCTGGTTTTGACTCCCAAAGGAAAAAATAATGTATCCACATTACAAGTATAGGAGAAACTCTTTTTTCATTTCATTTCGAATTTATTTTGTTGGTTTTGATTTCAATGTTGCCCTTAACTGTGAAATGCTGACAGATATAGATACCAGAAATTTGTGTTTCTTACATCTGATAACTACCATTTCGGTCAGTGAAACCAAACCGAACCCCTGATTTACCAAAATGATGCAACAATTTTTCGTTGAACCCATCAGAGCCTAACTTGTCAAGTAAGAAACTTCAAAAGTTGCTTTCATATCTGCGTGACTATTGTGTGGCTATTTCTCTCCCAAATAGGTCCCATCTAGGTGATAGTATGATACTATCACCCTTTTACAAAGAGGAATCCACATTACAAGATTGCAGAGATCCTTTTGTAGAGAGTTCTTTAAGATAGTATTAGAGATCCTTCTTTTAGGGTTTCTTAGCATATAAGAAACTGCTTTATCCTTTTTACTTTTATGGGATATACCAATAAGTTTGACGCCGACCATGCAATTATATGACCATGCACTAGTATAATTCTCTGATTCTCTTGTGATAAGTACCATTTTGTGCATCCTCAGTGACTCACTTAAAGTAGCTCCAACAGCTGACAAGGTGAAGGCTTGTTGTCCTTTGAAGGTTGAAGAAAAGGAGGGCTTTGCTTTAGTAGTAAAAGTGAAAGGAAAGAAAGAGGCGAGGAAGTGTCGTACCCCACAACAAGGGGCATCTGTCATGTGCCTGCAACTGGCATGGGGTGTCTGACACTATCCATGCCAGTTGCAAGGCAGATGCCCCATTGAACACCGTCACCAATTAGAGAACGTCTGCACATGCATATTTACCAGGGAGGTCGAATGAAGGATACTGATCTTCCCAAACCGTGACGTAAAGTTCATTCTCCCAACAATTGGAGAAGGTTAGAATTACATATAGGGAACCAATTGTGGATGCTCTAAATCCCCAACGACCCTTTTCACTTATACAGTTACTTGATGATGAATCACCAAAGAGTCTTTAGAATCCATAGTCGGTGTTACGTGGCACTTTGTCATTGGATACCATGTGTACCATGCATCTCATATTCTGTAGTTGGAAGTATCCAGATAGGGTCGGTCAAAAGCACAAGACTTTCAACCTTCGTTTCCCTTTTAATATTCTCTCTCTCCACACATGACACAACAATAGTTTCTCAAAGTTTACACCCTTACTTAATAAGAATATTAGATACCAGCCCCTCATGTCAAAGGCATTCAACTTTGGATCTTCTTTTGCTATCCACAGGAATTTTTTGGATGGTAAAAGCAACTTCTACATATTCACTGTGATGTGATAGAGATGTCTTGTCGCACCCAGGGATTAGTCGAGCAAATGGTGATAAATTATGAACCCGAATCACCCTGGTTTCCAAAATCATGTGATTCGGATGACGGATGACACTAATGGTGTTGGTTGGAGATGATGCAATTTCATTAGGTAATCTTTACTTTTCAAACATCCACAAAATTTGTATGATTTGAAATGACACTAAATGAAGTCACACTTTAGGGAGGTAAGAAAAATAACTAAAACTAAAGGGTGCAATCAGAAATTAAGTAATTAATAAAAGGAAGTAACTGGAAAATTCATGAAAATACCCTCTATATAAACACCTCTAGACACTTGTATTTGTATGATTGCATCTCCCATTAACCATAAACTACTCTAAGAAGAAGAAAAGTTTGCCACAACTAGTTCTCATTTCTACAAAACTCGAAGATCAATCCTCCAACTTAGACCAAAACTTCTCAAAAATGGCCGACTACTCCTCATCTCACCACACCCAACAATCTCCACCTCTTCCTCTCCACTTATGTTTCTTCCTTGTGATATTGTTCTTGTTTATAGGTCTCTCATGGTACATAAACTATGAGTCAATATTCGAAGGCATATTCGATCAGCTCAAACTTGTCTTCATCATCTCCCCACTAGTGTTACTACTTGTCGTACACTGCTTGTCTAGCGACGAGAGAAACCGTATCCCGTTTATGATACCGTTACCAGAGCAAGACTCGCTTCATCGCGCTGGAGGGTCTCCTTGGGGTGTTGGACTTGTTCTTGTTTTGCTTTTCTTCATGATCTCTTATCAGTCTTCTTTTCATGAACGTTGGTTTCCTCTACTTAGCAAATGATGATCTATGAAGGAGGTGTATTTAATTTTGATCAAACAAGAAGGGGGTACATGTAAATATGTAATTAGTACATGTGTAAGAGTGAAGTGTTATTTTGTACTTGCAGTGCTTAAGGTTGTTGTTAGGGATAAGCTATTTTATAAGAGTTTCACTAATATGGACTTCTTTAATATCATTTTTAGTGCCACTAAGTCCCTTCATGCGTTTTCGCTTTTTTCAGGTGTAGTAATTATAGCTAGGGTGCCCTTTCGAAAGCGGTGCCCTTTCGAAAGCGGTGCCACCTCAAACCCTTTCACTGGCTTTTGTTTCTATGATCTTACTACTAGTAAGTCGAATTGGATTCCTGTAACAACTAACAAGTCTATTTTTAAGAGGTTTATTTCCGTGTCCCAGGGATTAGTCGGGCAAATGGTGATAAATTATGACACTGGATCACCCTAGTGGCTAAAAAAATTATATTTTCTTAGTATAGAGGGGGGACGAACTGTGACTGTTCTTTAAGTATCGGTACGAAGAATAACAATTTATTAATGTTAATGGCAGAATTTTCTTAGTTAAATAAGCGCCGATTAGATTTAAAATATGTGTTTGATGCAATTTATATACATTAAAGATCAGAGTTTAGATCATGGAGACTAAAATATGTGTCCCTTTGCTTAAGTAGATGTATACATCAAAGATTAGGGTTTAAATCTGTTTTATTATAACTTTTCTTAACTTAGGATTCTTCATCTAGAATTTTACGAGCGAAGTAAACTAACACATGGGGACTTCCGATGTGCAGTGAGTTCTGTAGATTACTGTTGCATCTTTAGTCAGTGGTTCTGGTTAAGTTTAAGGTAAACAATTTTTTATCAAGGGTGAGAGTATTTCTCATGTATAGAAATATTGATGTAGGATCCAAACCTATCATCTAACCTTGAACTCAATATCCAGCTTGAGAACAACTTGAATCCAATGATTTGCGGTCGAAGAAATGTGCCTTGAGCACCCCCCACCCAATGTGCCTTAGATACTTTATTCCCCTTGCAGTATATCCAAGTATAATCGATGCTTTTGAGTCCAATATTCCAAAATATACTTTAAATGAAAGTATTCTTCTTTATGAGGTGCATTCTAAAGATATCGGCTAAAGCTTTCCAAGAATATTAATAATGTCAAATTCTGACTGGCAGACAAAAAGTAGGGCACCAATACAAGTCTGCGCTCTTAGACCCTGAGATTTACATCTATGAATGCCCGTAAATATCCAAAATACACAGTTCTCACAACAATATAAACTGTCACTTTATGTTTATGTAATCAAAACAGGGAAACAACAAATCTGCCATGTAAATATATAAATGTTATTCATTTTCAGGAGTAAAGTTACATGTTCAAATATTTGGCGTGGAAGACTACATTCTAGTCCATTCACCTTTATCTAAAACTGTATCTTAATACGAAGAGCACAATGGATTTTTTTTAAAAGATTAATACAGTACCATTCAATCAATTTTGGGGGGGTTGGGTTTCGGAGTTACCATCTTCATCAACCAAGGCAGTGAAATTGCGTCTTTCGTCAGTAGAAGCCATGATAACAGGCATCCATAATTCCGCAGTGCTACTCAAGAGTTCCTGCACTTGCGGGTCTTCAGCCATGGCTGAGGATATCATCTCATCTACGTCATCCAGTTTACTTGATAGCTTGTCCAATTCTTTGGCTATTTCTAGCTAAAAGCAACAGAAGATAGTCCAAAATTAGTATAAAGATCTAAGTAACAAAACAAGGGAAAAATATTACGAGATACATCGCGTGACAAGGGAATGAACACTATAACTTCAACCTTGTAATCGAGGAGTCTAGTGTTCTATTCTCTCGACTAGAGGACCATAGCTCATGCAGCTTATACCACTAGACAGTTCTTTCATATAGGAACTCAAGAACAAATCTAAATACACTACCTCGTTAAGATTTTCTGATGACTTGGATGGCACTTTTGTAACCTCTAGGCCGAGTGCTCCAATTTTTGCACGCAACTCAACTTCTTCTTGATTGGTCAATGATTCAACCTACAAAAATCATGTATTCATAACAATGTTAGCATGGCATAAAAGTGATACTCGACAAACATTTTGTTTTATTTGGTAATTACTTCGCAGATCTGCAACCTAAATTGGCTATAACATATAGTTACCAGTTTTTGTAAATCAATGACTTTGGGCAGACATTGGTACCAAACATTTCTCTTTTTGGTCAACTCCAACTTTTTCAGAGTATATTGTATAGCATAAACCCGTGAAATCAAGAAAAAAAAATAGTGAGAACATGCGACCGAGATATAAAATCAAGACCTTTCTTCTTCTTCTTTTGCCCCCAAACTGTTTTTCTCCAATACGGCCCTGCAGCCCTTAACCAAACAAAGTAGAGAAAACACTTAAAACTATCTAATCAAAAGACTGAAACACCCTTGCTTAGAAGTAAGCAATAAGTGTAAGTGCATAACACTTATCCCCTCTGGAAGTATTCCTTCTTTGACCCAATGGTCTTTTTTTGTTAGGCAAGCTGGGTTTCATGGAGACCCCATGACAAGGGTGTATTAATCAATAAGGAAATCTACAACCTAAGGTATTGTTTGCCCCTAGCATCCTCCTTTACATTTAAATCAGTTGATAAGGAGTTAGGGGCCATTACTACACAACAATAAGTTACATAAGTAGAAGTACATCATGTTAGGAAATTCTGAGAATCCCCGCTTAAGTTCAACAGAGCCAATAGTTTAGAATTTCAAGCGATCATTACCAGGGTTGTTAACCGTATTGACGGTTGGAAAGCCAAGAGTCTATCTCAAGCAGGCAGGTTAACTCTCATAAAAGTTGTTAACTCAACAATTCCTTCGTACCTTATGTATGTCTTCCCCTTCCCTACCAATATCTGTAACAAACTCGACTCCCTCAATGCAAGATTTCTTTGGGATACCAATGAGGAGGGGAAACATAAAGCTCATCTTATTAATTGGAAGCGTATTTGCAAGCCTAAGAAAAGAGGCAGTTTACGTACCAGATATGCCATTCTACATAACCAAGTTCTTCTTGCCAAACTTTTTTGGCGGATCATGAAAGAACATGACAAGCTTTGGGCTAACAACTTAAGGAAGAAGTATGCTAAAAAAGAGTCCTCTATAACTGTTTACATAGAACAGTCGGATTCTTGGATTTGGAAAAGTATTATAAAAGTTAGAGATAGAATTTGGCCCCACCTTTGCTAGTGCATTGGGAACGGTGAAGACGTGGAATTTTGGCTTGAGCCTTGGATCCCTGGCATCCCTTTTGGAAGGCCATTGGGCCTGTCCCTCTAATAATTGGGGCATTACTAAAGTGGCGGACCTCATTTGCCCTATATTGCATTCTTGGAAGGTTGAGCTTATCTTTTCTATTTTCTCTGACTATATTGTTGAGCATATTTGTCTTATCCCTCTTAGCAACAATTTCTCTAAGGACACTCTTATATGCAGAGATGAAAAAATTGGTATTCTTACTGTAAAATCAGTTTATCAAGCTTTTGTTAAAGAAAGTTTGGTCCCTAAGAGGAGTGAGATCGCCAATGCCTATATGGATAACACTTGGACCTATATTTGGAAGCTTAATACGCCTTTCACGATCCAGTATTTTATGCGGAGAGCAATGCAGGAAGGTCTTCCTACAAAGATGAATCTTTGGCATGAAGGTGATATTATGGATACTATATGCCATAAATGCGGAGAAGAAGACGAGTCTACTACCTACGCACTCTTTTATTGTAAAAACATTAAAGACATCTGGTATGATTCTGACTTTTCTCTAAATAACAGTGCTTGGCCTTATTTTGACTCCCTCCAAAAAGTAATGTACATGTTGGCTAATAAAAGTTGTTCTGGAAAAGACACGATCTCTTCACGGAGTAAAACTAGTGCCATCATATTTACCATTTGGAATAGTAGAAATGACGTTATCTTCAAGTGCAAAAAAACCAATCCCTCGGAAGTGGTTAAAATTGCCAAAGGTTACCTTATTGCCACATATCCTAAAACGGATCCCCCCAAACCCCTCGTTTCTTTATTCCCATCACCTAAAGAGGGGTAGCCCATTGTTAATGTAGATGCCTCCTAGTCCCCAACTAAAATGTTTAGCAATTCTGGATTTGTCATTAGATCTAATTCTTCAATTTTATGTACAGGTTATGACTCTTTCAAAGCAGCCGACGCAGAGGCAACAACTGTCATAAGAAGGATGCAAGCTGCTTTGGAAACAGGTCTTGAAAATGTCATAATGGTTTCAGATTGTCAGCGCCTTGCGAAGGCTTTCGAGGAGAAATTTGTTGACCTCTCTTGGGGAGTGCTCAGTTTGACCTCTGACATGCTTTTTTTAGCATCTCGCTTTAGTAACTTCTAATTTTTGTATATCAGTAGAATTTGTAATAATGATGCTCACGCTCTTGCAGCATAGGGAGCTTCGCAGCCTTTTATTTGTAATATGCCTCAAGAAGCACAAGACCTTGTTGACTTTGTAATTTCTGCTTTGCCCTATGCTTTGCCCTCAATGGCTTATTAAATTTCCTTTGCTTAAAAAAAATGGAAAGAAAAAAGGAAATTCTGAGAGGTGGAAATCACAACTTTGAACCCATGGGATAGTGGGACACCTACTTGAAGTTGGTGGTTTCATTAGGGAACGCAAACCCCTTAAGTAGTCCATGTCCATCGGATTTTTCTTGTACCACGTATTTACTTGCAAAATTAATCTCTTATCTTGTAAGGATGGCGATTAAGGTTTAGTAAAGTAAGTTTTGATTCATCATTAATTTCTAGAGGTAAGTTAAGATAGATTGAGAGGGAACGATTGTAATATTTTGACGAATCTAGTGAATTTCGGTTTCGCCGCCGAAGAAAGGATTTTATCCTGTCTGGTTGTTTCCTCTACTGCATTCTTGTGCTCTCAAGTATATTTATTTTCTGCATTTTAGTTAATGTTTTTCCATTTATATCACTTGCTTAAAGCGTAATTGATTAAAACCGGTCAAAGTAGGGTTTCACCGTTATCTGCAAAGGGATTCTCTACGAATTTCTTAACACATCAGCACCCCTATTGGTTTCCCTATAGTCATGATAGATCTTGAAAACACTAAAGGAGTCCATAATATGCAAAATACCTTCAATCAAGTGCAGGCAGTTCAAGGGCGTTCTATCAGCTTGTCAATATAGACAATCAGTTGCATAAAGTATGTGGCTATCCATATCTTGATGATTCCCTCCTCCAAGAATAGCTTCATACCCTTCCAAATAGCTTCCATTTCATGGACTACAACAGTCTGAGGCTATGTTTTCCCAGCATAGTCAAATAGACGTTCTCCCTTAAAATTTCTAGTCATGTCACCATAGCGTCCCCTGCCAGCTTCTAGTGATCCATCAGTGTTGAGAAGTCATATCCCCTTATTATAGATTGTCTTTGACAGCTCATACTTCGGTTTAAATCCCCATAAGCCATATCACAGAGATGGCTCTTGTTCTTGGACTGTCTTTCACTTGGATGATGATATGATTGCCTCTGTCCTATGTCCCTCACAATGTTCATCACCACTTGCACCTAAGTATTTGATTCATTTGTGAAGACCTCATTATTTTTTTCTTTCAAGATATGGGACACATAAGCAAACAAGGCAGCCCAAAGAATCTTAGACACTACCTCACTGTTACTAAGAGAAGATAGCCAAGTAATTCATCTTCAAAGCTTTGAGGTTCTCTGGAGAGATTGCATTTTTAAAGCACCCTAAACCAAATTGTGTCTTAATACAATAGTCAAGATCTAACGAAAATGCCTTGCAAAAAAAGATCTAACGAAAAAGAATTCATCTTCTTTAAGAAAAATTAGAAAAAAGCTGGGGTTAGGCAAGACCCCAACCCAAAAGCATTTCTATACAAAATTTACCTAATATAACCTAGATATTTATATTGGTTTGCATTTGCATTACAAATAAATACTAACTCTCTATTAAAATCTTGTGGAAATACAAGGTAGAACTGTGTAAAAGGTATCTCCGTGGCTATATGGCAAGTTGCTTTAATCGCTTCTCCATAGGTGAAGATACACTTGAATTCATCAGCCTTGCTCTTCAATGCCTAGATTGTTGAACGCATTTCCTTGGGGGATTCCATATATTGCAAATTATCTTCTGGGCATAGATGGAAACAGTGATGATTCATATTTCCTTATATCCAAGCCAGTCATAATTTTAATTCCATGGTATGCTGCGATTAGTGCACTCTCACCAATATCCAAATCCTGGTTTGCCAACCCATTAAAGGCTAAGATAGGAAACCCCTTTTTCAACCTAATGATTCCTCCATAAGTGTTTTGTTACCAACTCAATTTTAACTTAATAGAGTCTTGGAAAATATATGGGAACTGGTTGAAAGATAGAAGAACTAAGGAACAAAATATAAAAAATAGATAAGAGATACAGTTCAACTGAGGGAACCTACGACGTCTGGACAACTCTTGAGGGTTCTCTTTTGTTAACAAAACTTCTTTGTCTCTTTATTCATTTAAAATACTCTTGAAATAGAGCTTTACTAACCCACGTAGAGAAATATTGAATTCAAAGGACTCCACTCAAACTAATATATCTAAATTGACTCCAAATTACCTACTCTCATGCAAGGCTAATTTTACATTATCCATAAAAATCTTCTTATTAGATCGCAAACAATCATAAACCAAATGACAAAGTTATTTAACAAACTTGGTACTTGAGCCGTTCAAATGTTTGCTCAATACACTAAGGAGCAACAAAGCTTCCCATGGTTCGTATTGAGCCAATAAAGAAAGAACCTATGAAAATCATTAACCTCAAAAATTATGGTTCTATTCAATCCTACACACTTAAGCTTGTCAAATTTGATTTTCCACGTTTTAACGGAGATGAAGACTCAACAAGATAGTTATGTCGAGTTGATCAATTCTTCTTATTTCGACATTGCCAGAAAACAAAACAGATTTCACTCACCTCATTGCATATTGAAGGTAATGCTCAATTATGGTACGAAATGTTGAAGCAAAAGGTGAAAGTCACATGGAACGTCAAGATTTGATAGCGTAATTGGGCGTCACCTTTAATTTGAAATGAGGCGAGTGGGACCTGTTATGTTTGTGATGTATGCTGAAATTAGAATGACTGGTCAACCCGACATAACCAGTTTGTTGGCTTGTTGGATTTTGATCTCCGATGAAACGAGGAAAGTCAAGTTTGACAAGCTTAGATACGTATGAGTGAGTAGAATAATAATTTTAAGATTCAAGGTTTCCATAGGTTATTCACCTACCGGTTTGATACGGACCATGGGAAGCTTCGTCGTTCTCCTTAGTATATTGAACAAAAATTTGAATTACTTCAGTACTGCATTTGTCAAACAACTTAGGCATTTGGTTTACGATTGCTCATTGACCTGATGAAAAGAATTTTATGGATAATGCATAATTAGCTTTCCATGAGAGTAGGTAATTTAGAGTCGGTTTAGGTAGGTTAGTTTGAGCAGATTTTTTTGAATTCAATATCATTGTATGTGGGTTAGTAGACATATTATTTATGACTGAAGTTATTGTACAAATCTAGTTAAAGAGTATTTCGAATCAATAAAGGGAAAGACAAGATTTATCAACAAGAGTTCAAGAATTGTCTCAAAGTCGTAGGCTACCTCAGTTGAATCATATCTCTTATCTATTTTCTATCCTTTTGTTCTATCTTTCTACCAGTTACCATATATTTTCCAAGACTCCATTAAGTTATAACTGTGATGTGTAACGTTACACTAAAACCTTAAGGCGCAAGTGAACTTGCAACTTAGGATCTTAACATCTCACCCACTATTTTAAAAAACGCACTGAGGCTATGCCTCAAGACGCGTCTCACATCGTTTTGCCTAACATCTCATTTTTGAAGAAAATCAAGTTCTGTCGAATACCCATTGCTTATTATCATATTGTTTACCAACATTGACAACCAATTTAACTCTCCAAGTTACTTCTCAAGGTATTGACTTTTGGGGGTTGTTTTTGTTGTTTTCCAATTTTATTTTTGTTGATTACTAAGTCTCACTAAGTCTTATGCTTATCATTACTATGTTATGTTTTATCTTAACTTATATGTTGCACACTAGTAGTTTTAAGAGGAAAAAATGAGGTTTATGCCTCACCAAGCCTTGACCGCCTCCACTTTTTTAAACACTGATCCCACCACACTTCCAACAACCCGTCTCTTGTTGGGTCTTCACCCTCATAGCCCATACAACAAGAGCCCCGGGGTCTTCGCCCACGCATCACATTTTACAAGAGCCCCGTTATGCCGGCGTATAGGTGTCTCTCTAGGCCCCGACTATACGACGTAACATCGTAACCAAATGCAGTCATGGGGATTGGAGCCCTGGTGGTTGGCTCTGATACTAGTTTCCTTGAGGTAGTCAAACTTCTACCTGTTAACCACGATTTTAGCTGGGGGTCCATGCTATCCATTTTATCTACTTAGTTATTACGATAGTGGGCTTGATTCTCTACTTAGTTAACATCCTTCAGATTGGCCGAGACTGTAAACTTATAGGAGGAGTTTTCACACTTGGTAGCAACCTCAAATTGAAACAAAGAGCTTATTACCTCTGCAGCCAGTTTGACAGCTGAAAATGTCACTTATTTCTTTGTAACCACACATGATAAATTGTGGCAGGGAGTGTTATTTTTAAGATCTTATTGATGCTTGAGTCCCCGTACTCAAAGAAGATCCATTGCAAGAAGCTCACTTTGTGATCCATAGCATAGACTATAAACCCAACCTAAACCCACGAGTGACTCTCATCAAACAAGATATCAATTGATTCCAACTCATACTAGATGTTATCCAACTCATACTAGATGTACAAAAAGATATCAATTGATTCCAATGAGCACAAGAAGCCTACACTCCATTAAGGGGCGTCCAGCACCACTGTTTGCCTGGTATCTCTCACTAAATACTAAAAAGATAATGCACATAATATTTCTCAATAAAATAGAGAATATGTTCTTAAGGTTTCAAAGTTTACTAGGAGTCTAAGATCCACAATAACCAATCTTCTTAAGTACGATATCCATCATAACCACATCTCCCTCTTTTCAAACCATAACCCACATTTAAGATCACTAAAGCCTTGAGGTTTTGACTATTATCCTCAAAGTCTAGATATACCCAGATGATGAATCAATGTAAAAACATCAAAAGATAAAATTTTTATCATAAACATATAAACCTATGCTGGGATTTCTTGCTCTGATATTGTAATTAATTGAATTGATTGGGTAATCATGGTAAAACAAGTACCTGTTGAAGGAGATGTGTGAGGAGCTGAAAGAGTTGAGCATCTGGTTTTCCTTGTTCCATTGATTTCTCTCTCTCTCTCTCTCTCTCTCTCTCTCTCCTTGAGTCCTTGCTTTAAAAGAGAAGTTAATCACCTATTATTATAAGATGCCACGTGTATTAGACTAATAAACCCCATTGGGTGAGACTCCTAATTAAGATTAGGAGAGAAAGAAGGGATAATTATGAGAGAGAAAAGGGAGGAAGAAATGGGAGATGGAGAGAGATGATAAGAAGAGTGACGGACAAATGGACATTTTTTGTGACATCTTTTAGTTTTTATCATTTAAAAATCGTAGTTGAAGCTCTAATCACCAACTCAAATATTTCAACACTGTTTATTACTAGTAGTTTTATAACTTCTATATGAGCATCTTAAACTATAAGAGTTATTTTCAAACATTCTCATCATGAAACACTTACATGAGTTAGTTGCGCACGCCAAGGGTCTTCCCCTTTTCCTTAGCTTTTATAGACATTACCACTACCTTATAAGGCAAAAGAAATCCGACCCTCCCCCCTTTATATTTATAAGCTAGAGCAACACCAACTCGGTCCTAAATTACTCACAAGTAACACGTGTGACACACACTCCACACGTATATTATTATTATTTTGTTTTTTATATAAGGATCCGTATCCCTGAGTTTCCAGCCTTATGAGGTTTCGAACCCACCACCTCTCTGGGTGAGTGGTGTTTGTCCTCCATTGCCGTCCTCCTTGAACTCCATCTTGGATTCGAGCATCTAATCAGCTCCACGTGTTAAACTCACATTCAAACTATTCAAACGGCAGTTAAAACGGTTGATCCCGCCTGCAAAAAAGAAAAAAAAAATATCAATCAAACTCAGCCCAACTGTCTTCTTTCATTTGTTGTTTCCTTTGTTTGATTTGCAGTCCTGGTCTTAAAGAATTTGTTATCTGTCTTAATGGCGTTTTCCCATCTTTCACTCTCACATCAACATCTTCTTCTTCTTCTACTACTATTATTGAGCTGGAACAATTGTTACAGATTCTCAAATCCTAGAGGTCTCTTTTCAATTCAACCCATACTGCCAAAACTAGGATTTAGATACCCACATTGCTCAATTTCAAGGTAGATTGGTTTAGTTTTGATTTTGAGTGTTGGGGTTGAAGTTTTTTACATTGGGGTTATATTTGATTTTGATTTTGAGTGTTGGGTTTTAAGTTTTTTATTTTGAGGCTTAAAGATTTGATTTTTTTTCTTTTAAGAAGTTGATTTGGTATTGATTTTGAGTTTGAAGCTATTTCGCTTTCG
Source organism: Kingdonia uniflora (assembly GCA_014058105.1). Taxonomy (NCBI): domain Eukaryota; kingdom Viridiplantae; phylum Streptophyta; class Magnoliopsida; order Ranunculales; family Circaeasteraceae; genus Kingdonia; species Kingdonia uniflora. Next base: position 108,133 of record JACGCM010001796.1, on the reverse strand, counting down.
GTGCTGTGTTTGATTTTGAGTGTTGGGTTTGAAGTTATTTACTTTGGAATTATGTTTGATTTTGGATTTGAGTGTTGTTGGGTTTGTAGTAATTTAAGTTATGAAGTTATGATTGATTGTGTTTTTGAGTGTTGGGTTTGTAGTTATTTTACTTTTTGAGTTATGTTTGATTTTTATTTTTTATTTTTGTAGAATCGCGGTGGTGATTGAAGAGGAGAGATGGCATCGCCGTCTTTACATGATCTTCTTACAGAGGAAGGGTTTAAAGGGAGGAAATCAATGAGATCGAGATCTTCATTTGGGTCGGTACCCGTAAGTATGCCTCTTTACCTATATAATAAGGATCATCTGAATCAGTTTAGTTCTCCATCTGGAGTAAAAGTGAAACCCGAGAGAGCTAAGTCGGATGTATCCAAGTATAAATCGATTAGTGAATTGCAGAGGTCGGAGAGAGCTAATTTTGAAAGACCCCAGGATAATTTGCTTTTAAGCGAGAGAGTTCCACGAGGGCCGAGAGATTCTGAGTTATTTGGTGGAATAGATTTTAGTGCTCGGCGGAGAAGTGATGCTCATGCGAGTGAACGATTAAGGGATATATTTTTGAACGAGGGGCAAGAGATTATGAGTAGTGGGGAGAGTTTCTCTAATGGCTCAAGGGACAGGAAGAAATATAAGGAGGGATCTAGCAAAAATCTGGCCGAGCATGCAAGTTTTAATCAGAATTCTTGGAAAAATAGTAACTCCTTTGGAAATTTTGGGAGTCAAAAGCATAAGGATGTCGAAAAATCGGTCACAAAACCTGCACTTGATGAAGTTGCAAACAAAGCCATGGTTTCAATTCTAAGTAGTTATATAACAGTTTTCCTCAAAGATAAGGAGTTTCGAGACTCAGTACGTCGTAATTGTTCGTCTTGCCTAAACACGAATAAATTAGAAGAAGAAAATCTTCAAGCTGATAACAAAGTGATAAGTAATTTTGAAGACGCAATGGAAACAGTAGAAAGAGTTGTTGAGGAGTATGGAAATGCAAACGAACTTAAGAAGGCTTGTTTGCAACTAAGTGTTGTTACGAGTTTGAATTTAAAGGATTTAAAGGATGGGTTTACATCTGGGATCCCTAATTCGCAGCTGTCAGCTTGTGCTCACCTATATCTTAGTGTAATCTATAAGCTACAAAAAAAAGACTTGGTATCGGCAAAGCATCTTCTTCAAGTTTTCTGTGATTCGCCATTCCAAGCACGGAAGATTTTGCTGCATGAATTGTGGGATTATATTTTTCTTCCGAATTTCTTACATTTGAGTGCTTGGTATGATAAAGAAGTAGGTTCTTTACCAGATACATCAAGTAAGGCTAGGAAATTGAAGCTACTTGATAAAGTATATAGTGATATACTGGATTCTGGTACCTACCAGTTTGCTGTTTATTACAAGGATTGGCTCACTGAAGGAGTAGAAGCTCCAGCTATTCCTTCTATCCATGTCCCTCCAGTTTTGTCGGTTAAAGGATTTCCCAGCGGAAGTTTGCATGGACATTCTTCAGATATATCAAGTCCATGCAGTTCTGTTTCCTCTCAACCAATGATCAGCAGAAAGCTATATGATGATGTTTGTGGTCATCGAAAGAAAATTGATGGTGTTGTTAGAATGGGAAGTGGAGAAGAGGAAGAAAGCTTTGATAATTGCACGAGTAGCTTTGATACGACTGAAGAAGAAAAAAAAACAGTAATTTACTCTTCGGGGCAAGGAAAATACACGGGAGAACCTATTGACGAAAATATTAATGGGAGCAAATCAGTAAAGGCAATCCATTGTGTAAGTCATTTTTTAACCTTTTTCTTCGCATGTCCATATAAAGAAAATTTTCTTAACGTTCGCATGTCCATCTATTCATTATTTTGTTCAAGCTCCAATGTTGCATATGCCGTTATTTAATTTCATTCATTGGATTCTTACGGTTTTGGATAAGTATATATGGTGGTACTGTAGGTATCATGTTCTCAATAATTTCAACACTGTGCAGGCTGATGGACTGTTACAAATTGCTGAGGGCAGCAAGAGTGCATGTAAAGGTGATTTTCCCAAGGAAGAAGAGATTAAGGGTGTAGTTGGAAATACTCATTTCTGGCAATCCCCAGGGAGCACACATATGTTAGATGTTCTTCCGCCTCAAAAAGCAAATGAGCTTACCCTCAAGAAGCTAGCAGAATCTGTATTCCAACAGCTGCAGAGTGAGGACTCTATTGGTCTCACCATCCCTATCCGTGGATCACCCTCAAAGATCTTAATGCATGATTCTTATGCAAATGTACTGAAATATTAACTACTTTGTCTTCTTCTTTGTTATTTTATCCTTGATCACTTCGTTCTGACATATCTACCTTCAATTTATTGTCTTCAATGCAGCGAACCAACAAAAGTCTTTACGTTGAAGGTGAGATGAGACGATACAGGGTTAGAATCTTTTCTTTTTGAGATACAACTATGTTATGGAGTCATTTGTGAAAACTGCATGTTCAGTCATTTGAGATGCCTCCTTTTCCATCCAAAGCTGGTGAAAGAGCTGAGCTATCCCTCTACGTGTTGTGTTGTAACTCTTTTCAGATATCCCCACTCTACCTGCAGGGGTTTATAGCAAAAGAACCACCAAAATGTATGGGTACTCAGTTCTTTCACAATCTTTGGTGGAGGAAGGAGGTATCATTTATTATTTAGCATGGAGGGACTCGGGTATTGAAATCAGCCCCATAGGGGTATTCCAAATAAACTTAGTTTTCAAGAGACCATATCATCTATACTCAGGAGTTGACTTCAAACTCAACTCCTTCGGCCATTTTATCAGTTGGGCTCTAGTAACTGAGGGAGTTAAGTTGAAACTATGTGGAATGTGAAGCAGTTGAATTCAATTTAAAAGCAGAAACGAAGATGGCTCATGTTTAATTGTTCTCAGTGCAGGGCAATACGTAAATGATGAATATGTTGAAGACGGATCTTTCTTCTCCAACACCCCTAAAGATTTTATCTGCCCCTTAACGGGAGAGTTATTTGATGACCCAGTAACTCTAGAGACTGGAGAAACTTTTGAAAAGGCAGCCATTAAAGAATGGTTTAGTAAAGGCAACAAAAAATGTCCAATAACTGGAAGGAACCTGGAATGCTTGGCAGTGCCAATTACTAACTTCATTTTGAAACGCGTGATCGATAGTTGGAAATCAGAACATTGTAGAAACCTGCTGTCTTTTGCATCAAAAATGGCAGGGAGCTCATTTGAAAATGGGTTGAAATCAAAAGACGAAAGAGCTGTGTCCATACTAGAGCAACTTCTTGTCGGTTTCAAAACTGGGGAAAGATTGACAAATGCCAAGCACCTCATCTCTCTTGGTGGCTTGCAATTTTTAATTCGGAGGTTTGAATTTGGAAATTTGCAAGAGAAAACTCGTGTTGTGGCGCTCTTATTATGTTGCATTGAGGCTGATGGAGGTTGCAGAAACTACTTGGCTAAAAATATTAACAAGGCATGTCTTCTTGAACTCCTTCACAACAAGCAAACTCAGTCAAGAGCAAGTGCGGTGTTGCTGCTCACAGAACTGATTTGCTTAAACAGGTTTGTTTATTAATCTTTTTTCTTGGCTCTTCTATGTATCATCTAAGAACATCTACATTCATCTGCTATCTAAAATTCTAAAAGCTCCAAATTTGAAAGATTTTTTATTTGCTTAGCAGGCAAATGCTTTAGGTCTAAGTTCTGCCTTGTTTCAAAAAACAAAAAAATTATTACTATTACTACAGATAACACACAATCATGGGCCTTATCTATTATTATTATTTTACTTTCCTAGTGATTTTGCACTCATTGTCTAAATGCTTTAAAATTAACATTTTGGGAGCATTTTTTACCTTTTATTTATTATGATTTAAATATTAACCCTTTTAACGACTTTACCTTGCCATTGTAGAGCTCCAGCAGCCCCTTTGAGCTTATTACTTAATCTAGACCTGTCAGTAGTACTTAGTACTCTTTCTTGAGCCTCTTTGATCCGACTCCTTTTTACAACTTTACCTTACCATTGTAGAGCTCCAGCAGCCCCTTTGCTTTTATGACTTAATCTAGACCTGTCGGTAGTACTTAATACTCTTTCTTGAGCCGCTATGATCCAGCTTCCCTATTGATAAATTTCTTGAAATCACATTGTTTGCCTAAAAACATTGCAATGCCTTAACTGATTGAAAACACAGAGACTACGGTATTGTTAGTGGGAATCGTCATTGTTTGTAGCACCAGTTTATGTAGACCTACCATTGGGCTCTTGGCTCAATGGTGGTTGTGACCCTCCACCAAGAGAGGAGTCGTGGGTTTGAAACGGGTTAGAAACTCAGGGTTACGGATTCCTATATAAAACCGGCTTGCATTGCAAAAAAAAAATTTTTTATTGTAGACCATAAATTGCTAGTCTGAAATTTTGGGAGGGAAATGTACGTGCTTGATTTTGTTCTTTACAATATCTTTATGGCCCGCGCTACATTATGAATATGTAGCACACTTACAAGACCCATCTTACCTTTATTATCAAAAATCTTCCACTGCATGTATTGATACCAGTTATCCGCAGTGGAGTTTTAGCGATTTTAAAAGCCTCTGCAATGATGTTGATCAACGAATGGGGCCTCGCGGAATAGTTCCAACCAAATGTTACGAAAAGGTGCCTTGCTAGCCTAATCGAACCTACAAGGCTCCTCATAATAATGGTAGAGGGGCCAAAAGTTGCTGCTCCATGCGTCACCTATTTTCTGATTAAGTTTGGCATGTTTCCCATGTTCTTAGAGAGCAGATTATTTGTATCACCACATGTTGGTTTCCTATGTGAATTTGTGTCATGTTTTGGTATTACAGGAGGGCAGAGATATTATCATTCTTAAGTAGCTTGCAGAAAAAGGGAATAATGAACACAATGCATGTTTTGCTTGTGTATCTTCAGGGCTCTGCACCTGATCAAAAGCCCCTGGTCGCTGTTCTTTTGTTACATTTCAATCTTCTGGTAAGTTGCCTTACTTAATTACTTAACAATTTCTTAAATTGATCCTAATATATCTATACCACTCTCATCTAGTTTTTCTTTGGGACGTCTCCTTTATAGTTTTGGGTCTCTAAAAGGCAGTGAAGTTTGGCATGTTTGGGAAAGATACAACTGAAATATAAAGAACATCTCTTTCTACACTTCTCTTTTCTGTCATCCTTCGAGAATGCTATTAGAAAACCACCCTGTTAATATCCTGGCTGTAAAATAATGCTGATAAAGAATACCATTGCACCATTAAACCAAATCTTAAACACTTAAGTACTTATAACTTTCTAATGATCTTGCCATTACATAACCACTGTGATGGTTTTCTGCTTATAACCTCAGCCCCACGGATGATTTACTTAAGCTTATTAAAGGTAGAAACAACTAACTGCATCTCATACTTCCAGGGCGAGTTAATTAAATGTACTCTAGAAAAAAGAGATAATTAAATGAAATTATTTACTTGTTATAGATTTGTAACATATGAGCATTTCTTAATTAGCATCTTGTGAACAATCTATTTTTAGTATGTAGATTGAAAACATATTAAACACAAATTAGCATAATACTTGGTCATGTTTATCTATAAGTATTCACGCTTAATACGACTGTCATTTTAATGGATTCTGTATTATTCAGAGACAACTGCTTTTCTATTCACACAAAAAATGTACGTTATAGTTTTTAGAAGCTTATATTGAGTAGTTACAGTTACTTCTAGATATTGTTGAATTTAAAAATATTTTACAGACACCATGCTCGAAGTTACTTTAACTTTCATGTACTTTTATGAATGCTGAACTGGTAACTAGGAGCTTAACTATTTGGATTTCCTTGAGCCCGAATGGTTATCTAAAGGCCACTGATACTAGTAATTATTAGTTTCTCAAATTTACGCGGTAAAATTCTGTCACTTCTTAAATTCATCTAGATAAATAGTACGAACTTCTGTGTTTCAGGTAGAGCCTCGAAAATATAGCATATACCGAGAAGAGGCTGTTGATAGCATTACAATGGCTCTTGAAAGCAGTTTAATTGATGAAAAAGTTCGAGAACAGTGCTGCAGAGCTCTTCTCATTTTGGGAGGCCACTTTTCTTTCACAGGGGAGTTATTGACAGAAAATTGGCTTCTAAGGCAAGCTGGATTCTATGAAGGTTGTGATTCTAACTATCTTGACAACAGTGAAGGGAATTCCGGAATTTGTGAAATTGATTCATTGGTGCGTTCAATATATCATTATTGTGATTATCATCATTAATATTATTATTATCGCTAGTATACACTCAATCGCTACGGATAACATTTTTTCTTCTTGTATACCATACTCACATTGTAGGATTTTTTTTCTTCGTGTAAGATTTAAAAACTAGCATAGGTAAATAATGGTAAATTTTGATAACACAGGGTTTGAAGAAAGTTACCACATTTATTTTTGTGCCTGATATGCAAACGACAATCTTGTTGACAGAAACTGTATTCTATTACGATTTTCGATCAACTGCTATTTTTATGTTCTAAACTAAGAGTACTTTAATATGTTGGCAATATTACTCTGTCTCTTATATTTTAAGGGAGGATTTCATTGACACAGGAATTTTCATGACCAAGGTTGTATACAAGAACACCTAGCGTCTAGCGGCATTTCAGATTCCCTAGGAATTATGGGTGGAAATTGGTTGTGAGGCATGGCTTATGCAGGCATATTTAATGCCTCACTTAGAAAATCATCAAATATCAGAATTAAAATAAAAGGAAAACAAATCAAATTAAGGTTGTTGGATCCTCTGTTCTTACAATTTTGCTGAAAGAAACGTAAACAAATTGGTAGATATTCTTATGGCTAACCTCAGCAGATGATGTGCTTTATTGAACTGAATATGATAGGAATAAGATCATATAGTTGGCAGTGTGACACGAAAAATATATTAAATTTTCTCTTTAGAATATTTTCAAATACTAGAACTATTGAAATCTTCTCTGTAATCATAAAGTGATTAAAAATTACCGATGGATAGATCTTGTGTTGTACATGATCCACCAAAAATGCATTTTTCTCAAGCTGCAGCTGTAAATTTTCAGGAAGAAGAGGAAAAGGTTAGAGAAGAGTGGTGGAAGAAGATAGCTACAATATTGCTGGGTAACGGAAAGAAGATATCATTTTTGGAGATGATTTCAAAATGTCTAGGCTCTGGAAACTCTAGTTTGGTGCGAATGTGCCTGATCACTGTAGCATGGATAAGTCATGCACTTACCTTACTTACGGACGCGGAATTTCAGCTCTCCGCATTTTCAGCTCTTGTTCCCCGACTTAAAGAAAGCTTGGAGAGCGGAGAGTGGGTTGAGCACAGGGTTCTTGCCTCCATGACTCTTCTCAATTTCACCAAAATTTCAGGTCAGTAGATATTCTGTCATAAACACTTCTATGAAGAGGACTTTTTTGTTTTCAGTAATTTCTGTCAACTGGGGCAAAGTACCAAAAGTATATTCGCCAATATCAGTGAGTCTTTAGTATCATACATGTATCCTTGATATATTGTGATGACTTCTGCAATATTTCATATGAGGATATAATATCAAGTCATTTCACAATTTAAAGTTTATGAAACCTGAGTATCAACTATCAATGGATATATCATTACTGTTGCGAAAATATAAATATATTTGAGCAATATATCTGAATACCACATGATAGTTTTACATACTGGATACATGCTCTAACTTTGACACTAGATCTGATAAATTGCAATGTTACAGGTCTGAATGTGTAGGATGTAAGTGATATTTCTAACCATGGTTACCCTTCTTCCCTATTAACTTGCAGAATGTAGGGTTGTGCTGATGACGATCGGCCAAGAAATAAGGGCCCCTTTACAGAGCCTTGCAGGAGTAACTTGGACAGCGAAACATCTACTTGCAGTTATTTCTGGGGAAGGTCTGTAAAATTCAACAGGTTAGGAATGTTACAGTAGTTTCCTTTTGTGAGTACTGTAAATATTATCCAGAGATAATTTAAACCATTTGTGGGTTGTACTTTTTGTTCTATAGCTTGAGCTTTAATCCAGAGTAAAATTGTGACATGGATTTGAACCCTAAATCTTCAATCTCACAATTCAGAAATTTCCAGATTGTATCGAACATTTGTTGTTCCAACAGCGTTGTAACTATTTAGTATGGTCAGAGCTACGCAAAGTTTATCCCTTCTTAAGAGATGAATCCAACTAGTATGCAAAAAGCTTCAGTGGTTCATGCTTGGAAAATCAAAACTAGAAGACTGACCCTTACAACATATGTATATCACTTGCAGTTACAGATATAAAATTTTGACATCTTGGGAAAGGAGCTTTGTTGGAAGTGATTACTCGAACAAATAATTTTGGCATTAGCTAATAACGACAGTCATGCTTAAATTTAATGTGGGTTTATCAAGTAACCATAGAAGGAAATGGTGCTTGTATAAACATTGATATATGATCATAACATTGTCACAATCAAACATCAGCCTCCAGGTGTGGCACATAGCTTCGTTATGTGTATCGCTACACTACACTGAGTCGTTGAAAGAACAATAACTAAATGAGATCTCTGCACTATTTGTTACTTTACTAATAAGACAACTGAGAAGATAGGAAATTCTGAAACTTTTCCACTTAAACAGCCATTTGCATGCATGAAGATTAACAACAGTCTGAAACTTTTCTACATTCTATTTAAAGTTTACAACAAGACTAACAAGCCACAAAACCACAGATCCTACAGCCCAACCTACAAACAAAAAGACTACAAAACCCGCTAAAATGGTAAGCAAAGGAGGTCCTTTTGCAGCAGCATCGGCTTCACTCACATCATGTTTTGCCTCGACTTTATCGCCTTTTGTTGAGTTGGCAAATACTACTGCAGGTAGTTTTCCCTTAAGTTGTGGCCTTCCAACATTTTCAAACCTGTTAGAGCACCAAACTTTGTCAGAAATATTTTTATAACAATGGTTATGTAAACATGGAAAGAGTTAGTTGAGTGCCAGAATATTTCACAACCGAGCTACAGTTCTAGTGTTCTTATAGATTGTCATAGGTCGCTCACAAACCAGTTACACCAACTGTAGATAAGAGAATTTTGCTACAGCAGGCAAGCTGATTATGTTATCAGGGCCAATAGGCAAGCTAACTAAGTTGATTTCCAGTAACTAAACCTAACGGCAACAAGTCGTCTAAAGGCTTTCGGTGGCCTACCAGCAATCTGATGTGCTGCGTCTTAGGCGCTCTATGTTTTCTAGCTCACCTTATGTGGCATTACCCCTGACGTCATATGGACATGCCCACCCCAAACAAGCATAAGATTTTTTTCAGTGCAAGGTTCAGACTGTTCTTAACAGGCTCCTGGGAAAAAGGCTAGTATTGATCTATGGAAGGTATAGTATTCATGGTAGAAAGAACTTGAAGCATCAGAAGGAGAAGAAATAGAATGGAGAGTTGGCGTTTCTTGGAAATGGATAGATAACATACAAACATCTACTACATGGTGTTCTGGCAACTACTTTACGGGAAACTCTAGAAATTTATTATGTCTACTTTTGGAAAACACACATGTATCTAGAAATCTAGGGTAAATCAGGACTAAAGCGGACCCCAAGATTAAGCTGTGCTAAGGTAGACCCATGACCAGAAGACTATCACAAGTCACAACCAACCCCGAAGGCCACATATAGCTCGAACGATAAGTTACACAATAATTTTTCGGGGTCGAACTCACGACCTTTCCAAGGGATTCACACAAAGGTTTCCAAAAATTAATTCTAGAGGACAAAATGCTAAGTCTGGGCACATGGAGATGGAATTCTTTTGGGACAACTGCATAAAAAAAAACATGGTGCAGTAGCTCTTAATAAAGTCCTTTGGAAACATGAAAAATTAGTCCAAGTACAACGACAATGCGGGCTTTGACCTCCAGATAACTAGACTAATACATCGACGCAATATGAACAAAGTTTCTATGAAAAAACATTGTCGAAAAAAAACTTGGATATTCAGTATACTAATATGTAGGCTTGAAGCTCAATAACTAAACTAAAACCCCATTACATCCATAGTCATAATTTTGACTATTATTTAACCAGGGATCAACTCGAATTATATCTAATTAGATACTAACTAGTTATTTAAACTCATTATATACAAGAACAAACTCAACTAACAAGAAACCGCATTATTACGCATGCAATTTCAGCATTCATTCCCAACTCTGATGCACATTTTAGAGAGTCAAAGACACCTATCCTAATGTCCGCAAAAAAAAAAAACCTCAATCTTTGTAGCAATAGTCCGATCTATCAAAAAAAACCCAAAGTAATAATACCCCCAATGAAACACACCAAAACCTTTAAATAAAAATGTACAATTTGTTAACTAGAATCAGTGGGTAAACAAAAAATCCTAAAGAATTGAGACTGGAAGAGTTAAATTTGGAGTAGTGAATGAGTGAACCTGAAGGCAAAACGAGCAGATGATGCAACCTTGGCGCAAATGGGGTTTCTGGGAATTGAAGGTTTTAGATTTGAGCTTTGAAACCCTAAACCAAGTTTAGTGGGTACTACTACTACAAGTAGAGATGAAGAAGATAGAGACGCCATGTTTGTTTACAGACACAGAGACAGAAATAAATAATATAAATGTGGAATATTTGTTGATTGCCACGTAATACAGAGAGAAAAATGAGGAATCTAAAGCATCTCCAGCAGTTGATATTCAAAACTCTTAAACTTGTAAGCTATATTAATAAATGTGTTACATTATATTTAGCTATAATAATAAAAATACAGGTGCACGATTTGTCTGAGTTAACAGAAATTGCAGCGAAGATCGAACTCTAGATGTACATATTATATAAGCTACGACGATCTAGTGCAATGCCACCAATTTGAGTGGTAAAAATTAAATAAGGTCACAGTCATCCTAAGAGCATCTCGGGCAATGGCCTTATCATTTACTCTAATTTTTGCACGCAACTTTCAGTTTGAGCAAGTACCAATAATAGATCATATACAACAGAAAAACAAAAAATGGAACTTGAAGAACTAACATACACCCTGTAACTACATCATTATAAGTTTTTTTCGAGCTTTAATTATGATGATGTGAATAATCTTTTAATGATTCAAACATCTCCATTGCTGGAGATGCTAAATATAATTTAGGGACTTGCTTGTTTAACCAACACAAACCGTTTGTTGGGTGAACGTGCAAAATACATCACCCGTGCGCAATTTGGTTTTATCCGTTATCCTCATGGCATGCAAATAATCAACCAAGATATTAGAAACATAATAATTCATGCACACATAACACAATATTTACCGAAGGTTCACCCTAAGGCTACTCCCCACCACTAAGTTAGAAATCTACTATGTATCCAAGTTCAATTACAAGCCCTAAAGAGATTCCAACGAACATGAAATTCTCTAATCTCATAATACCCTCACATAGATATACAAGAGAAGAAGAAAACAAGAGATCCATCAAGAATCCAAAGATTACCTCAACAAAGACCATGTTGCATACATTTTTCTTGAAACCCTTCAATCTTCTCTCTTCATTGATTTCTCATCTTAACAACCAAGATGTACTTCCCCTCTCACCATCAAATCTCAAGAGAACACCCTCCACCTTCTTCCTTGTAAAGACCAACTCTTTACAAGGTCTATCATAGAGGCTACATCTCTTCTAGATTTCAAATTTTCCATACAGAGGCTTTTTAACACACACACTGTATAGAGGCCTTGAACTCACACTCTATATTTATACTCTCTATTAGGTCATCAGCGAAGTACGCATCACGAGATAAACCATCGCCTTGGAATAAATCCCCTTTAAAACGCACTTAACAAAATAAACACTGCGGTTTTCGAACGACGTGTTTTTTGTTCGAACGACTTTATGTCTGGTTCGAACGACTTCCTCTGTTTTGAGTCGTAACCTAATAATCTCCACCTCAGCGAAAAAACTTCAATTCATGTCTTCATTGACCCATCCATATCGCGAACAAACTCATCAACAAAACTGCTAAACTTGTTTACTTCGTATCCGCTACCCACGATCAAAATATTTTCATACCCAAACTCGGATACCTTCGTCAAAATCGACGAACATCCATTAGCTTCTTTTCTCTCCGTGATAAACCATGCTTCCAAGCTTGCTCCACCAGCAGCCATGAAACCATACCGCTCCAACTTCCGCTTTGAACACAACTCCATAAGAACCATCAAGTCCACCCCTGAACTTCATCACAGAAAAAATCATCTCAAACAGTAATTTCATTTATACCAATGAAATCACACAATTTTGCCTACACCAGCAAAATCAGAACCAGTGTATGTTTAATCTAGAAGGGAAAAATTAAACACTACACACTAACCCGGCCATGTCGAACAAACCTGCGAAATCTGACTCTATGTCGCAAACCTAGAGTCTCCGCACATCGACACAATTTGTCACCATACGAACCATAACTTGCGACCATGATTCATGAAAATTGCGACCCACAAATTTAGTAATCAACCATGGTGAATAACTTGAGGTGCTATCACGATTACCAAATTTAACGAACATCGGTCCTAGAGAAAAAAACATCCCCCTTACCGAACTTTCTCACAACATAAACCATGTTGCCATGCTTATGTGCAATATCGTTTTCATCTAAATCTCTTCCTCCCAACTCCATCGCTTGAGAAAATCATGTAGCCAAAATAACCGAAACCAAATCCATCTTGAAAAAAATTAAATATCCGACTTAACCATCGAACCCAAGAATCTTCAAGAACTATAATCTCAAGGTCTTAACCTCGCTCTGACACCAATTGTTAGGGGTGAACGTGTGGAATACATCACCCGTGCGCAATTTGGTTTTATCAGTTATCCTCATGGCATACAAATAATCAACCAAGATATTAGAAACACAATAATTCATGCACACATAACACAATATTTACCGGAGGCTCACCCTAAGGCTACTCCCCACCACTAAGTTAGAAATCCACTATGTATCCAAGTTCATTTATAAGCCCTCAAGAGATTCCAACGAACATGGAATTCTCTAATCTCATAATACCCTCACATAGATTTACAAGAGAATAAGAAAACAAGAGATCCATCAAGAATCTAAAGATTACCTCAACAAAGACCATGTTGCATACATTTTTCTTAAAACCCTTCAATCTTCTCTCTTCATTGATTTTTCATCGTAATAACCAAGAGGTACTTCCCCTCTCACCATCAAATCCCAAGAGAACACCCTCTACCTTCTTCCTTGTAAATGCCAACTCTTTACAAGATCTATCATAAATGCTACATCTCTTATAGATTTTAAGTTTTTTACATAGAGGCTTTTTAACTCACACCCTATATGGAGGCTTTGAACTCACACTCTATATTTATAGACTCTATTAGGTCATCAACGAAGTATGCATCACGAGACAAACTATCGCCTTGGAATAAATTCCTTTCAAAACGCACTTAACAAAACACACACTGCGGTTTTCGTTCGAACGATTTAAGTCTCGTTCGAACGACTTGTTTTTCGTTCGAACGACTTTATGTCTTGTTCGAACAACTTCCTCTATTTTGAGCCGTAACCTAACAAGGTTAAAAGATGAAGTTTTTCCAATTTTAGTAGATTTCTATTTAGATTAGATTTAAAGATGTTAATTTTAATCCCCCTTGTGTTCTATAAATGGGGAGGCTAGTTCTATGTTTTAATTAGATTGTTTGAGTTGAAATTCAAATTAAGAATAAATTTTAGTTTTATTAATTTAGTTTTAGAGTTTGGAAGAAAACCCTATTTGAGATTAGATTAATGTTAAACGCAGCATGATCTTGCTTCCGCATCGTACATTTACATTAAATTAAGTGATAAATGTCAATAGTTAGATTAATTTGTAAGTAACATTTACTCCTACAGGTTCAGAGTACTTTTCCATTTTCCTTTGGCAAATGTAATCTCCCATTCAGAAGATGTAAAAATAAAAGTGTATATCAAAAACAGTTACGGTTTTGTCATACCTTGCTCTAAAGATCCAAGTCTGTAGAGAAACTCAGAGCATGACATTCCAGATTCCTTATATTTACCTGCACAATGTAAAAGAGAATCAATAAGAGTTTTTTTGTTAGATAACCCATTTTTATTTCTGAAATAATTGACGTCACAATTTACATTCAGCAGTCTACACAACAATTTTTCAAACATCTTCGTGGAGTCCTAAAGGGTTCCAAATCCATACAAGAATTTGTTTATACTGAAAGTGTTTCGCCTATGTCAGTTTAACATGATTTAAACAGCAAAAGATATGGAGGGGAAGTACAGGCACGAATTTTATTAACAGTATTTACTGGTGGTGCAAAATCTTAGGCCTAATACATAAATAAAAATATAAAAACTTACCGCAACAGCAACTCCTGATTCACAAAATTTAGGAATACAAATAAGTCTTACCAACTGACCCTCTGGTCCTGCAAAAAAGAAATACGTGTAAATACTATTCAAAGTAAAAAAGAACATAATTATTAGAAACGTCAATCAGTATGAGAAGTGTACCTTTTACAAGACGGTTTTCATATTTGCTCTGATTACCGACAAAGTAAACATGAGGACACTTTTCCATGAGGAAAGGATCTCTATCAGTGAAGGGATAACACCCTAAAAAAGAATAGCATGAAAACTCGACATGAGAACTTAGAAAAGACCCAAGACAATCTTGTCAATCTGTTAACCACATTTTGTCGTTATTAAATTTCTACTCCGCTAAAAAGTAAAAGAACATTTCCAACAATGGTATATTATAGCTGATAGATCACACGGCCGTCCTCACGTCACCCACGACAATAGTCGTTCTCGATGTCGCAAGGGTTTTCTTTAAATTAGATTCAAATTATATTTATTTATTTAATTAAGAGGATAATCTCCAGTAGCTTATTTTTAGGGAAGAATAAAGGATCACCTATCCTTTATAAGGGTGATTGGAGTTTAGGGTTTGAGTTAGTGTGTGTTTGAGAGAGTTTAGTGAGATTAGAGAGATGAATTTGTAGAGAGTTTTATTAATTGCGATTGAATAAAATAGTAGTTTAGTAATTGCAATCGTGTGATTTAGCTTCCGCAACTTTGAATCTATCAATAGCCCTTATTATTTGAACTTTATTATATATTTAAAAATAATACAGAATGATACATAAATGAAATGACTACAATTTATTGGCAGAAGAAGAACCAATAGGCATCTATATATAGATATTTGACCCCCGTGTTCCTTCTATTAAATATTTCAGCATGCATATATAGTTTTCAAATTTGGGAGATTATTCCCCCAACTTTTGTAGTCACTATGCAATACGGGCATACAAGATCAATAACTCTACCACGCAAAAGAGCAGCGATACCCCCAAATATCTTGGAAACTTTTAGGAATCGCCCCTAGAATCTATTAGTATCGTGCATGCAGCGGTGATGGCAGTTAACAGATTGACTGCATTTGAAAATTAGGAGTCAACAATAAGAAGAAATAAGGCAATATAGTAATTAGTTTATTTTTACCAAGGGTATTAGGAGCAGTAGGCGCTATATGCCTCCACCTTAATGTCCTCTCCATAAAATCAAGTCTAGATTCTGCATTTGAGTATCTATCGAGATCATCGATGTTCTGACCTGATGTTCCTAGAAACCTAAAACGCCAAGGGGGCACTCTTTCAATAAATAAGTAGATTAAAAATAAAGACATTATCAATAACTCACCTGACACTGTCAACCTCGAAGGAATGAGGATTTGTACACGACACGAAAGTGTTATAAGCTGATGTCCCAGGGAAAAGGCACCGATGCAGAGGCTGAAAGAAAAATGCAAATAAAATAAATGTCAAACTATACTTCATATATGGAGCTCCAGCTAATATTTGATGACTCGCTATTATGTAAAACTATATTATTCAACTAAGTGATTCTCTAGCGGCCGACAATGTGAAAATATTGATTGACGCAGAAATTGTGTTACAACGCTTTCTGATAACAAAATACCACAGCTCTGGGTATTAGACAATTACTATAACGTTTAAAAGAGTTCCTTCAGATGAATCGCTGGCTAACGAGATCATTACACGTAGGAAGTATGTGTCATTGGGTAACATTGACTATCCTAAAGTATATAGGATCCCAAGGTGGATGGTTTTTGCATTTGACTCTTTACATTAGCATTTTTTTTAGTTCAGAATGTACAACGCCTACTGTAGATGCTCTTAAAAGACCCAGAAAAAGGGAAGACCTGCTGAGGTAAGGCAAAATTTGCTGGATCACTGGTCCCCGGCATGATATCCAGTGGTAAGGCTGCCGCAATCTGCAAGTAAAAAATTAAATAGGTAAAGCACAATAAACACTCCATTTATGCTACAACTAGCAGAAACTTGGTAGTAGTAATAAAGAATAGTAAGTAGTGGTCTAGCTTGAGAGAGGGAAGAAGAACCTGGGTTAGCAAAATATCTAATTCCTTAATTGGCATAGACAACTTTGAATGATCCTTTGCTGCCAAGTACTGCATGAGATAACAAAAAATTCACACTCCTGGAGAAAAGATGCTCCAACAAGTACCATAAAAAAATATTTTTACACATAGTGGATGTCTCTCAGTTCCCAGTGAAAATGAGATGACCAAAACTTAGATATTTCCTACTTAAATTAAAGCTATAGTTATATGACCCCATCTAATTCCTTCTTTTATAAGATTCTTGAATATGGGATGACCAAATTTAAGTCATAGTATGTGTGTCAAGGCATCAGCATGTGTGGTCATTACATTATGAGCTTTTTTTAATATACAATAACAACTTTCTCCCGCCACTAATTGACGAAAGAGACTAGATTACCCACCCCATCCCTGCAACTAGAGGAGCATCTCCAAAAAATTACTACACGTAGGGGGTATCTCAAGATCGTTTTTCAATCCACGAAGAGAGAAAGGGGTATTTCTTATTATTGAACATAAAGGGGCAAAACATTCCTCAAAAATCTGGGGTATCTCCGAATATATATATTTTTACTAGAATATCTCTTAGCTAAAATGCTAAAATCATTTTACATTTTAGAATATGTCTCCAGGTCAAGTTGCATGTTCTCATTACTTAGATATCGTGTTGATAAAATCTAGCACCGCAAAAAGTAAAATAAAAATAAAAGAAACAGTTAGTTATCTAATTTTCTGCTGTAAATTAAAACATGTCTTGCTCGCGAAATTAAAATAAAATTTTGCAAATCTGAGATGTTTGCAACACAGAAATGACTACGACATAATCAATAATATGAACTAAAAGTCTGAAACGGATGTAACACTTTAATGTTTACCTGTCCATTAAAAAGTCCAGTTGGAAGCTCAACAGAATTGCCGGCAATAACAACATGAACTATTTGCGACGCAAGAATTTGCTCCTGTTCAATTAGTATGTCTCAACACTATTTTTGTAGAATATGAAAATAGCTTGGGAAGTAATAGCAAACAAGGTAGAATCGTTATGTATACCTTCTCATCACCTAAATGTCCTGTAATATGGTCCACGAGAAGCTGGCTTAGAAGAGGATTGGAACTGCTACACCCAACACTCAATCCAGATACAAAAACCACATATTTGTCTTCTGAAATGCAATAAAAAAAACATAAATCGTTACAGTAGAGCTGTATCACCCGCCTACAAATGTATCCGCATTTGACACGGAGGATGTTGTATATGTATTTACTTGTATCAAATGGAAGTTCTTCTTGAGGGGGCAACCCAGCTTCGAGAATATCCTGAACCAAAAAATCCCCAGCACTGGTTTCTTTTCCATGAAGAGCCACTACATTCCCTGCCAAATAAAATACAGTTAAACAAATAGGGATCTTGCCCGTAATTACAAAAGTAATATCCTATTTCTTTGTGTGACTTAACTCTAGCATGAGGAAAACACACTTTAGAATGATCATAGGTGAAAAGTCAGCAGTGTAATGTAGCATGGTGGGATATGCAGAAGACTGCACACGATTTTTGATTCCCCGTAGGATGTAATATGGAATGGTTTCAGGTCGAATCAGGGCATATAAATATCCACATTTTTTTCAATCCCAACCCATTTGCAGGTCCGAACCAACCTTGAACCATATCTTACATCAACATCCAGCACTTTTGATACAAAATATATCGTGTTGATCAGATCCAACTCAATGTTCAGCAAAATTGTATCATACTAATCTCCTTTATATTACACTTTTATGTCAGCCCAAAGACGTTAAAAAAATAATACAAAAGAGGCTCTTTAGAACTATAGTGTTCTTCATTTGGGAAACTTTGAATGTAATTTTAATCACACTATCCGATACTCACTCTCTCATAAAATCCTTATAAGTATGCGCTCTGATATATTAAAATATGCTTCTTATACAAACCTGTCACAAATAAAGATGGGGAAATCACAGTCCCGCCAAGTTTAACTCTTCCACTCTCATCTTCCAAAACAAGATGGTCCTCGGGATGCATGAAATTATGAGGTCTAACTAATGGAATTCCAGTTCTCTGAAAAATGAAACTAGAAATAAGACAACGTTCAAATGTATGCATATAAAAACTCCATTGAACGTGAAAGAAGTTTGAATATAACTTGGTTACCTCCTTGGAGTACTCATCAAGAACACAAGGCTTCAGCTTCATGTGTTTGTACAAAGTTCCAACAATGACACACTCTTTGCCCAATTCAAGGCCCAAAACAGTACAAACTGTGTAACAAACAAAAAATCGATACAGTGAGACACTATTCCACTCAATAACACATAATCCTAACAAGCTCAACACATAGTCTTAACAAGTTCAACATTAGTAGATTTTTTACGCAAGCCATTCACAGGCCCATCAATGCTCAGAATATATACACACCAAGATGCCAAAGATTGATTTTTCACATAATCAAGCACCATCAACCAAAAAACAAACAAAAAATAATACGGAAAGAGAACATAATCTTAATAAACCGCGCATGATCTACACAATTCCCAAATGCAAACAAAAATCAATTCTCATAAAATTGAGCAAATTCAACAAAAATCATTATAAAAACCCAGACATAGAAAGCTCATCATTTTGCTCATTAATCAAAATGAACAACCATCTGAACCTAAACCCGTCGCAAATTATACATATCCCAAAACACCAAAATGCTAAAGATCGAAACTTTAAGCAACCAACCACACCCTCACAATCAAATTTCTCAATTTTATCAATACCCATTAATCAGAAACACATTCCTAATAAATTATAACTAAAAAAATATAATTTTTTTGCAAAATTAAGAAATGTGAAATTTGGAGGTTTACCAGGCAAATGGGGCTTCCAAGTATCAACAAGAGAGTAGAGAATAGTTCGCATAAGGTGAAGGCGAGCAAAGTAAATCTGACTGTATTGTTGACCTGTGTACCTCTCCCTCTCAACCCCAAACGTCTCATCCTTCAAAATCAAACACACAGTAATGGAGTTATAATAACTCAGAAAAGAGAGAGAGAGAGAGAGAGAGAGTTACGAGAGATTTGTAGAGAGACTGTTTTCTTTGGAGATTGTTGGATGAGTCGTCAATCTCCATAGCCATGGCTTCCTTTTGGCGGGAAATTAAAAACACCAACAAACACAGGCACACCAGGACCGAAGAAGGAAGAGTAACTTGTTGTTCTCAGTGAAAGCGCAGAATGATCTGGCTTATTTCGAAAAGCAAAATGAAATGGCATACTGTATTTCTGGTTTGACATATATATCCTCTAAGAGCTACTATACCAGTAACCCCATAGCGTGGAGCGACCTGATGTACGAGAGTATAGAGAGATGAGGAAGAAGATAGAGGGATGGATGGACCGATATTGTTTTTCTGAAAAGCTAAAAAAAACAATTAAGAAGAGTTAGACCAATTCATTGTCATTATGTATAGTCTAAAAGCTAATTTGCCAAAAAAAAAAACTCTCTAAGAGCATGGCCATGAGCTAGGTAAAGGATAACATGGAAAGGTGAATTCCATCCTTCATATCATCTGCAGCAGTTGGAGGGTGAATTTGCTCAAATTCACCCCACAACAGTTATGCCAAAAATCAAGGTGGATATTAGCCACCGCAGTTCTGAACTGCGGGGTACAACCTACGTCCCAGATTAAGCCACGTCTCAATATCCTAAACGTTCAATCCCCACGCGGAGTTCTGAACTGCGGGGCAGGGAGAACCAATCAGATTAAGCCACACAATTTTTGTATTTTTTATTTAATTAATACCCCGCAGTTCAGAACTGTGCAGCAATAGCCTGCATGAAATTGTCTTCGAATTGCCACAATCATTCACTCATTTTGCTAAGTATTCATATTTGTTTCTAGTTTAAACACCCAAACCCAACTTCTTTCTCAAGTTTCCCAACCCCACCTTTTTCTAGTAATTCAATTCCATAATCTATAGATTAACAATGTCGGGACCTAGTCATGTTATTACCAAAACTAGACGTAAGCCAAATGATGAAGTTAAACGAATGGGTACATAATTGGTCACGAATATGTGGCCGTTACGCCTCACATTGGATAATGATCCCCGCCCCAACCCTCGAGGGTTTGCACCGAGTGGATATCCTCTCGGACAACTGGGTTCACATTTCCATTGGATCGAAAGAATTGCTAGTAAGTTTTTTGTGTAAAATTTATGTGTTATTAACATTATTTGTCAAATGTTCGACAAAATGCCCGAATAAAAATTTAATATGTTAATGTGTTGTTTTTGCATAACCAAGATTAAATACGATGTAGGGGATCACTGGATACTGTATTAAAGTAGTACCAATGGATTGGTAGGTATCCCACGTTTAAAAGGTTGGTCGACGATAAGTATTCGGTGTTCGAAGAAGCACAAACATTGTTCCCTAGAATCACAACGCCCGACATCAGGTGCGGTAACATCACTCTAGCTTATTTAAAAACTTTGAGATACGCTTCCTCAAACCAACAATTATAACCAAAACATGGATCTCGTGTATGCGATGGCATTTATTGCATACATGATTGGTAAGATCTTCTTCTCGAATGCTAGGACATCTCTGCCGGACGGTTATCTTGCAGCTTTGACAGACCACCATATTCTAGATACGTTGAGGTTCGACTGGGGTACTCCGATCATGGCGGCTTTGTGTCGGGGACTAGATGAAGTCTCAGTTATGAAGAGTGGGAAGGGGAAGAGATCAATCATAGGCTTTTATGCTTTGTTAGAGTTTTGGTTCTTCGAGTACTGTCGCGTTGGAATGTATCTGGTCAAGGTGAAAAACTTCAACCTTGTTTATCCTCGTATGAGTGCATGGAGAGATGAAAGAGCTAGTTCAGGGACTGAGATTCATCATTTATTTGTTGTGATCAGAGAAATGATAGAATAGAAGGACAAAACTAACATTGATTGGCAGCCATGGGTGAGGTCTAGACAAGCAATCCGTCCACAGGTAAGAGTTGCCACAGAGCTTAGTGAAAGAAGGGTTTTATTAGTTTCAGTCCCATACGGGAACGGTACGCTTTGGTATTTTCGAGACCGGTAATCCACAATACGATTGAGAAGCCTGTGTTAGTAGAGAAATACGAAGAATACCAATCGGTTTGGAAAATAGAGAATTTAATTACTCAAGAATGAAGTAATTACAAAAAGAAAAACTATAAAACCCTAGGTTTTCTCATAACTTTTTCAGATCTAACATACCCGAAAATAATCCTAGTTCCCTTTATATACTAGGGAACTCGAAATTACAAAATAGATTGCATCTCGAGGCAAATCAACGCTAGAGAAGCAAAACACCGCCAAAGTCGTTCGAACGGACTAGGGAGTAGTTCGAACGACTTTACGCCTAATTGGTCTAAACCCTAGAAAAGTAGACCAACTCGTTGGAATGAAACCAAACTCGTTCGAACGAAAATATGCCTCTGGTCCAAATTCCAGAGAACATGACAACTCGTTCGAACCACACTGAAAGTCGTTCGAACAAAATATGGCTATGGGCCAAAATTTTAGTGAACATGTCAACTCGTTCGAACGACATTGACAATTCTTTAAAAGCACACTAGATCCTTCTGGATCATGCCTCCCCCCTTTAGGAGCCTTGAGCTTCTGCTCAAACTAGAACTGGAGATGTGGGAATGCGGCGATGCCTAATTCCCAGCTGTATCACTTCGACTTACTCGGTAGTTCCCTTCTTCCCAACTCGAAACGAATCAATAGCACCCCGTCTTGTAGTATGAACCTTCCGCTCTAGAATACTATCCTCCGGTAACAAATCTTCTCGTTCCATCCATAAGTCATCAACTGAGGGTAGGTGAGTATCGATTGCAGAGTCTTCATCCAAAAGAGACGGCTCAAAAAGCTTTAAATGCTCGACATTAATCACCGAATACATCTTCATGAAAGGTGGCAAATCCAACTGGAATGCATTGTCACCAATCTTCTTGAGTATCAAAAACGGACCATAACGGATAGGTTTGAGCTTCTTACCTCCCCCCTTAAGCCGTTCTTTACCCAAATGCAACCAAACGAGGTCGCCTCAAAAAAAGTACACTCAACCCGATGCTTGTCGTGGCGAGCCTTATACTTCGTTTGAGTCTTCTTCAACTGAGCTTCAACCACCTCATGAACCTTGCTGATCTTCAGAATGAAATGCTGAGCTTTAACCTGCTTCTCTTCCTCCTTCCCTGACACCGTCTTGTCGCCAAGACTAAACGCCAAATCAAAAGGGCTTTGCGGCAAGTACCCCAAACAAACTTCAAAAAGAGACTTCAATGTGGAACCATGAATCGTCCGGTTGAGCGTAAACTAAAGATATGGTAAGCTCTCATCCCAAGTCTTAGGATGCTTAGAATGGAATCCTTGTAATAAATATACCAAAGTGCGGTTAACGACCTCTGGTTGCCCGTCTGTCTGCGGATGAAAAATGGTACTTCTCTTCCACTTAGTGTCCATCATTTCCCATAATGATTTCCAGAAATGCCTCAAAAAGCGATTATTCCTATCAAAATAATAGAAGAAGGGAGCCCGAAATACCTCCAGACGTCTCTGAAAAATAATTGCGCTGCTCCATCCCCTATGACCGTCTTCTGGCATGGAATAAGAACAATCATCTTGCTGAATCGATCCACCACCACAAACAAATAGTCATTCTTACACCTGGTCATGAGTAAACCACCCATAAAATCTATCGAAATACTTTCCCAAGTAGACTAGGAATTGACAATGGTAAGTACAATCTTATCTTCCTATTGAAGTGCATAACATGTAACCACGAACCACACGACCAACATCCACCTGCATCTTCGGCCAATAGACATAACGCCAAAAATTCAAAAAGAGTCTTCTCAACTCCGAAATGACCTGCCACCCGGAACAATGTGCCTATCGAATCCACTGTAAACGGTCGCCACCCTCAGGAATACATAGTAGACTGCCCCTATAAATCAAACCATCCTTCATAACATACTTGCACGTCTTGCCCTACAACAACTTCTCATGAATCATACTGAGCTCCCTGTCGTCGTCATACCCTGAAACATACTCAGAAGGAACAATCGGCTGGATCTGCATAGCTACCAACAAAGCGGAAATAGTTGGCAATGGGGGTAGAGATAACATATCAGCCATCTTGTTGTCCACTCATTTCTTATATTTGATCAATAAGGTAAACTACTGAAGATATGACATCCACTTCATATGGTGAGCTTGCTGAAGCTTGGACTACGTAGATAAGAACTGTAATGGTTTGTGATCAGAATGTACCATAACCTCCTTCCCCAATAAGTAACTCTGCCAATGCTTCACTGATTGATATAACGCGTAGAACTCCTTATCGTAGGTAGGATAGTTGCGTACTGCTCCTGTAAACAATTCATAATGGTAAGCATCTGGCTTCCCATCCTGTAATAGGATTGCCCCCAATGCATAGTCTAACGCATCTGTCTCGACCTCAAAAGGCCGTTGTAAATTAGGTAATGCTAACACTGGTGCATCTAGAATCTTTTGCTTCAATAACATAAAGGTCTTCTTATGGTGATCTTCCCACACAAACTGTACCCCAGTCTTCGTCAAAGAATACAACGGTGTGGGTATTTGTGAAAAATGTCGAATAAATTTCCGTAAGTACTAACAAGAACCCATAAAACTCCTCACCTCCGTCACTGTGCGGGGTCTAGGCCAATTAGTAATGACCGAGACCTTCTCTGGATCGACCTTAAGCTCGCCGCCACCATTAATAAAACCCAAATAGACTAGCTCCTGTTTCCCAAACTCGCACTTTTTCCCGTTAAAAATAAATTGCTGTGATCGCAATACGCCTAACACTTTGCATAAATGCCCAAGATGCTTCACCCATGTACGACTATATATTAAGATATCATCCAAATATACAATCACAAAATCATCAATAAACGCACGAAGTACCTCATTCATTAGCCGCATAAACGCCGCCGGAGCATTGCATAACCCAAAAGGCATCACTAACCACTCAAATAAGCCCTGTTTGGTTTTGAACGTTGTCTTCTAAGTATCCTCCTCTCGGATTCGAGCTTGATGGTAACCTGACTTAAAATCCAACTTGGTAAAAAATTGAGCCGTCTGCAACTCATCTAAAAGCTCGTCAATCTGTGGAAGCGGATAACGATTCTTCATCGTGATCTTGTTCAACGCTCGATAATCCACACACATCCTCTAAGACCCATCCTTCTTCGGCACCAGTAACACCGATGAACTACAAGGCGAGCAACTCAGATTAATAACTCATTGCTCCAGGAGTTCGAGTACATGTTTTTTGATCTCATCAGACTCACTAACAAAAGTCTAATATAACCCAATATTGGGTAGTGGCTCACCATTCACCAAGGTGATATCATGCTCAACATTCCTCTTGCGCGTCATTCCTTCTATGCCCAGAAACAAGTCTTTATACTCCTTTTGCAACTCCCCCATATCGGTTTATTGCTTAGGAGACATTACCAAAGTAGACAATACTGTAGCAAACGGACCCTCTTAAACCGATCGTACCAACAAAGAAACAAATTTGCCGCTCGTATTAACCAACCTCTTCGCCTGAGTCGCCGTTACCAAATTACTGGTAGTGATATGTTCCTTTCACGC
This sequence comes from Kingdonia uniflora, assembly GCA_014058105.1. Taxonomy (NCBI): domain Eukaryota; kingdom Viridiplantae; phylum Streptophyta; class Magnoliopsida; order Ranunculales; family Circaeasteraceae; genus Kingdonia; species Kingdonia uniflora. The sequence continues at coordinate 82,911 of JACGCM010001796.1, read as the reverse complement.
ATTAATATGAAACTCAGTCCCATCCTATACTTGCGAGCACGATGGTAAAGGATTGCATCCCTGTCCCAAAGATAAAGGCTACCCAAGATAACTTTACACACGTCCAACGGAACTACCTCACATGTTACTTCGTCAATAAACTTCTCAGTAATCGTAAGCTTGAACGTACACTGCTTAGTGATCTTCAACTCCGCATCTTTCTGAATCCAACCCAAACCATACGCCCTAGGATGAGCCACAGTAGCCAAACCCATCTTCTTCACCACCGCCTCATAAATTAAATTCTTTTGACTACCCGAATCAATAATGGCCTCGACTAAGCTCTGCTTCACTTGAATGCTGACAAAGAAAAGCTCTTCCCGACTCGCCTCGTCGATAACTAGAGGTTGCTTGAACATTAGAGTAAGCTTAGGATTTGGCTTATCTAAATCCAGAAGATCCACAATCGTTGTGGCTTGTGCACGTTTATCTTTCTTGCCCTTCTCCTCCTTCGGCCGAGGCTCCGAGTGAAGTTTCCAACATCTATGGGAATTGTGCTCATTAGCCTTGCAATGACTACAGATAGTCCCCTTGAATGAAGACCCTTCTTCTTTGGACTCCCCTTTCTTATCAAACTTTTAATTAGCCTTGTACTCCGACTTGTTCTTGTCGTCTTTCTTGTCGCTCTTCAAGTACTTGCCTTCAATGGCAATTGCTTTAATGGTAGCGTCCTCGATATTTCCCACCTTGAAGAGCTTTAATTCTCTTCTAATGGACTCCGATAAACCCCCCGTATACTTCATGAACACATCGTACTGATCCACATCAACATCCAAAACCAATGCTTGGCTATGAAATTCCGTAGTAAATTATTGTACGGATTGCCCAAACTTTTGGCACAAATTGTGCTATTTATACCACCGTTCTTGTTCATACCCAATCATATAGAATTACTTCCTCACCAAAACCTTGAATTCCTTCAAACTCAGACTTCCGACATCATGTCGTTTCTGATAAGATTTCCACCATATTAGTGAGTGACTTGTGAATTTCAAATAAGATAAGCAAATCTTCTGAGCTTTTGAATATTCATCAATGGAAAAATAGGTCTCCAACCTATCTAACAAATTATATAATTTCTCAACATCGACGAAACCATCGAAAATCGGAATTTCAATCTTAAAGCCAATATGAAGATTACGCATAGGATTCATTGACTTACTAGAACCTGGGCGCTCCTTGACGGAATCGGGATCACTAGAATTATTGAATATCAGAACGTCCTCGTCACCATCCACCTCCATAACCCCTTTCTTTTTCGAACGGCTTCGCCGACTCTCCGAAACGGAACCCAATGCGAGGTTTGTGAGACGTAATTGCTCGACTAACTCCCCTACAGTAGAAGTTAGGGTGGAAACTGTCGTTTCCAAAATCGTGATTCTCTCGTTGGGATCGCCCATCTCCAAATCGTCCTTCTTCTTCGAATTAGGTTTACGATTGATCTTCGTCGGACTCACGAGCTTCTCCTTCATTTATTTGAGACGGTCACGTCTAGGGACCATACACCACAATTAACCCCCCGAGAATCGAAACTGGAAAATTGATACCACTTAATCCACAATACGATTGAGAAGCCTGTGTTAGTAGAAAAATACAAAGAACACCAATCGGTTTGGAAAATAGAGAATTTAATTACTCAAGAACGAAGTAATTTCAAGAAGAAAAACTCTCAAACCTTAGGTTCTCTCATAACTTTTTCAGATTTAACATACCCTAGAAAGTAACCTTAGTTCCTTTTATATACTAGGGAACTCAAAATTACAAGATAGAACGCATCTCGGGGCAAATCAACGCTAGATAAGCAAAACACCGCCAAAGTCGTTCGAACAAACTAGGGAGTCGTTCGAACGAATTTACGCCTAATTGGTCTAAACCCTAGAAAAGTAGATCAACTCGTTGGAACGAAACCAAACTCGTTCGCCAAATTCCAAAGGACACGGCAACTCGTTCGAACGACACTGAAAGTCGTTCGAACGAAATATGGCTCTGGGCCAAAATTTTAGCGAACATGTCAACTCATTCGAACGACACTCCAACTCATTCGAACGACATTGGCAATTCTTTAAAATACACTAGATCATCCTGGATCAACCGGTGTATGCGTCAGAACACCGGGGTTAGTAGTGTTCTCTATGACCCCCTACAAGAGATTATAGAATTTCTGTTGTACGATCGACAACTTTATCAGGGACTGAAATAGGTAGACTTCTATGATGGACACAATTATATCGTTGCTAACGTGGATTACATGATATTTTGGCGTTTGGCTCATCCAAATCTCAAGATCGGTTGTAGTTTAGTGAAGAATGTCAGGAATATTTGGATGGTCGGGCGTGATCTAGTGAGGCCCAATGTTGCTTTGCCACTTACTTTGAGTTTAGCCACCTTTTCTCAGGTACAAAACTATGGTGTTGAGGTATACGACAAGGAAGTAGGGGATCTGGAATGGTTCATGGAGATGGCAGGAAGCAGTGGATAACATAAACGGCTACCGATCTCAGGCATGCAAGTATTACACCCGCGAACACCTAGGTATAGTGTGGATGAGTTGTGGCATCAAAACCAATAAATGCAGTATGCGGCATATGATGATTTGAGGCAATACTTTCAACGCACAAAGGAGTTAGAGGAACAGCTGCGCTGATCACATGAAATTCTCCGAGTCGCTGGAAAGAGACTAGCTGATATGTCTATCAACTATCAAACAGGGCTGAAAGTCTTAATGTACCTATGACGAGAGTTTTGTTGGAAAAGAAAACCTTGTGGTTTTATCCTTAGTTTGAATGGTTGATATTTAAGTAGTTTATTTTGTACCACATTGGGTATGTAGGTTACACAACTTTAAATTATAAGTAAGAGTTTACTTATGAGTTGTAATGTGCGTGATTTCAGTTGTCTCCAACAGACACATCATGAGGTGTGTCTTAAGGTATGACCCTTGGTAAAGATTCATGTCTTAAGGTGTGACCCTTGGTAAAGAGTCGTAACTTGAGGTGTGACCTTTAGTGAAGAGGCACTAACTTGAGGTGTGACCCTTGGTGAAGATGCATTAACTTGAGGTGTGACCTCTTTGTGAAGATGCACTAACTTGAGGTGTAACCCTTGGTGAAGAGTCCCATATACTCTATATAACCCAACTTCATTTTCATTTTTCATAATAAGTTTTTTTCAGAGTTTTCTTGAGTCATTTTCAAGAGAGAAAATAGACGTAATCAAGGTTCATTTGGCAGAGAGATAGAAGTGTTTTCTTCTCTCTGCGATTGATCATTATATCCTGGGAGATAGGGGCCGATTATATCCTACAAAGCACTGTGGCAGGGGCGAATCTGTCTTAAGGAGATAGTGTGCATGCACTAGACTCGATCATATCCCGATAAGTGTTTTGATATCTTTTTAATCTTTTTAATTTGTTTTTGATATTGCCAATTTTTGAACACAGGCTAACAATAAGTTTTGCCCGTACCAGACGCGCCTGCCAGACGAAGAAAAACTGTCCCACTTAGGCTATGTTTTATTATGTTTTGTTTAGACTATCAAGTTTATGTTATGTTTTCTTTAGACTATCGAGTTTATGTCATGTTTTCTTCAGAATAATTGATATGCTATGTTTAAACTATGTTGAATTGATTATGTTTTATGTTTAAACTTGTGTTTGCTTTAAATACTAGGTTTTTTCAAGTGTTTGAATGAAATTCCCTATAGAGAGGAGTTGATAAAACAACTAATTATGATAACATTGCAATATTTTGTTGGTGTTTGATGAAATGCCTAAACAAAAAAGGAGAAAAATAAGACGAAGTATGAAGAAATGCATACACAATATAGAGGGCACATCAGGTGTTTGAGAAAATGCCTCCAAGAAAAGAAAAGAAAAACTAAGTATGGAGAAGGGAAGCAAAGGCAAAAGTTCCAGAGAAACCAAATTAAGCCACGTGTCTCATCAAGGTTGCCACGCAGTTTTAAACTGCGCGGTAAGAGCCTGTAATTTTTGCCTTGGAATGCCTCCCTCTCCATACTTAGTTTTTTTTTTTGGGTAAGTTTCTTTGAGGCATTTCCTCAAACACCTTATATTGCTCTCTATTATGTGTGTGGGACCGTGCCTATATTGTAATTGCATGGCGGAGCAACTCCATTAGACAAGTTGCTGAAAAACTACCCTTGATGTAAGACGTTCACGTCATTGTTAGAACCGGGTACCCCAAAAAATGCGTGCTATATCCAAAGATCTTGCGATGCAACCGCTTCTAAAATCACCGTCAGGATTTTCTTATACCCGGTATATTGTCCTGCCCACCCGGTAGGACAATTCTTCAATTTCCAATGCATACAATCTAAACTACCTAACATTCCCGGAAAGCCTCGTGATTCATTAACTTCTAACAAGTGTAATGTATCGTTTTCATCGGGAGATCTAAGGTATTGAGCTTTGAATAATGCTATAATTGTTTTGTAAAATTCTTTTAAACTCAAATTACCCGTAGACTCCCCAATCCGAGCGTATTCGTCTTGAGCGTCTGCGCTCGTATCGTAACATAACATGCGGAGTGCACACATTATTTTTTGGTGTGACGATAAGCCTATCGTCTTAGCGATATTTTCTCTTTGAATAAAATTGGGGTTCGTAGAAATAACTTGATCATGAATACATTGATACACACCTTCGCTCATTCAGAATCGACGACAAAATGGGATACCGACGAAGACTGGGTTAACACCAAAATAATCCCGATTAAGCCTAAACTCACCCAATTTATGATTACGGTCTTTCTGCTTGTCAATCCTTCCCATTTTACTACCCCCCACATTCGTGGTGATATCGCTTATTGTTTTTTTTCTTCCGCTTCTCCCATCTCCATGAAAACCTTGATATACTCATACATCATCATAATTTGACGTCGGAAGAGCTCTTCACTTCCAGACGATAATTTTCTTCCGCTTCTCCCATCTCCATGAAAACCTTGATATACTCATACATCATCATAATTTGACGTCGGAAGAGCTCTTCACTTCCAGACGATAATGACAAGGATGAGAGTGATGGGTCAAACATGATTAGGTCCTCCAAAATTAGGTTATAGATGATTGGGCGAAATTGATAACAAGAGAATAGAGTAGAGTTTAGAAAATGAATGGTTTTTAAGAGAATAAAGTTGAGTGTAGAAGATTAAGAGAATAGAGCGTACAAGATGAATGGTTTTTATAGATGAACAAAACTAGCGGTTGAGCTTCTTGTCAAACAAGTTTGGCCAACAAGCTAGCAGTTGAGATGCTTGCCAAACAAGTTTGCCCAAAAATATAGCTGTTGAAGTTCTTGTTGAACAAGTATGCCCAAAACTATAAGCCTTCTGATCACCAAAAAACAAAACCATGTATGGAGAGGGGAAGGATTGACATTTTCATGTTGGCTCTAGCCGCGCAGTTCAGAACTGCGCTGCAAGAACTAGCCGTTAGCCAAGTTTTAATCCCAACCGTCCACGTGTCTCCATCTGGAGCTGATACTCTACGCGCACTTCAGAACTGCGGGGCAGAGGAGCCACTTAAAGCTTGACAGGTGTCATCATTTTATTAGGTTAAAAAGGCTACGTACAGTTCTGAACTGCACGACATCAATCCACCAAAAATATACCCAGAGGGTGGTGAGACTACCCTCAAGGTGGGTTTGGGGTGCCCACATCAGCTCCTCCACTTAGCTGTTGTGGGGTGGAATGGTGTTTTGGAGGGTGGAGGATTAGATCCACCCCGCCACCTCATCCTGTACCTAGCTGCTGTAGGTGCTCTCACTTTGTTTAAGCTCAAATCCACCCACAAACAGCTAGGTGAATTGGCTGACGTGTCCACCCACAATTCACCTTGAGGGTGGTCTCACCATCCTCAATGTGAATTTTTACTTTATTGATTCCCCACACTTCTGCTACGGGGCATCAAAACCTAATTAGATTATGACACTTCAAGATATAATCCTACAGTTTAAAATTTGTGGGGCATATATAATCCCAAAATTAATTAATTTAAAACAACTACGTGACATCATTTAATTGGTTCTTATGCTCTACACTTGTGAACTGTAGGCATGTTTAGACGTTAGATTTGTGACACGTGGACATATCTCGGCCGTCATTTGTGCCCCACAGTTCTGAACTGGTGAGTAATATTCACCTTGTTTAGCCTTCAACTGTTGTGGGGTAGATTGGGTTTGGGGACCATGGGCTCTTAGTCCAGTGGTGGTAGTACCTCTACACCTAGTGAGAGGTCATGGGTTCGAAACTTCATGGGGTTGAAAACTCAGGGTTGCGGATCCCTATAAAAACCAGCTAAAAATAAAAAGATTGGGTTTGGGGTGGATTTGAGTGAATTCACCCACCTACTTATTTACTGTGGATGCTCTAATGGTTGTTCGATAATTTGCCTATAAATGTCTTCCTGCAGAGCATTTTTACATATTTTTTGTCACTCCTCATTCTTTTGGTATAGTACACCAGGAATGCATTGTTTTTCAATGTAATGTTTAATTATAATGGAACTTCGTGGCTTTACATTAACAAACAAGTTTACAAATATTCAGTATTGTTACCAAAGTAATGCAGGGTTAATAATTACAACACGAAAACAGAATTGATAATTTCAGACACCCATGATATTCAAACATAACTATAGACTATAGTTATACAAATTGAAATCCTCGGTTCTCCATTGAAACCTTCTTTAACTATACTTCAGAGGGAGTGATGGAAGAAAAACAACAATACTGAGCATCACAAAGATTAATGAAAACTGCAATCCCTTGGAAACCCATCAGTTACTTTCTTGCCAAATTCCTTAAAACATAAATAAATACTGCTACAAAATTGTGTATGAGAAGATATCAACTCTTGGCATAATAGGTTACAATGAACTCCTTGCCCAAAATTGGAATGTTTTTGAATCGCCCGAATAATTATGAGATAGTACATGGCTGAAGCAGGCATGTGCTTCATGAAATGGATATTTGCATGTCTATATTGCTGAAAGTTAAGAAGAAACATATTCAGTAATCTAAATCAATAAAAGCAGAAGATGTCAATGAATTTTATACTTTCGTTTTCGTCTAACACGTGGTGTATAAATGAATAGAAACAGTTCCAGAAGACAAAATAGTAGATAGATTCAAACAGAAAAAAAAAAGCATGAATATAGCGAAACCCTTCTAAGAGCATCTCTAGTCTACTCTTCAAATATTAGCCACCAAATTTGGCTTTATTGGCTAATAAAAGTCATAATTTTTTTTTCATTACATCCGACTCCTCAAAAAGTACTCGTCAAATGCCACATGTCAACTTTTCCATAAAATCCTTAATTTTTGGGTAGATTTTGTTTCATTAAATTTGGTTTGAAGAGTTAAAAAAATAGTCAAATTTGATAAACAAATATGACTTTAGGCAATTTAACTTTAATTTGGAGAGTCGGATGTAGGTGTTTTATAGATATTTGGCTCTCCAAATTTGACTTTAAGCCAATATAGAGAGTCGACTACAGATGCTCTAACCATACCTCACAGGACAGAAATTCCAGAGGAAATGCAAAGCTTTGAGTCGGCCCCACCACTGATTACTGAATCATCTTTCCACCAATCAGCACATAGTACCTGTATCCCAAAGCCGTTTAAATGTTAGTTAAAATATGTTCTCTATGTGGGCTTATGTAAGAAAGATAAAAAAGAAGGGAGAGATGAGATACCTTGTCGTTGTGTGATTCGAGAACTGAAACGGGCCACTGCAAGGGTGAAACAGATTTGAAGAAATGAATATTGATTTAAAACTGAAATCAACAAAGATATCTGACAGCGTTGACAGAGTATAGTGGAGAAGAAGAGAGACATTACCGCGGTTCTTAAATCCCATAACATAATCTTCCCATCATAGGATGAAGAAAGCAAATGAAACCATGATTTATCATGCCACTTGCAAGATGTGATCCAAGAGGCATGAGATGAGAACTGAAAGATGGGTGCTGAAGTTCCTGTAGAGAGAACATCTAAATTTCAATGAGAAAATCCTTGATGTGTCGGAGACAGATGATAATTTGAATAAGAAAATTACCCGGTTTGCGAGGATCCCATATCCTTAGAACGGGATCAGAACCACCGGCAGCAATGAGTGCAGACCCTTCCCCTCCAACATCAAGGCAGTTAAGAGCTTTCCCGCACGCCTACAAATAGAATTACAATGTTCAAATTTAATAGTCAAGCGAATCAATACTTTATACATATAAAGAAATTAGTTCTTCTCAATAAATGATACTAACTAAAAACAGCGACCTATTTCGGACCCAGCAGCACACAAATAGTATATTTTACCCTCTTGGGCTAAGGTTCGCCCTATTTGATGGCTAGTACATTTAAGGCTAGAACCAAAATTGTATTGAAGGTAATTCTCTAACCCCCACCCAACCTAGAATATGTTAAAAATCAGTCACTTGCCTGGTTGCCCCCCACATTTACTCAACCAAATCAAGGGCTTGTCACCCAATATGCATATTATGATCTGAACACCCGTAGTATCATCCGCCTCTAATATTGCTTGTACGGCTGTACCCACTTGGATGTTAATTTTTAATAAACTAAAGACTGTTTCTCCATCTTCGTACAAAAATTAATGGATGCTTACTTCGCATGCTACTGTTGATTTAACAGCTAGAAATGTTAAACTTCAAGTAGTTTTAAGTATGCTCAATACTGTTATGCAAAAACCAAAATTATCCATGCGCCTGTTATAAGACAAGCCCTATGCTCCTCTTTATATGACCCATCATCCAACCATTAATTTGCCTGAAAAATTGTGTTGCCCTATGACCATCCCTTCAAGCGACCAGTTTGTTGGATTCTGTAGTCTACAATGATGCTCTACAAGTAAGATGGGGGTCTTATCTGATGAAATGACAATGGGGCTTATGCTTGGTGAACACAACAATGAGGAATGAAGAAGAAGCCTGGATTTCATATGTTTGATTGAGAAGAAGACAAGTACTGTATAGGTATGCAAGACAAAGCTCATAAAAGCGAAGATTTATCCTTTAATGTCAAATTTTATAGTTTTTACTGCACAATGACAAGCATATTGAAGCATACCACATTGTAAGAATCGGTGCCTGTTTCAACGTCCCATCTCCTGACATAATGGTCCCATGATGCAGAATAAATAGTTTCATGTTGCGGCCAACAAACAGAAGATACACACTCTTTATGTCCCACAAGCTCAGATATAACTTCTCCCTGCCAGACAAAGTCAATAACAGAAAATTAGTTTCAGTTGAAACTAACATAAAAAAACTAAAACTGCAGACGAGGGAAAGAAATGTCAATTCTCAAAACAATGTATATCCAAATTACTCAAAATAATAGTCTTAACTGTTAATACGAGAGTGAGCATCTCTTTCTACTGAAAGTAGCTGAACCACAACGATTATTACAATTTTCTCTATTTTGTTTTCTTTTGAAACTTACTTCTAAAATTGACGTTGGTCTTTTTAGAGATGGGTTACATCAATGTACTCAACTAAAATAGATGAACAAAGAGCATGGGATTTTATGAATGGGCTGCATTTAGTTAGTTATTAGTTATAGCATACCCTTCATCATGGTCACTATTCAATAATTCGAAAAGGCTTCAAGATAGATTCACATAGAGATGCAGTTGGAGCATTCAATTGATAGAACTTGCTATTTTTCACAAGATTAAAGAATCACATTTATACAGTAATTATGATCAGCCGTCATGACAAGGTAACTGGTTTAGGATCAGCCGTCATGACTAGGTAACTGGTTTAGGATCAGACCTAGTTTTAATACCCTGGAATTGGAGGGTAAATTATTTTTAAGCAGTGACGATCATCAAGGGAGGAATGCAACTATTGGTGAAGGATGGTTAATGGGAAAAGGTGGACGCAAGCGAGAAAGGGGGGGAGAGCCCAGATACAATCTTTGCCCCTAGTTTGGAAAGTCGGGCATCTGGAATCCCATAGCATGAGTTTTCTTATTGGTTTTTTGAGATGATTGTAGCCGGGATTTGTTTCCTTTAAGTGTTTACTCCTTTTAGAAGTTTATTCTATAGGTATGGAGTTATAGTTAAATATAAAAAAATTTCATTTAAATTCTTATAGGATTAAGCCGCAGTTGTTTATTTAAGGAGAATTGGGGGATTTGTAATAGCGAGGTTTTGAATTTGATTGAAGTTCATTAAAGTAAAGAGTTTATTGAAAGAGACGGGTTTTCTCTTTTCCCTTGTGTTGATTGATTTGATTATTAATTGAAACATGGAAGGTCGTGCAAAATCGCCATTCAGATTCACGTGAATCGTGGGATTTCATCTTATTAATCATGAGACACACTTCTCTCAAATACATGCAGCATCAGTAAGCTTACAACATGAAGATAGCAAATGACACAAAATTTAAGGTAGCGCGTGGTTGATCATTATTTTAGCTAAGAAATGCAAGAATACCTCTGTCTGGGATTTTTCAGCATTATTATTCAGTTTTCTCTTCTTTATTGACTCGTCTTCTGCATCAGACTCATTTGTCCCCCATAAATTTATTGTACAGTCCCAAGAACCTGAACATACCTACAAAAAAGTAACAAAAAAATAAGCACATATTCTGAGCTTGTGTTTTCAAATTTAAGAAGATAACGTCTACAAGCAAAGGTTAATACAACTCTTACCATATCTCCAGAAGGCCTGGCTGCAACACTTTGTACAGCTGATTTATGCCCCCGCAGGATCTTAAATGCTCTAACCTTTGTGTCTGGAACCACAGGCTCGTTTATGTCTACCTTTTAGGAGAAAGAGAAGTATTAAGCATGGAAAAGTTAGTCCCCCTCCCGACTCACGCACCCAAAAAGAGAGTAAAGACCCATAAAATTTTGCACTTACTTCCCACAGCCTCAGTGTTCTATCCTTAGAGGCAGTAGCTAAACGTATTTTGGCACCACTTCCAGAAACTGCAGAGATAAGAGCACTTTCAAAATCACTTGTAAGAATATATAGTATGTACCAATGCTAATGCTAAACCATGTCCAGGACACTCGCCATGTGGTTAATCTGGGAACACGCCTCTAGCACCCATTCCATGTGGCTGCCTCCATCACCACATTAAACACACCCTAGGAACTCGGCTCCAATCCCGCTCATATTTGGAGGTATTTTATGGATGCAACAACATGCTAAACTATCCTTTACAAATTGGGGACTCTAGCACCCCTTCCACGTGGGTGCTTTCATCACCCACTGAACATTACCTAAAATGCTTTCGTCTTATCCTATATATATAAAGAAACGTCCAAATCAGAGATAGATGCAAGAATTTGATGGAATAACTATCTATTCCACATTGGTTTACAACTGATGGGGCAACATTCCAGCCACATGGATCTGGGGATGGGTGATATGAGTAGCTTATAAAACTGCATATTGATGTTTACCAAACAACGTACTAATTATAAACAGCAAGTCCGAAATAGGATATTCACTGACAGAAATACAAATCAATCCCTTCAGTCTTTCTAATTGAATAGAGGTTTTATGTACATTAAGGAATTAATTACCCGTACTTTGTTTTAAGAATGGTTCCTTATCTGGTTGATATCAATGTCCTAAATAAATAGCTACGCATGTCATAGGACGATATTGAATTGCTTTTACCTTTTGGGTTGATGATGCTAACAGAAGTAATGGCATTGCTGTGTCCTTCTAAAATGTGTGTACACATTCCATCAGAGTTCCATATCCTAGCAAAAGCAACAAAAAAAAACCTTGGTTACTAGCAATAGATAAACTTTCTTAAATTAATGAACTACCAGCAAAATTAATGTAAAAAAACTAAACAACTTAAAAAGTAGTAAAAAATAAGGAAGGTCACCTTCCAGAAGAGTCACAACACCCTGACAATATGAACCTGTTTAAAAGATACGCATTATTAGTAGCTGTCCAACAGGAATATATCCAATGATTATTGATACAAAACACAATGCACTATCAATATCTTTTCCGAAAGAATAGCTACTTTAATTGCATCTAAAGAGAAGACCGGGAATTGATATGGATGTTTCAGGAACAAAACAACAAAAGAATCACACTAGCGTTTGATTATTGATGAAATCAAATTAATTGGGTTACCGGCCTATTAGTAAGACTAGTTATCATATTCATAACTGGAGTTCTACTTTTTTCTTTTTTAGAGAAAATTAACAGAACTAAAGCAACTAGAAATTGCATTAAGCGAGGGTTGAGAGACTGAAAATAAACTATCTAGCTATGTGGATTCTGGGGTATAACGGTTCCTTTGGTCGGGTAGAGAGATGATTATGTACGTTTTCCTACTGGAAGACTTGGGCTCTGAATGTTATACAGAGTTTTTTTTATTGGAAATATTTCTAGTGATTTGGAAATTTCTGACCATTGGATCAGCTAAGCTTTCTTCTCGTACATGAATATATTGGTTCGCAACTGCCAAATCTCCAAAAAATATCTGTGACCCGAAAAAGATTTCCCCTGTTCAAGCTTAGCCTTTGATCAAGTTTAAACTTCATCTGGTGAACGAGGTCCGGAGGACATGGGTCGAGACTCTACATGTACATTCTCAGCTAAATCATTCTAGAAATTTATTTCTATAATATCAATGCCCAAACTGGATATCTTTGTTGCTTCCCATAAAACAATATTCAAAACCCCACAAATTCCTACCAATAACAATAAGAAACATAGCAATGAGGTACCTAGACTTACCCAGGATAAGCACCACTGACTGCACTCATCCAGTCCGGATGAGGTAAAGGTCCTTCTTCTTTTCGCGGCACCACAGCTTGTATGTACTCAATTTCAAGTGTTTTCTCCTATATTATGCAACACCAACAGCTTACAATTAAGCAAAACCCTTCATGAGAGTACCAAACAGGGCCTTATAATCTACAAAATAAAGCAATGGGGGAGCATAATTTACCGCAGAAATCTCCTTGGCGATGAGAAACTCCTCCAATGACATACGAATAAGCTCATTATGAATGAGGAAATCAAAGGGTATTGGTTCCCAATCAGAGTCTCCTGGTGAAACCAGTTCAACACAACATTAGAAACAGAGGGTCTTCCAGAGAGAGAGAGTTTGAGAGAGAGATGTTACCAGCTTGAATGATACTGTTGACGAGAGCAGATAGACCTCTCCTTGTGAGGTTGGAGGGGATAGCAATGGAAGAAAGAGAGACCTTTAAAGGAGATTGAAGTTTAGTGATGAAACGAACTTGAACTCTCCTTGAATTCTCGTCTTCTGCTGTAATATCTCCATTGGACGCCATTAGAGATAGAGGTGCAGAAATGGTGGCTCTTCGAGTAATGAAATCCGTATTAGGGCATTACTAGAATGCCACACCCGGTGGGAAACAGACATATAGGTATTGTTGAAGATGCTCTAGTTGGGCACTTCAGCGCATTAGAGCATCCACAGCAGCTAGGTACACCCTGACGTGGCGATGAAAAATTCATCCTACGGTGGATTTGGGGTGAATTCATGCCGCGCACTTCTGAACCACGTGTTGTAATGAACACTCCAAATTGAGCCGCGTGGAGATATTTTTTTTAATTTTTTTATTATGCTGCGCAGTTCAGAACTGCAGGTAATGACGCAGCGCGGTTCAACTGCGCGTTCGGAATTCACCTCAACTGCTGTGGAAATATGTATCCACCCTGTGAACTGCTGTGTGGATGATTTTAGTGGTGACTCGTGAGTGGCATGCGCGCTGCTACAATATATTTGGTAGTGGGGTCCAATTCTGGGACAGTGATCTTGTTTCAACTTTCAAATCAGGGAAGTGGGAGAGACCAAAAACCCAATAACTCTTCAATTTCAAACTCTTTCGCTAAATTTGAAGAGAGCGGGAAAATCCCCAATTTCACAAAACAGACCAAATCGAGAGAGATAGTTTCGAAATTCTTGAATTAGGGTTTCGAATTCATCCCCAATTTTACTTCAATTTCAGGGATTCAACAACTGGATCTCGTACAAAATTAGGGTTTCGAAATCAATCATGAAGAGAACTGTGAAACGAGAACCGAGTGGAAATCGAGGAGAAACAGCCGCAGGTACGAGCAATAGTAACAATGGCAGACAAGGTGTTGCAGAAAGGAGAGTTCTTCGATCGCGCTACTTGGCTGTGAAGAATCAAATTCATGGTATAAGCTATTTCTGACCTAATTGGTTGTTGTTGTTGTTGTTTATGATTAGGGTTTGATTTGAAGTTAGTAATAATGGTTGTTGCAGATGAAAGAGAGGATATTTCTAGGGTGGATTCGGATAAGTTTAACTCGATTTTTAGTGAAGTTGAAAGCTTGCATCAACAAGGTATGTTGTTGTTGTTGTTATAATAAGTTATAACGACGATAAAACCCCAATGCTTATTTGAACTATCTGGTCATGTTTAAGAGTGTTGTCTTTACTTTTACTCTATACGACGTCATCATAATTCACTCTACAAAGTTGACTAAACTGCAATAATATAAGAGCTCCTTAGAGTGTGTATATGAGTCAAAGAAGTATAAGTTTTGAGAAAACAAGGAAAGATACAACCCCTTTTTTAATCTGCGGACACCCAAGGCTAGGGATCCAGCAACCGGAGGCCAGTCGAGTAGACCTGGAAAGGGCTACTTGTTTATTTCAGAATGCCTGTATGGTCTCTCTTACTTGTGATATGGTGGTCCAATGGGTTGGACTTCAAGAGATAGGGAATTAGCTCGGAATAATAGCACAATTATATTATTTTGACTACCTTCACTTTCTCTAGAAAAAATTAATTGAAGGCGCTTTAGTTTTCGTAATGGCCTGTTTCCGAAGATGTTTGTGTGTTTTAAAACTCTAGTTTTGTGTAACAAAATAGTACTCAACTGATTTTTCTGCACAAGAGTGCCAATGCGAAGTAATTTATCATTAACTGATAAATTGGTATGCTGCAGTTATAAGTGAGTGCATATTCATTCTTTTGACACAATGAATTTTTGTTTTGTGAATATTAGCTGTTCTGACATGTGGTATAGAAATATTCTTTGGTATCACATTGATTTAATGTTATGTTTATTAAAATTAAAGCGTGATTCCTCTCCCATTTAACTTCCGTATTTGTTATTTCAGTTCAAAGGCCTAGGGAGCAGGTCGCGGACGCGGAGGCTCTACTGGATATCGCAAGCGCTTTGTCATCATCTGTAAAATCCCATACTAACGGTGGAATAACTCCATCTGACTTTATAACCTCCCTGCTTAAAGATTTTGGGCAACAAAATGGAGGAGTAAGTACAGAGAATCCCCAGAGCTCGATCGTTTGGAGAGATGTTGGTGTTGCTATATCTCACATTTTTAGAAAGCCTCCTGGTTTCTGCACCATGTAAACATTCTTCCCCTCTTGGAGAAACATGTATTGGAAGTTTGTAGCATTATCGTTCATCTTCACTAAAAAGCGTACTTCTTTTTTTCCCTTTGATTTTTCTTTTGTTTTAAGGACGGGGCCTATGAATACAGAATTAAAACAACGTAAGGTTGTTGTTCGACAAAAACGTGTGAGGCCTACTGAAAGTGCCCGCCCAGAAGATGTAAGTTTGCCTCAATGCCCTTATCCTTCAGTTTGAAAATAATGTTATTAAGATTGCTATAGGAAGCAACCCCCACCCACGCGCGCACACACACACCTCTTTTTTGACTAGTTCTTGATTAAACTTGTCTGTTGCAAAGATGTAAATGGCTCCTAGAAGACCCCCTGTTTTTGGGTAGGCTGTGAACTGTAGTTGCGAACTTTGATAGAACAACCCATTGCCCCAACAATCACCTCGTTTTCGACTATTTCCTGATTAAATTTGTCTGTTGCGAAGATGTAAATGGCCCCTAGAAGACCCCCTGTTTTTTGTAGGCAGAATACCCATGTTACGTGAACTGCACTTGTGAACTTCGATAGAACCACTGTCACCCACCCACACTCAGACATTTCATCTAGTGATTTTTTATATATTAAATCTAGGCTTGGATATACACCCTTTTATCGTCTTGGAAGTTAAACATTTCTCTTTATTTTGCAGCTTTGCGATACTGGTGAAGAAAGAACGGATACTGATAGGAACATGGCTGTTATGTTTGATATATTGAGGAAGAATAGGAGTGTTCGTCTTGAGAATCTGATTGTAAACAGAAATTCATTCGCCCAAACAGTCGAAAATTTGTTTGCTTTATCATTTCTTGCCAAAGATGGACGGGCTCAAATAACAGTGGATGATCAGTGTCAACATCTAGTTTGTAAGATCATTCATCACAATCTCTCTCTCTCTCTCAATATTTTTGTTTCTTACTCTTCATGCTGTCATTTTCCAGCTCCAAGGAATGCCCCTGCTGCTAATGTAGTAGTCACTGGTGATGTATCGTATACCCATTTTGTCTTCAGATTTGACTCAAAAGATTGGAAGGTATGAATTTGCATGACGTGTATGTTCTTTGTTAGATCATGTTATTTTTGTTAATGTAATTCAGTATTATTTTAGTTTCCCATCTCCCCGCACGACATGAACATGAATTAATGGTCCAGTAAAAAGAATCTAAGAATGGGTTGAAAAATTTAACATAAATCACTCATTTGACCGACCGGTAGGGAGGTCACTCTACACATAACTACACAAAAATGCTCTTGGTGGATACATAGAGGTTAGATGGCAGATCGTCTGAAACTTTTGCTTTTTGGGATCTCTAAAATACCCTTTGGCTTTTTCTTTATTTTCAGTTTGTGTTAGTTGTACACACAACAATAAGTTGGAAAAACAATGGGTATTTTAGGTCAGATGAAAACTTATCTTTCCACTCCCACGTTTCTCTCCATTTTTTTTCTTCTCTTTTCTCCTATCTTTTTTTCTCTCCTGAGAAGTAGTTTTGTTTCTATCCCTTCTCTTTCTAAACTCGATACATCTGTGCATGCTACCTGAAAAATGATTTTTTTTCTAACTTGTAAATAAAAAAAACAAAAAAAAAACTCTTTTATTCAGTGATGAGACTTTCAAGTGGTCAAATTCTACGATGTTGTTCGAATCAAGGTGATCCAATTTACTAGCACTTACAATCGGAAAAAGTCTACCAGAAACACAAATATAAAACCAAAAAGACAATAAGAAATTTATGTGGTCGGTCGCACCGTTATGCGGTAAATTAGTTATTAGTTTGTTGCCGCACACTCCAAATTTGTCACTTGGAACGAATCGGAAAATCAAGGATACTAAAATTGTCTATGCATGGACCTTCGTTGTAAAACCAAAATTGGGAAACCATTTTGCATAGGTGTAACCAGAACCACATATGTGGCAATTGGACCCATGTAGGCTTAAATGATGACGCATACCCACTTTTTCTAACAAAACCACCCCTATCTCCATTTCCCTCCCAATGTCACTTGTTTCTTCTCTTCATACCATATTCTTGAAAGAAACTCCCATGGGATTCTTGATTTTGAAGAGGGTAAGAGAGGACAACTACATCAAAACAAAACCTTAAGTGATGAGAAGTAATTAGCGAAGGGTTAAAGATTAGTGTTGTGAGATGTAGGTTTCTCTTTGAAAGTCATAGGGTTTGATTCCATGAGTCTGTATCATCTTATAATTTTTCAATCCAATGCTTAGAGTGAGAATTTATGAGATTTCAAAGATTTAAGAAATTTGAAGAGGTTTTGGACCCCTTTCTTGTTTAGATGGCCCGAATTCGTTTGTTGTAGTTATTGACAGTGTTAACAACCAAATTAAGATAGCAGCCTATGGTAATGTCACTTAAGTTAACGAAACATTGAAATTGGGTTTTAATTGTAAATTTTGTCTTCTAGTTGATCGAATACAGTGTTAGCAAGGTATCATTCCAGTTTAGCTTCACTCACAGCTTGTTTGATTAGTTATACTGTTATACATCCATGTTACAAATAACACAAAGATATTAAATTTGGGTTGTATTTTAGTTTTGAGGTTTAAATAGATTTTGCATCTCAAAGTAGTCAGAGAAATGTAAGGAAACAAACCTTTGATTGATTGAAGATGTAGCTTAAGCTCATGATTTGTGTGGTCTGACTAAGTATCCATGTCACAATTGACCTGGTAAGATATTAAGATATATGCTTAGGATTTGAGGGCAACACAATCGAGGGCCTTGTTATTGGATTGTATATGAAAACGTCCACATCCTTCCCTTCATAACGTAACTTAGAAGTTACAATTAATAAACGATTGTATGTATTTAAATTATGTTGTTCCTGATGCTAGCTTAAAGTTTCTTGAGCTTTCCATGCACTCTTTCCTTTTTCTTCATCAATGAAATATAAACTGGTTTTTTCATGTCCTTCAAGTAAAGCACGAGGCTGCGCTCATCTTAATTGCAAATTGGCGAGCCTTTCTTCTTGTGTTAACTATAATACTATGCTTGATGCTTATCGTGTTTTTTCACAAGTTGCTATAAAAGTTTTGTGAGATGTCTCACTTTGATCACAAGCACATCCTTGAGCCGAGCTGATTGCTTTAGATTTAGAATGCGATAAGCAAGGGGACTATTATAGAATAAAGAGTACCATTGTTTTGTTTTTTTGAACGGTAAGCTGGGGTTGAGCAGTCCCCCCCCCCCACGATAAATAATTTGCATTGATTAAAGATGAAGATGGTTTTCATGACTTCTTTGAATCTCGTTGAGAAAGATTAACTAATGCAACAACTATTGATAATTTATTGTTTTAAGTTTAATACCCTTGTGCTTTTGCATTCCAAGTCTAAGGCACAGTTCGCTTTCATTTCAATGTGGCTGGCACACCATTTATAAAACCTCATGAAAGAAAACGATAAGCATTGGTTATACTCTGCCATTGGACTACAAAAAAAAACTTGAACTGCAGTTGAGCGGAGTGCAACCTTGTGTCTTAATTGAAGGACACAGCAAAATCCGTCTATATCTCATTGATTAAAAGAAAGGAAATAGTACATGTAAAGGTCATAATTGAACAATATAATTTGGATATTTTAGGCTTTTGTAGTTGCTTAGTGTTTGACTGTTTGTAGAGTATAAGTTGTGTTAGGAAGGAACATATGCAATAATCCAATTAGGAGGTACTTAGTTACGTTGCTTTCCTCAGATTAAAAAATCCCCGGATATTTTATTCGGATAATTTATGATTCAAATACCCAATTGGACCATAGAAAGCATGAAAGTACACCTGGACAATAGCACACGGTCAAAACATTTACCTTCACACATTTTCTTCGACTAATATATAAATCACGAGTAAACCCTGCAACTATTATACAACCCATTATAATTTAATATAGCTCGAACATCTAACTAATCAAACAAACTGTGAACGAAGTTATATTGGGCAATATCGTACATTCATCTGTTTTCTTTCCCAGAATTGTTTTTAAAAACGTTCTAGCTGCAGAGAATCTTGTATATCTAGGAAATGGAAGTAGTAAATATGTGATCATCTGTTAGAAATTGGAGGAAAACACAGATTTGAGGAGTTAGTTTGGATTGGGTTGATAGGAATCAATAGTTAGTCTTCTATGTTCTTGGCTTAATATTAGACTTTTGTCCTGTTGTTCTTATGGGATCCGTAGTTCAAAAGAAACAGTAGAATTTGTAGAGGGAAAGAGTTGTGCTGCCAGTTCTATTGGGAAAATTAAACCTGACTTTTTTGCTTGGAGTAACAGTTTGAGATATTAGAGCTGCCTTCTTCGATGAGTTTGTGGCCATGATGTATCATTTTTCTGGTCTTTCAAGTATTTTACATAGAATCAGGGCAATTCTAATATTGAGATAGGGGACTATGTGATGCCATGTACCCTCCTATTTTTTTACTAATTCGATTTATTGAGCATAACCTAGTTTAGCCCATCAATTTCCAGTCTAACTGACATAGATCTATTGACTAAACCCTGTTTTACAAGTAAACCATAAGGGTCTGATTAAGTGTCCAAGTACTATTCAACAAACTCATCTTCCTAAAACATAAGCGTTTGGTAGCAAATGGTTTTCAATTATTATTTAAATGTCCAACTAAAGTTCCAAACTCAAGTTATTAACCTTTGAAATTTAAAAATCTTCAAAGTATTAATTCGAAAAATACAATTCCGACAAAAGATAGTATAATATAAATTCAAACTTATTTTATTCACTTCTTATCTTTTCAGCTGATGATGGATTGTGTGAGGGTTGGGGAGGAGTTGATGCCCCACAGAAGTGGAGCAAACAACATATCGAGTGATTCTCAAGAGCAGCAAGTGGCGGAGGAAACTCAGTGTAGAGTGGCTACAACGCCAATTAGAAAGTTAACAAGGAACCGTGGTTTGGTGATACAGGAACAATCTGTATTAGAGGAATCACCTGAAAAGGAAGGTGTTAATGCAAGATCCACAACACCAATAAGAAAGTTAACGAGGAACCGAGGCTCGGTGAGAGAGGAACAGTTTATAGTCGGGGACACACCGGACAAAGTTGACGCTGCTGCAGAAGCTGCTACTATTAGAAAGGGTAAACGTAAACTTCTTCAATGAAATTCATTTTCGTAGAGAGAATCTGAATTTAATTGGTGTATGTTAAGTTATAATTTTATCTAATTTTGTATATGAGTAAGTTGATCCCATGGAAATTCATTGATTTTCTTAAACTGATTCAACAACACACATTTCGTTCTTTTGATTTGCAGGTTTCCCATAGATTCTAACACATCAGAATTGTTTGAACTGTGTTGAGTTTCATTTTTAATCCTGTAATTTTCATATTTCATGAAATCAATAGGCTTCCAGATATTCTATTCTCTCTATATTTTTTGTTATTTTCCTCATATTTTGATTCTAAAATTCGACTTTGTTTTTCAAAAATGATATTGCAGAGTTCAGACTTACTAGGAAATGCTTCGAGTTACTTAAAATGCAAACTTATTTTTTCGTAAAAACAATGTCGGAGTAGTTGTCACGGGACATAGTCGCCTTGAATATGTGTTTGCTTATAAAGCACAAAAAAAACCAAGTAAAAAGTGTAAGAGCAACGTTAACTCTTCTGTGAATGCTGGTTTTATGCACAAAGATTGTTTGAAGTACCAGTTAATAGAAATCCCCCTTATTTAAGATATTGCCGTATTTTTCTTCAGCCGTTGGGACAAAGTTTGGCTTGAGCTGAAATGGCACCCAAACCGATTATCTCATGTATGCATTGGGCACATACAATTCTATTGCAGTATATCAACATTTCAACAGTTTTCTTCAGAGAAAAAAATCACTGGTATTTGGCACAACGTTTTGATCAAATATTACACATCAGAGATAACACCATTGTTTAACCCCTGCAAAAGCCAGTGAAGAAAGGCCAGAATCAGTTTATTTTTTTAACATTGTTGTAAATCTATGGTCTCAACAACAAAAGACTACCAAATTAACAATCAAAGTGATTTTAATCAATAAAACATACCCAACAAAAAGAGAAGATATAATTAAGATTAAATTGACGGTATAGGGAGCAAAGAATTTTGGCACAGACAGACATAGATTAGATAATTTCTGAATTTTCGACAAAAGAACACAATAAATTACCAAGCAAATACCTAGAAAAGCTCACGAAAAGCATACAGTGGTTCTCCCTCCAAGTAGATACACTTGAAAGGAAAATAGGAGGAAAGGATTCAAAAACTGAACTAAACTCAAAACGAATATTCAAACAACTACAAGAAGACAGATAACTTGGAGATCCAAAACTACAAGGAGATTAGTGGGATTTTCAAATTCCTCACTTGTGCAAATCAGCTGGACCATGTGCAAAATGACATCGCTCTCCAAAAGTACACGACCCCTTCGCGAAGTTCTCACATAGCTTTGTTTTGAAGTTTCCGCCTTGAGCACTACCGGCAGAATGTGGAGCACCACCAGCATACTGCTGATGGCTGTTATTCATCGCACCGGGGCCGGCACCATGACCAGATGCACTAATACTCACAATCAACTCACGCACCATTGCACTTGCTTGCTGGATTTGTTCAAAAGTCCCTTCAAGTTCAATGTTCCTGAGGTTTGTATCCGATTCATGATCTCGGATAGAGAGCTTCACACCAGTGACTCGACATATCTGCTTTGAGTTCACACCACCCTTCCCTATGATTGTTCCAGCAAGGGAGGCGTCAACACTGATCTTAGCAGTAGCTGAAGCACCAAAACTAGCGGCAGCACCGCCAAACGCTCCAGCTGCCGAAGGAGGTGGGGCCTCATACCGACCACCCATTCTGGATGGATGACCGCCCATACCACGAGGGTCTTCATGTACTGGGCCAGCAGAAGGCCTGCCAAGTTCCCTCTCACTGTGGGCGAAGTGACACTTCTCTCCAAATTTGCATCCTTCCACTGTGTTAAATTTCTTGCACATCTTAGTTTTAACTTGTGGGGATAGCCCGTCGGATATGGAATGCGGGTGACCCATTATCGGCTTTCTTGAAGGGGGGAAAGACAGGTTGCCTCCTCCCATATTGGACATTTCGGAAACTGCTTTTATACCACCAGGAACGTAGTGCAGGAAGTGACAGCCCTCCCCAAATGGGCACCCAGCAGTGCTGCATCAAAGTTTATAATCTTAAAAATAAGTAAATCATGATCATGATGACAAGAATTCCAAAATTACTTGAATCATAGAAGAAGAAAAATACAAAGATTAAAGCGGCAATATACTAAATGGCGCGATTCAATCCATTATAACAAAACAATGTTTACAGTTAAAAGGAATACGAGAACAGATCCTTAACTAGAGAACAAAAATGAATTTACATCAAGGGAATATAGAAAATTATATAGTAAGTCTATGATAGATGTAATACAAAATAAATAACAAAGTTCATATGTAACTATGGTCTCAACTTTGAAGACCAGTTATTTCTTTCATATCTCATATCTGCTCCTCCTCGGGACTTAGCATTCAGAGCGTTTGTTTCTCCTATGAATTTCATTCTTTTGCAATGCAAGTTTTTTTTATCAAAATAAAAGGGCTTCTACGGCTATAAACAGTGACAGTATTAATTTATTATAAATGTATATTCAAGACCAATTTCATAATCATAACACACGATTCTCTCACAAAGGGATTTGTTCGTCCCGACATCATCTAGGCTAAACTTGTGCAAGGAATTTAGATAAGAAAAACGATTCCCCTCATATTTGGCTAATTGTTTTTAGAGAGAACATCTACCAGCTGCTTGATTAGTTTACGCTTATCATACTCAATAACTAAAGCCTTCATTAAATACTGAAATCTTTTCATTTTAACATAAAAATATATATTTAGCAGTAGCAGTGGCAACCGGTTAAGTCATCCGCAGATTTCAACCTCCACCTCTGAAATTAAATGAATACTAGGAAAAATAACACAACAAAATTGACGAAGGGTTTGATTTTAGAGAAAAATGATTTTTCAGAAATATTATCTTAGGTTGGGTAGGCACACCTTTGACTAAGACCTTCATGTACTTCAAGGTATTTACTTGGATATGTTTTAAACTTAATGGTTCATGCTAGTCCTACACTCATCCAGCAAAACATATCCCTATTGCACTTTTTTATCATATTGTTCCCAGAATGGTGGTATCTAACTATATAAGTTATAACCATTCTGAAATTATTATCATCTATAATGATGCCAACATCAAAGTTAATAAAACAATAAGATGGTTGGATGCTGTTAATTTTCACAGACAGTGCAGGAGTTAATTATTTGGTTAGCTTTACAGGTGAAATCTAAAAATTTTAGTTTTCTTGAAATCTTTGTTGAGGTTTGCATGGGTTAATGTTTATTCTCGATAAAGAAAAAACCTCCAGGTTGATTTTTTGTTTGTTCTTTCAAGAGACCTTTAAAAATCCTAGAGGTTTGGGAATGAAGAATCATTATTCATCGCAATAGAATGACTAGATTTCTTAGTTGAGCTATAGTAAGGAATTGCATCTGGATTCTGATTGTCTCAATTACATTTTCGTGACAAAGGATCTCCCAAGTTAATTGACAATTTAGTATTTAGGTTTTTTATTTCTCTAAAAATGCTTCCATACAAACAGAGAGAAGTTTACAGGGCATAGGGCGATCTCCTCA
Organism: Kingdonia uniflora; assembly: GCA_014058105.1. Taxonomy (NCBI): domain Eukaryota; kingdom Viridiplantae; phylum Streptophyta; class Magnoliopsida; order Ranunculales; family Circaeasteraceae; genus Kingdonia; species Kingdonia uniflora. The sequence continues at coordinate 58,749 of JACGCM010001796.1, read as the reverse complement.
GAAGGTTCCTTTTGCCTTTGTATATAGCTTCTTATGAGGTTTATTAGCCTTAAGTTAGCTTCCAGAAACTCTTTAATTAATCAAGTATTTTATTTAGAAAAAGAAAAAAAGATATGCAAATTTCAACCACTTAGCATCTTCGTAGTTTTATAGTCAGCATACAAATCGCCTGTAGGGATTTTGCTGAAAAAAATAACAAAGCAAAAACTAGCTGCATTAATAGGTGCTCTTTTATCATTTTGATAAGCAAAACTAGTATTAATTTAAATTACGTAAAACTAATATTTTTATAAACTAAAACAATAAGCCATTAGATAGAGGGCATTTTATCCCTCCTCGTACTCGTGATCTTGATCAATAGATAGCCCAAAAGTGATTTTTTTCCAACTGCGCGTAAATTGACTTTTATCTCTGTTCAATTTTCGTTGTTAACTTCATTAATGCACATGATCTGTAAACCTGTATCACACTTGGCATTCCAATTATTAGCCTTGATAAAATTATCTATTATTGCGAAAATTGTAAAGCTGTTCTTATTAGAGTTCATAGAAATTTACAGAAGATAAAACTTACACTTGATATATTTTCATTGATAAGTTAAGATTAGAACCTGAAAAACTTGATGCATGGCTTCGATTTGGTTCCTAAACCACTTGAAAATGACTCCATTTCTGTTGCAGAACATTAATTATTTATTTTCAGTTGATTTTGGCACAGTAGTTAATATAAGTGCTTCAAAAACATTGAGTTCTTAGTTATTTAGCGCACACAAAATTGTATGATAGTTTGCTGGGTAAAATAGATTTGATAATACTTTGCAATATAGCAATATCTTATACGATTTAGTGTAAACAACAATTTTCTAATAGCTGAGATACGGTATTTTTTTACTCACAAAAGTGAATTTTGTTAAAATTCCGTCAAATAGGTAATGATTGCTAAATACTAGTACCACCACATCACCAACATCTAATTAGAGGACCCACTTTGGATAATTTACGCTTCTATTTTCGTTTGTAAAATTGTTCCACAGATATTCCAAATTATTACCTAATAATATGAAATCCGTGTTAATACGAAACACGATTCTGTATGAAAGGGACTCGGGAAGAACGTAATATTATGTAACCAATAGATATATTCCATGGTTATTCATAGCGTTCTTCAATATTTCCAAAATATTACCTCAAGATTCAATTTTTTGTAAGTAATACACTATTAACATTACTATAGCCATGGTTTATCGCCCCTTCCTTTCTGGGTTTTTCAGAATTAAGGGCAAAATTAACACAAAGGGGGTATGCAGTACAAACGAAATCATAAAGCGAAATACACATAAATAAAAAGTACCCTAATTCTAAAAACAAAAAGCAATACATACCACACTTCAAGTACCAAAATAAACAAATTCAACCTAAAATACATCAAATTAAACATCCAAATCACATCTACAACTAAATTCAAACCCACCCCAGATGTTAAATCAAACCAAAAACACTAAAACCTAATGAAATTGAACTCAATCTGAGAAAAAAAACAGTAAAGAAAGAATCAAACCTTGTCTGTTTCTCTTAAACCCTGCATTCCCATTCAAGCCTCCTTCGGGTCTCCCTCTCTTGCGCGCACCTCCAAAATCCATGGCGAAGTGTAATTTTGAGTGATGAAAACAAATTTGGGGATTAAATGAGGTAATTTGGGAGACAAAAATTGGGGGAAAAAACCCTAAAAAAAAACTAGGAATTAAGAGAGTGAAAAACCCTAAATAGAAGCGCGGAGGCAAAAGTAGAAATTAATTCGAGAGAGAGAGAGAGAGAGAGTGTGTGCACGTGGTTCATGCTGACACTAGTAAACCCCAAACGAGGTGTTGAGGTGTTTTAAACGACCGATGCACAATTTTGCAACATGTTTGTACAGACACCGTTCCTTCAAAAGAGCTTATATTCTACTAAGTATACCGCTGCCGGTGGGACCGACCCCAACTTTCTCATTATATTTTGAAAATCCATGTTCTATGTTCTTGCAAAATGATTATCATGTTGTATGTAGCACACAATAAGACATAAAACCTCAAATGCAAAATGGTTTTGATTACCAGTGTGATTTGGTCCTGATCGATTTGTCTTTTTCAATAGGTGGCTTACAGGAATTAGCATACTCGGATTTTCGATGGAAGATAGAACAACTTAGAAGTAGTGAGTATGTTTTTCACTGTTGTATTTTGTGTTTTTAATAATGTCTTTAATAGAGCGTAGCGCCGGTCTCCCTACCGGTATACTAGTATATGCTATTTACAAATAAAAAAAATCTAACCCTTACGCAAATTTATTTATTTTATTGACCATTTTATTCTTGGTCCTTGTGCGGTCGCATACCTCGCACACACTCAGGGTTGCCCCTGTGCGGAGGCTTAGAAGATTAAGGGACTGCAAGCGGCTTGTGGAAGCCTATACATAAACGCTCCTTTCGTAATCGAAAGGTATTTTGCAAACATTTATAAGCTTGTTTTTATTTTCTCCATTGTTAGTTCCACATAATATAGAGGAAGAAAAAATAAATAAATGAGAGAGACATGCCTAAAAGCCCTAAAATATGGAGAAAGTAGGCCCATGAGTTTTTTAGATTTAGTCCCACATCGGGAGTGTGTGTGCTAATAAAAGTGAGCATTAGTATAAATATAGAGGGGTCTGCAACATTGAAGCATACTTACCTGGACGGGGTCTTTGGACGATCAATAAGATCCATGGCCTAGGCTTGTGACCTTCATTGCACTTTGGAGGGGTGCTCGCCTAACATCTCCCCAAGTGGGAGAGTGTCCGTCATTATTTGTTACTGAGGGGTACGCGTTCGCGCGGCCCCTACCATTTCCCAATATAATTATAAATTATCCCTTCTGTTTTTGTGAACTCAATGGCGGTTTAGAAGGCAATATCTGATAGGCGACAAACAAGTGGATCAGCTTGTGGATCTGAACCAATGATAGAATTCAATAGGTAGCCACCATTTCATTTACATAATAATGTCTGAACTATGAAGCAATCACATTCAAAATGGCCTGTTCCAAAAATTGTTTCATCAAGTACATTGCCACTTAAGGACTAGGTCAATTTACTTCTTATATTGAGACAAACAATCAGACATGGCTAAGGTTTGATCAAGTAGACACTACTAAATAAGATATCAGATAGTAGTCTTAAATTCAGACATTGCTAACAATGTAATACTTCAGAATATCTCAGCTGAAAAACAGAAGAAATAATCTCTAAGCTAATAACTTGGTCAGCGGAGAAAACGCCTTTGAAAACAATTTGTCCAATATCACAGGAAACATTGGCTTCTCAAACTAATGTTACTGACCAAGCGGGATCTATATTAGCAAATTTTCCTCAAGTAAGAGTTTATGAACTCTCATCTCCCAGCCTCATTCTGCTTAAAATTGTTTGAAAACTGAACTAAGCTCAGAATAGTATTCCACAACTACAAGAAGACATATTAGTTGGACCTTCATACTCCCGACTTGCGCAACTCGTCTGAACCATGTGCAAAATGACATCTTTCTCCAAAAGTACACGTCCCCTTCGCGAAGTTCTCACACAGCTTTGTTTTGATGTTGCCAGCAGCAGGAGCACCTCCGGGATGGTGGTGGTTGTTCTTCATTGGACCTGAACCAAAACCAGCACCTGATGAACTAATATTCACAATCAGTTCACGCACCATTGCACTTGCTTGCTTGATCTGCTCAAATGTCCCTTCAAGTTCAATGTTCCTGAGGTTTGTATCCGATTCATGATCGCGGATAGAGAGCTTGACACCTGTGACTCGACATATCTGTTTCGAGTTCACACCACTTTTGCCTATGATTGTTCCAGCAAGAGATGCATCTACGCTGATCTTAGCAGTAGCTGAAGCACCAAAACTAGCAGCAGCACCACCAAGCGGCCCAGGTGCCGAATGAGGTGAAGCCTCAAACCGACCACCCATCCTAGATGGATGTCCGCCCATACTACGAGGGTCTTCACGAAATGAGCCTGCGGATGGCCTCCCAAGCTCTCTCTCGCTATGGGCAAAATGGCACTTTTCCCCAAATTTGCACCCTTCTGCGGTATTGAACTTCTTGCACATTTTAGTTTTAACTTGTGGGGATGCACCGTCTGGTATAGAATGTGGGTGGCCCATCATTGGCTTTCTCGAAGGAGGGAAAGACGGGTTACCTCCTCCCATACTGGTCATTTCTGATAGTACCTTTATACCTCCAGGAACGTAGTGCAGGAAGTGACAGCCCTCCCCAAATGGGCACCCAGCAGTGCTGCATAAAAAATCATGAACCCTATAGTAAGAAAAGAAAATATTCCCAACTGGAAGAAATTCAAAACTTGACTTGTGGAAAAAAAAATGTGGCAAGATTAAATGTAAGAACAAACTGAATGCAACGGGTCAATTTTTTTTATCCAAACGGCCCAGCTCTTTTCGGCCAAAAACAAAGAGAGCAGAAAGAGAGCAAAAATAACTTTTCAAGCAAAAGGATCTGTCCGAGCAAAAGAGAAAAGCAGTCTAGGAAGCTGGAAAATGTGTACCAGACAGGCAGAATGAGAACCATTTTAGCCGCTTCATGAGAACGATTATTTGTCTTTTACTACTTATCTCCATTTGTTGCCCAGTTGATTTTCACAACATTAGTGTAAGTTTGTAGGTCTCCCTTTCTGAAAGATTTCATACTACTCTCTAATCTATAAAATACTGCTCAAGCTTTAACATATCAAATCAATACCAATATACATGAGAGACTGTGATGTGAGAGGTCAAATAAATTTTTGTGATAAAAGAAGAAATTTGAGAGGTGGGAGAAGAGATCCGAAAATGGATTTCTTTTGAATTACAAGGAGCAGATACAGGGGACTTGTGTAGTTGGTTGACCATCCTGATATGGCTTGATTTTAATGTTGGTGACTTAACAAGGAACTTTCATACTGGAATGAGCAAGGCCAGTTTCTCTTTCCACTGTCCAGATTAGCTTTGATTATTTTGCTGTTCATGATTGAAGGTCAATGTTTTCTATATACCGGGACCTTGATAGATTATGTATGTATACAGTATACACAGTACACAGTACACAGTACACAGAACACTGATACCCCCAATATCCTATGCTCAGATGTAGCGGCTATCTGATATCGGAAACTTTACTCTTTTCCTTCCCAACGATATCTATATACAATATATGTGCTATTGAACAATACAGACAACACAGTTATTAGTGCCAACTGCACTCTTCTAAATTGACTTTTATCTCTGTTCAACATTACTTTTTAACTTCATTAGTGCAACAAGAACTGTGAATATATATCACAACCTAGCGTCTCAATTCGTTGGCCTGATAATATGTTCTCCAATAAGAAATTCATAAAACAGTTCTTGTTAGAGTTCATAATTTTTTTGCTGAAGATAAAACTTACACTTGATAAATTTTCATTAGATAAGTTAAGATTAGAACCTGAAAAACTTGGTGCATGGCTTCGATTTGGTTCCTAAACCAGTTGAAAATGACTCCATTTCTGTTGCAAAACATTAATTACATCTTTTCAGTTAAATTCAACCAATTTCTTAAAATGAGTGCTTCAAGAATATTAACTTCTTAATTATTTAGGGTAAACACCATTCATAAAAGTTTGCAATATTGGAATATCTAATAATTATTAAGCGTAAACACATCTTTACAATCATCTGCCACATGATATAATACCAAATAATTATTAACACTTATCATTATACTTGCTACGTACATATTTTATCCTTTTGGATGATAATTGAATCATATGATAATATAATTTTGAGAAGCCATAATAGCTAAATTCTAGCATCATAAACTAAACTTGACCTAAAAGGTATCAGTTTTAATTTCATTAATTTCTTTTTAATTTCAATTTTTATCCCAGCCCTAATAATAATTGTCATTTACCCGAGACATCTGTAGCCAAGTAAATGGACTTGCCTAACGTTTTACGCATAAACAACTATCCTAAAATGAGGGTCTTGTCAACCTTCGCCATCATTGGTTGAACAACCAACATTCATAAACATCAGGGAAAAAACAACCCATTATCCAAATTTGCCAACGCTCTTATTGAAAGTATATTTGAAATGAATTAATACGGTTTGAATGGTTTACTTTTCTCCATGAGCTTCAAATTTTTTTTTTCAGCCAATGACGAGGAGGGTTCGAAAGACCCTCCTTTTAGGAAAGTTGAGAATTTCAGATTCATCAACCCTAGTAAATTCTTCCCATAATAGTTCCAGAAAATGATAAAGTGGGTCAGCACAACAGTATGCTTGAGGGTAGGGATGTCAATGGGTCATGTCGGTTCGTGTCAACAAACAGCCAACCCAAACTGTTTACTAAACAGGTCATTAAACCCAACCCACAAATTATCGGGTTGACTCGACCCGACCCATTTGACCCGCGAAATTATTTGATAGAAAGATTGATCAAAAAATTTCATGTCCTTTCTTCCTTCTCCATGTGCCCATAACCCTTCCTACTAGGGTTTAAGACTGCCCATCGTTGTAGCTTGTAAGTTGTAAAACAAAACTAGAGTTATGATGGTTAATGGTTATGGTGGTTTGGTTATAATCCACCCCTAACATGCTCTACATTGCATTTTCAACTTTTGTAAATGTGAAAATCTCTTTAAAGTACTGCTTCAAGAACATTCTCTCTATGTTGAAAAAAGTAACAAAATTAAGAGATATGAAGACAACATATCTTCAAATCGAGAGAAAGAGAAAACACAAAATGGAATCCAATTAGCAATCACACCCCCCGAAGCCCAAGAAATGGTAGAAAAAAAGCAGAGGTTTAGATTTATATGATATACACATAATATAAAGAAAGACTTTAAAGCCCCTTAACCCAAATTAACTCCAACCACTAATGGGTTAGCGGGTCAACCCGTGGGTCAATCTTTATAACACTAACCCGACCCGCTAAGTTCTCATGTCTAGCAGGTCAACCCATTTATGACCCAAACCCGTTTAAAGCAGGTAAACGGGTTTGGGTCGTGTTGCTGTGTTCGGGTCCGATTGACAGCCCTACTTGAGGGTTGGCGAATCCAAATCTGTCTATATTTGTTAACCAACTAAAGGGCAGGGATAACAATCTACATCGTCCTTTGCAACCATTATGGGAAACAATTTCAAATAAGTTTGCAATAATTATTTAGCGTAAACACTTCCTTTATATAGTTTCCTATGTTGAAATACTTTATAGGTAAGAGCGTCCACAACAGGCTCACTTCAATACATGCAGCGAGCCAAAAAACTTAAATCCTGCCTTTTCAGCCTTGCCAAGATACAAAGTTGATCCGTTTAATGCAAAAACTCGCTACCTAGGAAACACCAACACTTCACTTTAGGAGAAAAAAAACATGCTCGACACTCGGAGACACGTGTCCAACACTATTTACAAGGTACTTTTCTATTTTTTGCCGCTTCCAGCACTCCGTACTCGTGTCGTTGTTACCTAGCTCGCTACCTATCATCTCTCTTACGTCAGACCCCCTATTATCATTTATTTTTATTTCTGTCTTACGTGGAGCAATTAAAGTTTCATTATTGATCTTATAATAACTGCCTTCACAGACTTGTACTCTTTTCAAATGCATGGTACTTCGCTGTCGAGGGAATATTGCTATATTGAAAAAAGAACTACCTCGATTCTAGCTACAATTCAGAGGTCATTACGTGGTACGGGAAATAGCTATCCTGCTGTGGATACTCTAAACACTAACATAACTTGCAATTTTACCATATACTAGTCAAAGAAGGCATTGATTTTAATATTTCATTATTTCTTTTTCATTATAACTTTTCACCCTCCCCTGTATTACCTTAAAAATTTGTATTTATTTCAATGAGCTTGGCCTAACACATAACGCATAACAAAAAAATAAACAAAAGAATCATCATTACTATAATTCACAAATACTCGTTTATCACATTAGGTCAAAAATAATGTCGCCATCGTTTCAGTTTTTACTTCTCAATCAATTAGTACATTACAAACAAAAAAAAACTTTTGTCGCACTTTTTACAATTTTTACCCTCTAAAAAAAACGTGTCCGACGCCCCAACTCTCAGACACACGTGTCCAACACTATTTACAAGGTACTTACTATTTTCTGCCGTTTCAGACATCCCGTACCTAAGTCGTTGTTACCTAGTTCGCTACCTATTCTCTCTCTTACGTCAGACCCCCTTTTATCATTTATTTGTATCTGTCTTACGTGGAGCAATTAAAGTTTCATTATTGATATTATAATAACTGCCTTCACAGACTTGTACTCTTTTCAAATGCATGGTACTTCGCTGTCAAGGGAATATTGCTATACTGAAAAAAGAACTAACCTCGAGTCTAGCTACAATTCAGAGAAGGTCATAACGTGGCACGATAAAATAGCTATCCTGCTGTGGATACTCTAAACACTAACATAACTTGCAATTTTACCATATACAGTACTATCCAAAGAAGTCATAATAGTTAAATAATATCATAAGAAACGAAATATAGGACCTAAAACACATTGATTTTAATATTTCATAACTTCTTTTTCTTTTTAAAAATTTCATCCTTACCTCATTTGCAATACCCTCAAACATTTGTACCTACTCCAATGAACTTGGCCTAACCCATTAGGTGTAAACAAATAAATAAACGAAAGAATCATCATTACTACAATTCACATCAAGTCCAAAAAATATTATGTTGACCTCTGTTTTAGTTTTCGCTTCTTGATCAACTAGTTTATTACAAAAATACTTTCTTTCTACAAATTTTACTCTCTAAATTACGCAAAAAATAACAGATCTTGGGGGAAAAAATAGTCAGTACTTAACTAATCAAGAACAACTAATTGAGTTCTCAATCACTAAAGATTACACTAGAAATTATCCAAATCACAAAAAGGGTATCTAAGAAACCCTAGAAACAAACAAACCCCAGAACTCAAATAGATCTAAATCATAACTTAAAGTAAGAAAAACAGATAAGAGAGAGAGAGAGAGAGAGAGAGAGAGAGAGAGAGAGAGAGAGAGAGAGAGACGAACCTGCTCTGTTCTTCTTAAACCCTCCGTTTCCATTCAAGGCTCCCTCTTGTCTCCCTCTCTTGCGAGCTCCTCCGAAATCCATGATATAGAGAGAGAGAGAGAGAGAAGAAATCGATAGATTTGAGTGAGTTTGATTAGAGGAGACTTAAAACCCTAATTTTTATTTTTTTAAGAGAGAGAGAGACTGAAAAACCCTAATTTTTTTTGAGAGAGATGAGTTGCGATGACAAGAGCAGAGGGCAAGAGAAAGAGAGAGAGAGAGAGAGAAATGTGCACGTGTTTTACGCGGTGGACTAGAAGGATTATTCTGAGATTGCTCCCTATAGATGTAGTTGAATTGGGGGAAGAAGATGTTTTGGGTCTATTTTGCTAACCATCCCTAAATGAGGGTCTTTCCGACCCTCGCCATCTTCGGTCGGAATATAAATTTGTCGTGTTGAAAAATAGTCTTACCAAGCCTTTCTATCAACTACTGAAACTATATATAATGAAAAATGTTATGTTTAAACTAATTAGCCCTAACCAGTCTGTTTTTATTTTTGGAAGGAACATTTCAGATAATATTATGTTAACCTATGAGAATGTTAGGAATTACCATAGAGTTAAGGGCACTAAGAGATGTACAACTAAAATTGACATAAGGAAAGCTTATGACATGGTTAGATGGGAAGCTATTGAAGAGATCCTGAAAATATTCAAATTTTCAGCTAAGTTCATAAGATGGGTTTTACATTGTATATCAACTGTTAAATTTTCCATTACTGTTAATGGATCTCTTTATGGTTACTTCAAAAGTAAGAGAGGGATAAGGCAAGGAGACCCCATTTCTCCTTATATATTTTTTCTTGTTATGGAGATATTATCTGTTAGGATTACGGCTCAAAACTGGGAAAGTCGTTCGAACGAGTAGGGAAGTCGTTCGAACGACTTATGAGGTCGTTCGAACGAAAATAATTTTTGGGCCAAAATTTAAGAGGATTGTCTAATGGTCGTTCGAACGACCTAATGACCCGTTCGAACGAAAATGGCTCTGTTTGTTTATTTCTGAGTTCACTTTAAAGGAGATTTAATCCAACGCGATGGATTATCTCGTGATGCATATTTCGGAGATGACCTAATGGAAGGTCTATAAATATAGAGTGTAAGTTCAAAACCTCATATTGTATCAAACACAGTGTGTGAGTTAAAAAGCCTTTGTGTAAGAAACTTAAAATTTATAAGAGATGTAGCCTCTGTGGTAGACCTTGTAAAGAGTTGGTATTTACAAGGAAGAAGGTGGAGGGTGTTGTTTTCTTGAGATTTGATGGTGAGAGGGGAAGTACCTCTTGGTTGCTAAGAAGAGAAATTAAGGTAGAGAGAAGATTGAAAGGGTTTCAAGAAGAAGGTATGCAACATGGTTTTTGTTGAGGTAATCTTTGATGTTCTTGATGGATCTCTTATGTTTCTTTTATCTCTTGTAAATCTATATGAGGATTATTGCGAGATTAAGGATTTCTATGTTTGTTGGAATCCCTTGAGTGCTTGTAATTGAACTTGGATACATAGTGGATTTTTAGCTTAGTGGGGGGAGTAGCCTTATGGTGAACCTCCGGTAAATATTGTGTTTTATGTGTATGTTAATTTCATTTCTAGTTTCTTGAAGATTATTTGTATGTCATGAGGATAACGGAGAAATCCAAATTGTGCGAGGGTGATGTATTTCGCGCATTTCACCCCCAACATTATCTAGAAAGCTGGATAAAAGTGAGAAGTGGCTTTTTTAAATTACGTCCTAGATGTAAAAACCCTGCCATATCTCACCTTTGCTTTGCTGATGACCTTATTGTTTTTATGAAGACCCCATTATAGCTAGGAGCCTCAAAGACGTTCTAACCGAGTTCGATGCTTTTACATGTCCTTAAATGAAAACTGAGAAAAAGATAGGCGTTATGTGCTGGACTTGCGACACAAGGGATAGAGGAGGTCAGTGAATTTATTGGGTATAGTGTTGGGAGTTTATAACCAATTAGATACTTGGGGTTACCTGTAATTACTACCAGATTGTCTGCTGCTGATTGCTTACCTCTGGTTGAGATATTTAAACAAATAATTTAGAGTCGGAAGATCAAATTTCTATATTATGTTGGGAGATTGGTGCTTATCAAATTTGCACATTTATTGAACTTCTATTTACAACCTTCCTCAATCTATTGTTGATATGTTGATTCTTATACTAACATAATGTCTAACAACGATTATAAGACCACTCTCGTATAACTATTTACAAATAGTAAGAAAACTAACGGTGTCCAACAACTAAATCAACCAGATGAAATAACCCGTAAACAACTCTACCCATATAGACTATGTGCACCATCAAGATCCTCAAGAAACTAATATAAAACTTAATAGACCTACCATACTAAGATGTCCAACAATCACCATAATTGCACACCTTAATTACCAGGATTTATTAATGATATTCCACATGTATAATCTCAAAACTCAAAATCTAGGCATAACTAAACATATCATATTTCTGACCAATATTCTGCATTCCAGACGTATCTACAACTCTTAAATCTATTAATCACAACTCCAAACTATATAATCATCCCAATTATCGATTCGAAATTTGATAAGAAACTATTAAGGTCTTCAAGTCAAGTCCAAATAAAATCCTCCATTTATACCCATACAAGATTTGATTTCAAAGATGATAAAACTCCAAGTGCCTTCTTGTTCTCTTTATTAGTAACTTCAAAAACTAACAAAGTTAAGCTAACTACTACTGGATAACAAATTTCAAGGAACTAAAGTAGATATTAAGCTCCCTTAAAGGAGACTATTCTACACACAAAACACAACCTATTTTCCCAAAGTGCCACCTTGATTTGGGGTTAGAGATCAATTATCTATAACCCACCTTAAAGAATAATTAAGTATTTTATGCTTGAGTTATCTTAATTTGAATAAGGCTCGAGTACAAAGATGAATACCATGAATTAATAAGAGCTGATAATGCCTAGGATGAAGTATTGTTAGCTAAAGATTGTGTGGCTAAGAAATCAGAGTACTACCAGAAGACTCATCTATGAAACCAGGTCAAAGATATAACCCCCAACCAATTGTACTAAGAGTTAATTTACGAGAACCTACTACCAATAATCAATAGGTAAACCTAGGCTCATTAAGGTCACAAATTTATATTAGGAATTCAAGAATATGAATCATCAGTAACTGTATAAGATAACATTCATGAGTAGGATTTCAATAAAACTAAAGATATAATTTCTAAGTTATGATTTTTTTTTCTATTATGGCATATGAGAAGGATAAGAGTACTTACCTTAAATTGAACCTGTTGAAGGTAAAGAGGTGGAAACGAAGAACGAATAACAATTGCAATACATTAATCTTCAAACTATAGAACACCATAATTGGGATTGGTATATACATCTTGCACATTAGATCTATTGTTAAATCTATAAGGAAACTTGAATTCTTCGATATTTATTATGTCTACAGGGAGGCTAACAAAGTGGTTAACCATCTTACTAACCTCCTTACAACTTGTGGATTTATTGTTCTTATGCCATAATCCACAATCGAATTGAGATTAACCTAATTTGAAGAAATAAATATGTAGAACAAACAATTGGCAGAAGTATTTTATTTTTAAAGTTTTAATTGCTCAATTGCTTGATTTCAATTGAATTCCTCTCAAACCCTAAGTCTTTCTTACAAAAAATTGGATCGAGCTTCAATTTGGTTGTTCTTCATGTTATTCTTCAATCTAGGTTAATCTCAATTCGATTGTGGATTAAGTAGTATCAGATTTTCAAGTAACGATTTTCGGGGGGATTGTGGTTTGTGGTCTCTATACGTGATTGACTCAAGCAAATGAAGGAGAACTTAGTGAGTCCATTGAAGATTCACCGAAAACCTAGTTTGAAGAAGAAGACAAATTTAGAGATGGGCGATTCTGAAGATCGACTTACGAAGTTAGAAACAAAAGTTTCTGACCTAACTATTTAGAGGAGTTAGTAGAGTAATTACGTCTTGCGAATCTTATGAAAGCTTCCACTTCGATGAAACGGCGAGAGCGCACGAAAAAGAAAGGGGTTATGGAGGAGGATAAATATAGGGATACCGAGGAGGTAGATAGTGATTCTAGTAAAGCCAAATTTGTCGAGGAGCGATCGGTTATTGGTAAGTCAATGAATTTCATGAGTAATCTTCGTATTAATTTTAAAATTAAAATTCCGGTATTCGACATTTTAATAGATGCCGAGAAATTGAATAATTGGTTAGAGACCTATTTTTTCGTTTACGAATATTCCAATGCTTTGAAAATATGCTTTTCTATATTGAAATTTACAAGTCATGCACTCACGTGGTGGAAGTACTATCAGAAACGTCATAAAGTAGGAAGCTTGAGTTGGAAGGAGTTCAAGGTATTAGTGAAGAAGTAATTTTATCTTATTGGGTATAAGAAAGAGCGATGGTTCCAATGACATAATTTGTGCCAAAAGTTTGATCAATCTGTATAATAGTACACTACAACATTTCATAACCAAGCTTTGGTTTTGGACATCAATGTGGATGAGTATGAGGTGTTCATGAAGTACACGGGGGGTTTGTCAGAGTCCATTAGAAGAGAGTTGAAGATTTTTATTGTGGCCAATATTGAAGACGCTACCGTGAAGGTAATTTCTATTAAAGACAAGTACTTGAAGAGTGACAAAAAAGACGATAAGAACAAGTCGGGGTACAAGTCTAGTTTGAAAAATGAGTATAAGGGAGAGTCTAAAGGAGATGGGTCTTCGTCCAAGGAGAATTATTGTAGTTATTGTAAAGCGAGTGGGCATATTTCAGATAAGTGTTGGAAACTTCACCTAGAGTTTAGGCCAAAGGAGGAGAAGAACAATTAAGAGAGATATGCACTAGCCGCAGTGGCTGGTGACTTTTTAAATTTAGATAAACTGAATCCTAAGCTTACTCTTATGTTTCAGCAGACTATGGCTACCGAGGTGGCGAGTTGGGAATAGCTTTTCTATGTCAATATTCAGGTAAAGCAGAGCTTAGTAAAGGCTATTGTTGATCCAAGTAGTCAGAAAAACTTAATTTCTAAAATGTTGGTGAAGAAGTTGGGTTTTTAGATACTACAGTTCATCCTAAGCCGTATGGTTTGGGGTAGATTTAGAAAGACGCAAAGTTGATGATCACGAAGCTGTGTACATTCAAGTTTGCAATTATAAAAAGGTTTATTGACGAGGTGACATGTGAGGTGGTTCCTTTATATGTGTATCAGGTCATCTTGGGTAGCCCTTATATTTGGGACCGAGATGCGATTCATTTCCGTAGAGCTCGCAAGTATTATCTTGTAAAGGAGGGAAACAAGTTCTGTATTAATGCTTGTAAAGAGCATGTTACTACGAATAATTTATTGGTACGACCGGTTCAAGAGGGTACGTCGGCTAAAGTGTTGTCTCCGATGACAAAGTCTTCAAAGCAGCAAATCAACATAGGAGTGGACAACAAAATGGCTGACAGGTTATCTCAACCCTCATTACCAACTATTTCTGCTATGTTGGTAGCTATGAAGATACAACCTATTGTTCTTTCGGAGTATGATATGATGATCACAAAGGGCATATTATGATTTACCAGAAGTTGTTGCAAGGCAAGACATATGAGTATGAATTGCATAAGGGTTTGTTTTCTAGGGTACTCTATAATGACGTATTTTTGAGAGGATAATCTTCAGCAATACTTCTAGTAAGGATTATGCAATAATAAGCTTAAACAAATAAGATTTTACGTGGAAACTTAGTAAAGGCTGAGAAAAACCATGACCTCGAGAGGGCTTTGATGAAAAATCCAATAAGTTGTTAATTATTACAATTTGTTGTGTTATTAGAAAGTAAGGATTAATGAATAACAAAGTTACGGATCTGAATAACTCATTCTCTACCTGTATTTATAGTAGATACATGCAGTTTATAAAAAGAAAAATAGTTTCTTATTTTGGGGTAGTGGGCAAACTTCGCGGATCTCCCAACGACTCTATTTGACCAAGTACAACAGCAGGTCTAAAACTTTGGTTGCTAATGTGACATCTTCTCGAATGATGGAACGTCTTTGACTAAGATCTGTCGGCTTCTCTTTGTCGAGTTTGGATTGAGAACTGTGATCGTAGATGTGGCATCTTCTCGAATGATGGAATGGCTTCGACTAAGATCTGTTGGTTTCTCTTTGTTGAATCTGGGAAATATGCTACTACACACTCTTCTATGTAATCCTTAGGGTGGAGACCGTTTGTATTAGATTATGGAGGTTCATTATTCCCAGGTTGCAGGTCATTTTGGAGTTGAGCAGATTCTTTTGGATTTGCGGTGTTATGTCTTTTAACCGAAGATGCAGGAGGATATTGCCCGTGTAGTTCATGGCTGCGTTCTATGCAACACATCTTAAGCGAAGTATAAGGCTCGACGTGACAAACATCAAGTTGAGTGTACTTTTTAAGAGGGCGACCTAGTTTGGTTGTATTTGGATAAAGAACGACTAAAAGGAGAAGGTTAGAAACCCATACCTATCTGTTATGGTCTATTCACCATACTCAAGAAGATTGGTGACAACGCATTCTAATTGGATTTGTCACCTTTCATGAAAATGTATTCAGTGATTAATGTCGAGCATTTGAAGTTGTTTGAGCCGTCTTGATGTAGAAGCTCGTTATGTGTTAGAAAAAATAGATTAGTCGAGCAAGCTGGAACACAAGCCCGATTCACCAAAATGCCAAAAATCATTGAAGTTAAAAGGGTTAGTAACTCCAAATAAATAATGGTTTAATAGTTTTTAAGTGAATAGTGGTATTTAATGAGGTATTTAATGAGGTATATGAAGAGTTCTATACCTATTTCTTTAATGTTCTTTAAATTGATTTATGGTTGTAACTTGTAAGCCTATAAAAAGGCTGAGCTCATATGTAAGAAAGAAATGAATCATTATCAATCAAATTACCAAAGTTATCTTTTATTTTCTTAATCATTTTTCTTTGCTTAACCAATAAAGCGTTTATTTCCCTCGTGGACTCGAGGATATTAAATTCTTCTGCTCCAACTCTTCGTTAAGTGGTATCAGAGCAGGTTGTAGGCCTGTAACCATAACGTGGATGATTGATTAAGAAGACCGTTCCCAAGATAAAATTCTTGGAAAATATGTTACGAAGAAAGAATTCGCCAATTTTGCGGAGAAAATCGAGGCTTCCATCCAACAACTAAGTAATGTCGTCGTGGCGCTTACTACTCTAGTTGGTGTTACCCCATCATCCACAATCTCTTTGATGTCCACCCCAAACACACAAGTACCCAATGCCTCTTCTCTACTAAAATCTCCATCTCCCGTCCATATAGCCCCCACCGCCATCACTTCATCACCAAATTTACCAATACCAAATCCCCCACCCCAAATACAACCCATTTTACCTATAATACCATCTCAAATACCTCTTGGGAAAAATGAAAAATCAATTGGTGTTGAAAATACAATTGACCAATTCGATGATCATTCAACCATAATTGCTAATATGGTAGCCACTACCAAGAACTTCATCGAACGCATTTTCTCCACGTATGCAAGAATATAAAGTGACACATTCCATACAATTTTTAACAACGGGTACAAGTTTCCAAACGGGTATGAAGACCATTTTATCATGGAGATTTCACTAGGTGATATAAATTTTGTGTCTAGAATGAATATGAGCAATCTCCTACAACCTATTATTTTCTTATCACAGAGCTTGAGGACGAGTTTTTCAAAAGATTGGGTAAATATGAAGAAGGGTAGAAGAAAGAAAGAAACACAATTTAGAGCTGCTATATCTGATGAAAGGCGAGGAAAAATGAAATTATTTGTTTATGTCGAAAGAAGATACCGAATTTCAAAATTTATATAAAGGAAGAAATGGGTAAGCGCACCGACGCTGGCAAGAGAGGGCAAATATCTGCGATAAATTTTAAGGGTAAAAGATTAAAATACTTGTCTACCGCTCGCAAATGGGAGAACCCTTACTTCTTTTTACTGAACTCAAGGGCAAATTCTTTTTAAGAAAGTGAGATTGATGTAGAAGCTCATTATGTGTTAGAAAAAATAGATTAGTCGAGCAAGCCCGAGCACAAGCCCGATCCACCAAAATGCCAAGAGTCATTGAAGTTAAAAGGGTTAGTAACTCCAAATAAATAATGGTTTAATGGTTTTTAAGTGAATAGTGGTATTTAATGAGGTATATGAAGAGTTCTATACCTCTTTCTTTAATGTTCTTTAAATTGATTTATAGTTGTAACTTGTAAGCCTATAAAAAGGCTAAGCTCACATGTAAGAAAGAAATGAATCATTATCAATCAAATTACCAAAGTTATATTTTATTTTCTTAATCATTTTCCTTTGTTTAACCGACAAAACGTTTATTTCCCTCGTGGACTCGAGGATATTGAATTCTTCCGCTTCAACTCTTCGTTACATCTTTTTTAGATGAAGACTCTACAATCGATACTCGCCTACCATCAGTTGATGACTTATGGATGGAAAGAGAAGATCCGTTGCAGGAGGATAGTATTAT
Organism: Kingdonia uniflora; assembly: GCA_014058105.1. Taxonomy (NCBI): domain Eukaryota; kingdom Viridiplantae; phylum Streptophyta; class Magnoliopsida; order Ranunculales; family Circaeasteraceae; genus Kingdonia; species Kingdonia uniflora. The sequence goes on along the minus strand of JACGCM010001796.1, from coordinate 41,048 downwards.
ATAGAGGAAAGTTCATGCTATAAGACGGGGTGGTATCGAGTCGTTCCAAGTTGGGAAGAAAGGTTAACTACTTAGTAAGTGAAAGTGGTACAAGAGGGAAATGGGCACGACCGCATTCCCACATCTACATTTCTAGCTTGAGCAATAGCTCAAGGCTCATAAAGGGGGGAGCCATGATCCAGGAGGATTTGGGTTAATATTTGACTTTTTTTTTAAAGTCTATTCGAACAGACTTTTTATGTCTGTTCAAATAAACCACTGTCTGAGTATATTGTTTGAACAAACTTTTAGTATGTTCAAATACACTTAGTTTTTGTTCGAACATAGTATTGTTCTATTCGAACAAATGCGCGATTTAGCATAGTTTTAAGTCGTGAAAAATGTATTTTTGTCCAATCTTGTAACCAGAAACTTGTAACCATCATAAAGGGGAAAGGCTGGGCAAGATGAGATCATCTTAGATTAATCCAAGCTTTTGTAAGAGAGACTTAGGGTTTGAGAGGAATTCAATTAAAATTAAGTTATTGAGCAATTGAAGCTATAAAAGGGAAATTCTCTCGCCAATTTGGTTGTTCTTCATGTTATTCTTCAATTAGGTTAATCTCAATTTGATTGTGGATTATGCCAAATGATTTTTCTGCTGTTCTACAAGGGCTCATTGATGCTGATGCTACATGTAAGGTTTACTTTAGAAGTATTAATACCTGAGTCCTTGCAGTTAAAGCTTTTCACCAAGCTCTTGGCCTTGGTTGCCTGGTTAGGAGTTATCTGTGATACTTGTGATGCTTAGAGTAATTATGTAAGGGATGGTTGGGGTGTTCCTGGTTTCATGGCTTATCCATTGTGGTATGGCTGCCTTGGCACAAGTTTTTTTGTTGACTGAAATTTGTTATTGAGGATGGTGGTTTGTTTGTGGATGGGTCCAGTTTGTTGCTGATGATGGTTCTGGACTATAGTTTTTTGCTTTTATACTAGAACTTTGATGTGCAGTTATGGAAATATGGCTAGTGTATCGTTTTGGGTTTGGATTTAGGTTTGGGTTCTCTTTCACTATTTTATATAGTAGGGTTATGAGTGTTAGCATGGACTGAGTTCTGTAGGAAGGTTATTTATGTTGTAAGATGAGTTGCTATTGAAAGCCTGGTGGGGTTCCTTTGGTTGGTTATGGCTCTGCTTGGTATCCCGTTTATAGCCCCACATATCAAGTAATTCTATTTTTTTTTGATCTAACCATTACTAACCATTGGATCAAAGAAAATAAATGGTAATCCTTGATTCGTGGAGCTATAAACGGGATTCCAAGTGGAGCTTATATGGATCTTGTATATCTTGTTTTTTGGAATTCTCTTAAGAACTTTTTTTGTTGGATGAGTTCTAATGGTGGAATTTTGTTTTTGGTTGGATTGGTTTCAGGCTCTTTCTTTTCCTGTATGTGGGTAAGGAGAGTTGTTCCCACCTTGTACATATTTCCTTTATGTCTTAATCAAGACCGACAGTAGGAGGTCTTCTTTGCGATAGATATGATGGGAAAGGGAGTTTGTGACGTCAGCTACGTCCATTGAACTTTGCCACAATATGACGCAAATGCCCCCGTTCACTTTAAAGGTTTGAAAGGGCAAGTACTGTAATTTTGTTATCTCTTCCCTCTTCTCTCTCGATCTCATTCTCTAGATCCAATTTCTTCTCTCTACAAGCTCGATGATATAACCTTAATGTTAGAATTTGTAACATGGGACCTTCTCCAATCTACAAACCAGAGAATTAAACAAGAGTAGCCTCTGTAGAATTAAAATAGAGTTTGTGCTGGTTTGCTGTGAGGGGTTTAGTACAAGGGGTCTTGGAGAACTGGTTAGCAAATGCAGGTATAAAATTAAATTTGATTTTTTTTTTGTTTGATTATGTATTGGTTAATTAATGTTTATTAGATCTGTTTTGGTCTAAGCAATGTTGGGTTTTGTTTGAATCTTGATAAAAATGAGATATTTATGTTTAATTATAAATGCGAATTTCAGCCCTAAGAGTCACATCCTCATTTTGCCTTTTAGAACAAAACATTTAGGTGAAATCAAAAAGCTAGGGTGGCCTCACTTGAAGAAAGGATGCAATTATACTTTAAATTCGGCCGTTGTTTATGATTTTGTTCAGACCTGGGATAGCTAGAGATATTTCCAACCACATTTCCGTACTGCTATCGAATCGATGGGGATGAGAGCATGAGATGTTGGGGCTCGGAGCACGAGAAGTTCAATGGAAATAATGGAGATGCCGATCACAACGACTATGGGGTGAACTGATTAAAACTGGAGGTGTCCAGGGGATTCAGAATTGACTACATTGTGAGAGACTGATGTTATTACCATTAAGTATCTTTCATATCATGGGCATTGGTGCTAGATGTATGAGTCAATCACATTAGGCTTACAAGAGTGTTAGTTGTAGCCGCATACCAGCAATAGGATCTGAGTAAGACAAATCTAAATGTACCTGCTTTTACAACTTTGAAGTATGAGATGAGTCTCTTGAAGTTGTGGATGCTAATCATGGTAATATTGAAATTGGATATAATGGTTTCATCCTAAAGCCTTGGTATTGGTGGTCGTGGTCTGTCCTTCCATTTGAAAGTCATAGATAAAGATTTGAAAGAGAGATCCGATGTAGTGCCCATAAAGGAGGTTATAGGCACTAGAATGTACGACATAGTATACTTGCTCTCATGGAAAGATATGATCACACTTATCAAAGGTGACACAAATTTAGCTGTAGATCTCTTGGAAATTTTGTATAGGATTATATATTCATATTATTCTTTGCTCGTCTTCAATATTGTTATCATGAAATAAAAGTTGCATTTTTTTGGCTCCTCAAGTATTTCACATCCTTTTGTTCTCGTCTCTTCATATATTTTGTTTAAATTTCATTAGGATTTCATTTTTATTTGTTAGCTAGTTTACTGGTAATTCAAATGGTTCATGAGTCCGTTTAGCAACTGACAGGTGATTTAGTACGGCAGAACTGGAAGAATTGGTTTCATGTGCAAAATCAATTCATAGCTTAAAAAGGTAAAAATTTGATTTTAAGTATTACAATGGAAGTGATCTAAGTTTTAGAATCGATGTGATTTAAGAACAATATTGGAGGAATACGAGAAACTGTTTCTAATACAAAAATAATGGAGGTATGGTTGATGACTGAATGAAAGGAAAAATAGAAAAAATGATAAGCAGATGATATGTTGCTCATGTTTTCGGTAGAGAATGTCGTAAAGAAAGCAGTTCAAATACATCTTGCAGTAAAAGGAGTAAGAGTTATCTTTTGTGAAATTTGTACTTCATATTATAACACTTCTGAGTATAGTTAAACAGTTGTTCCTTATACGTAATCCCATAAATGACCCCTGAAAATCTCCATCATAAAACTATTTTTTCCAGTAGATGTTATGTATCTGAGTTATTATTAAACAAGTGCGCCACCATTAACATATTATGTCAAAATCAAAGCCACTAAACCAGCATGGCCAATCTACCATTCCACATCTCTGCGCCGGACGCCATTACTCCATCTGATTTCGATTTAACACTTATTCCTTTGAATAAAGGAGCTAAAGATGCAAGAGACAATATGACCGAATTCTCCATAAACCACAGAAGTCCTCCATTTGCCAATTGCGCTACCAAGTCATCACCTCTCACCAACTCCACTGCAATGGCAGCAACAAATCCTGTCATTGCAAGTCTGCCATTGATTCTTTCGGGCGCAGGTCCGTTGAAAGCCAACAAGTCTGAAAACTTGGGACTAACCTTCTTCGATGCAAGTGGTGTGATCGAGTCCTTGTCTGTTCATTAAAAAGGAAAAAGAAAATAGTTTGAATTAAGAGTTATTCATGTGCATATTATGACAATTCTGAGATAAAAATCTTGGCATCTCTAGAGATGTCTGATGATAAATCTTACCTGATCGACCATGCACCTCACTTGCATGGTATTAGTCCGCCTTTGTTGACGGGACATGTAGATAAAGGAAACAAGCCTTTTATTATTGGTTTTGTGACATGCAGATAGTTTGGATGCTCCATTTCTGCTAAGTGGGGTTGACAAAGATTCTTTAGACTTGGTGAGTTCATAGATCTAGCAAACAGTTATTTGATTAAAGATACATGCATTGTATTAGTAATGTTTATAGTCTCGTGTAAGTGTGTACCAATTTGTGTAATTGGCTAAATTATGTACACGCATTATTTGGGAAGACCAATGAGCATCACATATTTTTTAGATTCAAGTTGATTTTTGGATAACTGATAAATTTATTTATAATACTTGCATGGGAAAACCAGGTGTACATTTGCATTACCATTTAAGCTGCACGAGTATGATAGGTCGTCACAAATTTTTGCGGTTTTGAAGTTGTAATATTTGAATTTAGTCTTTTTTATCGCATTATTTTATGTCTTCTCTATATTGTAATAACGAACTATATCGTTTATGTCATTTTTTGGATTTGAATTATTTGATATTATAAAAAGCTTAAGACATGGTATAAAAATGTTTTTGTGCATGTTGTATGGTGTAATTGTGTTGAATGATTGTTATACAGGTTTATGACTGATATGCAGGTTGTTTGTAATAGTCTATAAAATTGGGTAAGTGCTGCCCAGCCTTTGCAATTGTTATGCAGGTTTATGAAATGATAGTCTATAAAACATGGAAAATGTTGCCCAATTTTCTTTGATTGGTATACAAGTGTGTAAAATGATTTGCATGTGGATTTAGAGTTTTTTAAAACTGGGGAAGTGTTGTTTATTTTTGTTTATTTTTGTAAAAATCTAGAATACGAATTGCAATTTTTCTTATGAAATGGAACGAGTTTCGAGATGGTTGAGTTAAAAGCATGAAAGCAATATTTTACTTAATTGACAATTTTATACAAGTCTTCTTTGGGTAGTGCTGAAGACACGCAACTAAAGAGGTGTAGTGTCGAAGGCATACCTTTATGGCTTTTCAAAAATCATCGCGTCGGTCTCCCCACCGTTTAGCGGTAATACTAGTTTAAATGCTCACAGTTAAAAAAAAAAAAAAAAAAAAAACCCTACATAATGAAGATGTATTAATATAGGATGATTAGTTAATTTTGTTTGTTCCACTGTGATAAGAAGAGCTAAAAAAGTTATCTTTTTACGAGGGTTTAGAAATTTGGATTTATCAATCCTTGTTAATTTGTTCTCTCTATATCCAATGAGTGAGCTCTAGCTAGTTTTTGGTTCAGTGGTTGTGTGAAAAACCGAGGCTCTCAACTCTTATGGGGTGAGAATTGGTGGACAACCCCTTTAGTTGTTCTTGTGGGCTTCCGGGGTTTGTACCTTGGGGCCCTTTACTTCGGGATTTGTACCCTTTGGGGACGTGTTACATTGTAGCTATGGATCTCTAAAACTTTCTTGCTGTCGAAGAAATTACATATTGTTTTATTTGCTAGTTAGTTGATTCCTAAGATTTTAGTCCCACATTGATTATGTTACTTGGACCAAATTTAAGTACTAATATAAAATAAGTAGGACTGGCTCGGTTGAAAGATACTTACCTGGACGGGGTCTTTGGACGATCAATAAGATCCATGGCCTAGGCTTGTGACCTTTATTGCACTTTGGAGGGGTGCTCGCCTAACATCTCCCCAAGTGGGAGAGTGTACGTCATTATTTGTTACTGAGGGGGTACGCGTTCGCGCGGCCCCTACCATTTCCTAATTTCAATAAACTTAATTTGCAACCTCTGATCGAGATACTGTTGATTAGTTTTTGGCATGGTAATAATAAAACATCTCACCAGTTTGTTTGTGTTTATTCCCCCAGTCTTGTGTCGTGCATTCCTTAGCAAATTGATCTGCCAATTTTTTTTTGCAAGGCAAGCCGGTCTAATATAGGGATCCGTTACCCTGAGTTTCCAGCCCCATGAGGTTTCAAACCCACGAACTACCACAGGTAATCTGCCAATTCTCTTGTTTAGCGATGCTCAAAAGAACATAGTAGATGTAATTTTTATATATACTGTAATTCCTATGTGCTAATCAAAAGATAGTAGGTACAGTTGTGTTGGCAATGTAGTGGGATGTAAAGAACATTTTGGAAAAAAACACTACTTTGTTTTCCTTAGAGCCCAAGGAAGGAATTTGATGCTAAACTATGACTTATATATACAGATCTCTCTGCTTGTTGTTTCTCTAACTAAAGAACTCAAACTCACTGATCAATCATCTTAATTCAGTATTTGTCAATGGGGTTTATGAAGGTAAGAAGCGAGGATTTGAAGAAGTTTTTGAAAGCCTTTAATACGATGATCAAGCAAGGGGGTACAAAGCCAAGAACATGGGGAAGAAAAAAGAGGAGTTCTATAAGGGCTATAGAAGAAGCATGAGTTGAAACATGAGAGCTTTGTCCTAATTTTCGTGTTCTTCTATATTTTCAAGTTCTAGCACTTTTTTCTTCTTCTAGAGTTCATGATTTTATCTCCTTCGCACAAATGAGTAAGATAACCATTTATCTCGACAAGTTAATCAGTTAGAGAAGGCTAAAAGCTGAGGTTAACGGGAGCCAGCCCGTTAAGAATAATCAAAATTAAAGATTCACAATAAGACCACTTAAAGATTTATAAAAAAATAATACTCCCATAAAATACTGAAACTAAATAATCCATCAACTTAAGTTATTCAGAGAAAATTGCAAGGTTTTACATGTTTCCATACTTATTCATTCTAATAAAAACTAAATGATAACCAATCTCAGATGATTAGGCTTCTCCATTAGCTTGCTGAAAACCTTTCTCTAATTCGAGTAAGCCCGCATGCATTGCAGAGAGACTGAACTGAAAAATACAGGTTATTGTTAATCACTAGAGAAATTTGAGGCATTAGATTCAGTACTAATACTCAAGTTGATCATCCTTATTTTTGCGGCTTCCCTTATTTGCTCTTATTACCATAGGGCATATACAAAGGAGAACATTAGATACCGGGCTAACTTTCTTCTCCTTTTTTGGGTGATAAAAAGTTGCGTCTTTTGGGCCTAATAGGCCAGTACGCCAAACTGGGGTTGTCGTCTTTCTACAGCTGGTGCATGCTCGAAGAAATGTTGATATCCCTAGGTTGACATGAAGCTCAAGTACATGATTCTACCAAATAGGTGAATACATCTCGTTAGTACTGACAACATTATAGATTATTTATCAAATACAGTACTAAACTTATGTTGAAAGAAACTTACGTGTCTGGATACTAGGACATTGCGGTCACGCCAATACGATGGTGAGTCCCTCTCACATATCAAGCATCGATAAGCAACAGTGGGCGCATTAATTGGAGCCGTTGTTCCCATGTAAGACACAATATTGTTAGCAACAGCATAGTTATGCGCATTGTTCGCAATGGTAGGAAAATAATAGTTAAGAGGTGCGATCTGAGGACCTCCATAATAACCAAGGGCAGGCAAGACAGGATACCAAGGGAACCCACGGCTCAGATTGTTCCCGTACACTTGCCCCATGCCATTCAGACCAGTGCTTCCATACACCGCTGAAATAGTGTCCGATGTCACCTATATAAGCAAACAAAAGTTTCCTCTATTTGCTAAGTGTGTAAAAGTACTACGTACTAATCATATAAATTACATCAAGTATATGCGTGTAAAGAGATTTTGAGACGAAAATGTTATTGACATCTATGATATAGGTAACTAACTCTTTTCAAATTCAATCAACCAAAATAGGGTAAGACAATAACTTTTAGAGTTGTAAATGAACAATTTAGTTGTTTTCTTTAGTTCTATTGCTTGTGTTGTGTCTATGAGCACTAAGGCACGCGCAAGCGCGAGCGCGTGCCTAGCCATTATGTTCAAAGTTCAAAGTTCAAAGTTCAAAGATTTATTCAAGCGATCATGTTCAAACATTTATGTTTTGATATCACGTCAATTCTTTTTCTATGTGATCAGTCTATTCATTTAATCCATGACCATATAGCTAATTATGTTCCTTCCACCATCAGAATTGATGTCAATCCATGACCCATGTAGTTAATCTAGAAAACATCTACCCAAAAATCAGTTAAAAAATTAATATACCTAGGGGGTTGCACTCACAAAATTCTCAATAATTTCAAATTAAACCCTAAAAATCTAAATCACACGGGGTTACTTGAAGAAATTGGGTTTTAAAGCTAAAATCTTTACATGCGCCATCATAGCCAACAATTACAAGTTTGAAACTAGGGTAATCGACTGCTTGCTAATCCACAATCAAATTAGAGACTACTTTAAATGAAGAACACAATATTTGGTGGGTTAAATCTCCCAAGAAGAACTTCTATTGCTCAATTGATTGATTACAATGAATTACTCTTCTAAAACCCTAAGTTCTAGATTACAACTTGGATCTCTAAATCTCCCTTGATCTCTCATCTTCACATTGCCTAGCCTTGCCTTTAAATAAGTTACAAGTTTCCTAGGTACAATGTAGGACTAAATTGCAATTAAAAAGGCCTAAAAATAGAAGTAGTTGGGGCTCTGTTCGAACAGAACATTTCTCTGTTCAAACAGAACATTTCTCTGTTCAAACAGAAGACTCATTTTAGTTTTTGCTCAAATAGACTATTTTTTTGTTCGAACAAAAGACTCAAAACAGACATTGTTAGAATAGAACATTTCTCTGTTCGAACAGAAGACTCAGAATAGTCTCTGCTCGAATAGAACATTTTTATGTTCGAACAGAAGACTCAAAACATACACTGTTTGAATATAACATTTCTCTGTTTGAAGAGAAGACTCAGAACAGGCTCTGTTCGAACATAACATTTCTCTGTTCGAACAAAACTTAAGACATTCAAACGACTTAAAATCTCATTCGAATGACTTTGGCAAATTTACTAAAATCTGGACTAGTTCGTTTGGCTTGACCTTGTTCCTTCTCGTTCGAACGGCTCAAGTCTCGTTCGAATGACATGGTATCTTTTGGAGGGGTTTAGTATTTAGATCCTTCTGGATCATGGATCCCCCCTTTAGGAGCCTTAAGTTCATGCTCAGGCTAAAACTGAAGATGAGGGAAAATGGCCGTGCCTATTTCACTGTTGTACCACTTCGACTTGTTGGGTAGCTAACCTTTCTTCCCAACTCTGAACGACTCAATACTTCCCCGTATTGTAACAGTAACATTCATCTCTAGAATACTATCCTCTTGCAATTGATTTTCTCTTTCCATCCATAAGTCATCAACTGACGGTAGGCGAGTGTCGATTGTAGAGTCTTCATCTAGGATAGATGGCTCAAAGAGTTTCAAATGTTCGACATTAATCATCGAATACATATTCATAAATGGTGGTAATTATAATTGGAATTTGTTATCACCAATCTTCTTGAGTATAGTAAATGAACCATAACGGATAGGCTTGAGCTTCTTACCTTCTCCCTTGAGACGTTCCTTACCCAAATGCAACCAAACTAGATCATCATCTTGAAAAGTACATTCAACCCAATACTTGTCGTGTCGAGCCTTATACTCCGCTTGAGTCTTCTTTAATTGTTCTTTAACAGCCTTATGAACCTTACTTATCTTCTCAATTAAATGCTGAGCTTTAACTCGTTCCTTTTCTTTCTTCCCTGACACTGTCTTATCACCAAGACTAAATGCCATATCAAAGGGGTTTTGAGGTAAGTACCTAAGACAAACTTCAAACGGAGACTTCAATGTGGAACTATGAATCTCCCGGTTAAAAACAAACTGATGATACGACAAACTATCATCCCAAGTTTTAAGATGCTTATAATATAATTCCCGTAATAAATAGACCAAAGTGCGATTGACTACATCTGTTTGCTTTTCAGTCTGGGGATGAAACGGGGTAATTCTCTTCAACTTAGTATCTATTATCCCCCATAACGATCTCCAAAAATACCCTAAAAGTGGCTATCCCTATCAAAAATAATAGAAGGGAGCTTGAAATACCTCTAAACGTCTTTAAAAAATAATCCTTCCCCGGTAATCGTCTTCTGGCATGAAATAAAAACTATAATTTTGTTGAATCGATCTACCACCACAAACAGATAATCATTCTTACACTTGGTCATGGGCAAACCGCCCATAAAATCTATCGATATGCTCTTCCAAGGTTGGCTAGGTACTGGTAATGGTAAATACAATCCCAACTTACGATTGAAAAGCTTCGATGTGTTGCATAATGTTAGAAAACTAATAACGCGGAAGCTAAATTAACCTTGATTAATACTAAGATCTCTTAATTGCATAAAATAAAAGTCAAAGACCAAGGGTTTATGAAATTTACCCCAAACTTTACAATCTCTCTCTAAGGCTAAGCCTTTTCTCTTACTAAAACCAACATACTAAATAAACTAAGCTTAAACTCTCTTTTATAGGAGAAGAGACCTAGCAGAAATAGAAACCCTAACTAGACTCTAATTATGAGACTTTTCCTAATTATAATGTAATTAAAGTAAATAACAAGAACTAAATAAGAGGGTGTGCACATGATGACTTATCAACTCTCCCTCTTTAAGAAGAATTCGACCACGAATTCTACAGCTTGATATAATCCTTGTAATTAGAAATGGACCCAACTTCGCAAAAGCCTTCTGAAATCCAAGAATCATCTTCACTGTTGCAATCATCTTTGAGAGAAGCAATACGACGTGGAGAACGACCATTGTCGTGGGAGACCCCGCGACCTATCAACTCTCTCCTGTTACAAAAAATTTGACCCAGAATTTTAAACTCAGAAAATGTAGCTCCTAGAATAAGACAAGTCTGAATCCTTCCACGATACTTTCCATACCCGTTGACTCTGCCTCTGAAAAGAGAAAGTGTTGTCGTGCCAAAAAATCCTCCAAAACTAGTTTATTGTCATACGTTCTCGGAGAACACTACAAATGTGAACTTTCCCATGGTAATTCCCATACCTGATGATTTTGCCTGCAAAATGGCATACTATCTTGTTGCCAAAAAGCCTCTGTGAAACACTATTCGTATTCCTCAAAAATTTGTATATTACCATACTTGGATGATTTTCAAACTCTTACCAAAATGGATCAATAAACTTTAAAGTAATTACATTTTTTGGAGACTCATCAAAGATTGGGGGTTTATCCCAATCAATTGGGTGAAATTGACTCATTAAAGATTGAGGGTTTATCCCAATCAATTGGGTGAAATTGATGTTGAGTGACAATGAGGTTTGTATGTGGTAGGGGCACGCCCTTACTATTAACAGGCATACCCAGCCTCATACCCGTAACACCTTGCCCGGTTTCCACAATAATCTACCCCATGCTCGGGTCGTTCCCTGCCTGTGCCTAGTGTTCCCACAACACTATGCCCCGTGCCTTTGTTGTGGCCTACCCTGCCCGTGCCTTTCCCTTGTGGCATGCCAACATTGTCTTCACCAACTGCATGGTCTCTTTCGTTCGAACGAACCTAAAAGTCTTTCGAACGACTCCCCAAATTTTGCCTATTTTTGACTACAAAATTGTTGGCTTGGCTATCTACTGACTCGTTAGAACGGTGTACTCCACATTTGAATGACTCACGAGGCCCCTCTAGGTTCCTCTCTTTCTAGACCAGAGGCCCCCTAGTCACCGGCGACCTTTCCTTCGTCAATGGCAAGGAATTTTGCTTTTCTCTCATCGTTTGTCAACTTCTCGGCAAGGGTTTTGGATTGGGGTTGGTCTTCTTCTGGGTTTCCTGATGATTGAAATCATTGATCATGTGAAACCTGATAAGAGGATTTTTGGTCCTCTAGCAAAATACCCGCTCAAAGTACGATTGTTGAATTATAGTACGGATGAGTGAGATTAAATCCACAAGGAGGTTTGGGAAAACAAATACTTTCTAGGCCGAATTATGGTTTTGTAGAAGTTTGATTGAAAATAAAGAAACTAAAACAACAATTAACAAGAGAATAGCTACGACTAGAATACGGCCTAACCAAAACAATAATAGTAATCATGTAGTTTTACTAGGCGGATTATTCATGTAAAAAATCCTTGGTAATACATTTTCGAGTTAAACATCAACTCTAGAATCATGGTTAGACATCTAGGGTTTGGTTATGTTTGGTTTTACTAATTCGATAAGTAAGAGGGATTCTTCGAACTATGGTTAAGCTTGGCTAAATCTCTTTTACGAGTTCTCTTCGTGTTTGCCCTAAAATCTGATTTAATGGTTATAACACCGGATTTTGGCTAAATAGTCTAAATCAACTTACTAGCTATGATTAAGTCTAGAAGTATGATTATAGATCTTTTAGAACAAACGTATAAAGAAAACTACTCATAGAAACTACATAATAATTATTGCTACTAGGGTAAGGGCTTCCTTCTAGTCATAGCTAGAAGGGATTAAACTTCTATCATTCCCAAGATCATTGCATAAACTAACTAAAATTTTTACAAAATATAAATAAGAGAGAAGAAACTGAAACTTTATTTCTTCTAAACTTGCTCCAATATCAGATCTAATTACAATGAGGGAAGGGTCCTTTTATAGGAGAAGGAACCCAAATCTTTAAGAATATTACACATATCTAGAATATTACAATATATATTATTACAATCAATCACAAAGATATATGAGAACATCTTCACATCCTTTCCTTGTTGAGTAAAGAATTCTTATAACCATGGAAATTCTTGAATATATCTTTGTTGTAGAATATCTCCTCAATATAATTCTTGGATCTTGAATGTAATCTTCATTTATATTATACTCCAAATATATTTGTGAAAATATTTCTTATGTCTTGGATATCTCTTGCTAAAGAACGGTTGGAGATACTTTTATATGAATTTAAGTATTCGGTTCCAAATATCCATCTCCAATAGCTACAATCAAACAAACGTGCATAAGTACCTAAAATTAAATATAATGGACAACTAAAATATATGTTTGGGTATACTGAAAATGTCATAATTACTTTCTCATTAACCCCTCGCATCAAAGTCACAACCTCGTCGTTGTCTTTTGATTGAGAACTCTCCAACATGTCTCCGTCTTTCCCACTTACTAGATTAATGGCATGGTAAATCTTTCTCTTCATCGTCTCTTCGAGGTGTTTCATCTCCAAGCCATCTCCAACAAATTTCTTCAAATCTTTTGTCACAACTCCCACCTCTAACTTGCTTTTTTGACAATCTTCTTCTCTTCTATTTCTACTTCATCTTCGATAAAGTCGACAAATCTTCTGCCACCGTCGAAACTCACTAAGGTACATAATTTGGCAAACATCACCTCAAGTTGCTTAGACACCCAATAAAATTTTATGTTGAAATCACTGTAGTAACAACAAAATCACTGTAGCAATACTGAAAAATCAATGTAGCATGCAAAAATTACTGTAGTAGACACCGAAATCACTGTAGTAGTCAAAAAAATAAAAATAAAAATCTCCCACAAAATCTTGTTAGCTCTAGTACCAATTGTTAGAAAACTAATAACGTGAAAGTTAAATTAATCTTGATTGATACTAAGATCTCTCAATTGCATAAAATAAAGTCAAAGACCTAAGGTTTATGAGATTTACCCCAAGCTCTATAATCTTTCTCTCTAAGGCTAAGCCTTTTCTCATACTAAAACCAACATACTAAATAAACTAAGCTTAGGCTCTTTTTTATAGGAGAAGATACCTAGCACAAATAGAAACCCTAGCTAGACTCTAATTAAAATATAATTAAATTAAATAGCAAGAACTAAATAAGAGGGTGTGCACATGATGTGCGAAACGTTACACGTGGTCATGGGTACGACCACATGACTTATCACATAGAATGTAATCACGAACTACACGAGCAATATCCACTTGCATCTTTGGCCAATAAACATAATATCGCATATTTAAAAAAGTCTTCTCTACCCTGGAATGACCTGTAACCCAGGAATAATGAGCCTCTCTAATCCAATGCAAACGGTCTCCACCCTCAGGAATACATAGTAGAGTTCCCTTGTAAATCGAACCATTCTTCAATTCATACTCACATGTCTTGCCTTGCAGTAATATATGGTGAATCACACTAAGCTCTTTATTATCGTCATACTCTATAATATACTCAGACGGAATAATAGGTTGTATCTGCATATTTACCAATAAAGCAAAATAGTTGGTAATGGGGGTCGAGATAACATGTCAGCCATTTTATTGTCCACTCCCTTCTTATACTTGATAATCAAGGTAAATTGTTGTAGATACTGTAAGACGAACGAGGATTGAAGTTTTATGTTTGAATACTTTTTGGGTCTATTCGAACAGATGAGGCAGAGTAGGCTTTATTCAAATGAACTCTTGAGTCTGTTCGAATAGAAACCTATTTATTCGAATAAACCTAAAGTCTATTCGAACAGAAGTTTCAGAACTGGGTTTATTCGAATAGGCTTTAAAGTTTGTTCTAATAGACATCGTAAACTCAGTTTTAGAAGGTTGTAGTGAAGATGTTGGCTTGCCTCGTGATCTATGCTTTGAGTCCTAATATTGATGGAATAACATCCCAAGTATATAAGGGAGACTTATGGTATTTCTTATGTAAATCCTTTGGTGAGTTCAATTCTAGAGAAAACCTAGAGAGATCTCAAATTGGTTTATGAGCGATTGTAACCTCGGATCATCGAATAAAACTTTCTTTCTTTCTCTCTCTATTGGTATGGATGCAGGCCATTTATCGAACTATGATAAATTGTGTATTTTCTTGTGGTTGTGTTTACTCTTTTAGGTTGTTCATCGCTAATCGAATCGATTTGGTATTTGGTTTCCGCTACATGGCTCAACAAGTACGACATCCACTTCATATGACAAGCTTGTTGTAGCTTAGACTGTGTATCTTAAAACTGTAACGTGGCTCAATAAATACGACATCCACTTCATATGACGAGCTTGCTATAGCTTGGACTGTATATCTTAAAACTGTAACGGTTTATGATCGGAATGTATCATAACTTCCTCTCACAACTTCCCCATTTTGGTTTGTTGCTTAGGAGACATTGCCATAGTAGACAACACTTTAGCCAACGTACCCTCTTGAATTGGTCACACAAATAACACAAACTTGTAGCTCGCATTAACCAACCTCTTTACCTAAGTCGCCGTTACTAAATTCTTTGATGTGACATGCTCCTCACAAACATTGATATAGAACTCCTTTCCTTCCTTCACAAGACGATACCTGTAAGCTCTGTGGTAATGAATCGCATCTCGGTCCCAAAGATAAGGGCTACCCAAAATGAACTGACATATATATAAAGGAACTGCCACACATGTCACCTCGTCAATAAACCTTTCAGTGATCGTAAACTTGAATGTACACTGCTTCATGATCTTCAACTCTGCATCTTTCTGAATCCACCCTAAACCATATGGCTTAGGATGAGCCTTAGTATTCAAACCCATCTTCTTCACCCACGCCTCAGAAATTAAGTTTTTCTAACTACCCGTATTGATGGCCTCTACTGAGCTCTGTTTCACCTGAATACTGACATGGAAAATTCTTTTTGACTCGCCTCCTCAGTAGCCATAGTCTGCTGAAACATAAGAGTAAGGGATTTTTTGAGTGCAGTCCCACCTACAAACTGAATATTTGCCTTTAGTCCCCAAGTTGTTTAAATATTCACTTCTAGTCCCCAATTTGTCTTTTACCATAGGTCAACCACATTTGAAGTCAATTTTTGACCTGAACTTCCACAAATGCCCTCACGTGACTTTTACGAGATTTTAAGCAACAAGTTACCTATTTTTTTAGGCCACTTCCATGCCATCAATCTACATTGGTAGGCCACGCCATCTTACAATAACAAAAATTAGCTTTTAGTCCCCACATATTTTCTTGGAATTAGTCTTTAGTCCCAATTTCTTCAATTTCAGCTTTAATGGTGATTGATAAAATTTCATACCCAACACCACATTAGAGCATACAATATCAGAAAACACAGGCCCACATGAAGAAGAAGAAGATCTTGTTGTTGTGGGTCTTCTCTTCTCTGCTTTATCTTCTCTCTCCATTGTTATGGTTGTTGTTGTTGAAGAAAACCTATTTGTTCCTTCACCACTATCACAAGAAAAAAATAGTTAAAATCAGCTTCAAAACCCCTTAACGCTTCACAAATCATCAAAGGGAGATGAATCCATTTATGATTCCTACTTGATAACCACTCTTGATTCCCATTAAAACTCGAAAAATTACCTGAAGATAACTTGTTACCTATAGGTAAATATCACGTGCAACTCGAGTGAGGGTAGATTAGTCACTTTAGCTCAAAATTTGACTTCAACGGAGGTTGACCTGTGGTCAGAGGCCATTTGGGGACCAAAACTGCATATTTCAACAACTTGGGGACTAAAGGAAAATATTCAGTTTATAGGTGGAACTACACTAAAAAAATCCCTAAGAGTAATCTTAGGATTCGATTTATCATAATTCGGGAGGTCAGCAACCGCCGTGGCTAGTGCACATTTTTCTTTCTTGTTTTTCTTCTTCTTCGGCCTAAGCTTCGGATGAAGTTTTCAACATTTATTTAAAATATGCCCACTCGTCTTACAATGACTGTAATAATTCCCCTTGGATGAAGACCCCTTTCATTTGGATTCTCCATTATGCTCATTCTTCCACCCAAACTTGTACCCCGACTTGTTCTTGTTGTCTTTCTTGTCACTTTTCAAGTACTTGTCTTCAATGGAATTTGCCTTCACAGTAGCGTCTTCCATATTTGTCACATTAGGGAGTTTTAACTCTCTTCTAATGGACTTTGACAAACTGCCCGTGTACTTCATAAACACCTCATACTCGTTCACATTGACGTCTAAAACCAAAGCTTGATTATGAAACTCCGTAGTGTACTCTTGTACTAATTGGCCATGCTTTCGGTGTAATGATTCCATTTAAACCATATCTTCTACTCATGCCCAATTGGGTAAAATTGCTTCCTAACCAACACCTTAAATTCTTAAATTCCAACTCAAACTTTTTACTATGCGACATTTCTTATAAGACTTCTACTATGTGAGTGTATGACTTGCAAATTTCAATGTCGAAAATCAGATTTTCTAAGTATTTAAATATTTATATACTAAAAAATTGGTCTCTAACCTATTTATCCAGTTATCCAATTTGTCAGCATCAATTGACACGTCGAATACTGAAATTTTAATTGAAAAATCAATAGGAATATTACGCATAGGATTCACGGACTTACCAATAACCAATTTTTCTTCCACTAATTTGGTTTCACTAGAATCTTCATCTTCCTTCTCGTGACCCTCATCCTTCTTCTCCTCGTTACCCTCATCCTTCTCTTCCTCTGCAACTCCTTTCTTCTTCTTATGGTCTTGTCACTTCGTCGATGTTAATGCCTTAAAGAGGTTTGTGAGAGCTAACTATTCTACTAACTCCCCTAGAGTAGTAGTTTGGTAAGAAACTTTAGTTTTGAGTTTCGTTAATCGATCTTCAGAATCACCTATCTTTTATTTATGTTATTCTTTAAATTAGGCTTTCTGTGAATCTTCAATGGACTCACAAGTATCTCATTCGTTTGTTTGAGTCGGTTATGTGTAGAGACCATAAACCAACAACCCCCCTTAGAATCGTAACTCCAAAATCTGATACCACTTAATTCACAATCAAATTAGAGACTACCTTAAACAAAGAACACAATATTTGGTGGGTTAAATCTCCCAAGAAGAACTACTATTGCTCAATTGATTGATTACAATGAATTACTCTTCCAAAACCCTAAGTTCTAGATTACAACTTGGATCTCTAGATCTCCAGATCTTCTCTTCACATTGCCAAGCCTTACCCTTAAATAAGGTACAAGTTTCCTAGTTATAATGAAGGACTAAATTGCCCTTAAAACAACCTAAAATATATAAGTAGTCACGGCTCCGTTCAAACAAAATATTTCTCTATTCGAACAAAACATTTCTCTGTTCGAACATAAGACTTAAAACAAACACTATTCAAACAAAACATATATTCATTTCATCTTCTTCAGGATATCGTCTCTCGAGACTACCCATTGGGTCTCTAACTCGCTTCACTTGTTTATAATCTAAAGATTGTTATAGCCTTGCAAAAGATGCTGCCTTGGTCAAACTTCAATTCAGCAGGGCAAAGCGTCGTATTCTTGTTAAAAAAGGCTCATCTCCGATGAAATCAAAACTAATTTATATTTAATTGATCAAGGTAAAGGGGGGAAGTGTTCATGGCATTCACGGAAAGGTAGAGAGATCCCAATACATACCAAAGAAGGGGGTTATATTGAAGCTATTGCAGGTTCTTGCAATGGTCTATTATATATACATTCTGTTTATTCCAAAAATCTTCCACTTTTTATTTACAACCCGATTACCAGGGAATCTGTTACCTTGCCTTTATCAGCTCTAAAATTTGGGCATATTCTTGTTAGTATTAGGTCTGGTTACGATAGCAACAACAGTAAGTATAAAGTGGTTAGGTTGCTTAAAATCATGGATGAACAAGTTGATGATAATGATGATAAACGGGTTGGGTTGGCCCATTTAAATCAGGGCCGGGTTTGGGTTTAAATTTATGACATGATTGGTTAAACAGGTCGGATTTGGGTTTGTGTTTCTGACGCGTCAACCCGTGTAACCCCAACCCGACACGTTTGCCAGCTCTAGCTGGACTTACTACTATAGTTTTGAGATTGAAATCTATTGTTGTTGTTGAAGTTTTTTGAAGAATTTCCATATGGGGACTAAGGCCTTGAGTAGATATTGTTGCTAAGATAGTTTGACTAATTAATCCACAATATGATTGAGAAGCTCCAGTTAGCAGAAAAGTACGAAGAATACCAATTGGTTTGGAAAATAAGAGATTAGATTACTTAAAAAGAAGTAATTACAATTAAAAACTCTAAAACCTTAGGCTTCTTCCTCAAAATTCTTTCTAGATCTAAGATAGGAAAAAAATTACACCTAAGTCCCATTTAAACATCCAAGCTCATTCGAACAAAAATTGCCTATGGGCCAAAATTCCAGTGAGTATGAAAAAGGTCGTTCAAACAAAATAGGGAGTCATTCGAATAACTTGGGTTTCCTGGGCCAAATTCCAGAGAGGTGGAATTGGGTCCATCGAACGACTTTGGTAATATCCCAATTTTCCTTAGATTCTTCTGGATCATGGCTCCCCCCTTTAGGGGCCGTGAGCTCCTACTTAAGCTAGAACTAAAGATGTAGGAACGCGGCGATGCCCAATTCCCTGTTGTACCACTTCGACTTACTAGGTAGCTGACCTTTCTTCCCAACTCGGAACGGCTCAATACCACCCCGTCTTGTAGTATGAACTTTCCTCTCTAGAATACCATCCTCCTGGAATGGATCTTCTCTTTTCATCTATAAGTCATCAAATGAAGGTCGGCAAGTATCGATTGCAGAGTCTTCACCCAAAATAGGCGGCTCAAACAGCTTCAAATGTTTGACATTAATCACCGAATACATCTTCATGAAAGGTGGCAAATTTAATTGGAATGCATTGTCACCAATCTTCTTGAGTATAAAAAATGGACCATAACAGATAGGTTTGAGTTTCTTACCTTCCCCCTTAAGCCATTCCTTACCCAAATGCAACCAAACTAGGTCACCCTCTAGAAAAGTACACTCAACCCCATGCTTGTCGTGGCGAGCCTTATACTTCGCTTGAGTCTTCTTCAACTGTGCTTCAACCACCTCATGAATCTTGTTGATCTTCTCAATGAAACGCTGAGCTTTAACCTACGCCTTTCCTCCTTCCCTGACACCGTCTTGTCGCCAAGACTAAACGCCAAATCAAAAGGGCTTTGCGGTAAGTACCCCAAACAAACTTCAAAAGGAGACATCAAAGTGGAACCATAAATTACCTGATTGAACACAAACTGTAGATATGGTAAACTCACATCCCAAGTCCTAGGATGCTTATAATGGAATCCCTGTAATTAATGTACCAAAGTGCGATTAACTACCTCTGTTTGCCTGTTAGTCTGTGAATGAAAAATGATACTTCTCTTTAACTTAGTGTCCATCATCCCCCACGACGATCTCTAGAAATGCCACAAAAAGTGGCTATCCCTATTAGAAATAATAGAAGAAGGGAGCCCGAAATACCTCCAGACGTCTCTGAAAAATAATCGCGTTGCTCCTTTCCCGGTGACTATCTTCTGGCATGGAATAAGAACAATCATCTTGCTGAATTGATCCACCACCACAAATAAATAGTCATTCTTACACTTGGTCATGGGCAAACCACCCATAAAATTCATCGAAATGCCCTCATAAGGTCGACTAGGAATTGGCAATGGTAAGTACAATCCTATCTTCCTATTGGAAGGCTTCGATGTGTTGCATAATACACAACCACGAACCACACGAGCAACATCCACCTGCTTCTTTGGCCAATAGACATAATGCCACAAATTCAATAGAGTCTTCTCAACCCCAAAATGACTTGCAACCCGGGAACAATGTGCCTCTCGAATCCACTGCAAATAGTCTCTACCCTCAGGAATACATAGCAGACTGCCCCTATAAATCAAACCATCCTTCTAAACATACTCGCAAGTGTTGCCTTACAACAACTTCTCGTGAATCACACTGAGCTCCTTGTCGTCATCATACCCTGAAACGTACTCAGAAAGAACAATAGGTTAGATCTGCATAGCTATCAACAAAGCGGAAATAGTTGGTAATAACATATCATCCATCTTGTTGTCCACTCCTTTCTTATACTTGATCAATAAGGTAAACTGTTGAAGGTGTGACATCCACTTCATATGGCGAGCTTTCTGAAGCTTGGACTGCGTAGATAAGAATTATAATAGTTTGTGATCGAAATGTACCACAACCTCCTTCCCCAATAAGTAACTCCGCCAATGCTTTACTGATTGATATAACATATAAATCTCCTTATCGTAGGTAGGATAGTTGCGTACTGCTCCCGTAAACATCTCAGAATGGTGAGCAACCGGCTTTCCATCCTGTAAAAGGATTGCCCCCAATACATTATCTCACGCATCTGTCTCGACCTCAAAAGGCCGCTGTAAATTAGGCTATGGTAATACTGGTGAATCCGTAATCTTTCGCTTCAGTAACAAAAAAGCTTCTCATGGTGCTCTTCCCACACAAACTGTACCCCGATCTTCGTCAAAGAATGTAACGGCGCGGCTAATCCATAATGCGATTGCAAAGCTTTTAGTTAGTAGAGAAACACGAAAAACACCAATTGGTTTGGAAAAATAGAGAATTCGATTACTAAAACGCAGTAATTACAAATAGAATCTCTCAAACCCTAGGCTTCTCTCATAACTCTTTTCAGATCTAACCTCCCCTGGAAAATAACCTAAGTTCCCTTTATATACTAGGGAACTCAAAAATCATAAAAAAATGTATCTCGAGGCAAAACAACGCCCAAGATTTCAAAGCAGCGCTAAATTCGTTCGAGCGAACTAGGGAGTCGTTCGAACAACTTTACGCCTAATTGGTCTAAACCCTAGAAAGGTAGACCAACTCGTTCGAACGATACTCAACTTCGTTCGAATGACATATGGCTCTTGGCCAAATTTCTAGAGGACATGTCAACTCGTTCAAACGGCACTCATCTTCGTTCGAACAAAAAAGTGGCTCTGCGCCAAATTTTCAGAGGACATGCCAACTCCTTCGAACGACACTCAACTTCGTTCGAACGACTTTAACAAATCTTCAAATAACTCTAGATCCTCCTGGATCATGCCTCCCCCCTTTAGGAGCCTTAAGCTTTTGCTCAGGCTAGAACTAGAGATGTGGGAACGCGGTGATGCCCAATTCCCTGCTGTACCACTTTGACTTACTCGGTAGCTGACCCTTCTTCCAAACTCAAAACAAATCAATAGCACCCCGTCTTGTAGTATGAACCTTCCACTCGAGAATACCATCCTTCGGCAACGGATCTTCTCTTTCTATCCATAAGTCATCAACCGACGGTAGGTGAGTTTCGATTGCAGAGTCTTAATCTAAAAGAGATAACTCAAATAACTTCAAATGCTCGACATTAATCACCGAATACATCTTCATGAAAGGTAGCAAATCCAATTAGAATGTGTTATCACCAATTTTATTGATTATAAAAAATAGACCATAACGGATAGGTTTGAGCTTCTTACCTTCCCCCTTAAGCCGTTCCTTACCCAAATACAACCAAAAGAGGTCGCCTTCTAGAAAAGTGCACTCAACCCGATACTTCTCGTGGCGAGCCTTATACTTCGCTTGAGTCTTCTTCAACTGAGCTTCAACCACCTCATGAACCTTGCTGATCTTCTCAATGAAACGCTAAGCTTTAACCTGTACCTTTCCTCCTTTCCTGATACCGTCTTGTCACCAAGACTAAATGCCAAATCAAAAGGGCTTTGCGGCAAGTACCCTAAACAAACTTCAAAAGGAGACTTCAAAGTGGAACCATAAATTGCCTGATTGAACGCAAACTGAAGATACGGTAAACTCTCATCATAAGTCTTAGGATGCTTAGAATGGAATCCCCGTAATAAATGTGCGAAAGTACGATTGATGACTTATGTTTGCTTGTCTGTCTGCAGATGAAAAGTAGTACTTTTCTTCAACTTAGTGTCCATCTTCCCCCATAAAAATCTCCAAAAATTCCCCAAAAAGTGGCTATCCCTATCAGAAATAATAGAAGAAAGTGCCCGAAATGCCTTCAGACGTCTCTGAGAAACAATCGCGCTGTTCCTTCCCCTGTGACCATCTTCTGGCATAGAATAGGAACAATCATCTATCTGAATCAATCCACCACCACAAACAAATAGTCATTCTTACACCTGGTCATGGGAAAACTACCCATAAAGTCCATCGAAATACTCTCCCAAGGTCGACTAGGAACTGACAATGGTAAGTACAGTTCTATCTTTCTATTGGAAGGTTTCGATGTTTTGTATAACACACAACCACGAATCGCACGAGCAACATCCACTTGCATCTTCGACCAATAGACATAACTCTGCAAATTCAAAAGTGTCTTCGCAACCTCGAAATGACCTGCCACTCGGGAATAATGTGCCTCTTGAATCCATTGCAAACGGTTTCTATCCTCAGGAATACATAGTAGACTGCCCCTATAAATCAAACCATTTTTCAGAACATAATTGTAAATCTTGCCCTGCGGCAACTTCTCGTGAATCACACTGAGCTCCTTGTCATTGTCATACCCTAAAACATATTCAGAAGGAACCATCGGTTGGATCTGCATAACTACCAACAAAGTGGAAATAATTGGTAATGGGGGTCGAGATAACATATCAGCCATTTTGTTGTCTACTCCTTTCTTATACTTGATAAATAAGGTAAACTGCTAAAGGTACGCCATCCACTTCATATGGCAAGTTTGCTGAAGCTTGGACTGCGTAGATAAGAACTGTAACGGTTTATGATCGAAATATACCACAACCTCCTTCCCTACTAAGTAACTTTGCCAATGGTTAACTGATTGATATAGTGCGTAGAACTCCTTATCGTAGGTCGGATAGTTGTGTACTGCTCTTGTAAACATCTTAGAATGGCAAGCAACCGGCTTCCCATCCTTTAAAAGGATTGCCCCCAATGC
Source organism: Kingdonia uniflora (assembly GCA_014058105.1). Taxonomy (NCBI): domain Eukaryota; kingdom Viridiplantae; phylum Streptophyta; class Magnoliopsida; order Ranunculales; family Circaeasteraceae; genus Kingdonia; species Kingdonia uniflora. The sequence continues at coordinate 17,446 of JACGCM010001796.1, read as the reverse complement.
GCTACAAATTAGGCAATGCTAATTCTGGTACATCCATAATCTTTTACTTTAGTAACAGAAAGGTCTTCTTATGGTGCTCTTTCCACACAAACTGTACCCCGGTCTTCGTCAAAGAATGCAATAGTGCGACTCTTTGTGAAAAATGCCGAATAAATTTCTGTAAGTACTGACAAGAACCCATAAAAATCCTGACTTCCGTCACTGTACGGGGTCTAGGCCAATTAGTAATGACCGAGACCTTTTCTTGATTAACCTTAAGCTCGCCGCTACCAACAATAAAACCCAAATAGACTAGCTCCCATTTCCCAAACTCGCACTTCTTCCCGTTCATAAAAAGCTGCTGTGATCGCAATACGCCCAATACTTTGCGTAAATGCCCAAGGTGCTCTTCCCATGTATGACTATATATCAAGATATCATCCAAATATACAATCACAAAATGATCAATAAACGTATGAAGTACCTCATTCATTAGCCGCATAAACATCGCCGGAGCATTGCATAACCCAAAAGGCATCACCAACCACTCAAATAAGCCCTGCTTAGTCTTGAACGCTGTCTTCCAAGTATCCTCATCTCGGATTCTAACTTGATGGTAACCCGACTTAAGATCCAAGTTAGTGAAAAATTGAGCCATCTACATTTTATCTAAAAGCTCGTCAATCCGTAGAAGCGGATAACGATTCTTCACCGTGATCTTGTTTAACTCCCGATAATCTACACACATCCTTTAAGCCCACCCTTCTTCGGTGCCAGTAACACCGGGGAACCACAAGGTGAGCAACTTGGATTAATAACTCCTTGCTCTAGGAGTTCATGTACTTATTTCTTGATCTCATCAGACTCTGAAACTGAAGTTTGATATAACCCAATATTGGGTAGCGGCTCACCATTCACCATGGTGATATCATGCTCTACATCCCTCTTATGCGATATCCCTTCTATGCTCATAAACAAGTCTTCATACTCCTCTTACAACTCCCCTATATCAGTTTATTGCTTAGGAGACATTGCCAAAGTAGACAATACTGTAGTAAATTGTTGCACGGATTGCCCAAACCGTTGGCGCAAGTTGTGCCATTTGTACCATCGCTCCTTCATACCCAATTGGATAAAATTACTTTCTCACCAAGACCTTAAATTCCTTCCAACTCAGACTTTTGACATCATGTCATTTCCGATAGGATTTTCACTACGTGAGTGAGCGACTTGTGAATTTTGAAGTAGAGAAGCAAATCTTCTGAGCATTGGAATATTCATTAATGGAAAAATAGGTTTCCAACTTATCTAACTAATTATCTAATTTCTCAGCGTCGACGAAACCATCAAAAATTGGAATCTCAATCTTAAAACCAAGATGAAGATTACGCATAGGATTCGTTGACTTACCAAAACCTGGGTGCTCCTTGATGGAATCGGTATCACTAGAATTATCGAATACCGAAACGTCCTCGTCCCCATCCACCTCCATAACCCCTTTCTTCTTCGAACGGCATCACCGTTCCACCAAAGTGGAAGCCTTAGTAAGGTTCGTGAGACACAATTGCTCTACTAACTCCCTTACAGTAGAAGTTAGGGTAGAAACTCTCATTTCCAAAATCTTGAGTCTATCATTGGGATTTCCCATCTCCAAATCATCCTTCTTCTTCGAATTAGGTTAGCGATGGATCTTCAACGGACTTACTAGCTTCTTCTTCGTTTGCTTGAGACGCTCATGTGTAGAGGCCATAAACCATAATCAATTCCCCGAGAATCGAAAACTAGAAAACTGATACCACTTAATCCACAATACGATTGAGAAGCTTTTAGTTAGTAGAGAAACACGAAGAACACTAATTGGTTTGGAATAATACAGAATTTAATTACTAAAACGTAGTAATTACAAAGAGAATCTCTCATACCCTAGGCCTCCCTCTGAACTCTTTTCAGATCTAACCTCCCCTAAAAAATAACTGAAGTTCCCTTTATAATTCGAAAATTACAAAAGAACGGATCTCGAGGCAAAACAACGCCTGAGATTCCAAAATAGCGCCAAAGTCGTTCGAACAAACTAGGGAGTCGTTCGAACGACTTTACTGAGAGTTCTACAAAGTCCGATGTACTGCATTAATTGCTCCTTGGGAAAGAGATGACCAGATACAGTTCACCTTAACCTCGGAAATGAAAAATCTGACGACTTCTTATAAATTCAACAACCTCTTCAGCTTCCAATTTCTTCTCGACACAACCGCAAGTACTTATTTCAAGAATGGGGCGATTGTAGTAGCATATTTCCTGGATTCGACAAGAGCAAGCCTGTACAGTGTAGTAGAAGATAGTCATGCATAGTCGAGGACAGATAGTATTCGAGAAGACACCACAAGTCCTCGACCTACTAAAAGTAGCCGCTGTGCTTGGTCAAGGAAGAGTTGTTAGAGACCGCAAAGTTTGCCCACTCCCACCGGAACAGGAGACTGTTTCTTTCTTTTTGTAAAACTACCTGTATCCTATAAATGCAGACAGATAAAATATTATTCAAGGATTGAAATCCACAACTTTACTATCATTACTTCATAAACCCTACTACCACTCCCAAATACTTGAAATAACTAGCAATATACTAGATTTTATATCAAAACCCTCCCCAAGGTTATGGTTTTTCTCAGCTTTTACTGAGTTTTCCACGTAAAATCTTGTGCAATTACCCTTTTATTACATTTCTCCTTACGAATAGTATTGGTGAAGATTCTACTTTCAGAAAATACGCCATTACAACTTCTATCAGCTCGATTCTCATTCAACTTGAAGGGAAGATCGAAAAGCTAGTCTATTTCATCAACAAACAAAGTATTCTAAAATCGAGAAACTCCTACTGACTCTCATTTAGACTTCACAAAAACTTAAGCACTACTTCCAAGCTCATTCTGTCAAAGTCATGATGAACTACCTACTCTGAGATGTATTGTCCAAAAAAGAAAAATTACGAAGAGTGCATCAATGATCAGTCAGTTTGGGAGAACATGATATCAAGTTCGAACAATGGCATTAAAAAAAATTTAGGCTGTTGCCGATTTCCCCATAGATTTTCTAGTGGAAGATCTTGATTGGGAGGAGTACAATCTTGACCTTACAGAAAATTTACCCTCCAAAGTGTTTGACGAGCGAGCTGAATGGATTACAAGGAAAGGGTGAAGATTTCTTATAGATAGATCAGCAAGACCCGCAGGGTCAGGGATTGGGATCGTATTGATTACTCCTTCTAACGCCAGAATCGAGAAATTAATCTGCCAGGATTTTGAGGCCTCCAACAACGTCACCGAATATGAAGCTCTAATTCGTGGATTCGACCTTATACTCGAGCTTGGTATTCTAGAGCTCTCCGTATACACAAATTCTCTACTCACCTTATACTCGGCTAAAACTAGCCTTCCTCATCGCCTATTGCACAAAAGCCGTCATTCCAACAAAATACCATCATCTAGTCAAAGATCACGAGCTTACCGATGAAGAAAATGAGTTTGAATTGGCCTGCAACCTAAATTGGATTGATGAGACTAGGGAACGCGATATCGCCAACCTTGGTCAATATCACAATATGTTGGCCAGCTCGTACAATAGAAGAGTCCAAAGCCGTACATTCTAAATCGACGATCTTGTCCTCAGATAAATCTTTTAATACAGAAAGGAGGTACATGCTAAGAATCTGGCAGAAAATTGGGAGGGTCCATTCCTAATCGTTGGTCAAACAGGTCTGAGATCATATTATCTCATGACGGAGCAAGGAGTTCGAATTCCAAACCCATGGAAGACTAGGTGATTGAAATGGTACTATTGTTAAGTCTCTCACTACTCCACTTCAAAATTCTCGTTCTTACATTCCAAAAGTAAAATTTCATCTCCATACAATGTACATTCTATTTTATTTAATGAAAACCTCTAAGTTTTTTCCCCACATTTACTCTTTACATTACATAGATTAAAGCAAAGGTAATACTAGCTTTCAATCGACCTCTATACAGATTAAGGCATAGGTAATACTAGCCTTCAATCGAGCTCTATACATAATTTGTGTTTAAAATAAAGGTAATACTAGCTTTCAATCAACGATCTCTACCATATATTAAATAAAGTAAAGGTAAAACTAGCTTTCATCTCTCAATATGTCTGTGACAGATTAAAACAAAGGTCAAACTAGCTTTCAATCACCCATCTATACATAATCTGTAATTAAAACAAAGGTAATACTTGTTTTAAATTAAAGAACTCTACCAGACATAAGATAAAACAAATGTAAAACTAGCTTTCATCTTTCAATATGTCTGCGATAAATACTTTTATAGGTTATAACTACAAGCTACTTCTAAGGATTCTTCTCTTCTAATGGGAGGTTAGCTATGCTTTCCCCTACAACAGGAGGATGATCAGCCATAAAATCTCGAGCTCGAGCAACTACAATAATCCTGCCTTGCTCTACCAATTCAGCAGGTCGAGAACCTAACTCCATTTCCATGGCATTCAAACAGTTTCCTCGATTCACATCAGCTGTACTAATAAATCCTTTACCTGACAAACAGTCGTACAAAGTATCCCTCTTAAAATTAAGTCTTCTCACTTCCTCCATAAAATAGGCAATAACAGCCATGAGCATCTCTGAGCGTGATGCTTCGGGCATAACTGCCTTGGAAAAATTCTTTATCACTTTCTGGTGACAGTCTTGTAACTTTTTATACTGTGCTTCATACCACTTCATGCAACTATCTGCGCAAGACATAAGATTGATATGCTTCTTCGCCTTCTCCGCCACTTTATCTGACTCAGCCTGGTTCATCATTTTCAATTCAGCTACCTGAGCAAAAAGTTCCTTAAGCTCCCTGTCTACATCTCCCCCGGTAGAAGACTTCTTAAATAATTCATCTCTTTTCCTTATCAAGTGATTTTTACCCCTAATCACCTATTCTAACTCCTACTCTCTGATATCAAGAAGGCCAAGGCTGAAGAGCGGTCGAAGAAAAGTAAGGACGATGCAGGAGTCTTTATTGTGAGAGGGTATGTGGTTAGCCTATTAGCTCAAATTAGGAACCTGGAGGCGGATGTAGCCCGAATTCAAGCTCACGTACAAAGGGGAAATTGAAGGCCATAGCCAGATCGGCCTTCAATTAACCCACCCTCTCATTCAATTCATTACAGCGTCTTTGAGCTATCCATAAATTTGAATCCTTAGCAGATAAAGCTTCACTCAACTGCTCAACCACAATTTTGGAGATAAATTAGTCATCTCGAGTTCTCTTTAGCTCGCTATCTTTCTCAATCATTTTACTCTTCAATCGCGCCAGTTCGCTTTTATAACTCACTAAATCAGCTCGAGTTTGCTCTTGCTCAATCGTCTTACTAATTATTCGATCCTTCAAACTATCCAAAAAAACCCACAATTCTTTCTCTGTCGTTTCTAACAACTGAATACGGTATCGAGACATGTCTGCCTTCTTACTCTTTACCATCAACGCATCATTCCAAATTTTGAGCTTCACTGTCTCTTCCTTCGCCTCCGCAAGCTCTTTTTCCCCTTTTAAATTTTGGCATCTTTCCCCTCAATCTTCCGAGTAAGATCATCAACAGTTTGTATTGCCTCTACAAACTTGAAATGTACCTTTACGTGTTGATCCTCCCCATCTTTATTTCTCTCTCTCATCCTATTAAACTCTGCCGCAAACTCTTGGCTATATTGGCGCGTCTCTTGTTCACTCAAACGAGCTGACTCCAGTTCGACCTACATCATAAATACAATACATCAAGTTTAATTCAAGAACAGTCAACTTATACATTAAATCATGATACAGGAATCTTATTTCTAACAAATTTCTATTTTTTGGCATCTACTGTGTGAAGTTGCTTCTGAACTTAAGGTCGAAGTATGGTTCCTATTTCGATGACAATAACATGTACTTCCAATTTCAAGATACACATTCTCTATGCTCTAACTTTTTTAACACTTTGGTTTATCTATACACAGTTGATTACCATTGTCCCTAAACTATTAACTCATTTTTGGTCTATCTCTATACTATAATTTTTACTTTGTAGCCCTAAAGTAATGCAGCATACAAGTCAAATATTTCTTGCTCTTCTCTAACTTGTAGTTCCGCTTGCAAAGATAACAGGGACGCTGAGGTGTCCTTCTCCTTAGCAAGCTCATTCTCCAACTCCTCAATTTTGAGACGCATATCCTTAAGTTCCTACAAACAATTTTTACAGACATCTCTTAGCCTACAGAAGTTATCCAACAAAATAGTATCCTATACAATTGCAGTTCTGAACCCCACATAAGCACACATCCAAAAAAGTTAACAATTCTACTATACCTTCTCGTTATCATCCTCTGGATTCCCCTTGTCATCCCCTTGGTTCTCTAGCTCAATTTCTACCATGTAACTACCTCTTCTTCCTCCTCAAGGAAGATACCCTCCATGACCTCCTTTTCCTCAGCTTTAGAGTACCCCACTTTGAGAAGCTGGTACCCAAACCCAAGCCTGTCGAGCTGAGCAACTGCCATATCTAGGTTCTTCTGTGCTTCTTTTATTAGCTCGCTAATCTCCACCTCCTGCGTAGCCTTCACATAATCCAATCGCTTCACCTCCTGACCCAAGTTAAACTTCAGTCGAGCCACCTTCTTCTCGAGATTTACCTTCTTCGTTTCAAGCTCAGCTTTTTCCTCCTCTATACTGAGGTAGATCCCCTACATCAGGCGAGCAGCCTACACAAAACAAGTCAAACATATCTTAAGCTCGAATCACAAATACAAAATTCAGAAACATAAAGATTATCAAAACTTACCACTTTGCTCATCTCATCAGCCCCCTTGAGAGCTACAAACCTCAGCTTGTCTTCCTTCTCAGGTTGATTCCCCACGACCTTCACCTCAGTCGCTCCAGCAGGAGGAGCCACCCTCCTCTTTGTTGCTTCCAACTCGACCTCACCACTTCCAGTGGTTCCAGAGGCCAAGCCACGCTTCAGAAGCCTCTTCTTCGGAAATGTTCAAGCTAAATTGCTCGATGTTGTAGATTCCGGAACATCCAAAAAATTGAATTCAATGGCCTGCGGTAAAACTACTTGCCTCTCTCCGTCTACCCCTCTCTTCTTATTGCCTCTAACTTCCGTCATTAGTCTCTTTGCTTGAGACTTTTGAACCTTCTTGGACCTGTTGTTAGCTTGGTTGTTTCTATTAATGCCAATATCCTTTAGTACCGCTCAAGCTTGATCCCTTCTCGAGCAACAGTATCCCACAGAGACTCTGTCTTCTTCACCTTCTACTGAGGACCTGTAAACCAAATACAACACATTATCAAACAACAGAACAACCTTCAAAAAATAGTAATTTGATATTATACACTATTACACTTACTTTTCTTCATAGTTCTATACAGAAGTTCTATGGGTTCTTCATGTTCTCTCTGAAGGTATTTACCTTTCACCCAAATCACATTATCATTTCACATTCGACCTGCAGAATTCAGATCAAAGAAAGCGGTCGAGACGAGCTCGCAAAGAAGTATGCACTCCACTTGAGGATATTTTTTCACTCCGTAAAACTATAACATCTTCAGGAGATATTCTCCTCTTAACTTCCTTCTCCACCCACAACCTATTCAAACGCTCACAGATATTGATCACTTCCTACATGTTTCTATTCAACTGAACAGGATATTTCCCTATAATATTCATTATCCCTTTTACAAGATTCCTAAGGGGAAAACTCAACCCGTACTCCAACTAAGGCATGTTGCATAAAAATCCCTCTTCCAGGTCGCCCTGGACACTTCCATCAAAGTACTCCAAGGAGATCAAATCATCTATTATCTTATCCGATTTCTCCTTCTCTAAATAAGACAATAGAAAGAAATGCTTCTCCCTAGATTCTACGATAAAACTTCAAAACTACCTACTAGCATGTTCTATAAAATTGCCCCATGTTTCCCCTATAGCTGCTTTGGATTTACAAAACTCTCTAAACGCATCAGAGTTCAGAGGGTGCCAATTGTCTATGGAAATCTAGAAATTGATTAAGTACTAATTCGTTCTCCCTATAAGATTCTATATTTTCGGACTCAGCCAAATGACCAGAAGTCAATGCTTTTATTTAAGGTAAAGTCTCTATCTCAATAATAAATCTAAGGAAAAGGTTTGATTCTACACGCATATTTTTCACGTTTGACCTACATACAGGTCCAAGTATTTTATCAGTTTCTTTTACAAATTCATGCACTCAGTTATCGTAAAACCCTCATAGATATGCGTATATAGTATCTTATCTCTTTTCTATACACATATATCAAACAAATTTTCACAAAATTACTATAACTAACAATTTTTCAAAATTTGAAAATAATAAAATTTTCAACAAATCATTCTCATGATATCATAAATCATTTACTAACCTTCAATGCCTGAAAATGAATCTGAAGCAGTGCCAAATCCTTCCTTCACAACGCTGCTATACAACCACAATTGTGACTCAGTCTCTGCAGCTTTCTCTCACCTTGATTGATGATCACTTTTGTCTACTCTCCCACGTGAACCTCTGTTATTTTTTTCTTTCCTCTCACACTATTCTTTAATTTTTTAGAAGTTGATAAATATTTGAATGAGAAAGATGAAGCATTATTTATAATTTCTCTCTTTAATTGTTGGCAGTTACATGGACCTCACACGAGCTGCCCTCAGTTTTGGAATCGAGGCGTCCCTCCCATAATTAATGTTAGACGTTTTGTACCTTTTCGGTAAAAATACCTTCCCATCATTGCTCTCTGCTATATATTTTAATATATTCTCATCTCTTCTACCCAAATCTACCTCTGACCTCCCCACACTCATGATAACTCACCACTTACACGCAATCAAACCTTTCTTGCAATAATACAAGAGACAAAAATCAAAGCTACATGTTTTTTCTATTCTTGCTTCTACTACTTATATCACTGCTGACGTCATTTCCAAAGCTTTCATATTTCAAATTCAAATTCTTTATTCACAATAACTCTAAATAATATTTGCAACAAAAAGGGGAAGGATTCAAATCAAACACTACACCTACACTTCATGACAGTTATTCGACCTCATACAATTTACTCCCTCACATATAATTACACATGAAACATCTTAGATGTCCTAAGGAGCCACACCTAACCAGTTCACCCCCAGCAATCCTCATATCCTCCTCCTCGATCTCCTCTTCAACAATTAGCCTCACGACATCTCTTCAAGCTGAAGGTTCTAGAATTACTTCCTGAAATAGCTCATCGTAAAAATGACGTCCTATCTTAAGTTCCCTACCCCTCAAATCTGAACCTTTAAATTGATATTCAGTCTCTGGTAAATCAATATCATACTCTAGCATCCCAAATATCCTCTTTCGAACTTCAGCTATCTTTATCGCCAACCACCCTTTCACAGTTTGATGAACTCTCATAGACCGAGTCCTTACCATATTATCTTTCTTCCCCCTCTTCACTTCACATCTCCCCATATTTATATAATTTTCTAGATCACTTCAAATCCCCTAAATTTCGTATGTATCTATCAAATCAGTTTTTCCATAGCTGGAAATCCTAAAATCTTGATAAAAAGTTATTTGAACTTATCTATCCACATCGACCTATTTAATTTCATCTTACCTTATTTCGACCTGATCATCCCAATCTGTCCCCCAATACAATATTTCAGAGTTATCTCCCCGAGCTCAAATATTCAATTTCAGCAGATTCTTTATCTTCTACAATATTCTCTCCCCATCTTTCTAAGTTATTCAGTTCGAACAGATTATACACCTAATTTTACAAAAAACATTTTTAACAGCTCGATTTGGAGTATATATATCTAGTTCGATTTTATTACATTTCAACCTCTACTCATACATAACTATATTTCCTATAGCTCAATTTAAATCATAAGAGTTACTTCTATCTAATCAACACAGAGTTTGAATAAATCATTTTTATTAAGCTTGAATATCAAATACGGGTACTTCAGAGATAATAAGTCTTTCAGGTACTTTACAGATAATAAGTCTTTAAGGTGTTGTTACATTTTATTCTCAAAATCATATCATTTTTTAATGATGTTTCACTCCGAGAATCTCCTAAAGTAAAACAGGCATTAGAAATCACATAACATCCTCATTTATCTGAGTTTGGTCGAAGTCTAGACATGGAGCCGAACTTTAAATAGAATCTATGAGAGCGAAGGTGTCAGCGCTTGAATCAATTCTTCAAACCAAAGGCCTTCTTAACACCAAGAAACGATGATTGTGCAGGGAAGACTTCCATTCTACATCTCCTACCTTCACACCTTCACCATTTCCTCCTTCGTAACTAATCCACAATACGATTGAGAAGCCTTTAGTTAGTAGAAAAACACGAAGAACACCAATTGGTTTAGAAAAATAGAGAATTTAATTACTAAAATACAGTAATTGCAAAGAAAATCTTTCAAACACTAGGCTTCTCTCAGAACTCTTTTCAGATCTAACATAACCTAGAAAATAACCTAAGTTTCCTTTAAATACTAGGGAACTCGAAAAATCATAAAGTACGGACTTCAAGGCAAAACAACCCCAGAGATTCCAAAATACTGCCAAAGCTGTTTGAATGAAATAGGGAGTCGTTCGAACGAATTTACGCCTAATTGGTCTAAACCCTAGAAAAGTAGACCAACTCATTTGAACGACATTCAACTTTGTTCGAACAAAATATGGCTCTGGGCCAAATTTCCAGAGGAGATGGTGACTCGTTCGAACGACACTCAACTTTGTTCGAACAAAAAAGTAGCTCTGGGGCAAAATTTCCAGGGGACATGTCAACTCGTTTGAACGACATTCAACTTCGTTCGATCAACCTTGAAAAATCATCAAATAATGCAAGATCTACCTGGATCATGGCTCCTCCCTTTAGGAGCCTTGAGCTCCTGCTCAAGCTAGAATTGGAGATGTGGGAATGCGGCAATGCTCAATTCCCTGTTGTACCACTTTGACTTACTCGGTACCTGAACCTTCTTCCTAACTCAGAACGAATCAATAACACCCCGTCTTGTAGTATGAACCTTCCGCTCTAGAATGCCATCCTCCGGCAACGGATCTTCTCTTTCCATCCATAAGTTATCAACTGACGGTAAGTATCGATTACAGAGTCTTCATCTAAAAGAGACGGCTCAAACAACTTCAAATGCTCGACATTAATCACTAAATACATCTTCATAAAATGTGGCAAATCCAACTGGAATGCATTGTCACTAATCTTCTTGAGTATAAAAAATGGACCATAACGAATAGGTTTGAGCTTCTTACCTTCCCCCTTAAGCCGTTCCTTACCTAAATGCAACCAAACGAGGTCGCCCTAAATAAAAGTATACTCAACTCTATGCTTATTATTACGAGCCTTATACTTCGCTTGAGTTTTCTTCAGCTGAACTTCAACCACCTCATGAACCTTGTTGATCTTCTCAATAAAACGTTGAGCTTTAACCTGCCCCTCTTCCTCCTTCCCTAACACCGTCTTGTCCCCAAGACTAACCGCCAATCAAAAGGCTTTGCGGCAAGTACCCCAACAACTTCAAAGGAGCTTCAATGTGGAACCATGATTGCTCGGCTGAACGCGAGATGAAGATATGGTCTCTCATCCCAAGTCTTAGGATGCTTAGAATGGAATGCCCATAATAAATGTACCAAAGTGTGGTTAACGACCTCTGTTTGCCCGTCTGTCTACGGATAAAAAACGATACTTCTTTTCAACTTAGTGTTCATCATCCCCCATAACGATCTCCAGAAATGCCCCAAAAAGCGGCTATCCCTATCAAAAATTATAGAAGAAGGGAGCCCAAAATACCTTCAGACGTCTCTGAAAAATAATCGCGCTGTTCCTTCCCCTGTGACCGTCTTCTGGCATGAAATAAGAATAATCATCTTGCTGAATCGATCCGCCACAAAAAAAAGTCATTCTTACACCTGGTCATGGGCAAACCACCCATAAAATCTATCGAAATACTCTCCCAAGGTCGACTAGGAACTGGCAATGGTAAGTACAGTCCTATCTTCTTATTGGAAGGTTTCGAAGTGTTGCATATCATGTAACCACGAATGACACGAGCAGCATCCACCTGCATATTTGGCCAATAGACATAACGTAATAAATTCAGAAGAGTCTTCTCAACCCCGAAATGATCTGCCACCCAGAAACAATGTGCCTCTCGAATCCACTATAAACGGTCTCCACCCTCTGGAATGCATAGTAGGCCGCCCCTATAAATAACCATCCTTTAAAACATACTCGCACGTCTTGCCTTTTAGCAATTTCTCGTGAATCACACTGAGGTCATTGTCGTCGTCATATCTTATCTTGAAACCGTACTCGAGGAACAAACGGCTTGATCTGCAGAGCTATCAACCAAGGGTAAATAGTTGGGTAATGGGGGTCGAGCTAACATAATCCAACCATCTTGTTGCCCAGTCCTTTCTTATACTTGATCAATAGGTAAACTGCTGACGTGTACGACATCCACTTCATATGCCGAGCTTGCTGACCTTGGACGGCATAGATCTAAGCTTGACGGTATTGTTATTAGAATATACCAAACCATCCTTCCCCAATAAGTAACTCCGCTAATGCTTCCACTGATTGATATCACGCGTAGAGCTCCTTATCTAGGTAGGGTCGTCTTATTGCTCCTGTAAATTCTCAAAATGAAGTAATGGGCCTTCCTAGCCTGTAAAAGGATTGCCCCCAGCATAGTCCTTACGATCTGTCTCCACCTCAAAAGGGTCCGCTACAAATTAGGCACTGCCTAACCTAGTCTCCGGATCTTCCGCTCAGTACATAAAGGCCTTCTCATGTGTCTCCTCCCCACACAAACTATACCCGGTCTCGTAAAGAGCATGGTGCGGCTTATTTGTGAAAAATGCTGAATACATTTCTGTAAGTCCTTGACATATCCATAAAACTCCTCACTTCCGTAACTGGTGGCGGGATCAGCCAATTAGTAATGACCGAGATCTTCTCTGGATCGACCTTAAGCTCGCTCCACCAGCAATAAACACAAATAGACTATCTCCTGTGTTTCCAAACTCGCCTTCTTCCCCTTCAGAAAGCGTGTTTGATCGCAACACACCCAAGTACTTTGCGTACATGCCCAATTCTTCTCCCATGTACGACTATATATCAATATAACATCCAATATACAATCCCAAATCATCAATAAACACAGGAAGTACCGCATTCATTAGGCCCTAAACGTTGCCGTAGCATTGCATAGCCCAAAGTTCGTTCACCAACCACTCAAAATAATCCTGTTTGGTTTTGAACGCTGTCTTCCAATATCATCCTCCCGATTATCAAACTTGTGATAACCCGACTTCAGATCCAACTTGGTGAAACATTGAGTCCGGCGTTTAACTCATCTAAAAATTCATCAATTCGGAGAATCGATAACCATTTCTTTACCGTGAATCTGTTCAGGACTCCAATAATCTACACACTCCTCAGAGACCCATCCTTCTTGTCATCACCAGTACCACGGGCGAACCACAAGGGGAGCAACTTGTGAAGATAACTCCTTACGGGGTGTATCAGCTCAGGGGATTCGTGTTACGAGTAGCTTTCTCTCTCTTTCTCCTCCTACTTGTTATACGTCGATGTGTTTGTGTTGATCAAATTCTTACATACCCATATTGGGTAGTGGCTACCATTCACCAAGGTATATCATCTCCATCATCCTTCCTGCGCGGGATCCTTTCTATGCCCAAAACGTCTTCATACGCGTCTCTCTGCCCTCCCCTATATCGGTTTTGTGTCTTAGAAGACATTGCAAGTAGACATCCTATATCTCACGGACCCTCTTGAACCTATCGTACCAACAACAAAACAATTTGCCACTCCATTAACCAACCTCTCTCCTGATCTCCATTACCAATTACTGGTAGTAATATGTTTTTTTGCAGCACGCATTAATTGAAACTCAGTTCCCATCCTTTACCAGCTTCGCAGACACGGCGGTAAGGATTGGCATCTCAGTCCCACTGATAAGAGGCATTCTGCTCCCGATGTGCAATGCCTACTCTATCTCTACCTCAGTGTTTGGGGTGTTGGGAGGGGGAAGAATGGTGAAGAAAAAAAGAGGGGATGTTGTTGGCGGGCAACTGATACATATAAAAAAGACTTTACTCCTAGTCTCAACTCCCATTCCCACACACCACCTCACACACCCCACAACACCCATTCCCTCACACTCCCATCTTCCGTCCAGTCCTCCCTGGTAACAAAGTGGGAAAAGAGTGAAAGAAGGAGAAGGAGGAAAAAGAGGAGAAAAAAAAGGGAGGAAAGGAAAGGAGAGAAGAGAGGAAAAAAAGAAGGGAAGAGGAGGGGGGAGAGGGAAGAAAGGAAGAAGAAGGGAGGAAAGAAAGAAAAGAAGGGAAAAGGAGGGAAGGAAAGAAAGAGGAAAGGGGAAGAAGGAGAAGGAGGAGGAAGAAGGGAAGGGGGAGGAGAGGGAGGGAAGAGGAGAGAAGAAAGGGGAGGGAAGAGATAAGAGGCAGAGAAGAAGGGGGAAGGGAGGGAGAAAAAAAAAAGAGAGGCGAGAGAGAAGAGGAAAAAGAGGGGAAGGTTAGGGGGGGGAAAAGTGGGAAACAGTTAAGCAAGTGGGAATGGGGAAAAAATGGTACTCATTCTAATGGATTAATCACAAGTAGGATGAAAAAAGTAAGATATGTCTGTCAGTTGGTTTAGCCGAAGTGATACTTGGAGGTTAAAGTAAGAAATCTTCTGAGCATCGAATATTCATTCACAAATATTTCCCACCTTTACAATTATCTATTTCTCTTCTCGGCATCGCGACCATCGAACCAGTCTCAATCTTAAACCATGAAGATTACCCATCAGATTCGTTGACTTACCAAAACTAGGGCGCTCCTGTGGAATCGGTATCCTAACTCGATACCAATCCTTCGTTACCATCACTCCATAACCATTTCCTCTTCGACGGCCCTCGCCTTCACTAAGGGAAGCCTTAATCGAGGTTTGTGAACGCACCTGTTCCACGAACTCCTCTCAGTATTAGTGATGGCAGACTTTGTTTTCCAAATTGGCGTCTATCGTGTGATTTCCATCCCAATTGTCCTTCTTCGAATAGTTTGCATGATCGTCATGGACTCCAGCTTCCCCTTCGTTTTGACTGGAACGTTACGTGTGATACCATAAACCCCAAACACCCCCCCCCCCCGAGAATCGAAACTGAAAACTGATCCTTAATCACCATACATTTGAACTTTTAGTTAGTAGATAAACAGGAAGAACCCATTGGTTTGGCAAATAAGATATCACTTTCTAATGCGTAATCACAAAGAAATCTTTCAACCCTAGGCTTCTCTCAGAACTCTTTTCAGGTCTAATATAACCCGAAATACCAAGTTCCTTTTACTAGGGAACTGAAAAATCATAAAGACGATCTCGAGGCAAAACAATGCCTGAGATTCCCAAATACTACTGCCAAAGTCTTCGAAACGAGGGATCGCTCGCAAGCGCCTTTCGCCTACTTTGGTCTAACCTAGAACAGTATACCAACTCATTCGCACGCCCTCACTTTCGTTCAGAACGAAATATGGCTCTGGCCATTTCTATAGGGCATGTGACTCGTTCGAACGACACTCAACTTTGTTCGAACCAAAAAAATGTCTCTTGTCTAAATTCTAGAGTAATGTCAACTCTCGAGTATGATACTCACGTTGTTTGAACGCCTTGACGATCTTCAAATTACGCTTGACTCCTGGAATCAGTACCCCCACCAAAAAGACTTGGGAGCGATTAATGAAGTCTACCTTAAATCCAATCCTTTCGTAGGATACCGCCGGTCTTGCCTTACGTTGAGACTGGCCCCCACATCGTCTCTTAACCTTTACCTCTACAAGGATAACGAAAGACTTCCGACGTGCCTCGCATGTCAAGACCCCTTGTAATCTCCACATACAAAAAATCCTCCTCACTTTAGCTGCTTCTCTTTTGACATACCGTGATACATCGGTGGAATGGGAAATTGGAGTGGTCATTTTCGCAATTATCTCCAAAATACCTCAGTTTATATCTCTGGGTTTCTCGGCAACTCTCTCATCGTCACCCTTGCCAGGTCTGTCACCATTATCACTCGGTTACAGAGACTTTTTTTTCGAACACGTACTTTTGCCAGAATCTCCAGTACATTACTATTTTATATAACCCTCGATTTCAATGCGTAGGTACATTTCTAATACAGTCATCATTAAAAGAAAACCATTCTCGAACACCACCAAGCGTCCATTCATCAATACTTCCATCATCTTTGTTCAATGCAGATACATCCCTCTATAAGAAATCTTATTAATACCCACCAATTAAATACCATTAATCCATCATATTTTTTTCAACTTCTGACCCCATAATCTACAGATGCTTTCTCACCACGCTACTCGTGCCTTCAGTTTCTGTGGGGCGCGATGTCGGGAGACCTATCCCTCGACCTTACCCAATTCCAACTATACAACTAACTACTTCGCTATCATACTCCCGCAATTACAGACGGCATGCACATCATACTTTGCCATCTATCCACTGCACTGATGAAGACGTGGCTCGATTACAACATAAAATATGACTAGTCAGCCCCCCTCCTTCCACGACTCACAGTTCCACTTCACCACCCTCCTCTTTATTCAGATAAACTAACTTCAACACAATAATTGCTGCGAGTGCGGTCCTAATCTAAAGCCAAAGTTCCAAACGAGACAAAGACCCCAAAAAAATAACTAGCAAAAAGTACAAAACTTCTATTTACTAGATCAAGTATTTCTAAGTTGAGAGATCACTTGGAATAAGATATCACCGGCACCAATAATAGTTACTGTTTATTCTACTAAAGAAACCTCAACTCGAAGGTCATGATTTTTTATCCTATTCAATGTTTCCACGCTAAATCACCTACATCATTTCTTGTTTTTACATTAGTTTTTGTCCACAAGTATATTGATTTATTTAAGAGTTAATTCCAAGACATTTTGACTAATAAATTAGGTCCTGACAGAGGTAGCCTGCTACTCTCTCTCTCAACGACAAGATGATACGCAAATATCCAAATCAAAAAGAGACAAACCACAAAATAATAAAGATGACACGTATTTTCCCCGAGGAGGGAAGTAGAAACCCTTACGGTTAAAAACCACTCCCCCGAAACAATCCACTATGATAAACATTTACCCTATCTCTCTAGCTTCTCACGTTGCAATAGGTCGCTCAATCCTAGCTCCAGAATTAAAACTCACAGATAAAGGCAATGATTGGCTAACAAATCCTAAGTACTCTTTATATCCTGACAGGCTAATTACAAGTAGAAACGATCTCCGAGGTACACTTAATATCTAGCGACCTTCTAAAAGACAACCTACACACACCCTTTCGAACGAAAT